>CM063313.1:74533969-75133969 GCA_032173965.1 Sitta carolinensis
AGACTCTTGCAAGCTATGGTGGTTGTTTATAACATATTGAAATGTTTCCTTTAAACCATAAAGAAGTATGGGGGAGATAAAAGAGTTCAAATTGTAGATCTGAGCAAAGGAATGAAATGTTGAGGGGACTGTTGATTTCATGAGAAGTTGAACAGAGAGATGAAGTGATAAAGACTCTTTGCCCTCGAAGAAGAAGTGAATCTCTGTTCCTTGGAGGTGAAGGTGGTCCCTAAAACAAAGAGAACCTTTGTTTTGAACAGTTATCTTTAAACTAGACCCCATACATCGATGTGGCCCAGAGACACAATTGTGAACATGGGAGGAGTTTCATGAGCTCGAAGGATCCGAAGGATCCGGGTGGTTGCTGTTCATGAAGAATGGATTTACAAGAGAACTGTTTTCTTGTGGGTAAATTGACCATCGCGAATGAGAGGTGCTTCCCTCCCTAGATGAACTGAAAAAGACTGGTTTAGAGGTGGAAAACTGACTGAGATTTCTGAGTGTTGTTTTCTTTACATTGTTGGCTGGGAGAAAAGAAGGTGTGGGGAGGGAGGAAGAGTGTTTTGAAGGTTCCATCCTTATTCTTGTTGTTTTTCTTTCTTTTAGTATTAGCTAATAAAGTCTTATTAATTTTAAGCTTAAGCCTGCTTTACTCTTGATTGGAAACTCTGAAATTAACAAAATCAAACCAAGACAGAAACTGGTGTTTCTGCCTGGTTTTGAATTGAAACCATGACACTGATACAGACCTTTAATGAAACTGCTACAAAGTTCTGCCAGCACACTTGATTTTTGCCACCATCACTAACACCACTGATTGCTAATAATAAAAGGCATGAACATGAATAATCTCTAAATTAGCCCAGCTGCCAACTAATCCCTGAGTGAAGTGTTTATGTTGGTGAATATCCATCCTAGGCATGAGTATGAATGTGTTGTACTTCACCACCACTTCCTTCTGAAACACCTATTGTCTCTGATGGATCAAATATAAAAAAAACCAATACAGATAGAAGCCTTCAGGAATTTTTAACTCAAAGACAGACCAGATTCTACTGGGAAGTGATCATATTCCTGGAAGAGTACAGTGTCAGAGCAGCCTGGATTTTTTTCCTAGTGGCCCAAGTCCACACAGAGGAAAAACCCTTCTGCTTCAGATGTCTCCAACAGAAAATAGCAAGAAGACAAGTGCAGTCTGAGTCTGAACTAAGAAGGAAATAAATAAGGTGGATAAAAACATTTTGTGAGAGGATTGGTTATTTGCCAGGTATGAAAATGGGGGAATAGACAAACGCCCCACTGGAACCCTCTCAGTGAAAGGACAGAATAAATGAAAGAACTTCATGAGTGGCTTAAGAAACATAGCTTTGGAGAATAATTGAGTCACTGTAACATGAATCACTTTATTTTAATGAATGTAAACAGATTTGGGGTTTGATGAGGAATACAGTAAGTACAGAGCTATAGGAATGCAGTAAATTGGATTAGATACAGCTCATGAATTTATTCAAATACTCTATACCTATGTTTTATAATTTTCTAAGCTATGTCTTTACAAATAATCTGTCTACTCTGCAGCTTTAAAAAAATAAACAACACAAAAAAATTGCATTACCAACACTAATAATCAGCAAGTGACTAAGACACATTTTTCTATCTCCTTAGTAGTGATATATTAGTTTAATCTCTACAGTACTGGCAGTGCAATCCTTTCCATATGGACATCCATATGCTACAGTACTAGTAACATACCTTCTAGGAAATAGCCATATGTTTCACTTTTAAACCTGCATAATTGGAAGACTTGCTTGTATTTTTACTGTTCTCACTGTGCATTTGAAATACCTGTGGTCGTTAAGTAGCATGACAATAATTAATGTTATATTGCACTACAGTGCTACAATTGGAAATGCTTCCACACTCTGCTGTCTTCTACAATGATTTAAAAAAAAAACAATAAATATTTCTTGACTTCAGTGTTGACTATGCACACTTCTACCCTTTATTCCTAGGAACAGAGGTGAGTATTAACATAATACAAAGCAGACAAAAGAACATTCAGTCTTGCCTTTGGTTCACTGAAGGCAATTCAGTACTTTTTATCTTAGTGCAGCCACAGCATTGCTCTGGAGTACTGGGGGACAGCGAACATCCATCTAGCCTGTTGGGCCAGGCTCAAGCCATGAAAAACTGAAGAAGTGTAAGGTCCAGGACCAGGCTGGATGAGGATTGTCCTCTCCATCCACTCTCCCTCCCCTTCACATCTGTCTGCTTATAGCACTCAGGACTGTTGGCCACAAGAGCAGGCTCACATTTTGGTGAATCCATGCAACCCTCACACACAGACTGGCAAAAACAACACAATGAATACAATACAATTGTACTCAAGTGAATGCTATTGAATAAAATTTGCATGTTATCTTGCTCTCTCCTACTTCTGTACAGCTCCATCTGTTTCTAGAGACTGAGACACACTGTGGGTCTAGAAAAAAATAGTGTGCAGGCTACTAATGGCAGAGAGAATTAACTTAGAAAATTCCTGAGGAAACAGATGTCATGGAGATGAGCTATTTCTGAGCCCCTAAGTCTCAGCCCCTCATCTTGAAATCCAATTGCAGAGAAACTTCCATGTGATTGAGGAAAAAATATGTCCTTGTGAAAAAGTTAAATAAGCTTATGGCCATTTTCATGCCACATTTTACTTGCCATATCTCACATTATAACAAGTAACCAAACACAAACCCAACGTGTAAAAAAAAGGCAGACTTCTGTTAAAATCTCTTATCCTCCAGTCTCTAGTAACTCTGGCTAGTCTAGGTAGGGTAAGTACCACAGATTCTCATAAAGAAAATAATTAGGCTGGTAGCGACTTTGTAAGATCTTTCTAAACACTTTGATTCATTGGTTTTGAATTAAAAATAAAAATAAAAATTGTCCAGTAAAAGAGTCTAATCAGAAATTCTTTACTACCACTTGTAAAAACATTTCTCACAGCATAACTTTTTTTATTGATAAACAACGGTATTTTTTGTGCTGTTTCAGTATTATGTCACCATTTCTTGCTTGAATTGTTCCCACAAAGAACGAAGAAAATCTGTTTATCTGAAGGGTATTTAATGTGCAATTCATAAAATGCTTAATCTCAGTAACCTCAGTTTTTGAAGCTTCATGCTTACTTAAAAATACACAATCCTTATAAACTAATTATTATGCATTACAAAAAAAAATCTCCATCAAAATGTGGATTAAAAAAAGCTAGTTATTTTTTAATTGATTTGTACTATTCATCCAAGTAAAACACATCAGGCTAAAATACCAATCCTCCTGAACAGAGAGCTATCTAGCTATCAGGTAGTATATGTTCTTTCCTTTCTAGTGGTCACACAAGGTGAAAATGACAATAAAAGTTCAGGGTATTAAGGGACAAGGTAACTTTGCTTTGTAACGAATGTCTCCCTCCAGAGTTTTATCCACTCTACTCAAAAAGAAACACAACTTTCCAATTCAGGTTGTGATTGTAAACACAATTAACACCCATGCAGAGGTTCTACATCTAAATAACTACACAAACTTCATTTACTTTATATCATTGCATATATATGCATCTTTCTACACAATGAAAATAGTATACTTCAGTGGGACTACTAATAGCAAGAAATCTGCAAAATTAAACTCTAAATATAGAAGTGAAATTTATATAACCCAACAGTATATCAAACATGATTTTATTTCTTTTATTCTGTCCTTGGTTTATGCCAGCAGCAGATGATGAATTTAATTTGAGTTACAGTTCCCACATTCATGTGTGTTTATATACACTAATTCATCACTCCACAGAAAAGCCCTAAAGTATATTAACACAATATGTTATGATTTCAGACATCTGCTTTATTTGTTTTGAGAACCAGAAAAGATAAATGATAAAATATTACTACCAATCTCATTTACAATAACTCATTATTTTACTAAAATAACATTGAAAAAATATTTTAACCTATAAAATATAGCCATAAAGAAAATTGCGTAGAACTGCATTAACCTTTGATTTTGAACTTACTTATAACCTAAGATCAATTTGCACCACACGTGTCCTGATATGTAATTGAAATACTTATTTCAGAAATAAAAATAATTAGCTCAGGAAAAACTTGGAATTTACTAGGAGACAAATTATGGAGTATCCCAGCTAGTAACAGCCTTTCTGCCATCTGTTTTATACTATCACAGTCCAACATACGAAACAAATTGAACATATCAACCTGCACTGTTTCTGAATATTTCAATCCTGAATTAAAAAAATTTGTTTCAGTGCTTTTAATTGTGATTGTTGTTCTTTCTCCTTAACAGCTGTGTAACAATGTAAATGCCAAAATGGGATCTTTGAAAACTAGAAGTAAATTGACTTGCAGAGCTGACTACAGAATTAATTTACTAGAACAAAAGAACAGATTACAGCATGCAAAGACTGCCATGACACACTAATTTCCATATTTAATCATGTCACTGCAGGAAATTTTCTGTGGTAAATTCCAGGCTTCATCATTTTGTATAGTGCACCTACACACAGGGTCAGCACAGTGACTTGGGACACCAGACCTGCCAACCACCAGCACTGGGTCTTTGACCTGGTGCCCCAGGAGAATACAGGGTAAGCAATGCATATTCAGTTCCTGCTTGTGTCAGTGTGCCCACATTTCCCTTCTCCTGACCTCCACAAACCAATGAAACCTGAAAAGCCCAATGTCCCATTTCAACATGACCTGTTGTTTGATTCCAGTCAAGTGTGGCAGAGGAGGAGTCTCAAAGTTGGCAATTTCTAATGAGGTTTTAGAGAACTCTCTTCGAACGACCCAGAAAGCTCACATGGAGGAAACAATTGCAGTGTGACATCAGGGGCCCAACCTGAGCTCAGCACACAAATGCAAATCCAGAGGCAACCATGCTTCATTAGTAGTGCTCCTCTGAAAAATCCATGTAACGCAGAAATATTAAACAGAACAGAAAAAAGTAACTAAACTGAAAGTTTCTTTTAAATATATTTGAAGTGATGCACAAAAGAGTGGTATTCTTTGATGTCTCCTAAAATATCAGTTTGCAGAAGATGTGTACCCAGTTTTAAATAACTTGGTCTTTTCAGCCCAAACAATGGCTCTGTAGTAAAGTACACAGAAACAGGTATTATCTTAAAATGGTTTAAATATTCAAGCTATGTGATTTTTACCCTTCTGATGGTCCCGCAACAGCAAAATGCAGAAGAATGGGTTAATTCTTCCTTGTCTTTCCACCTAAATGGTCTATTGAGCTAGAAGAAAAAGCAGGTACACATAAAGAAACACAGTGAATGCCATCACTATCGAACGTTGTTCTGTGGTCCCATCAACTGTTACACAACTTCCTACTACTCACAATAGGACTGCATCTACACCACATCCAAAGATCCATTTTACATCTTTTCACATGGGGTTGTAGGTAACTCTCTTTGGCATGAAGTAATTGAAGTAATTGGAAGATTGGTAAAAAAAAATAAAAATCCCATCATTTTGGGAGATCAGTGTGAACACAAATCTCAATTATCTTCCAGAACATACCATGTTTGTACAAAGAAAGACACATAAATATCTTAAATTAATCCGATATTCATATATGGCTGAAGCTATTAGTATAAAACTGCACAGGGCTCTAAGACAGTTTAATGATGATTGCCATAAAGTTGCCCTTCCCTAATTCTCAGATACTGTTAAATATTTCCTCAATAGAAATGATCACCATCAAACACTGTCAAACAAAAAACTATTCCTTTGTGAAATTTGTGTATACACTTAACTAATATATATACATCCACAGATACAGACATGCACATACACAATTATTTATATATGTATGTAGGTCCTTCATTTCCATCATGCTAGAAATATAATTTGTCCAAGATGCTTAGCATTTCCTACATGTACAAAGCCTGTTTGCCAGTTTTGCAGTTAGTTCAACTCTCAAGAATTTTCTTGGTGCTGTACGCAGGCACTACATTGTACCGTTTTAATTTAACAAATGTTTTTCCTTAAATTAGAGATATTTAACAAAAAAGGATTGTGCAAAGGATCTTTTATAATTTAAAAATAATGTTGCATTATACACATGTAAATACATACAACACTTGGAAAATTATTAGAATTTTAGTAATGAGCAACTGTAAGCCGTATTTCATGCAGTAGTGATTCATGAGTCATAATCTGTGACAATCATCACATGTACATAAAGGCATGCTGTAACTCCAGATGTCATAAATTCACACAAGCAATGTTTGAATCATAATGATGCATTTCAAAACTGCTGCCTTTTCTATTTATAGCAAACATATATATTTGTAGAACTGACTTGCTCTGAGGTCATATTTAAGAGCAGAGGAAGCCACCATGACCTCTGCCCTGTCTCAAGAAGCACACAGACCATACTGTTTTACCAGACAACCCCTGCTTCAAGGCAAAGGTCACTGGCATAAAATAAACTTTACTGCTGGCTCAGAGCAATGTGTTTGAGAATTCTCACTCACTTTTCTCCATCCTGTTTTGCAGGTCTAGCAATGCACTTTTGCTATGGCTGTCACCTCTATTTTCAGTGATGCTGATCAACCACAGTGATGACACTATGTTCATATGGAAGTAAATAAATAAGGACTCTTTTATAAGGCACCTCCACTATTTGTATTTATGTAATACTAAAATGACAAAACCCACGATTAAAATCAAGATTAAAAGTGGTCGAATTAAGCAAGTATGCATTTTTCTTATTCTACGTATTGACAGGAATCTCCAGAAAATTACCCAGACTCTGTCACATATTTTTGTCAAATTATTTTTCTATCCCAAAAATAACATATGTTGATTCATATTTCTGTTTGATTTTGAGATTCACTGATCAATTTTATCTCATTTTGCTTTCAATCTCACACACTATCTTCTCTAGCAATGAGACTGAGGGTATCATCTTTGTATCTTCCCACATTCCTGGGCATTATATTTTTTTCTCATTCTTTGATAATAGAAAAAAAAAAAAGCCATCATCTTCCTTATACTGATTTTTTTCCCAACAATCTTGTAAGAAAATTTAACATAAGCAGGATTTCTTGTATCCAGTATATGTTTCCATACATTCAGGCACATTTAGATTTTAAAGAGTATCTGAAACATCAATAATTAAAGTTTTAATACACAGAAGAGTTCTGAAGCTGTTTATGTCTCAGGGAAGAGTTCTGATGTAGTTTATTTCTTTTCAGCATTTCTGCTGTCTGGTGAAACCAAACAGATTTTTTACCAGAAGCAGATAAAATTTTAAGACAGATTGGAACTGGATGATTTGAATATTTTAAAGCATAAGGATTAGCACATTTTTTCCCGTTGTTAAGAAAAAGAAAGAAAAACAGGAAAAAGAAAAAAAAAGAAAAGGCTGTCTAAACTGATCATGTTGAAAAATCAACCAACAGCATAAGTGGCAGAAATCTGTAAAGGGGGAGACAATTTAAATAACACACAGGAAAATTTCAGAACTCCAATAAAAAGGCCTCATAATTTATAAAAGAATAAGCCAACTACTATAACATATTCTGTATCATACACAAAATCACTCAAGAACAGCTACCTGAGAAAAACCATTCTCAAATAACTTTAAATATGCACCAATCTAAAGAAACTGCATGTGACCTTTACAATAAAAATGTCAGACTTCTCTTAAAATCTCTTATCGTCCAGACTCCAGTAACTTCTGTGAGTTTAAATATGAGAAGTATCAGAGATTCTCAAAAATTACCATCAATGCCATGCCACTGGCATGCTGAGACTGCTATCTTTCATGCTGACCGTGACAGCCTCATTGGTTCTTTGGATTTTCCAGTTTCATTTTATTTACCTCTGGCCTCCAGTTTCACACATGGAACTCAAGCTCTGAAGGGTAAGGACCCCAGGGACTCTTTTATTCTGTTTTTAAACAATGCCTAGTATAAGTGGATTCCCCAGTTTGTTGCCAGAGATTTTATAGTCACTCATGGTGCTGCGATAAACAATGCAGTATCACAGCACATTAAAGACTGTTCCTGCACAGCTCAGTGTGAATGGAGACAGCAGCATCGTTGTAACAGCATTACCACAGCTAGTGAAGGCATATTGTACACAGAGAGTAACAAATTCAATAAACTGCTTCAATAAGCAAAAATAAATGCTTTCAGACTGCAAGTCTGTGTATTCTGTTCTTATACTGTGCCAAACACACTCCTATGCAGCCCTGGAATCCGGCTCTCTACAGAGTATGGGATACAGAAAACCTTGTCAGCTATACAGATTTTAGAAAGAAAAAGGCACAAAATGCACTGTCAGACATGGTGAGAGACTGGACAGAGTTTGGTGGTGGGCTCAGACCCAGTCCTCAAGTACCCTACACTGCACCTGGGATGTACATGATCTATTGGCTTTAGGTCACTGTAAGCACTACAGAACCATGAGCTCCAGTCTGCTACCACAAAAAGTTTCATAATATGTCCTAAATTGTTTTAAAATCACATTAATTAAATGGGAAAAGAATAAAGAAAATAAAATCAAAGAACTATCTACAATCTTATGAATTAATGAAGCCTGGTTTCCAAAGGATTTATGTTGTTGCTGATTTTTTAACTGTATTATGCTAAGACTTAGAGAAAAACCTCTAATATTTTATGTATGAAAAGAACCAACATAGGAAGGAAAAGCCACCAATGAGTAAGGAACTCAACCCGAAGAAAAATCCTTTCTGAGGATGAGGTACTCTGACATCCAATACAGAATTAATTTTAACAATTAGAGCATTCATAGCAGCTATTTTTACCTGGATCTTTGAACATCAATTAAAAATTGACATAGGGCATTTTGGACATTTTGCTGATTGGGGCAGCTACTGTTGTTTCTACCTTTTACCCAGAAGATTGTTTTAATGAAATTTATTGGAACTTAAAACATCTGAGACTTATCTGAAGTTAACTGAAAACATAAACGGTAAGTATGTTTGTAGGAGGGTAAAAACACATGAAAATGTGCAAGCAAACACAGAGTAACACGGAACACTGTAAATCCACACACACAAAAGTTAGGCAAAACCAATACTTGGGTTAACTGTTTAATTTCATCCTTCATGCCTCCATGTGATGATGACAGAATGGTAATTAAGCATGAGATCCCAACAAACCCCTGTCACACTGAATGTGCAGAATAGATTGCTTGCCACTGAATGAGAATCAATTTAACATTTCTTACTAACTTCAAAATGTACTGCTATTTTTTCACACAATAGGCTTTTATACTTACAACCTATGGATATGGTGACACAGCTACTGTGTCTTTGTTCTTTGCAAAAATTATGAACTGATGGTATATCCTGAACTATACTGTCAGCTAGATTGAATTCTATTATCATCAGAATTTTACACACAGGAACTGAGATGCAGATTAAAACCAGAAATGACCAGAGGGTTGAAACTATCAAATAATGCTAAATTCCTAGCAACAGAAGTTTTAAACAGACCTCATGAGAGCATCCTGACTTCACCTATGCAGCATAAGTACAGTAGGTCGATACACTGGGACACAGAGGGGTCTGTAAAAAAAATCTAGATTCCTTGCTCAGCACCACCCAGGAAGCCTCAAGCAGAGGCATGCAGCAATTCAGCTCTCTGGCAGAGCACTCGACTGTCTTAGCATGACACTAGGCTTTTTTCTACGGTCTCCAATTCATCCACTACATATTTTCCAACTTCCGCAATAAAAGAAGCAGATGTACTACAGACAACATCCTCATTGCAGCCCTAACGTGTCCCCAGAACACAATTCATCCTTTTCAAAGGGAAGAATGGAAAGCATTATGCAACAGATATTTAAAACCTATCGTGCAATGTACACAAAATAATCAGGCAACTAATCGTTCAGAACCTTCCTCACCAGCACATTGATCTTAATAAGCACTTGGAATCTTAATGTTAAATAAGTTTTTTGAGGATTTGGTTTTCGCTTTTGCTTTTTTTTTTTTTTTTTTTTAATTTTAGTGCTTTTTTTTTTATTTATAGAACTATAAAATTTAAAAAAACCACGGCTACCATCAATGGTTCTCATATAAACATGCAACAACCTGTTTCTTCGTCTCGAGACTAAGCTGATAAAAAAATCTCAAGATTCTGAAGGAATATGCTCTAGTGAGCATAAACCCATTCATCCCCACCCCCTGCTCTTTTCTTGATGTTTCTATTTCGTGTTTTTCCCCTGTTTCATTGACCAACTCCTGATTCCCATTTCCAACGATTTTCTGCCCTTTTTTCCTTCAAACTTTTCAAACTGTTGCCTTTGTCTTTGTAGCTCTAACACCTACCCTTCACTTTGATTTTATCCTCTATGTTTCCAGCAACAACTTCCTGATTTTCTCCAGCTGTCTACATGCCTTCTCCTTTGACATCCACTTTGAATGTCTCTGATCATTCCTCCTCATTCTTAACAATCTCCTTCATTTTGGCTTGTCAGGATCCAGACTGCTGGATGGAGGAGTGCACGGTGCACAGGAAATACTTTCTTTGCCGGCTTCCCCACTGAAGAAATTGTTGGTTACTTCATAGTTGCCAACAGCAGCTGAGAGTCCTTAAAGGCCTGTGCCCTTTTTCCAGACAATTTAGATGGAGAACTGTGAAGGGATACGTAATACCCACTACATAACAAGCACTGTGAATCTCTGACAAGTATCCTCAGAATATATGCAAACATATGTTTTTACAACTTAGGCACATGTGGATGCATAAGGAGAGCAATTACACAAGTGTGACCATGACTTCAAACTTCACGTAACTTCAAAGTCATGACAGCTACTCAATGAAATTATTTTATTAATGGTTCACGTGAACAAAACAACCTAATTTAATTCTTGAAAACTGCTGAACTGCTTGAACAACAATTTTTCAGAAGGCTAAACTGAAACATAACTCTCCCATGGAGAAATTATTCCCAAAGGTGTGGAAAGTTGCAAAGGAATTCAAAACAGCTATCTAATGAAGAATGCCAAACAAGCACAGCTATGGAACACACTATCCTCTACAATTAGAAAACTACTTGTAGTATGTTACTGATAGTATTGCTTATTGAATAGAAAAAAAGGTACAAATTTACAATGTTTTTCTTACCCATCCATAAGAAAGCACTTACTGTCAAGTAAATTATGATTTAGTAATTACATTTTCATACTATACAATTGAGGAATGCAACAGTGAAAAGCAGTGTCTTGAAGCAAGCCACCAACACTGCTTCACCTCCTCTAAAGAATTTGAAAGCATTACGTGTGCAATCTCCTAAAAGGAGTAACTGCAGCTGAAAGCCATTAGTGTGCAACGCGACAGCAGCCGGCACAAGAGATGAATGAGACCATCCTATTGATAAGGTCGCAATCGATCTGAGGCAGACTTTTTTAAATTAGTAAAATGTTGCAGCACTTTAGAAAGTGTCACCAGCAGCTCTTCTCCATGAAAAATGCTCCGACTTGTCAGAAAACCGTAATTTATTATTTTAAACAAAAAAATTGCCTCATAGTGATAGAGTATCATCTGTGGATTTTGTTGAAAGTGAGCTTAATTTTCTAAATATAATATTCAGATCTGTACTCTTAAGTTTCCTCTATAACTACTCTTATAAAGATCCTCTTCAATGGTCATATGAACTGCTTGAAAATTCTAGGATAGTGGTGAGGGTGGTGAGACCCTGGCACAGGTTGGCCAGAGAAGCCAAGGATGCCTCACCCTGGCAGTGTTCAAGGCTAGGCTGGATGGGGCTCTGAATAGCCTGGTCAAGTGAAAAAAGTCACAGGTGAGAAGGTGGTCTTCAAGGCCCCTTCCAATACAAACCACTTGATGACTCTATGATATATTCAGATTCAAAATATATTATATATAATTATTTGTATGCATATATACACACAGACATACATATACATATATGTATGTATGTATATATGTGTGTACATATGTATATGTGTGTGTGTGTGTGTGTGTATGCATGTATGTAAAAAAGGTGATAGATAACTTTCTTTTCTTCAGAATAAGTAAAACTGTATAAGGAATGCTTAGAAAGGCCTGTCCTTCCAATCACTTCCAGCCCTTTAGCACATAGGATGGAGAGGTGAAAACTGAAAAGGATCATGACCTCATGGAAAATAAAACAAAAAAGTAGATGCTCATCCTCATGGCCTTTCAAACAAAAGCTGTTTCTACGAGTTGCAAAGCACCCTTTTCCTCCATTGTATGTCTGTATGCTCAGACCCTGGCAGGATCTGAAGTGTTGAGAGCAATATGGTAATGATGTTCACACAGACACTGTGAAAAACCAGATCATTTGAGAAAGAAAAAAGCATAAAGGAGTGGGATACTTCATTTTTTTTAATGCAAATTGACCTAACAGTTTTCATAGACTTAGAAAGAATTTTTCCCAAACACTACAGCTCCTGTTAAGCTGGTGCTTTTCAAGTTTCTTTTAAAAATATGTTTTTGAACACCACAGAAGGATGAAAACGACAACGACCAAGGTCATACAAGGACACAGTTTCTGACTGAACTCAGGCACTAACAGTGAATAAACTCCAATACATTAGTAGACATAAAAGCTGTGGTGCAAAGCACGTATTCTGGAATAACAAAACACTAACTGTTTACATGTGAAAGAGAGAATAAGCACTAAATACAAAATGTATGTCTACTGTCCCAGCCGTATTTGAAATTCTCTTTTCTTAATGCTGAAACTTTTCAGTTCTGCATCTAAGTTATTTAATGAATAAACTTAACTCACTAAATCACAGGTCCTTAATTGTTCCCAGTCTCAACTGAGAAATGGCCAACAGCTGAGTCAATATAAGACCTGTTTATTAAAAGAAGAACAACATTAAATAAAAGCAAAATGGGACAAGCCTTTTCTTGAAAGCTTATAGTGTAATTACTGTTTTCATGATACTTGATCTTTGTATAAGTCCTTTAAAAAGAATAAAAATATCCATACAGCATGTGACATGGGTACAGTTCATACTGTCAGATCCAGATATGCATATATCTGGAGCATAATTTGTCTTAAAGCTAAAAGAATTTCAGATTGCATTAGGAAAAAGGACAGAATGTACTGCTACAGTTAGTAATGTACAGTGTACTAAAACTAAGACTATAATTCTAACACAGTTTCCTGTTAATGTAAGGTAACAGCAACTGTAGGCTGATAAAATGAAAAAGTAATGAAATGGTAAATTTAGTAACAGTACCATTTACACAGCTACTGTGCATACTCTAAATACTTTCTTAAGTACTTCAAAAGAATAAGCAATGACATTATTTAACTTTCATTACAAATACAAAATACCAAATTCAAAATTCTTGTGTAAACAATTGAACTATGTTAGCAATGCAGTATAGCATTTACTTCATCATGTCACAACTTGTTAGAAAATTCTACAGCCTGACTGGTAGCAGGCTAGGGTTAGAATTAGCCTTCCTCTACAGTATGCTATTTCCTTTTTATATTCTTGTGAAGCATGTGATTCTAGTTATTCTTAGATGCAAGATTTATTGGCCTATTGGTCTGGTAAGCAAATTATGCACTTAAGTACCTGAAATTCTCACTTTTAATTAGCATGGTAGCCTTTTTTTGGAGCATGATAAAAATAAACTATAACTAAAGAACACTTCATGTGCAAGTATGTATTTTGCATGGATGTCCTACACAATTCATTCTGGTAACATTCTCTGTTGAGTGTCTTCTCACAGTCAAGAACTTATGAAGCTAGGTCCTACAAAATTTCTGAAATAAATGTTTCTCAAATTCAAATTCAACTCAAAAACTCAAAAAAAGTAAATGGTTTCAAGGGAACTATATATTTCCTTAAAGTTAAGCAAATATTCAAATGCCTAATAAAAAATATTTTTTATTGCAATGCTGTGAAAGAAAAAAAAAAGTATCTTGAAATCAGCATGATGGACTTGCTGCTTTAGTTGCCTCTTAAATTATGGGAGTCCTTAATCACAATAAAATGTCAAGTGTACAGCATGAGGACATGTCAAGGATGTTTGCTCCATTGAGTCCTTCTATTTCAAACAACTATCAGAATAGTAGTAAACCCTGAAGTTTACCTTGTAACCAACAGCAATAATAAATATCATAGTTTGAGAGAAAAACTCTGCATTCATATGAAGTATATCAGTGCATGTTTGACATAAATTGCATACTTTAAGTGTTATAATCTGCTCTGCAAAATGCAGTGAAGGAACTAGGACACTTGTCACCAAAATCAAATACTTTCATCTTATCCACATGTCACAATTGTGATGGTTCCCACTCACTCTTCTGATTCCATGAATATTCAATCCTTCCTGTACAGGGTCTCAAAATGCAGATGTCACAAGCACCCAGTTGGCCTGCATGCAAGTTCCTTCCTGCATCTAAAGGATGCTCCAGATTACTGATCTCCTCACCCTACCTTCCCATAATTACTCCATTTCACACAAAAAAGGTACAGGTCTACACAAGTCATAATTAACTGATGAGAAAAACTCCTTCTAAGGAAGTTCAAAACCCAGTGGACTCACCCAGGGGCTCTCTGGCACACTTGGAGGAATACAGGACCAGTCACAACACTGTGACTACAAGAGCAGGGCTCCAGAGTGTGAATGCTCAGAATTCAGGCTGGGTAACTTGTAGAGTGGCCCTGTGATGAATCCCACTACCACAGTGCACAACAGGACTTGGTCACCTGCGTGGAGTCTCCTCTACAAAAGTCCTTTTCCTCTATTAGGGAAAATCTCAATAGAACTTTTGTGAGCAACTTTGTAGTTCTTGAAGGATGCATGAAGACATTCTTGTACGGCTACAAAGGCAACTCTGCTCTATGTCTCTCTTCCATCAGGGTGAAAAGTACCTGATTCCTCAGGATCCCAGTACAGTGGATGACAGCAAGCTGTCTAAGCATTTTGAGGCAGAAGATATAAGACTCTTATAGATGTAGAAAAAATCCTGTTATGAGAATAGTGCATTTGCATTTTGCCTAAACTGATCATTGTTTATGAGTATTTGACATAGTTCAACTGTTGACAAATAATAGCTTTTTCTGAAACTGTATGGGTTTTATCAACAGTCACCACTATCTTGATTTTTTGTGTGTTTTAAATGTGTAGGATGTTAATTAAACCCATAAATAAGTATAGTGAAAAAATCATTGCATTAATTTCTACAAATATGAAAATCACAAATTAAATGATTTTAAAAGTTAGGAAAAGACTGCAAATTTTACCTAAAAAACCATTAAAAGTAAATTATTCTTTCAAATTAACAGAAATGCAGAGCACAGATAAAGCCTCCGAAGAAGTGTCTTTCCTCAGGCACCAAAAGCTCTCTTTAAACACTGTGTACTGATGAACTAAGTAACAAAAAAAAAAAGAGGGTTAGCTGTAGCTTTTCTGTTTTCTTGCACTGATATAAAGACGACAGAATATCTAAGTAATTGTTTACCACACAGCGTGGGGTTGCTTTGCTCCTTATTTATTCATCCCTGCAAGCCTAGTAACATGACCCGAAAGACCTCAATTTACATAAAAATAAGGCACCACTGCTTTTACACAGGTACCCCCAGTTGCAACTGTGCAGACAAGAGTTTTAAAACTCATAATCTCTTCTTAGGTGGATTTGGTCAGGGATGACTGGCTAATTGGGGGAAACACATGAAAGCACCTCAAAATCCAATTAGCACTTCAGTGCAATTAAACAGCTTTGCTATTCTGTAGAGACATGGCTTTGATCTTGCACTGAAAAGTGTCCTTCCTTAAAGCTGATATTTTGACTTTTTTCTCAGTAATTAGTGCTAATTGTAAAGCCAGTCCTGACATGCTATAAACAGTATTTTGCAGCGTTTGACACAATGACCTTAAATCAGTGTTCTCTTTTGTCTATATTGTACTGGTTTATTATTGGCCTAGCTACTTTACTCATTATTAAATGCACAATATGTAAAACGTGTAAGTCAGATGAAACAAATTACCTAGGTTTAAGAGCTTTTATGGACACCTTCACCAGTGATATTAAAACTCTGATTTCACTGAAATAGAGGAGACAACACATAATAATAATAATAATAATAAATTACAATTACAGTGATCTGCTCTTTCAAATTTCTTTTCTTTTTCATTCTGAACTGGAAAAGATGAACTTAGATTTATGTCTGGTTTGGGTTTTTTCAGTCTGCTACAAGAGGAACACTGAATAATGAACTGAACAAATAATTCTTATTCCAGTTGTCTTGATCACTCTTCCCTCTAAGCTATACTTCTTATGGCTATGAGTTTATTGGCTACATTACTGACCTCTGAAAGAAAAGAGATATTTTTAACATATATTTTGATCTCAAATGCACTAATATTATACTTCATGAGGACAAATGTCCCAGTACTTTTTTTCTTGCTTCATTTTAAGGAATCTCTCACAGACACAGAACTTTAAAAGAAAGAAAAACAAAAGCACCCATCTTTTCTTTTTTTAGTTCCATTTATTGCAAAGTAGTATTTTGATGAAGATACTTATTCACACTTTAATTACGCTATAGCTGCAATGTTTAGATTAAAAGATTTGCAAGAGATAAATCTTCAATTTAGATATGAGACAAACTTTTTGAAAAATAGAACACCTTTTTGAAAAAACAGTTCTAGCCATCCTAAAGCATTTGTGAACACGCCACTGATTTTTGTTGGCTTTTTGTATGCATGAAGCTATCAGAAAAGCAACTGGTGGTTTCTATTGTTTCTTCTTCTCCTCGTCTCACTTAATTATGCAATTCAAGACATCACCACAATACAGAAAACAAAACTTTGAAGCCCACCTAACTCAGGCTAAGAATTCAAAAAAGAACTTACACACTCAGATAATAACTTGAACACTACCATACATACAATATTCAATGTATGATCTTCCTCAATTCTCCCTAGTGGGGTCCAATTTGTATAAAATTCTTACACACTAAGAATGTGTTTAGCCTGCTGTGAAAAATAGTGATTAATCTTTAAAAAGGAGTGAGAGATCCAGCTTTGGGATATAAGGCAGTAGCTTTTTCTGGTTTTCATACAAATACCTAGAGGAAATGATGCATAACAACAACAGAGCATCTAACAAACTTTGTATTTGTTTTCCTTAACCTTATTAATTTAAAAAAATACTACTTTTGTCTTCTCTGTGCCAGGAGTTGAAAGAACACCAATTAATTCATAGTTAAACTCATAGTCAGAGCATGTATTAGAAGTCAGGAGGATTGTGAACCTCAACAGCAATACTCTTTTCAGTTTACTACAGTCCTTTGACCTGTTATTCTTGATGTCCTTAAGACTAATTTCACCCTACTGTAGTTATCAACTTGTTATGCTACTGAGATTTCAGTTGTGGCAATCCAAACTTGTATCAACAACTAGTTGAGCCCAAGGTAGCTGTTGTTTTGCAACTGCATTAAGTGTCACACTGCTGCATGCCACTGAACGGAATCAGAGGCAGATACACTTCAAAGTCAGCCAGGTAATTTTACTGCTGTTCCCACAAAATAATTCTACACAGAAAATGAAAGTTATTGTTTTAGTAATGTAGTTAAACATACAAACCTCAGGCAATAGGATCAATATTTTAATGATCTGTTTCCAGGGTTGAAAAAACAATTATAAGATCTGCTAGACGTTGAGAAAAATATTTTTGTTAGCTCAGAAACATTTTTTCCATCTACGAGCTTTGAACAAGTGACTGAACAGTCAGCTAAACATTTATCCCTAAAAAGAAAAGACAAAGCATTTTAAACTGAGGTTACTCACAAAAAAGGCAGATCATATTAAGGCCTAATCCTGAACTTTCTGACGTCAATGGGACTCTTGCCATTGGCCTCAATGGGAAAAGAAGAGGGCCATTAAAATATAATTTTACTTTTAGTCAGTCTTAATTATACAATGATGGAATGATTCATTCAATTGCTTGATTCATAACATTTTAGCATTTATAAACATGATTAAAACAGCTTTGAGATACTAATTACATTTTAAAGGCATCTTGTAAAATAATATTTACCTATTAACTCTAGTAACAAGCATTTGAAATAAACCTAAATGGCATACATTCAGTTTGGAAGCTAAAGGTGCATCACTACTAATGAAACATACATTATATGACTGTTTAAAAAAATCAAATGCTTTGATAGAGTAATGACGAGGCTGCCAGCAGTGCACTCCATCCCATTAGTTTCCACTCCCTGCCATGCCCTCACCTTCTTCTCTTTTTAGCACCCTGTAGCAAACTTATAAATGGCAGCTGAGACTATGGCCAAATTGTAGCACAAGAAAATCCTTCCAAATATGAAGAGAAGGAAGCTCTCTCTTTCTCCAGTGTTATTACCCAGTCCAGGTCTCCACCATTAAGAATGTGTGATGACCACCAAGCACTTTGCAAAACATCTCTCTGAAATACTCATCTGTTAGAGTTAGTTAACTCTACTGACATGCTGATTTGCAAGGCTGGTAACCAGCCACAAACATTTTGCCTGCTAACACCACCAGGAATTAGCCTTCACTATTTTCCAGTCCTCTTGCTGCCTACAGTCAAAATGGATTCAAAATAGGTACTGCCATGTAACAAAAGAATCTGAAACATTCTCCAATTAGACAGATCTTTTATTAGACAGATGGTACATAATCTTCATAATCTTGGTATAAATGACTAAAAATAAAATGACTATAAGTTGATATTATGCAATCTAGCACATTAAATTGAACTGATAATTGGTATTTACTCTGGAGCCTTTAGCAAAACCTAACACAATAAAAAATACAAGAAAGAGGATTTTTTCTTAGTTGAGTGGCAGTGAAAGTAGGTCTAAGAAGACTCAAATATATCTTGGTAGCCAAGAGATGGTCAGAGCAAGAGTGAAAACACCAGCAGCATTCAGCAAAAACTGTAACAATGCTCTGCAGTGCACTGGAGCATAAGGTCCCTGCTGAGACCGACAGAGGGGTGCCCTAAAGAAGGGGTTACACCAGCTCAAAACCACTTTTGTCACAAAGCTGATAGGTACTAACTCATTAAATTAGAAATAACTGACCAAATACTGTGAAATGCTTAAAGCTGTAATACCTAGATGTTGTAGAAAATTCTGTAATACTACTGGGATCTTGAAAAATGGTAGAAAAAGCCACAAACTGCCCAGAAAATAGAATAATATTGAATCATTATTTAATAAATGAGTTATAAAAGAATGCCAAGAAACACAAGTAATGTGGGTTATAAAGACCTTCAATAGCCTCTTCCTGTATTTCACCAGGACTTTCCAAAATGTTGTAACACTGCACTTTAAATCTCAAAAGTCAGATTTTTTTGAGCCTTAGAAGTCAGATCTTTCTGAATTGCCAAGTGGGATGCACACTGGAGTCTGCCAACTTTTGCATATCCCAAAACTGATGATCAGGCAAGCTACAGCCTTGTAAGAAACTAGGAAGTATTTTAAAGATGAGGCTTTTATCTGTGAAAATGATCTTTGATTTCCTAATTAAGAGCCTAGCTGTAACCAGTCATCTATCCTACCTGCACAGACAATCGGTTTTGCAAGTAACATTCTCAGGGTGAGCACTCCCTAAAAACTGCATGGTATTTTTTCAGAAATATTTCAAGGTAAAATAAAGAAGGCTGTTTACCATATATGTACTTAAAAAGCATGAGAAAAATTACATTAAAAAGAGAGGTAATTAAATATCTGCATTTAAATATGCCTGAGGAAAAAGAAAGAAAAGTTCCCCAACAAACACCAGAGCATGTATTTCTGCCAGAAAAAAAGGGAAAGTACTGCATCTTAAGCATCCATAATGATGTTGTAATGTTACACAGTTACAGCCCAGACATGTTTCACAAGCATACTTCTACTTTTTACTTAACAACTTCCTCACCAAAAAACACCCTCCATGTATAAAAATAAATGCACTGTGCCACTCTTAAATAGTTAAGGAATGTCATGCACCACCTTATTAACACTTATAAAAGGAAAATATGATGGAAACATGAGGGAATAAAGAAACTCTTCCCTTCCCTCATATTGCACATTCCTTCCTGTACTTACTCAAAAGCAATGGAAAATATTTTAGAAAGTAAATAAGAATTTAAGATTTGTTTTGCCACGTTTTAAATCCTACTATTTGGTGTTCATTCATCTTTTAGTACCTGTGGCAATGGGTAGGCAGTGAACTGTGAATGCTGTCCTAGCTAGAGATTAAAAAATTTCAGTGTGTTTGGACTGTTAGTGTGATCCATGTTTTGATAAGCACTTTTATATATTCCATGCATTCACAGCAGTTTTATTTAACAAACAGCACCAAAAAAGAAATGTTACTTTTGTACATTTAAATTGAATTTCTAATTTCTAGGCAGATGGTGCATAATACAAATCACAAGTATAAAAACGCAGAAAATAAGACACAGAAAATATTCTACCTTAAAAACATGAAAAAATAAGCTATGTTTTTGCTAAGTCATATGCTTATTTAAATGAATTCCTGGTGATAGAGGGTACAACCCTGTTTAACAAAGCAAATGACATCAATAGGCTCGCCCCACACCTTTAAATCTATCATAATGTTTTTACATTCTTATCTGGCTACTAAGCTGTGAACAGCTGAATCTCTGTCCAGGAGGAATGAAAAGCTTGACCTCATGAAGGGCTTTGGAAGCAAACACATTGATCCTTCTTGGTCACAATTCCTAACCCCAAAACCACATGGCAGTACCTGATCCTCAGCACTCTCATTGCATGTCCCTCTAAAAGTAGGATGGCAACAAATTTATGCTGCTCTGTCTCCAGGTCTAGTTCAGGACAGGGACTTGCTGGAAGTAACAAAAACTGAACCAATATAATGACAAATGTCTGCTGTATTCAAACTACAGGTTACAAAGGAATATATTATTTGAAGCTTCTCTTTCAGGTTCAAAAAAGTGTTAAATAAAACTTCAGGGCATGATACCAGGCTCATTTATTTTCCCATGACATGTGCCAGAAAGAATATTACAGGAGACTACGCTTTTCAGCTGCTGAATTTTCTTTTAAAACAAAAGAAGCTTAACCAAGCAGTCCATTAAAAAATTGTGAAGAATGTAAATAAAATATAATGCAAAGTAACATTTTTGCCTTTTGATGGCTGACTACTGAGGACATACACAATACACACAAATTTACCTCCACACTTATTTTATCTATTTGGTTGTCTTTAATACCTCGATTTATGTAAGACACTGAATATTTATGGAAACAAGAAAGCAGTGACATGTTAAATACACAAATTTGTGTGCATTTGCTTTAATGCAAAACAATTGCATAGTCATTGCTCAGCCATGCTGTGGTCTGACACATCCTCTTCTGCATGTTTGTCAAGCTACAATAAAGAAAGAAGAATATGATGACATTATATTTTATGTCATTTGGTGTCCACTTGAGAGACAATAACACAAGGATCTCACCGTGGAGGTATAATTAGTTAAACAGCAACCTTTTTCTTTGTCTTTCTGTCAATGCATGTTTGATTTTACAAAGCGCCTTGGTTCACATCTAAGCATCAGAAGTATTGCTATGAACTTTAGTATGCTGTAGCAAAGTGATAAATGTTTTAACATAAATCCAAAGTTCAGACAAATATTTGGTGTGTGCCATATGTATTTGTACAACCAGAAGGTCTTTTGAAATCACTAGGTTCACCCATCTCAGTTTATTTCAAATTGCTATCCAGCTGATGGACCCTGCAGACAACACTTCAGTAAGTTGATCTTAATTACCATGTGTACTGATGATAATGTCATTCAGAAATAGACCACAATCCATCTTCCTATCATATTTAATGGATTTCTAGAAAACAGCCTAAATGTACAGAACAGGTGATGAATTATACTAATGCCCTGCACAGCCTTTCCAGTTAAAGTTCTGTCATAATTTCCATTATGAAATGTCTTCACTTTCTACCTGCATCAGGCATAAATTATTAGATGTATAATTTGTGAATGTTAGCTTTTAAATAATAAGCACCTAGAACATCATGAGATAGAGTAACAAGCAGTATTAATGTGAGAAAGATGAATTTTAAAACTCCTCAAAAGAATTACTAGCTCCTGACCTAATCATTAAGCTGTCAGGCACAAATCCTTACAGGAA
This sequence comes from Sitta carolinensis, assembly GCA_032173965.1. Classification (NCBI taxonomy): domain Eukaryota; kingdom Metazoa; phylum Chordata; class Aves; order Passeriformes; family Sittidae; genus Sitta; species Sitta carolinensis. Next base: position 74,556,188 of record CM063313.1, read on the forward strand.
CATATATTTTTCAAGAAGTACCTCCATCTTGATGCTGACATTCTTTAGACTCACTAAATATCTTTCCATCTTCCTTCCATAACAATTTTCTTCCTGTTTTTGATATAAGGAGATTAATGCACTCAAATACAAGATTGAAGCTAAGCTGAGGTTCCACACCTAAAGTCAGATTCTGCAGAAATTGAGTATCATCAGATATGCTAAAAGAATCTGCAATTTTTAGCATTTTGGGATAAACACATCCTTTGAAATAGCTGGGGCCATACATGTTTACCTCAGTTGTAAGCATATTCATGGGAGAGAAAATTAAAATTTACAAAAAATTCCAATAACTTGTAAAATTAAATTTTAGTGAGAAAGAATCAAGAGGGAAACAAACTGAAACAATCCAAACCAAAGGCCCACTGCAAAGACTTAGCCTCAGGACACTTTGTCTTGAGTTCTGGCACTTAATACCATGGGATTAAGTCAGTTGAGGGTTGTCTATTTGAAACTCAAATCTTGGTTAATTAGATAAAAAGATCATGTTAAATAAAAAGATCATGTTAAATAAAAAGATCATGTTAACACTAATGGCTCAGCTGGCTTAGTCCACACATGCCTTGTAAAACAGATTATACACGCAACAGTTAGAATCATATGAACGTATTGCATCTTCATTAAAAGCAGAGTTAATTTTTACAGAACGAGATGCTGGATAAAAGTACTAGAATGCTAAAGTACTAAAAACCCAAAGAAAAAGTCTATGGGACCTAACTTTAGTTTAGGGCCACATCCATTCCAGACAGCTCTGTCAAAGAAATAATCCCAACCAAAACAGATATGTGGTAAGCACTGGTAAATTAATCTTAAATATTTAGTGTGATATATTGAATATTTCACAACTGCTATTAGTTTTTTTTTGTGAGACACTAACTGACAGTATATAACTAGTATTAACATAGAGAGTTTAAATCAGGACATGGAAACTTGTAACTTCTCTCTCACTAAATGGCCCTTCCTCCTTCATCCTAGAAAGATAATTAACCATGGAAGTAGAACAAATTAACTTTATTATGGAACCAGAACAAATTAACATGAAGAATATTGTAGCTCACTGTGTCATTACAGCAGGGGTACAAACCAATTCCTTCTCAAGCAGTTTTGCAAATGTCAGGTTCCTTGTTAACCACATGGATAATTTTAAATCAAAAGTGTAAAAAAGGAAATGACTAAAAAATAAACCATTGCACCCCAGTTTCAATGAAACTAGGTCTATCCATGTGAAACAGGTTTATCACAAATTCCTGTGACAGCATAAAGACGACTGATAAACTTCAGTGACCAAACTAATTGAAAAAAAAAGATGTTTCAGTCTTGTGATCAGATTTCTGTTTTTGAAAGATTGCTACACACCTCTGTAGCTGATATGAAAGGGTGTTTAGGGATGATGAGCCATTTGTTTTTGGCATCAGCTATAATGGAGCATTGCCAGCTGTCTCAAGAGAAAACTAAAAATCCAGTACATGAGGTACAGACGGTGTAGCTATTCTTGGGTTACCTTGGGGAACAGTCTGACTGCTCTGAAGTCATGTCACTCCTTGGTAAGTTTCAGACTGTCCTAGCAAACATCACAGTTTGGTCTCTGGAGCTTTCTTCCTTTTCACATTACCAACAACACACTGATGTGGTAAACAGCACTATTTAATGTGTTATCTTTTATTGACATACCATCAACTTTTTCAGGTTTATAGACAATCAATTGGTATTATACATAATTTCTTTGCTTCAAAAAAGTAGACTGCTAGCAAGGTTAAGTGAAAAGTTATTTTCTACAGCTTCTAAGGTATTATTGAAAATCTGCACTGTATGTGCACATCACTCCTATTTTAATAAAAGAAAACCCCAGCAAAATGAACTGCATTGAGGATAATGGACAGTCTGTGTCATTAAAACCTCTACCACTGACAGCAATAATATTAGCAGTACATGCAAAGTTACTGGTAAACCTGGTCAAATGTATACACCAAAATGCAAATCTACTAGAATCAGATTAGACAGAATGCTCCATACAGAATCCCTAGATATGCTTTTACAATAACTTCCAAGTGCCAAGCAGCTACTTGTGTACAGCCAACTTGTGCATTGTACTTGTTTGCTCATAAGCTGCTTATTTAAGTATTTATCTTTCTGCCTAGTTATTTTAGCATATTCTCCTAATCTTTCTCCACAGTAAGAAACCAATATAAGTAGTATTCACAACAATGATTTCAATATTTTCCAATATATCCTACAGGAGAAAACAAAAACTGTCTCTCAAATGGAGGAACATAGCAACTAAATAGATGATCTGCACGGCACACAATCGGAATAAAAGGAAACGATTAGTGGCATGGGTTGCTTGTCTTGGTTAAAAATGATACATACAGACAAAAAGGAAAATTTTAGCTTGCATAAGGATGCACGGGTAGAGGTATGCATGTATGTACATGTGCATGTGCACTAGGACAAAATGTTCAAGGACATAGCTGTAAAAAAAGATTTTAGGATGCTACAGAAAGCAAGCTGAATTGCATGCAGTGTGCATGTTTGCAGGGGACATTATTGAAATTATTATTGAAATTATAATTATATATATTATATAATATTTTATATATTATATTATATAAAATATAATATATAATATAGATACAATATGTATTATATAATTATATATTATATAATTATATATTATTATAATTGAAATTTCAATTATTACTGAAATTATACTCTACTGTAAAAAAACCCAATCTGTCACCATCAAATACAATATTCAATGAAATCAAACCTAACACAAAACTAATGTGTCTTCTACTGAGTTCAAGACATCTAAGTACAGGCATCTGTGTTTTTATCTTTGCTTATTAACTCCATTTCCTTGTACCTCAGATTACATCATTTTTTGAAAATGTCAATAATTGCTCTAATCCACAAACCATGTTTCTTTGTTTTCTGACCCAAGAAGTAAATGCTTCTATTTCTTGCCCAGTGTTTGGGCTGCATTTTATAATAACATTTATAATGTGTAGAAAAGTCATGAAGAGACAAATCATCTGGAGCTTTGAACACAACTTTTTCAGGTATTCTTACTTTAGGGCTATTAATGAGCACCACCAATAAATAAAGAAGCACCACACATAACTAGTAATATTCTTGCATGTAGCAAATGCACAAATTAATTTCAGATAGTAGTAAAATTGCATTTAAACCTATGTCTTTTCTTAAGAGCTGCTACTTCATTATTTTCCTGAACATAGATGCCCTCCTGAACTATGTCTGCAGCAAACAAAGGTAGGACTGTTAATGCTGGTTTGTGAACACAGTGCATGAAGACATTTAGCTTTAATATTTTTTTTCAACTGTTATAAAAATCGTGAAAACAGCTTATTTTCTTCAATGCCAGATAAATTGCTACCTCAGTATAGATCATTTATTTGTAAGAAAAATGTTTTCTGCAATACTAGAAATTGGTCTTTTTCCTTGCTTGTTCAACAAACACTTTTCTATTTCTCTAAATCATAAGGCAGAAATCTGCCAAAGAATCACCACGTCTGGAAAACCATTCTGTTCATTGTAAGTATCTAATCACAATTACTAGACTGCTTATTTGATAAAATCATCATCCCAGTTTTCTATTTAATATATCTATATTCCCTGGATATGAGTGATGAAATCAAAACACTGCTGAGTAGTTAAGTTACAATTCCATTTTTAAAACTTTGTTTAGGCCTTACCCTAGCATATGCTATGAAACCTGTTTGCAAAAAAAAAAAAAACAAACCAAAAAACATCAGTGATAAAAAGTGATAAAATACTGCTTTAAATTTTTAAAATTTTTTTTAGTCAATTGAAATTAAACAGTTAGAAAAACACTTCATGCTTGATTAACTGTATCCTTTGGTATCCTCTCTTCTAGTCCTCATGTAAAGCAGAAATATAAACCAGAAGCATTCCTGTAAAAACCTAAGATTGCAACCTACAGAAGACTCATTATGTGCTACAACTAAGAGATGGTATTAAACTCTTTCATTACATACAAAGAAGGTTAGACTGTTTCTTTGCACATGGTCCATAATATAGTATTGATGCAGAAGGTGCAGGATAGCTCTACAATTCTTCTGGTTTGCCTACCCAGGAAAGCAATAGCAAAATAATTGAGGGTATGAATTTAGTAATTGTACTTTATACTTCATTAACTCCTTGAGTAGACAATTATCTTGCATCTCCAAGTATGCATAACCAGTCTTGTCCCACACATAGAGAACATAAAGCATTTAAAGCTCCTTGAATAGTTCATGGAAAGTACTAGTAACACCAGTAGCATTACATAAGTTACAAGATATAAATAACCCCCAACACCAAACTTTTATCCTCTTTCTTTCTGCCAGAAAGAAGTAGAACAAGATGAAAAGTGACAGCAGTCAATTTTGGAATCTGCATTTCCTAGCAGGTAATTTTAATGAAAAGACAATTCAAAAGCAGAGAAGTAAGGTAGAGCATAGAATCACAGAATGCCTTGGGTTGAAACGGACCCTAAAGATCAGATCATTCACACCCTGCTCCCATGGACAGGAACACCTTCCACTAGACCAGATGTCTAAAAGCCCCATCCATTGAACATTTCCAACGATGAGGAAGCCACAACTTTTCTGGCCAAACTGCCTGGGCCTCACCACCCTTCCAGTAAAGTATTTCTTCCTAATATGTAATCTTAAATCCACTCTTGCTCAGTTTAAAACCATTACTCCTTGTTCTATCATTAATGCCCTCCCAGAACTCCCTCTCTTGCTTTCCTGTAACCTCCCTTAAGGTAATGAAAGACTGAAGATTCCCAGCCCTCTCAGGCTGTCTCCACAGGAGAGGGGTTCAGACTGAACATCATGGCTTCTTCTAGACTTGCTCCCCATCCTTCTCAGTTTGGGGAGCCCAGGGCTGGAGGCAGCTCTGCAGGTGGGGTCTCAGCAGAGCGGGACAGAGGGGCAGAGTCCCCTCCCTGCCCTGCTGCCCACGGGCTCTGGGTGCAGCCCAATAGGGCTGTGAGCCCAGCTGCCCCTTCATGTTGAGCTCCTCATCCACCAACACCCCAAGTCCTTGACAACACCCCAGAGTTGCTCTCAATCCATTCTCTGTATTTGTGTTGTACTCGGAATTGCCCTGACCCAGGTGCAGGACCTTGCAGGTGGCCCTGTGGAACTTCACGAGGTTCACACAGGCCCCTCTCAGGCCTGCCAAGGTCCCTCTGGGTGAAATCCCCTCCCTGCAGTGTGTCCATCACACTGACACACAGCTTGGTGTTGTCAGCAGATTTGCTGAGGGGCTCTGAGCCCACTGCCCGTGTCACTGACAAAGGGGTTTAGCAGGGCCAGTTCCAGCACCAATCCCTGATGACCACCAGGTCTCCACCTGGACATTGAGTCATTGACCACAACCCTTTAAGTGCAACAATCCAGACAATTCCTTATTCCCAAGTGGTCCGTCCATCAAATCCAGATGTTGCAGCACAATTTAATTTTTTCAATCATGTAATTCTATACCTCCTCCTCCCTTCCCTCCTCCATCATTCTTTAAATACCTGTTCCTTTTTCAAAACTTTTCTCTAAATTTCTGCTCTTATTTCTCCCCAGGTCTTGATCACATGCTTCTGACCTACTCTGGTATATAAAGCCAAAAATCACCCTCAAGAGAGACTGCAAACTGAATTTTATCTTTCATAAACTCCTTTAGTAGACAATTATTCTGCATCTCAAAACATGCATAATTTGTCCCTCCCACCAGAGGCAATAAATGAGCAATCTAGGAAATGGCATTACCTCCATGAAGAGAGGCTGAGGAGGAATCAAACATGCAGCAATAGTGGGCAGAAACAACAACCTAACTAAAAATACTCAGTGCAAGAATAAAAGACTAGAAACAGAGAAATGTTTTCCTTTACAGAGACAACCATGAAATCATTGCATGCAGGCTTGGATTTTTATTCCAAGGCAGAGCGACTTCAAAACTGTACTACCACTGCAATATAGAAGATATAAAGATCTGAAGAAGATGAATTTTCAGGTTTTTCAAATCCCATCACTTAAAGCAATCTTACCTTTCAAGTGTAAGTATCACGAGAACTCATTTCATCACTGATTTTGTTACAAGTTCACAGGAAGCCAAAGAGTTGCAAAAAGGAGGTGTCTTGGACTGATAATTAATGCAGAGCTTTGCACGAAATATCACATGACAGTATTCAAGACAATAGAGAAACACTTAGGCAGCATGAATGACTGTCTTTGTGCTTACATAGTGAAGCCAATGTCTGCAACTACGAAAATAGTTTTTCATGTCCAAAATACAGTCTTTCTCATGAAAACTGTCTGCTTCTTTTTATCATATGTCCTAATGCTCACTTATTTTGCTGGCTGAGAGGGATTTGATAAGCTTCAAATGATTCTAGTCATCTATGATATCCAAACCCAAAACTTCAGGAAGCCAATTTCTACAAAGCAGAAAAAATAAATCCCTCTCTCTGCTGCTCCTATTTTTCAGTCCTTTCCTGGTGACTTCTCTCTGACTAATGCATTTGCAAAGCTTCTTACATTAGGCTGTGTCCATTTTTCTTTCTGAAGTGGTGACTCTGCAGGTCAGCTTGCCTCATTTGGAATCTAAAGTAGACATGTATTTTGTACATAATTTTGTCTGTTTATTTGCTGCCAGACAGTTTGAGGCTTACCTCTTCCTAGGGACAGAAAAGATGTCTCCCGGCCCTTGATAGCTAGGGAATTATTTCTCAGGGTCCTTTCAATTGAGAGTTTTTCCTAATATTTCACATTTTCCTATGAGAAGTTTTCCTTTGTTCATTAATCAAATTAGAAATGAGCTTTATGTTCTCCATATTAAGGAATAGAGTAACAGATCAATTTGTGAGCTTTCTGGATCACGTAATTTTTATATCCATTTTTTATTTTTAATATTCATTTCTCCTTTAAAATGTCACTCTTGACTACTTATACTATATAAGAATAATCCATACTTTCATAATGATATACAATAGCTCCAAGTATATTATGTGTCCCTACCACAAATGCAGTTATTTTTCCCACCTAACTTAGTTTTATGTAGTTTTAGCCTATGTTTCCTTCAGTAAGAACAATGAATTGGTGCCAAAGATTCTAGACAGAGCAACAAATATTTTGTCAATCAATATTGGTCTCTTGGTACTCAAATGCTATTTGGATAGACAGAAGTGTCCTAAAATGTCTGTTAGCTAATTCCACTTTTAAACTGACAACCATGATACTCAGAAGAAGCTCACAAAAAGCTTTTAAATACTGTATGACATATACAGTATTTCTCAAGTCTGCTTAAAAGTCGGATGTCCAAGAGTTTGTATAAAACCCATAAGTACTGCATTTAATTTTAATCAAATTATTGATTTTGTACTCACTAAATTCACATGTAAATATTTAACCCAGAACTCCTCACCTGTTATTCTTTAGCTGTTTGCAAACAAAAGCAAACCCCAACTTCAAATGCATTCTGTTCTCATTACCACTGCAGAAATATTTTGGTTGTTCTTATTCTGAGTAGCAAGATGGAAAACAGATGAGTACCAAACACTGAAAGCTAAACTAAACATGTACTTGGAGTTGAAAAGAACAACTTAGTTTTTAACATTCTTTCCAATCATAAAGTAGTCACTTTTGAATATGGATTTGTTTTGTTCAGTATAAATTAAAACTGAATGCACTGGGCATATCTGAAGAACAAAAGGATCGAATCTACAAACACTAAGACAATTTACTGCAAAGACACAGGTAACAATGGCAAACTACAGACACTATAATGTGGAAACAACAACAACAAAGCCAATGAAGAAAAGCAGATATTCTTACTCTTCTTTGTACTTGCTAAGCAAGAATGTGTTGTAAAGCTGATGTTTTTAATGCCACTGTAAATGGAAAATAGAAATTGAAGGTGTAATAAAGCTCCCAATCTCAGAATATAAAGACACTAGAAATTCTTTATATCCGGACACATGAAATTACAAATTAAGCTTACAGAGTTATTTAGGTTGGAAAGTCCAAACATTAACACATCAGCATCAGATCCACCACTAACCTCTGTCCCTGTGTGCCACATCTACATGTCTTTTAAATACTAGCACTGCCCTGGGCAGCCTGTTCCAGAGCTTGACAACACTTCTGGTGAAGAAATTCTTCCTAGAATGACATCTCAACCTCCTGTGGCTCAACTTGACACTGTTTCCTGTCGTCCTGTCACTTGTTCCCAGGAGAAGGACATGACCCCCACCAGGTTACAATATTTTCTGGTTTAGAAAGTGGTAACTCCCCCTCCACCCTCTTCCTCCATTCGGGGCACCCGCAGCTCCCTCAGCTGCTTCTCCTCCTCAGCCTTGTGCTCCAGCCCCTTCCCAGCTCCGTTGCCTTCTCTGCACACGCTGCAGCCCCTCCATGTCCTTGCTGAGCTGAGGGGCCCAGAGCTGGACACAGCCCGGAGCTGTGGGCTCTGCAGTGCAGCCCAGGGACGGTCACTGCCCTGCTGCTGCTGCCCCAGTGCTGCTGACACAGCCAGGTGTCCTTGGCCTGCCTGGGCACAGCTGGCTCGGCTTCAGCTGCTGCCAGCCAGCACACCCAGGGCATTTTCCTCCAGGCAGCTCCCCAGACACTGCCCCAGCCTCGGAGCACTGCAGGGATTGTTGTGACACAAGGGAGGTCCTGACACTTGACTACCTTTGAACCTCAGACCAATGGCCTCGGACCATGGATCCAGACTGCTCTGATCCCTCTGCAGAGCCTTCCTGTCCTTCCAAAGATCAGCAATCCGACTTAAAGGGCATTTGATCCCTAGCTCAGGTCACTGATAAAGAAATTAAGCAGGACTGGCCACAATATTGAGCAAATCCAAAGGGCAAGCATAGCTAAAGACAATGTGAATGTAAATGATTGACTTTACAATAGACATGAAGAATGAAAAATATCAACAGAAAGTGCCTGACATTGTGTATATTTCTGACTCCAATATTGTACCACTTCATGACACTTCACATCCTGACAGTACTTGTAGGAGGTTCCAGGGCTTCTTAACATAGACCTGACTCTGAAACTTTTCTCCTAACTGACTAGAAGCACTAATCACCTAAAGCAAGTAACAAAAAGTAAAGCTTTGGAATATATGATGCATTGTCATAAATGGATGCCATTTTCTAGTCCTCAGTCTGCATTCGGAAGAAAGAATTTAATAGAGATAAGGTTCATTTAAATGTTCAAATTTGGGGTCAAGAGGGTGTGTTTACAAAAGCCCTCTTTCATACAACATTACTGGTAGGAACAGAGAAGCTGAACAGATTGGGAATGAACATTCCTGCATAGGGAAAAGAAGGATAAGGGTACATGCCTGTTTTGTGTATTCTTTTCCCCAAGCAAAGGGGTGGCCTGGGCAAACCCTAACCCCTCTGAAGACCCTCTCCCAGCTCAGAGCATTATAGTCCTTTTATTCTAAAATCCATACCTGCTAATTCTCCTTTCCTGTGACAAAATTATCTATGCTTTGATCCATGAGTATTTTCTATCCCAGGACTCCCCTATTCTGCTTTTTTTTTTTTGAGCACCTGACCTGAGAGTTCCCCATCTACCCCTGTCACAGCCCACATTCCTCTTGCTGAAAATACCTACTAGCCTAGCTCCACGTGGGCCAGTCACACTGTAGGAGTGGCCAAACCCCTGGATCCCTCTTCTTTATTCCTGAGGCCCACCACCACCTATTATTAGGTGAGCCTGCTGCCTTGCTTCAGCTCTCTGAGAAAAAGTGGTTTGCCTATTAACTTTGGAAGGGATTGAAAACACCCACATTGCGCTTCAAAACATTAGGAAAGTGAAAAGAGGCCCGGTATAGGTAAGAAGGCGTCTATAGTAGCATTTCTCATACAAAGTGACTTCTTTCAGCAATACATATACAAAATTTGCAACAGCCAGAGCTAACACATGATTTTTTTTTCTTTTTTCCAAGCATTCTGGAATGTAACAGTGAAAGCTGCTGTCTCCAAAACAGATCAAGGTTGCCTCGACACTATTGAGTTGAAAGGTACTATAAACTGTATTCAGCATTGCAGAATCTGAAAATGTTTTACATAATCAATTAAAACTTTGAAAAGAAGAGAGAAAACATTTTCTGAGTTCCTAAACTGATCAAGGCTCTAGCTGACAGCAAAAAATCCAAGGATTTTTTCCCTAAACCATAGCTGCACGTTATTGCTGTGACTGATTGGTTTTATTTTGAATTCTTTTGCTTTTATTCCCATACATCTAAAGATGCTTTTATTCCCTACGTGATATCATCAGATCATCAAGATTTAAAGTCTATGTCAGCAAAAAAAAAAAAAAAAAAAAAACCAAAAACCAACAAGGCTTTCCATCTTTCACAATCTGATGTGCACCAACTCTCATTCAACAAAAGACCTGTCAGTAGCTCCATTATCAAGTACAGTAATAAGCTTAACTTCTGTGTGCAGTTCTAAGCCACTTCCCATAGGAACTACACAAATGCCTCTTTGTTAAATCCTGATTCAAGATTATGGACTTTTTATCTGCAAACTGCAAGGTGCTTCAAAATCTCTAGTACTGGAATCTTTGGTAATCAGATGAGTGACAATACACAAAGTTGCAACTTTGATGATTAGAGAATCATAAGCATCTTACATGAGGAACAGAGCAGAGATGTGTGTGAATAGGCAATTTCACCCACCTAAAGGAAGAGCTTTGTGTACACATGCTAAAAAAGTATTACACAGTTTCTGTATTTTATCAGAAACAACCTTTCCACAAGATCCATATAACTAATACATCTCCATGAACTGGGGAACTCTGTTCTTGTGTGATAGGTTGTATCCTTAGACCCCAGAGCTTTCAGATTGACCTTTAATTTGTATTTATTTATTTATTACAATACTACATTTTGGGTACATATCTCAGTGAGGAAATTCAGGCACTTTGTAAATTTGAAAAAAGTTTTGTGCCTGTGCATTTCATATATATGTGCTCAATATTGTTTACAATTAAAAGAATTTACTTGAACTTACAATTCAAGTGTTGTTATTTCTTTGTTTGGCAGTAGCAACAATATTTACAATTACATGAACAGAGGTAAATGTAAGAAGGTACACCTAATTTGTACAGTCCATTTCCTTTCCATTAAAAACCTCCCTCTTCCTAAACTCAAATTAAATGGTATTATGCATTAGAGAAAGTAATCAAATTGTACTTTATTTTACTAGAAAGACTACATTGTTGACCTTTTTGTTTTGATTAAAAAATAACAGGAATGCATGTGAAATTTACTAGTCCTGTATCTGACTTATAAAATGCTCAGTGGCATTAGAAATCAAGTATGTAAAAAAATTATTTAAACTGGTATCTAATATTTTTCCTTTCCCTTAAAGAAACACGTGTAAGATGTGTGCTATGTCTGTACTCTAAAGACAATTTTTCAATTATGACTATATAAGAAACAAGCATAATCCAAGGTGTATTTCCTGTGTGCATGTTTGTACCTGTGCGTGCAAGCCTTGATAACCAAATATATGTGCAGACACATGGCTGGTGGCAAACTCCTCTACATAAGATCACAAAAAAGTACTGTGTATCCCTACACAAATATATACGTAAAGCCAGTTATCTTCAGTATTTTTTAGAAAGCCTGTGCAAAATTTCACTGGTCATCAATCACAGCTTATAAGAAAATATGGAATGCAGAGGGAATAGCAACCTCAATGAATTAAGTTTCTTTCAGTTTGCAGGTTCTATTAGTTTTAAAGTGTACTTGTATATTTGTTGATTAAAGGACAAAATAGATTTCTTCTTCCCTTCTTTTTTCTTAGCAGTAACATTTGATCAGAATGGTTTCTTAATCCTCCTCCTTTAATTATATGACAAGAACACAGCATTCATCACAGCATCATCATTCTGCCTGGCCTATCCAAAATCCTGAAAGATATCATGTTTCTAGTCAGCAGTTCAACGATCCTCTGCCTGAGTCTCTTAAATGTAGGTATAGCAGGGCCACTTTAGGACATCATTAGTTATGATCACAACTCCCCAAGGGTCTGAAAATAGCTTCCAATCACTTAGAGTACTCCCATCCCTCTTTACATCAATCAAGAAAAAGTGGTACACTAAGCCAGATAACAAAGTTTCATGGTGGTGCTAGAAATAAAAAAGAGCCAAGTACAGACTAACCATAAAGGTGACATTCTATTGATATTTTCCACTTCACTGGTAAAAAAAGTACAAAGCTATGGTTTTAGCGAAATAGCAGAGATTCGGATGAAAAGTTAGAGGAGCATAGGAGATGTACAATACACGTAATTTGGGATTTGGTGCACCAGACCAGCAACTGACTATAGTTAATTATGTTGTATGTCCTTTTACCAGGCTCCCACAGATAAACGCTATGGTCTCCTTGACTTCACTTTTCATAACAGAGATGGTACCAGCAAAACTGGAAGGTTAGGGTGTTGGAATCACCTATTGCTGCTCAAATATTAATGAATTTTCTTCGTTGTGCCTGATTTCAAAACAAAATCAAAGTTAAATAAATTGTTTTACCAACATGAAAATGCAGCAATATCCAAATAGCCAGAAAGTGGTTTAACTTTTTTTTTTTCTCAATATCCCCACATTGGTTTAAAACACAGCTGTAGGCGACATAACAATGTCACTGGTTTTTAATGACATTTCAATGTTAACTGCAAAAAGAAAACAAATATAATTAATTCACAAATGCTTTTTTCTCTAAATAATAAGTTAAAATGCAATGGTGAAACAAGTGCTTGTGGCCTAAGGAAAAATTCAGTGTGATAAATATGCAGCATAAAAAGTTCCTAATAGGAGGAGTCGGCGGTTGATTAACCAAGAAATAGAAATTTATTCTTATTTGTTAACACTAGTTAATTATCTTTTTTTTTTTTAAAAAAAAAAAAACCTCCAGGTTCATTTCACATGCAGAAATAACACACTTTTCTTCTTCCCAGAAATACAATACTGTGGTATGATCTGAGTTGCATTGGTGGTTATGAAAAGGATGGAGTCAAAGCTGACTCACAGCTTTACCAAAGGATGTAACATGGTCAATGACCACAGTGTAGCATGTGAGATTTAGGTTGGGCCTCAGAGGGAGAAAAGAAAAGTCTATAGCAGTGTAAATGAAGCACTGATAAAATGTCCAGAGACATATTGGGTATCCTCTGTCCCTGGAGGTCTTTAAGAAATATCCAGGCAGAGCCACAGCAGACCTGATCAAGGCCTGGAGACATTCCCACCCTGACTGCCTGGCTGGACTCAGTGACTCAACACAGCCCTCCTTCAATCAAAATTTCTATGATTTATTGATTATAACAATTTAATAGCATGGCTCATGCTCTAATGCAAGACCTAGACCTTTGAGAAACCTTTACAAACAATAAAATATTATGATTTCATACTTGACATTTTTTGTTTACTGGTTGCTCACTAAACTTCAGGACAGTAATTTTTTTCAATTAAATTGAGAAAATACTTCTGTTTAAGGTGCATTAATTCACATACCCATAAAATAAGATGCATGAATTAATTAGCTATTTGAGAGAATGCATATTTTTAAACATAAAATTGACACAGGACCATTATTAGTGATGTAGACCTACAGATTTAACAAGGAACATACTTGATTTCATACTTGAAGCAGAGAGAGATGCTTTTACTATATCTTCAAATTAAAATTATTTACACAACATACAAACTATAATTTCAGTGCTTTCAAAATTTGGTCGTATGGAAAAATTCTTTTCCACTTCATTTTTATTCTAATATCCATACACAGCAGAAGTATTATGTCCCCAGTGCTCCTGAGTTCCCAAAAGATAATTGAGTTGAACCATATGTATCATACATTCTATTAAAAAGAGTTTAAAAATCCTCTACAAAGCATTGACCTGGACATCCCCCACCCCCTTGAAAAAAAAAAAAAGTCTTCATATTACTGAAAAGTTTTCAAGCTTGTTCTCTGGATGATTATGCCTAGATAACACTGACATTTAAACATTCCCATATTTGTGTTCCTTTTAGATTAACAGATTTATTTAGATAAACAGATTGACATAATGGAATACATGTCACTTAGCTATTAAAAAGTACATAAAAATGAACAGAATATCCCAAACTGCACATTTTTTAAAATTTCAGATATATTAGAATTGTTTTCTTACACTATTCAAGAATTCTCTTTAACCACATTTATTAAGTTTTCTTTGTGATAACAATCATGCGTATTACATTTTTGCACATACTTTCCTACCTTTTTGTATTAGGCATCTTGTAATTAGAAGAAATATTGTTCAGTACATATAGCTAAAATTAAGGGATGATGGCACCAAGCCAAAGAGAACTGCAAATAAAGCATTGCTGTCTGAGTGTTCTGGAAAGACACTTGACATTTCAAAAGCTAAAATGATCCCACTTGACTTATGCGAAACTAAAATACATAATTTAAAAGCTACTTTGAGACAATTTTTTTATAGAAAACTCTTCAAATATTTGAAGTTGGCCAAAACAAAATTTTTATGTCAATTTATTAATTTTTGAAAGCACAATGATTAGTTGATTATTCATGAAGTGAATCACATTCCCTTCATTGCTAACAGAACAGTTTCTACACTCTGTCCTAGGCTGTGAAGAGTTTACAGTTTACAAAGACGGCATGAACTTCTTGTATAATTCAGTATAATACAGATATAAGAATCAAATGTTTTTGTTATAATAAAGCTAACCCAGAATCACAATTACAGGAATGCAGAGGGGATGTACCACTCGTGACATTTCACTAAATAAATTAAAACTTTTTTTTTTTAATGCATCCTCTGTTTTTAGACAAGTTAATAAATACCCATGTTGTTAAATTTTTTTATTACATAAAAAAAATTTGCTGTTGAGTTGTAACTCATTTTTCAAAATAGTACGAATCAAAAATTAACCAATCCCTACTACTTGATATTTAAGTAATTGGCAAATCCAATACTTCCATGTAACAGATCTGTTAATGCATATTCATAGTGAGACCTCAGTAACATGTCGAAAGGGATACGTAGTAAAGTTAGAATTTGTTTTCATGCTCTCCTTCCGATTGTTAAAAACACTTAAGGACTGAACTGTTTTAACTGAACATTTTATTTTTTTAATTAAAAAATAAAGCTCTAAACCAGAATTTATCCTATTGCTGTGGTATTAGCAATTTAGTTTCCTTTTTTATTCTAGTCAGCTACATCAATATCTTAATTACTATTTTTTCATCCATTTAAAGAAAAAACTTGTTTCTAGGTATTCATTCCCTTAGCACAATCCTACTACAGAAGACTACAGAAATCATTACAAGATTTTTTTTTTTTTAAAAAACTTAGGCATTAAAAATAACTGCACTACTGGTATGTCTAGAAAGCACTGCATTTGAATTTTTTAAGGCAGGAAGATAGATTATGGTCAAAATTAATTTTTTCTTGAGTAATTTGAGTATTACTGGAATTCAACAACAAACCAACAGAATATAACAAAACAGAATATGGAAAGGAAATTCTTCTACCAAATAATCGGTGGTTTTAAAGATTTAACTTTCAGCAATTATGATGAAACAATTTAATTACTTGCTAAGTTTAAACAACAGCTTTTATGTTTAAGAACTGTGAATGAGCGTCTCCCTTTTGGATGCCAGCTGAAGAAAACAGTCACTTTTATTTAGGCAACACTGTAGAAACACACTAACTTTAAAATGTAATTTGTAAAATATGTTTTATAGTGCAGTAAAAAGGGGGATCATAAAAATGGCTCCGAGAATTTAGGAGAAATAAATTGCAACTGCAAACTATCAGTCACTTTAAAATATGGTGCAACCCTTTACTTGTACGATTACATATATCAACAAGACTTTTGTATCATAACCCGTTAAATGGAAAAAGACTTGGTAAATTCTTTTTTTTTTCTTCCTCTTTTTGAGTTCTGTTTCTCTCACTTAGAGAAAAATAAAAATACTGCTTTAAAATTAAGAATTATGCGAATGTTAAATAGTCCCCTCTGAGACTAATACTAGGTTTATATGAATAATTTTAAATGTAGCAAATGTATGGATTTTTTAAAGTACATTGTTAATAGCTACTCAACAAATAATGCAGTTTAGGGGCAAATTTTGAACAAATTCAGAAGTACAATGGACTAAATATAAAACTGGACTATAGCAACAGTGTGTTAATGTGAGATGCAATTGGTGTTCATCAAAAAATACTGTTTTAAATATTTTAATTATTCTGTCCAAGCCAGAAATAAATTCATGCTAAATAACGTTTTACAATTGTTTTTGCTATGTAAATCTACCTCTGACTGCAAATCAAATGTTCAGTTAGAATTCATATTCTTCCTTGCAGTGTGACATAATGGATACCGTTTCAAATGAAAGTATAAAATTACAACACATTTTGTTTGTAGTCTTAGGAGGAGTGAAACCAAAATAAAAAAAATTTAAAAACCCAAAAAAACCCAACAATGATCCTAATGTTCATAACATGATCATAATTGCACAATTTACAGGTAGTCATTTATTTGCACTTTAAATCAGTGTTGAGCTCCACAGGTAAGTGTTTAGATATATTACTTCAGCTGTGTGGTAGCTCAATGGAGAGGCATACAGGGGTTAACATGGGCACTGGAGGAATAAAACTATATGTTAATTTTTAAGGTCACACAAAAAAAAAGAAAATACAACTAACACAAGAGATTAGAAGCCAGACCTTGTGTTAAATGGAAGTTTGGTATTACATTAAAGACTCCTAACACAGTAAATAAAGCAAGAACCTGAAAATGTGTTTCTGGCAGTACATGCAGAGGTTGTGACCATTTCAATTTTTGTTGTATCAGAAATATGTGACTTGGAACTCAGAAATGAGGTGCATTTTTCCTGAAGATTAACTTATGCACTTTTCTCTAGTGATAAAACAGCACAAAATTAAACTTTCTATTACAACTGATAAATTGCTGCCAAATTTCTCACCAAAGAATTGAAATAACAACACAGAGCACTGTTTCCCACAGAAAAGCTAAATTAAAATAACAGTACCTGTAGATCTCTCTACAAGAGATATCAAACCTGAAGTACAACACATCTCTGTTTTCCACGTTCAGAACAAGCAACTGTGAACAAACCGTGTACAAATCACAGGCTTCTGCTCTGTTCATCTTAACAATTCAAAAGTGCATCTACATCCATTTTCCTCCAGCTGGCTATTATACTACATTATTTGTAAGGGTACAGGTTAAGGGAGCAACCCACCTTTCAGTATGACAAAAAATAGTTTGAAAGTTTGTCTCATCTCATTGCTCATACAGAAAATCCTTTATTATGTACCATAGGACAAAGGATTTGCAACTGTCTGTTATTTGAGAAATATGCTATTGCAGTAATTTATCTCACTGTATGAGTCTTGAAGACACACAGTGGTATCTCAAATCAACTTCTAAAGAAAACTGCATGCCATTTTTCTGACATTGGGAATACTGATAAAAGTTACACAAAAAGAAAATTTGGGGGTTTGATAGTTATGAATTATATATGGTGCTGACAAGTTTGTTCAAGAGCTCTTTTCTGCTTCAGGGATTACTTTTGATGAAGTTTTAATTTGACTTTTCCTTATTAATGATTTCCACAGACAGGTGACTAAACTTTTCTATTCACTCCTGAACTTTCCTAAAAGTTCCTGACAGAACTGAAAAAAAAAGAACCCTTGGGTTCCACTCCCAAAATACATCAATACATAGCTATCTTTCCTTGCCTTAACAAGTGTCTTGGTTTCAATGTCAACAGGATGCCATAAGGAAACAAAATCAGGTGTCAATACCTGCAAGACTCTATGGAAGCAACTACTCCAAACCAAAACAACAATCATAAATATAAAAAACCCCCAAGTTTTAAAATGTCCTTACAAAAGCTCTACACTGTAATTTTCTCCTAGCTGAAGGGAAATTTTCAGAGGTTTTGAAATATTTGAGAAGACTCCAGCTTCTCCAGCACACTCCAACATAAACAGTCATGCCATTATAATGGAGGAAGAGGCAGTAAGTTATAATAGGCATTGTTGGTTTGTTACACTACATAAAACTCTGAAACTCACCTCTATTGCTACAATAAGATTTCACTGACCCTCATAATTACCAGGCTTTCTAGGGAAATATTTGCTTTGGAATTCAGAAAGAGTGACATTTTAATGCCTAAAGCAAACAAAACCCCTTTACTAGCTGCTAGATTTTGTGAAAAGAAGTATCATTAATACGTACAACAGGGTACAGACTGTTTGCCACCTGCTTATTCTTCAGGTAATTTAATTCTTACAGTCTACTGGAGTGAAAGGTGCAACCTATCCATAGAAAATTAATACTAAAACCAAGCAAAGAACTTCAAAATTTTGCACTAAACATCAATAATCTGGCTGACTTACTTCTGTGAATTCAGGTATCTGAATAACTAACAGAACAAAAACTAAAGAGAAAATGTATTTGCAAAAAGGAAGAGAAAATGTTTATAAGAAAGCAATATATATGTGTGTATATATATAGTAGTTAGATACTACTATGTACTATATTACCACCATTTTATACAAGCACAAACATACATCTATACATAACATATAGAACACTGCTAAAGAATGTAACAGAAGCCCTGGTCCTTAAAAGATTATCTGTACATTTACCTACAAGCATAAGCATGGTTATCACTGTGATCACTGCTTACTCTCATTGCATCATTAAAAGAGTGCAAAAGAGAAGGATCAAACAGGAAAGGAAAATCTAACAGGGTTTTTTTCAGAGAAGAAGAAAAACTTGGAATACAGTACAGCAACAATTCAAAATAATTTTGAAAGACAAAATGAAAGTGGTATTTATTTAAATTATATAAATTATATAAATTCAGGAAGCAATTGCAGAGCAGTAATGCATGAGGATGAAATATTTCAAACTCAGAAATGTATTTACCATGTGTTACATTCTATCTATCCATAAATGCTGCTCTTATCCCCCCAAAAATGTATTTGCCTTCTGAGTTATACTGTACAGAAAACACGGTGTTTTAAAACTAAATTTAAAAAAGCTAAGAAGAAGAAAGAAAGTTTTAGTGAGATCAAGCTTAGAGTGATTTGCTAATGCAAGTGAGGAGCAGACATTAAATATTCTTTTTTTGCAAAAATACCCACAGTATGCTTATTGTCTATAATTTACATGACAAATGCTAAATACTGGAGAGAAAACACAAGAAACTCTCAGTAAGGCAACCTGATCCCTTGATAATTAAAATATACTATTTTAAAACAGAAAGCATATGTAGCCTAAATATAATTATATACACTAGAATTTAACAGTATCTTGGGAAACTATTTTAACATTGTTAGCAGTATCTCACTTCTGAGAAAATAATCCTTAATCCAGTTATGAAAAATAAGCACAAGTTACAGTTATGTTTTTTCTTCTGACAACTGGACTTGATTCAGTATAAATGCTATCTTATTCCTCCAGATTTCTACTGTAACAGCTATGCTCTATCTATAACATTTTAACACAAAAACTATATAATTCTATTATAGTTTGTTGAAACTCATCTTTTTGCTTCAGCAACCACCCTCAGCAGAAGAAAAACCTGTAAAAAAAACCCCCACGTGTCCTCAGAGACACTAAATGCAACATTAAATGTTGAAAACAGGCAATATGAAAAAGGAATAGTACCCATCTTAGAAAAGGAAAGGCTACATATCTAGAGAGCTCTTTTTCAATACTCTGAATCTTAAAGTTTTCAGCAAAAGACCACAGTTCATCTCAGCTCCTTGTGTTAAGCATTTCCTCTGAAAAGCTTTGTGCAATTACTTTACAGATAGAAATAGAGACTTTTAAAGTTATGCAAAATCCAGAGCTGCTAGGTAATGGAAATTCTACAAGACAACTATGAAGAAAACTGTCATCTTCTGCAGGTTACTTGACAGGCAACATTGTGAGATAAATTTATTCCCTGCACTCTGCTAACCACGCTCCTAGTAATGACTATTTGGGCACCTTGTTTTTTCCAGAAAGTTTTTTGGTGATTTTTGCAAGGCACAGCTGTACAAAGTGCTGGATTTGAACACTTCTTTTCAAACATTTTTCAAAAGTGACTTCTTTAGGGGTTTATTCTTTGGGGGGGTGGTGTTTGGATTTGCTTCTTCCCCTCCATTGTGGTTCTGTTAGTGGAAGCCTACAATTTAAAGCTTGCCTTGAAATTATTTTCTGCACGTATAGAGGGAACACTGGTCTGACTGCTTTTCTAAAGTGGAAGTAAAGCATTAGACTTTTATTTTTCATTACTGGCAAGAATGTGGCAATTCTTAGTAAATATACACTTAACATTACTGCAAGATCAGACCCTTAAAACATCTACTCCTGTTTCACAGGCTAGTTTTATGGAATCTTTTTATCTTTGAACACAAGATCTCACTTCTGTGTTTCAGAGGGCATAGCACTCCACACTATCACAAACTTGATAAGTAATAATTTACTTAAAAACAAATTCCCAGCACTAAGGATATCAATAAAGCCCAGAAGTAGAGCATAAAATTGAAGAGACACTTATACAATTCTCTGTGTGCTTGCTGCCCTAGCTCACCGCTCTGCATCTTCACATCAGCCTAATTCATTTGACACACAGTCTCCCCACAGATGAGAAAGTCCCGCTTCCTTACCAGTTCTTAGGAAAAGCTTAAATACAAAACTTGCTATGTTTAAGTAAAGTTAAGGTTGTGACACAAATCAACAAAAGGCAGGAAATTCAAAGATAATACTGACAATCCACGCTTAATTAATGATTGCCTAACAAAAGGGTGAAATGCTATGAGGAACTAATGTTTAGCTTTAACTTCTGTCTGTGCTCTTGGCAAACAGGTTTTTATCTCAAACACTATACTAATTCAGTCTGTCCTGTCAGTCTAGATGCGTTCTAGTGATTATTTAGCATTTAACAACGTGTTGGATGTAAATAAACTTTTAAACTAATTGTCCACATCCTAGCATGTTATACTCTAACAAACATCATTAATTAAAAATACATCTTGAGAAAATTATGTTAGGCCTAAAAAAGGATATAATAACATAATCTCTTTCAGAAGTCAAAACACATTTTTTGTATACAAAAATACAAAATTATTAATTTTATAATGTAACATGAAGTACAGAATGCTTTTTATTCTCATCAGTTAACAGCTCTCAGTATGTATACTTAAATCCTGTTTGATCCTAATATGTCTGTGTACTATAAAGAACATCTTTCTGGTCAGAAAAATGTCAGAGAAAGGAAAGAATCCTATGGCTACATTATTAGAGTGTATGGTTTTTTATTTAATATTTTAGGCTTCCAAAAAAAATGTAGTATTTTAGTGCACTTTAAAAACACTAATTACATTAAAAACATGTATGCCTGGTAGCTTTGTATACTATCTACCCTGTGCAGAAATTAGAAGAACAAAAGAAGGAAATTAATAAAATGAGAAAGACTGCACTTCACAGACTTCTCCAGAGGACAAGAAATTACCTCGCACATACATACTTTATGGAGTTAATTGAAGGACAACAATAACAGTTTTTTCTGTAATTATTTTCCTTATTTACTAAAGTTATAATTGAAAAATTAATATATCAAATTATTAAAAATTATTTTATTTACTGAAGTTATAATTGATAAATTAACATATCAAATTATTAAAATTTTTGATGGAATCTAGCAATATTACTTCTTTTTCCTCCAATTGAGTCACCAAGCAATTATGATCTTGTCACAGACATCAAAATTCTGCTAACTTTCATAGCATAAAAACCTGCCACTGAACAGTTTCAAAGAAGATTTTCAAAATCCTGCACCTGTACAAACCTGGCACCAAGATTTTAATTGTCAAAGCAACGACAGCTCTGTGTTTCACCCTCAGGATTACCAAAAACCGAGCACAGTTGCACAGGACTGTGTGCTCCCACCCAGTCACAGCCTCACAGAGCCTGAGACACTCCCAGGTGGAGCCTGAACATCTGTGTGCATGAAATTGTTAAGTCTTTGTATGACCATGGGACAACAACTAAAAGGTTCCCTGAGAAGTCAGGTCCAAGATCCTCAGCTGACTTCCTCTACCAAGGACATGAGGATTCCAAAGCCTCTGAGGAACAGCAGCTGCTCTTCCCCCCTTGAGAAAAGAGTTGGTAAAGGAGGTTCAACAACAAACAGAGCTCACAGCACTGCCAGGGGCTCACTTTTTAACTTACCAGCAACAAAAGCAAATGTGAGAAACTCTTCAGCTGAACTGCCAGAAAATAAATGAGAAAAGGGTGACGCCTTGCTCAACCCTACAACACTCTTGTTAACCTAATTAAAATTCACTTGCTATCACATTTTTAATCTAAGGCAAAATCTTGACTTCCTTAGAAACCGTATATTATGCTTGTAAATTGTACTTTGTTACAGTTTGTTTCACATTTTAAGCTTGGATATTAAGAGTGGAATTTATTTGTCAGGTTGGTATGCTGAGACATGCTGAAGCTTCTAATGGTAATCAATTAGTCACTAATGTATCAAAAATCAGGAAGTATTGTTACTGTGACGCAGATAGAAACACACAGCAACACACACAACAGGTGTTCAGGCAGAGAAGAAGAAAAGAAGTCTCTAGTTCATTGTTGACCTCGTATCTATAAGTTTCTGGACAGTGATTGGAGATTGGACAGAGAAGTTACCACCTCTCCATCTTCACTGGACACTTGAGAAGTCCATCAGGTGATATCTTTTACAAAGGAATGCAAACATGATTCTTGTTTATCTTACAGTTCATGAGAACTGACTCCACTCTACTAAAACAAAGCAGAAGGCTTATTTTCAGGGACAACACAGTATCTCAGCTGTTTTACTAGATCCTCAATCGCAAAAAACCGTTGAATTTTTAAGCAAATATTAAAGTGAAGTAGCAACACTATCAATGGAAAATATATCTAAGTTCCAGTAACTGAGTGCAATGATGCTAAGTGACTGCAGATTACAACACAGTAACAGATCGGCCGTAGTATACAGACAAGAAGCTGAGGTTGGAAAGAGCTAATCAGCCAAATGCTACATTTATTCTTCACTCATTCATTCTCTGAAACATGCTTCCATCTAGCTGTGGACACTTCCTTTTCTCTCTCCTTATTCTTTCATAAGCAAAATCCTAGGTTTCTTTGCTTCAGGTCTTCAGTTGTTTATCTAATTTTGGGAAAAATCAGGTTTTCCTCTGAGTAACTGCAGTGAATGAAGGGTGAAATCAGTTTGAGAAATTATTGATCCTGAAGACATGGATTCCATTATGCCCATCATAAGTCTTTCCACATGAGTTGCCAGAGTCAGAAGGGACAAGACTAGGTCCCACAGACCCGCAGTACACAGACAGAAGGGATGAGTCTGCCTTCAGACCCTGCCCTGCACCTGTCACCCTTCAGCAGTGACAAGAAGCACCTTCATTCTTACCACCTTGTGTTCTACAGACAATTTCCCTCCCTGACTCACAAATTCAAAAATTCATCTTGGACAAGCGGTGTCGAGTCAAGAAAATCCATTTTCAACTCTGACAACATCTGTTCTGCCTATGGAAGTACAAACAGCAGCAGACCAGAGGAAAGGGCAGTGAAAGCCCACGTTCACTCTCCTCTGCCATGCTCCAGGCCCCGGCCTCATGTTCCAACACAGTGGACAGAAGGGGAGCAGAACTCTTCAGAACAACAAACCCTTGAATGCACAACACAAACCCCAGTGAAATGCAGAATTCGAAAAGGAAAATAGAAGAATAAGTTTGTGACCACTGGAATGGTAATTTTCCACTTTGACATAGTAGAATCTAGGGAGTATAAAGTTAAAATAAAAATAGTCAACGAGAAACAAAATAATCAGCAAGCCTGAAATGAACATGCCAAATATACACTTTGTAAATCCCAGTGAAATTTAGGCATGTAAGTGGGAGACAGACATTTGAGAATATGGCCTTATGGCAAAAAGAAGTGTCTTATTTAAAGTCAATATATTATTTGAAAATACAAAGCAGCCTTTCAAAACAAACACTGTAAGTTTTCCTATTATAAATAAAAAAATCTGTCTTTCTATGTGGCCTATCAGAGAGGACATTTAATTCCTAAGATGCTCCTCTCCATTTTACCTTAAGAGCACTTATAAAGTATCATCAACCTCATCCAAACATTTTGGTGTACAACAGGTGACCAATCCACCTTATTGCTTGCTTAGGTATGTTTTCAGAGCATCTGGAAACACAAATATATTTTTTTATTTTCTCTCAAATGTTCTCCTGGTCTCTAGGTCTATTCAAAGGGCACCCTACCCAGTCTGCCCAGCAGTTGCCAATTCTATAAGGATACTTTGCAGTAGAAATGTATACACAGACTTTCATAATTCCAAACAGATATTTTCAAGCAAGTCAAACACTTTTCATAGATTTCCTATTTTTATGGATGAAAATTTTTATCTGTACATTTCCAACACTTTTGATAACAGACCTTGTGAACTCCAGTTCAATCTGCTCAAAAAATATATAGGGATATTACATACCATAGTCTGTGATCTTACAGGATACTAAATACAGTTCTTTCAGGTTCCGTCCTTCTCTGGCAATCACCTCCACACATCTGGAAGACACAGTAAAATTACTGTTATAAGATAGTAAATCACTTTTAAATATCAAGAGTACAATCCACAGGTAAAATGTACTGTATCTCAGTTTCTTCATTTCGCAAATGGTTCCACACATTTCTCTAAAATGAATATGGCTACATGTTTACACTACAGAAAAATATTTAAAATGAATTTTATATGGATATTCCCCATAGTCTGTGAATATGTGAGTTGCTTGAAATGTATACAGACAAGCACTCTGGAAAATTACACAAATGTGAATCTCCATTTCTTTATTACTTTGGAAAGTTTCTGTTGCAAATTTTAAGCTTTGACAGCTTTCTTCTAAGGAAGAACTGTAAGAGCATTCTAATGAGGAAAAAATATAAGAAGATGTAATTTTAAATTCATGTTTGTATTCCTTCAGTGATTACTGCATGAGTCAGCATTCATCAAGTCATGAAATCTTACACGATCATGGTGTTCCAACACACTGCTGGAGAAGCTTGTATAGATGAGAAAACAGCTCATTCATTTGCCTTATCATAACTGTGATGAATATGCAATGAAACACAGAGGCTTTTATGATATTCTTACTGTTTTATTTTGTAAGCAAGAAAATTAGTGTGAATTAATTACTGAAAATAAATAGGAGCTTATATTACAATGCTATGTTTCCAACTGCATTGTTTATAATCTATCTCTCAGAAATCACAGAATCATAAAATACATTTTGAATCCTATTAATGTAGATCAGTTGTTCATTAGATCAGCTAATAGATGTGCTATTTTCTAAATAGATACACTTTTAAAAGTGTATTTCATTGGATGAATTGTAAGAATTTCTTCTGATTCAATATATTCGACTTTAATTTTCAGGTCAATTACCCAATCACTTACTCTGATGCTTAAATCAACCCTTGAACAGTACACAAAATTAAATTACTTGCCAATTTCTAAGAAAATAAGTATTGCTGAATTTGTGATACTTTTGAAGGATACACCTAAAACCTCAGGGACCTTTTTCTTCCACTTACCACTTCCAATAGATTATCTCCTAATCTGATTTACCTGTTCTTGCTGGCAAATTTAGATTTTAAAAGCAACCACCTAATTCTTACAGCTTACAATAAGGCAATAGCTGAATAATAGCCCCTCATACCTACTTGTCCTCTCTCTGCTTTCTTCTTCTAAAATGTCCAATGAAAATTTGCTAATACTAACAAACAGAACACCTCTGACAGAGTACCTTAATCACAGTTCCTTTAACACTATTATAAATATTCAACCCTTGAGAACTGTGAGAGCCTGATATTTAGAAACTTTCTGCAATTCTTATTATTAGATAAAGGTTACTTTACCTCATGAATACACAAAGGAAAGAAATAAATATTTACACCAGGACTGTGCTTTTTTAATATAAGGTACCCTCAGAAGTACACATTTTCCTAAAATAAGACTTAGAGCATCAAACACACTTTATATACATGAAAAATTCCTTCTGTTCCTGTCAGACATGATTTTGAAGAACATAGTCATCTTTGTTAGCTTATTAAAATAATTAAGCCATAAGAATATTTTTTATTTATTCCAGAAAAATACTTTCTAATAATGAGATTTTATTGCTATAATTGGTAATATGAATAAAAAGAAAATCAATTTATCATATATTTTATTAGCAATATTTTCAATAGGCATTTAAGCAAATGAGATATAATTGAAGACTCAATGGACACTGAGGTTAAAAGAAGCTTTTATTATCATATATATCTTTTAGCAGAGCAATCATATTATGAAACACTTCTTACCCTTGGATAAAATTTCTGAACCTAAAAAATATTTTGTAAATTTTATGTAATGACACTAAAGGTTTTCAAATTATTTTTGTTATTTTTTCCTCACTGAGAGACAACTAATCTAACAAAAATGAAGTACAGCAACCAGTGTCTAAAAATACCTCCACAAGGCAGTCAAGATGACATAAAAGACTAACTAATTTTCTCTACAGCTTCAGTTGCACACCTTTTCAATCACACAGGGTCAAAGAACTATTATCTGCACAAATGCAAAAGCACTACACTGTGTGGCCCTTATAAAGGTATCCTTTAATCCTTCCAGGTAATGCCAGCTCTAAGGGTTAACGTTTTTTAAAGTGGTCTGAGTGACTCTAGTCCTGTTCTCAGTGACTCCTTGGAGTCTAAATGAAATAGTCTTCACTTTCTCCTACTAGGAAAAAAAAATCTTCATAGTCTGCAGCTATATTCATTAAACAGGGAAGAAAAAACCAAAATATAAAAGGCTAAAAAATGGTGCTTTGACTGCCTCATTACTTTCTGTTTTTTGAAAATATGAAAATCATCTAACATATGAAAGAATGAGGTAATGGTACATCTACTTTGGAGAAAATATATATATATAGAATATATATATATCTAAAATATTGAATTGAATTTATGTACTTTTGTGTGTTTTCTATACCTTGCATCAGTCAATCTAATTCCAGTTTTAATTTCTATTACCCTTTCCATAGATCATCCTCATGTAAATCAACCTACAGAGACAGGAGAAACACTTTATAAGGCCTCATTTGCCTCTGCTCTATAGACAGTCACACAATATGTAATTGCTTGTAACAACTGACTTCTTTACAACGTAAGTAAAACTAAGAGTAGTTGTGTATTTGTTGTTTTTACCTTTTAATCTTTGTTAAACATGACAGCAAAGAAAAAGGTTAAAAGAAAAAAAATCAAATTAACCTTTTCTAGAAAGCAAGGATCATCTTAATTCTGTTGCAATAATCCATCAAAATTATGTCAGGTTATTGTCATATCTATCTTTGGAAATATTTATATTTATGATGTTGCTGAACTAGACATTGAAGAAGCCTAACCTAAAAAAAAAAAAAACAAAACAACAAACCCAGCATTATACTGATAAATAAGTGAAGAAAATTTATTATTTAAAGCTGTGGCAAATTTCAGAAGTGAGCACACCAAAAAACTGAGCCCCATAAAATGTGAAGACTAACCCCTCTCTGTCAGGGACCTAACATGGACATGGTGGCAACAGCTGTGTGCCACGGCTGAGAGAATTTCTTAAATCTCTGGACCAAATGTTACTGAGCAGGCTTTTATCTGTTGTACTAAATGTATTATACTGTAAACAATCTTCCAGAAAGAAAAGCTTTTTACACTCAAAATAACTCATTACAAAAAACAGGCCAAGGAAAAAAAGAAACAAAACTATAGTTAGAGCTTTAATACACATATCTGGATCAGAGCTGGCCAAACTTAAAATCTTTTCACTTCCTACTTTGCAAATGAGTACCATTTAAAACTACGCATCACATTAAAATATCAAAACAGAGAACATGAAAAATTTTAGGAAAACACTACTTATTTACTAAACCTGAAAATATTATCCAATAAATGCTTACATCAAGAATTTCACTAGATCTATTCAATATTTTATGAATGCCACTCTCTGACAGGCAATTCAGTCTTATTGCATTTGAGTCTTAAAGTAAGAAATTAATTTCACATACTGTGAAATTTACAGTGCAATCAGGAGCAAGAAAAAGACAAAAAGCACAAACCGATTTGACGTAAACCAGCCAATCAAACAATATTATGAAATCAAGAATATAACTAAAAATGTTCCTACATATTGTTAATTCAAAATAGAGTTACAAGACCACAGCAGATTGTAAGATAACTGGAAATGAAAGTTAACTGAGTACTGTGATGTAGAGCATATCCACACTGAAAACATCCCAAAAGATGTTTGCTAAGATTAAGGCTAAGATTGCCTCCTTTGGTTACAATTTCTTAAGATGTCTTTCTATTTCGAAAACAAAAAAAAAATCTCTTAAGTGAAAACAACATAACTATAATATTTTTCAACTTTTAGCAATTGCTATCTGGAGAAAACTCTCCATTTGGGTTACAGAAACTACAGAAATTTGTCCACTAACATGTACTTATGTATATTGCTCTTCCCACCTGGGCAGCAGACACAAAAAATTACTTAGATCTATAAAGAATTACTGGTATAAAGCTTATCTGACAACATGTCTCTTCAAAAGTCACAAACTGCATGACTGAAACACAGATATGTCTACTGTCAACTTCAAATTTTGGCCCATATCGAAAACTTCACACACATAAATATGTACAATAATTTCTCAGAGTCAAGGTTTATGACTTCCTAAATCTTAAGGGCTTAAAAAAACAATAAAACTCTAACACACTAGAAAAAATAAGCCATCCAAAACCTTACAATTTTTCTTCTCTTAGCCACTTGATCCTCACATTCTATGACCTGAATGAAAGCTTAAGGTTAATGAAGTAAACTGCAAGCTTCTACCCGTATAAAAAAGATAACTTAGATCCTTATGAAAGTTATTAAAAATAATTATATTTATATATAATACATGTATTTGTATACATATATGTATGCATATATATATGAGTGTATGTATTTAATATATGCGTGATGCGTGTGTGTGATCCTTATGAGAGTTATTAAAAATAATTATACTTATGTATAATACATGTATTTGTGTATATATATGTATGTGTATATATATGTGAGTGCATGTATGTAGTTAATGTGTGTGTGTGTGTGTGTGCGCACGTAGAAACACAGAGCTGTTATATTTCTGATCTAAATCTGAAAACATTGGAAAATTGTATTTGTGGCAACTGAAAGGAATTAATGAGAAAATATGAGTACAGTATTTGTGGTGTAAGTGGTCCTGGGAGACCTTGTTACAGTCTGAGACTCTACAGCCCTGAGCGGAGCTAATTGGAATTGCCATGTACTGGTTACGAGCCTACAATTTGAGGGAGTGAGTGAGCTTCACCCACCAAAGAGGTATAAAACCCCCAGAACATTAACATACCACCTTGATAGGTTCAAAATGAACATCAGACTGCTTGCGAGTCTTCTCTGGTACTTGACTGGTATTTGTCTCTAAGCAGCCAAGCAAACACCTCTCTATCCCTCAAATCATAACCAACAACACTACTGGGAAGCAAGAGGGAGATTGGAAAGAACAAGAACACTAAAATATGCCATGGAAACCATAAAGAACCTTTTTCTCATGAAGAAATATATTGTGCCTGTCAAAAATTAGCATTTCAGCCATTAAATTCAGGCAGAAAAAATTAGCTGTGCATGAAATACCACTCAGAGCCATTGATTTTGATGACTTAAATATTTCAGTGGAAGGCAGTAGTGCATTACTATAAGTATACCAAACCTCTCCTGTAACAAAACCAAACCTTTAACCACAGAAGCACATATAGTCTTAAGAAACTGATGTTATGTGAGGCCCACAGCACTAGGAAAGAATAATTTAAAGGCTAAAATAGTGAAAATACTAATATTTTACTGACAGATCTACAAAACCTTATAAAACCTCATAACAATAAATGATGCACTTTATACCCTGATGGATATGTATTCTTGGTTCAGCATTCTCTTTCATTGATAATTTTATCTGCATTATGAACAACAGATTTCTTCCAATGTATTTGTTTTCTAATAATTTACACTAAGATGTATGATTTTTACTTTTCAGTTACCCTTGTACAAAGTTGTTACTGCTGTTTTTGATTCACATTCAAAAATAAATGTTTTTATATGATTTTTCATTTCAAGATGAAGAACTGCATCTAAAAAAAACAATATTAACCACAGAGACAGCAAAATATGATAAGACCTGTAATCAAAAGCACAAGCAGAATTTGAAAAGCACTTTTTGTCTGGAGCCAATATGCAGTGTCACTAGTTATACAAGTTAACAGCAATTATATTAGAGCAGTTATTAAGTTGTGATTAGCAGGGAGGTATTATTTAGAAAAATCAATGTAATTTAAAATTAGGTTTGCCAAACAGTTTTGCCACTTACAGAACAGGAAAACAGATAAGATTTTTTTTCATGCTGGAACTTAAAAATAACCAAGGTGAGGGCAGCCAAGTCACACAGTGTCTGCTTGAGCTAGTCAGGTGCATGCAAGCTCCAATCAGAGAGCTACACAGATAAATGAATCAGTTCTTTGCTTAAGCTATTATGCCCTTTCAGCAATAAATATCTATTTTCAAATATTTATTAGTAGTCTTATCTAAAATTAAATGCCTTCTGTTACCCCAACTGAATGTAAATCCAGCAAGCAATTAAATCAAGAAGGGAGAAATTTAGAAAATTGCTTAATTCCATTATCTGATTTTTACATATAGTAGTATTCCAGGTGGCCTGCAGTTCCTTTCTGGTTTGGAGGAACTAGATACCGTAACGGATTTAACAGAAATAAACAACAAGGAAAAATAAGCTTACCCTGAACCCCTCATAAATCTGATCTGCCACAGATAATCATGCTTAAGCCTGGAAAACAATTAAATGCTATCTCTAACTTTTTTAAGAATTCAAAAATATTTTGGAATTCAGACTTAAATGAAAAGAAAGGCCTATCTGATACAGCACTTCAAATATAGCTTCCAACATCTACTGCAGCAACCTGTCTACTGTCATAAAGAAAAACAAAGAAGTTTTCACTACCAGCAAACACATGCATATTCCTTAGTTAACACTGTTTTGTACTAAAAAATAAATAATAGCTTCTTTCCTGAACTGTTTCAGTGGTGCTTTCCCACTAAAATAATGGCAAAATTTTTGCATTCCAGATATGACACTGTTGAATTACTCTGCTACAGTGGTCAATAGTTGAGAGTCCTAATGGCCATCGATGAGAAGTGATGTCTTTCGGGGGCCCATATTGGGATCAGTGTTATTTTATATCTTCATCACTGACACAGATGAAGGGATA
Organism: Sitta carolinensis; assembly: GCA_032173965.1. Classification (NCBI taxonomy): domain Eukaryota; kingdom Metazoa; phylum Chordata; class Aves; order Passeriformes; family Sittidae; genus Sitta; species Sitta carolinensis. Next base: position 74,587,753 of record CM063313.1, read on the forward strand.
AAGTGCCCCCTTTGCCAGTCTGCAGATGACAGCAAGCTGGGTGGTGCAGCTGACACTCCTGAGGGACAGAATGCCATCCAGAGGGCCCTGGAGCAGCTGGAGCAGTGGCCCATGGGAATCTCAGGAGGTTTAACAAGGCCAAGTGCTGGTGCTGCCCCTGGGTGCCAGCCCGGGCTGGGGATGGACAGATGGAGAGCAGCCCTGGCCAGAGGGCCCTGGGGGTGCTGGGCTGAGAGCTGGCCATGAGCCAGCCATGGGCACTGCCAGCCCAGAGAGCCAAGGGTGTGCTGGGCTGCACCCAGAGCCCGTGGGCAGCAGGGCAGGGAGGGGACTCTGCCCCTCTGCCCCGCTCTGCTGAGACCCCACCTGCAGAGCTGCCTCCAGCCCTGGGCTCCCAGCACGGGGAGCACATGGAGCTGGGGGAGAGAGGGCAGAGGAGGCACCAAGGTGATCAGAGGGATGGAGCTCCTCTGCTCTGGGGAAAGGCTCAGAGAATGGGGGTTGGTCAGCCTGGAGAAGGGAAGGATTAGGGGTGACCTAACTACAGGTTTCCAGTACTTGCAGGAACCTTGTAAGAAAGATGGAAAGGGACTATTTACAAGGGCATACAGCGAGAGTTATGACAAGGGGAATGGCTTCAAACTGACAGAAAGTAGGTTTACTTTAGATATTAGGAAGAAATTCTTTATTATTTATTATAATTCTTTATTATGTGAGGCACTGAAAGAGGCTGGGCAGAGGAACTGTGGTTGCCCAATCCCCAGAATTATTAGGATGGAACTCTGAGAAAACTGGTCTAGTGAAAGGTACTTCTGTCCATGGCAGGGATGTTGGAATGAAATGTCCTTTAAGGTCACTTCCAACCCAAACCATTCTATGATTTTATGATTAGTGTACTGGTGTAGAAGAATTACTTACACAGATATTACTTCCTTACACAGTGAATGTCATGGTGGTTTTTCCTAAGACAAGTGTAAGCACTCAGACAAGTGTAAAGGAAACTGTCATAATGTTATCTGTTAAATGCCAAAATGTGCAGATTTGGAAAATAATGGGTGCACAGTGGTTACATATAAGATGAAGAGTTTGCAGATTGTAGGTTCTATTTCTGTAGAAATAGGCAAATCCTTGTGAATTCAAACAAGATCCTTGAGGTCCCACTGCCACAGCAGAAAGTGTGGGTGACATCCAGTCTCTGAATGTGTCTTATGGCTGAATCTTCAACTGAAAAAATTTAGTAATGATGTTGTACATGGAACGAGGCACACCACCACATATGCTGCAAACTCAGAAGTGTGAAGGAGAAGGGACAGTCCAAAGAAGAAAACCTTGAAGTATTGCTATAATTCTCCCTCCCAGTACAAATCAGACAAGGGCATACACCAGCTCAGTTGCACCATTTTATTCATGGGGAGATTGAGCTTTGAGCAGCGGTGGGAAGAATGAAATCATTCTTCCTCAGGTTTTAGAGATTACATTTACATGCTTCAGGCCTCAGGGTGTCTCCCTGAGTTACACTGGCCTCAGTTTTGATAGATTTTCTTTTTTTGTAGGTAGTCTTATGCTATTCCATTAAGATTTAGTATAGAGTAAAAGCAAAAATATAAAAGTAAGAAATGACAACTGTACTGCCATGCTCTAACTGCCCATAAATGTTCTTTGAAGTGTGCTTTTAGAATGCTTGGATAAACTTTAAAATAGTTCCATAAAAATGAAAAAACTTCACCTGATATTTTGAAAAAAAAAATTGTGTTTATAAAGCACTGCACTTCTTGATCTCAAACAGGGGTACACACATATGAGAGAATATATCACCACATTCTCTGCTTTATTTTCATACCACAGTGGCTGACATGTGCTTCACTGAGCTTTGCACATAGGCAACTGAACTTATCTATTGAGATTGACCCTTTCAAACCCCTTTGTATCTCAGGCTTGTTTTTCTAATTAAAAAAAACCCAAACCCTAACCTCTACCAACTATTCATTAATGTACAGCTTTAAAGACTACCTTTCCTTGAAATGACACTGCAGATAATGGTCAACGGGTCATGGTGACAGAATGGATCTCATCAAGGGTCTCTCCTGCTAAGTTTAAGAAAACAGCAAAACCTCTGCCTCAGTTTCTCCTTTCCAAAATGGAAACATATTCCACAAATCTATTTTTTTACTGAGCTGTAAACAGATGATTTAAATATTGCAAAGGCTCAGTTCTGTGAAAACATCAAGTCCCTATGAAAGTTTGATAAATATTCTCAACCCTATTAATGGGAGCAGCAGTATTGCTAAGAATTATGATCTAAATTTATACAAGATGAATAAGGTTTAAACGGGTAATTTATTCCATTAGACAGCAGAAGTGAAGTCTTTTACAGGAAATCAGGAGGCTCTCTGCAGAACAGTTTTATCATCATATCTGATATTTCTCCTCTACTGCTGAAGGACTTCAAATTTGTAGTGAACTTCTGCTTATAGAAAGCAATGACAGAGCAGAAGAAGAGCCAAGATAATCAAAGAGGAAAAAAACCATAAAATCCAGTACTCATCATAATTCATGTATCTTTGGAATTATTTGGGATCCATTCTCTTTGTACTTTAAGAATTAGAACAAGTGGGTAGATCTGTTACACTCATTTAATTCTGCAGAAGTTATAAAATGGATGAAAGAAAAAAATCAACCTCAATGCATATTTTGACAAGTGCTGTAAAGAAGAGAGATTACAGAATGTGAGCAATAACTGAGTCCTGCAGTTCTCAGGTCTCATCTGAGGGTAGGATCACAGCAAAGCTTGTATGAGAAATTTGGAATACTTCATACATAATATCTTGATGGAAATACTTTAGCATACAAATTTGAGCATAGGAAAAAATCTCCATGCCTGCTAAAATTATAAAACTCTTGATTTGCCATGAAGTAATGTCTAAATCTTGATAAGAAAGCCATGATTCTCAGAACCTCACTTTAACTTGGAAAGAATGCACTCAGATAGAAATGTCTGTAAAAAAAACCCAAACAAATAAGTAATCAAACAAACAAAGAAACAGAGAAACAAACAAATGCAAGTCCAAAAAAACCCCCAAAAACAGCTTAACAGCAATTTTCAGAAGCTCTTCATGAAATGATAATTAATTTCTTTCCATGTGGCTCTCTGACTTGCACTTCTGTTACGGGTACACTGCTTGGAGAAAGCAACAGAAAACAAGCTTGATGATGCTCTCTATGATTTGTATGAAGGAAAATTGCCTCCCTTTAACTAACAGAATATAATTTATTGGAAGCTGGAAGAGCATTATTTCTTTCTATGTATCATGATCTTAATAGATTGCCAATTACAGTCTCTAAATGAAGATTTTAATACCATCTAATAATGCACACACTTCACCTAATGTTATTCAATTCTGAAAGTACTTAACAGGGTAACTTTTCATGCAGTCTTACTGGAAAATAATCTGTCTAGAAGGAGTATGAGGATATATTGTGTCCTTTCATACTGAAGTGAAAAAAACATGGCAGTTTTCAATAGCTGGAAATTTCATAACTGAGCAATTATAAACATATTCAGAAATAAATGAAGAATTTTTTTTTTCATTCTCTCCTGTTTTAGGGCCCCCTAAGTCTTGCTGATATGGTTCTGATTTTTTTCAGAATTCAGAGGGCTAGTAATTATTCAGTTGTTATATCATAGCACAGCTTCTACTTTTGTAAAAGGAACATGACTTAGTGATACCTGCCTGCACTTACATGTCAGTGTTGTCTCCCTGGCTACCCTGAACATTATCCAGTTGTTAAAAAGTCACAGCTGTCATCCAAAACAACAGAAAAAAGTGCCACTTAATACCAAAGAGAAGGATTTTGATTGAAATTGTATAAATTTGATTTTTTTTTTCCTTCCTAGTTTTTCAGAAGCATTAAACAAACCCAATGGTATAATATCATCTTCCTGCTGAGTGCTCACTTCATTGATGTGAATACCTTAAAGATTGGCAGCCTAAGTTTAGATGTCTTCCCAGCAAGACTCAACTAATCTTGCACTGGATCAGAACAGAAATAGTCATGTGACTCCTTCCTGGCATCTCAGCTATGACAGTGACTATTATGTTCTACTGTGGGACAATCACAAATACTATTAAATGATTTCTTAAACTGATCCAGCTATATCCACCAAAGTGTAACTGTCTAAACCACGAGAAATTGTGTTAATTAAAATCTACATATTAAAATACCTAAGGAAATTTCCATGTGTTGCATTTTTGCCCCTCTGAAGAGTTCAGGCAAGAATTCCGTGATGTATTCATGAATCATTACACGGAATTACCATTTCATACATTTTCTAGCAACTGGTATTAATAAAATACATATAAAAGTCTATGAAATCACCTAACTGAAGATCTACCTTTCCCTGCTTTCTCATGGTAATATTGTATTGCCTTAAAATACTAAACTTTGCTGATAGTTAAAGCTTTCCAAAGAAAAGACAGTGTTATCCCATTAATCTTAGGTCTAAAATTTGGTAGTCACTTAAACCAAGTCAAACAGATTTGGAATTGCCACCCCTCTGTGCAAGAAGTAATTTCTGTATAAAAGTAACACAGGCACATTTCCCCACTCACCAGGGTAGTCAGGGGAAAGGCAAAGCAACTGGCATGCATACTTGATAGAAACAGTGGGGGGAGGAAAATGTTACATATTTTCCATACCTGCAACTTTGACAAGTCACAGAAGGAACAGCGTACTAAGAAGTAAGTTTGCTTTACACATTTTTAGACAGGTAAGAAAAGCAGACAGCAGAGCATGCTGGTGGTCACCCGGAGCAAACACATCCACTGTCCAATGCAACATTTCAGGCTTTTAAGAGCTCTAAACAGATACTATTTGCCAAGCTGTTCTGAGATCTACTGTGTCCAGATTTCTCTCACTACTACCACACTTACTGGGGTGGCAGCATATTAGAAATAGAAGTGAGAAGAAATCTCTGAAGCCCATTCAGAATTTTAGTAACAAAATCTGTATTTAGAGGACACGTTGTTTTCCTTACCATCCACTGTATGCTAGGATATTCACAGGCTGTACTGACAATGATAATTAGAAAAGATTATGTTCTCACTCTCTTAATTCTGATTAAATCACTAGTTTTCAAGTTTCATATGGAAGCTCCAAGTATTTCCTCGATTATTGGCAGAACACATAAAAGAGTTTGTAACTCATTGCTAGACACAGTCCTGTAACATTTTAATTTAAATTTTCATCTAGATAAAAGTCTTCTTTATATTCTTACTAACTAGTCTGTACCTAAGACAGACATGGTCAATTTGAGTTTCTATTTGTCCTTGGTTCCCAACATCCACAGGAGGACTGAAAACTTGTTTTCTAGTTGCAAGACTGGAATTCCATTAGGAGTAAATAGCCAAAGCAATTCACAAAACACAGGCAATGCATTTGTATTGGATTGAAAGGTAAGTTTTTACCTGCTGATCCAATTCCATTTTTTGTCCAGTACTTTCAGCACAAGTACGTAGGACGATTCTGGTTGAGAAAGAATGACTTGCCCCATGGGAAAAAAAAAAAAAAAATCTCCACAAATAATAAATGCAAAATTATTTACCATGGCAAGTAGTTTGAAATCTGTAACTCCACATGCAGATTCTCTAGGTAATGGCCTCAAACATTATTAGGCCTTCAAAGCAGCTCATTGACAAGATTAATTACCTCCACTAATTTAAAGTGTTGACAAAATTTTAAAATATGTCCTGCACCAGCTAGCATCCTAATGTGCTTGTGGAGATGGGTTTTAGTTAACATTCATCTTGGACATGGCAGGAAAACATATAAGTAGTGATAATGCAGCCTAAATCTTTTGCTTAGGGAATGATTGGAATGAATTAACATTATTTAACTGCCTGAAGATATGTATCAGTTTCCTCTAAAACAACCAACCACCAAATTGTGCCCCAAAAACCAGAACAAGACTCTTCATATTCCTATTCTGGCTAGTTGTTACACAATTGCATGAAGTTTTCAGTTACGGAGCTTCATTAATAAGTGGAATCCTAATGCCTTTCTTGATTTCATTGACTTCAGGTTCAATCCTGGATTTAGATGAGTTCACTTACTATTTTCTCCTGCTATCTGGATGTCTGGATGAATTATTCATGTGACTAAACTTCTGCTTTTTTTAAAAAAAAATGATGGCAGTAGTTCAGCTTACTTCTGTCATAGTAAGACCAAGGGACCTATCGGCAAGCAGAGCTCATACACCTTGAATCCCACTCCATTGGCTTTAATGTTATTCCCTTTTTTTTTTTTGTGTGTGGCTCTGGTTGAATTATTCACTGCACCCTAGGCACTTTAAGACATGATTTTGTTCATCTTGATGAAACAAGGTTTTAGCATCTTCAAACTAAGTCCATCCCCACTAATTTACTGAATAAAATTTACATTCTCTGTGATGAAGTTTGGGAAAGAAGTGAGACTAAGTCAGTGTAAAATAATGTTTCTGTGCCAGGTGGAGCAGTAAGTGGAAGCAGCAGATCACAGAATACCAACACAATGTCCTTTCCTGTAATGCCATCAATCAAGTAACACCTGTCACCAGTCAGTAATTTCTCAGTTCAGCAGGAGCCCAGTGTGGTCAGAAAAGATGGAGACCATTGTAGGTACAAAACCAGAGAACACATTTGTATCCATACCTTTAATTTTTGTTTCAGCCACCACCAAATTAATTTTTTACCTACACCTCGAGAAGAAGTTTCTGAAGTATTTGTTTCTTACAAATATGTTGCTTATATATTTGAATCTCAAAAAACAAGGTTTTCTGAACCTTCCAAGATTGCAAATATTGCAAAACGTGACTGTTTCCTAATGAAATCCTCCTATTGTATTTTTCTTGGCTCCCAGTTACATTTAGTATTGTAGATTCCTTTCCACTGTATACTACAGTTACAAGCCCACTGTCTCAGCAAGATGCAAGAAGGAAAAGATTTTTTAATTGAATATCTATCTACACTTCATTTGAATGAACTCTAGATGGGAGGGTTAAAGCATTTTCTTAAAGACTGAGGTATTTCTGATAACATAACAGAGTCAGCTATGATCACTGCAGTGCCAAACCTCTGAACTGTAGACTACTGAGAAAATAATAAGCAGACATCAATTTAGACTAAAATGATACTGTTATGTCACAGTTTGCTATCTTTATTATCTTCTTTAATGCTAAGTTTTTCAGATAAAGTTTATTGTATGCACTGTAAATATTTTGAGGTAGAAATATCAGAACTCCAGAAATGCATTTAAAAATATTTTAATGCATTAATACTTCTAAAAAATAACACAGATGAAAACATACCAAATATACAGTATCTATGTATATTTATATTTATGTTAATGTAGGTTTTTTCCAATTTTTTTGGTATAAGAATATAAAAACAGTAAAATAATGTGTGCAGATATATTTTATAGAGGAAAAAGTTTTACAAGATCTAATTCCACCCCTTACGATCGCCTGAAAACAAAGTACTGCCACCTGGTGTACATAAATTAGACATTTGTGAGCCAGTCCATAAAACAATGCTACTCTTCTCTTAAGAAGAACTCCCATAACTGTGAATACAGTATTTTGTTTCATGTCAGGGATACATATGGTTGCAGTCACGCTCTGACCACAGCACAAAGTAACATAAAAGGTTGACGAGGAATTTTTTTACACTACTCCTCAATATTCACCAAAAGTAATCAATTTCAAACACATTCACCTTTCAATCATTGTGACTCAGACATTCTATAGTATATTACAATGATTAGAGGCAGTGTGAATTTTCTATGCATAGCTCATTGATTTCAAATTCAAATAATTAGCCATTATCAATTACTTGACAGTCAGTGTTTAAAAAAAGGTATCCCCTCTATTAAAGTGAATTTTAATTAATTTTATTTTGGATAGAAACAAAGCCTGCTAATTGATAAATTACAAGAACAACATTTCAGTGAAATGGATGCAACACAAAAGGCATCTTAAAATAACCCATAAATCTTTATTATTGTAATAATAATCCACAATCTTTGGCTTGATTTGAGAGACTGAGATCATGCTAAGCAATTGAAGTGAGGCAGATCTAACTGAAATACACATAACTCTTCAGTTGAAGCCAGATTTGCAAACCTTTATGTCCATTAAGAACTCTGCTAGTGTGGGAATCAAGGAACAGCCATAATTCTTGCCTACCAGTTGGCATCAGCTATAATAATTACCACCAACTCCCAACAGATTATTCTGAACCACTCTCACTCTCTTTTAGTATAAGAAATTATGAAAACACTGTCTGTCCCTACAAAAAAAAACCACCACAGTGATCACAGCAACCTCAGATCTTGGTTTCTTGTGTGCCTCTCTTGTGCCTCTCAACTGGACACAAAAAAAAATTTCCCATTTCCCCGTAGCCAGTTTCTTTAAACCAGTGGTAACCTGGTGATGTCTAAAATGTATCTACTTTTCAGCATGGTTTGTCTTTGTGAGAAATGCTTGGACAAAGCTGGATAACTTTGCCTTCACTGCCACCCTCTGGGCTCCTTACTTCAAAAGTAAGACTCTGAGTCGTGGTATAGAGATTTCAGGATGGTTTGAAGCACACAATCTTGCACATAGTACTGCCTAGTTACACAGCACCTTTCTCCTCCAAAAAGGTCTCTGTCAAATGGCTTTACAGGTCTGTTGGCTACACTGCAGCACAAATTTAAAACCAAGAGCAGTTAGAATAATTTTAACCCTAGAAATAAAGATAAGCCTATACTACTACAAAACAACTATATAATCTAAATGTTCACAAGTGATTTATGACTGCAAATGAAAACACATCCTATAGCTAAGAGCTTACCTTTTACATTCTTATTTCAATTACAAGTATCAAAACCTCACTGAAAATCCAATGTCCACAGGGTCCATTTTTATTTTACCTATTTACACAGTTTCACCACCATAGGTTCGCATACTAATTATACGTTTATGATACTGTTTATGAGAACACCTGAGAAGCTTAATCGATTTTTTGTTTGGTTGGTTTGGGGTGTTTTTTACATAAAAACAAGGAGGCAGTGTTTAAAAGGAGCCTTGGACTGCAGCACAGGAACTTGAGATGGAACTCAGTGTCTGCATCCATTTCCCCTGACAACAAGAAAGGCAATTAAATCCCTACAAAGGAAGCTGTAGCCCGAGACAGTTTGGAAGGGTTGGCAGGTAGGAGCTCCAGCTGACTGAAGAGATGGAATGGGAACATACTTATTCTCTTTTTGCCTTCTTAACCATCATCTTCCTTCCCCTCCAGGGTCCACTATGTCAACTTACACTTGAAATCATTTTAATTTTCACTCATCCAGAGTAATTTTGTTTAATGTGTGAAATAACAAGGTAAGAGTTTGAAGGTTATTAAGGGTGAAAATAGTGATGTTTGTCAAATACAATGGAAAAAGAAATTTCAAGTTATGTTCACACAGTGGGAGTTTTTTATTTCCTACACAATTTGGAAAACTTATTTAACCAGGCAGGTTTATTAGAAAGAGTCATAAAATAAGAATTTATATATCTACAATTATCAACAAAAGGAAAAGCTTGGCAGATGAGTAACATATGAAGAATTAAAGTTTGTATCAAGAAATTGGCCAAGTATTGAAGTCACAGAGGAAAAACCAATGCTTTTCAAACATCCAAGAATTTTTAAAGTATTTTTTTCCTCTTGGCAGAACAAAATAGCATATTAGAAAAACAACAACTATGAATACACTACTCAGTTTATACATAACATGGTTTAAATTTTGTTTATGACTCATATAAAATGATTCAGCAAACCTGCAAAACCCCACTCAAATAACTCTTCATAGGCCTCTCAACCCAACAAGTTCAAGGAAGACAGACGTGGCCACTAATCTTTACAGGCACTCAAGTTGGAGTCAAGGCATATAAAGATTCTTAATAAACTGTTCCTAAGGATTCTCAGGTACTTCAGCAGTGGTCTTTGAAGACAACCAAAATAATGCATTTAACAATGTATTACCATACTTTTTAATCCCCTACAAACACACACTTAAATACTGGCATCCAAAAGGAAATAAAAAGGATGAAAACAAGTAATTCGTTTTACTCTTTCATAGAAAAGAAAATAGAAGGAGAGATATAATCCATGAAAAGCTTCGAAAACCACAGACCCAGGTAAATAAAACAGTGTAATACATTAATCAAGCAACAAAACCAACCAACCAAACAAACAACCCCCAAAAAAAACCCCACAAAAAACCAAAAAAACAAACAAACAAACAAACAAAACCCCAAAAAACAAAAAAAAAACAAAATACCCCCCCCCCAAAAAACACCAAAAAACAAAAAAGACTAAGACATCCAGGAAAAATTCATTTCATAATATAAAAATAAGAGAGTTACATAGTTTTACATAGGAAAAAACACATGAAGAAAATAATGCTTTTGGAAACAGTACTATTAAAAATTAAGAGATACAACCGAATCTTTTAAGCTATGTCCTGAATCTACCAGTCAACAACCAGATGGTTATTCTGGATCTTATGACTGCCGGGAAAATGCAATTGCATGAAAGTATTGTTAATGTAGATTTTCCCCCGTAATTATGCATTACATGCATGTATTTCCCAAACATACTGTGAGGCTTTATAAAAGATTTCAGGGTTATTTTAAAGACCTTATAAAGGGCAAAAAAAAGCTGCTCATGATTCTCTCAGCTTGTTATACTAAAAATAAATATGATTTTTTAAAAAAATGTAACACCATAAAGCAACACCAAACATACTATATGTAATTCCAGTGGGAAAAAAAAAAAAAAATCTAACTTTAGGGAATAATGAAAATGGGTTTACAGTTCTCATAAAGAAATTGCTACAAGTTAGATACCTTGAAAGTAAAAAAAAAAAAAACCAAACCAAGACTTTTTAATGTTGAATGAAGTTCCTAGCACAGTAGCAGCTCCTGTTTGTGGATAGAAGTTCGAGCAGAATATTATCTCTAACATCTATGTTTGTACATGTGACTAGATTTGCAAGTAGATACACAGCTTCCCAAGCATCTCTATGAATAAAGGCCAGATAAATACATATGACAATGTACAGTCATTAAATATTGACTTTTTATTGAAAATGTAAGTCGCTACACAGTCAAATGGAAGAATTTGTCACATTTGACAAGCCAAAACCCCCAAATGTGCACAAATGAGATGCAGAACTAAATTTATAAGAAGAATTTACATGAAGTTGCCTTCCTTTGCTATTTATCTACAAGTGATGAGCAGGCAGACAGACTTTACATTTCAGTTTGAAACTTAGAAAATTGTTGCATAAATGGCACTCTGAACAGGTTTTGACCATCATTCAGTTAAAAGTAAGATTTCCTCCTAGTCCTCCAGAAAGATATCTCAACATTTCCTCAGGCCTTTCACGCTGATACTAATGTTTCAGACGACTGTAGCAGTGTTCAGTATGCAGGAAAGCAGCGGAAATTCTGAATCTTAAAAGATCCAATGGGAATTTGTGTCCAACAGGGCACAGAAGAAAATCAGTCCAGCTTTCCAGAATAGGTGGGAAGCTTAAAATAAATGATAGAGGCCACTATCTGTAGCAGATCAAAGGGCTTCAAGCCATGAATTAGAACCCTTACATGGAAGGATGACTATCCTTTAAAATCTTCAGGAAAGGTCAGTAAAAATCAAGATTACAAATGAACCTCAGCACACTGTGTATCATACATTTAGACATGTGTCATAACCAATAATAGTTTACTGCAGAAATAAATATGGCAAATATGATTTGCCTTCTACATATGGCTTTTTTAAAAAAAATCACAACCTCTTAACATCAGTTCATTTATTTCATATAGGAAAAATATGTAAAAAAATATTTGCTCTTTCTGCAACAAAAACATCAATGCAATTCCTTTTAAGTGTATTGAAAGCAGATGCTTCAGCTGTCTTGTTTTATAACTAAGATAAAATATGTTGCATTATGTATAAAAATAGGAATATTTCTAACAGTGTGGTTATTTGCCAGTTGAACTAAAGAGAAAACCTCTTGAGAGCAGCAGTTTAAGAAAAAGAAATTAAAGATAATTCAGCTTACAATGCCAAATAGGGGAACATTCTCGAGCCACTTTTTATGAATTTCTGATATCATAAAAATATCTTTATATTTAACAGTACAGTGGCTACTGTCAGAAGTCAGGAATACTCTTTTCCAGTGGAAAGAATTAATTAAACCCTCATAAAAGTACTGTCTCAAACTGTATTTGAGAATGGGACTGGCTTTCATTAGAGGAAGCCATATAAAAGAAATCAAGGACTATTGGAGAAATCTATTATTCTAGGGAGATGCGTTTTGCCTGAAGCTGGTATTGGAAACATCTTGTTTTCAGTGTTTCTTGGTAAACCCATACAAACATCATAAGTTTCAAAGAGTTCACGATACATGGAAAAGCATTACCTGAATAAAGTGAGGTATCCACCTACAAATGTTTACTCTTATATATTTTCTAACAGAGCTGTTAAAGATTTACAGATATATTGAGCTTTGTGTTTCAAATAATACATTTCACTTTAGTCAGAACACTCTTAGAGAACTAAAAATTACTCCTGACATCTTGTCAAAAATATTTGCAGCAGTATTTTGTCACAGATTTTGAGTAGGAAATAATTTTTCCTTCCATTCATCTATTATGCAAGTGTTTTAGTTCTAACAATCTAAATTTTGTTTCAACATCACAAAAAGAATGGACACAACTCTCGCTTTTACTCCCACACTCAATTCTTGTGTTGTATTTCATACTCTGATGCAAAGATCCTTCAGCACATTATTTGGGGCACATGTCCTATGCCCATCTCCATCGCTATTTTCCTTTTTTTTTTTTTTTTTTTTTTTTTTTTTTTTTTTTTTTTTTTTTTTTTTTTAAGTGGCTTTTTTTGGTTTGATTTCAAGCATTCTTTACTTTTCATTACCAGAAAGGACAACAATGCCTCCAGCCACAGCCAACTCAGAAGTGTAAGGGTAGAAGCTATCCATCAAGAAAACCAGCAACCCACAAGGTACCAAGACAGGTGCTATACATATCCAGATACTACATGTACCTGCACTAATTATCATTGGTAGTGTACAAAATAATAATATCTACACAGGAATATGGGACAAAACTGAAGGACACTGAAGATGCACTAAAATTAACCAATACAAAATACTTCCAAACACAATCAGAATCTACGTTGCAAATAAAGGACCCTAGACCTTCATCTAGAGACCTTGGTCTGCTGAAGAATCATGATAGAAAAGGAAGCATCCTGGATTAACATCTCCTTCCATCAGGGATAAAGGGTCCCCAGCCTATAAATATGTTCTGCTTTTTTAACAATTTGACCATGCCAATGGGTTAAAAACATCCAAAAAAACAGTGGCTCTTTACAGCTTTTGGTCAGCACATTACTGAGCCTGCTGTATTCTTTTCCTCTCACCTTATCACCTGGCTGTTTGTCCTTTCCTACACAAACTCTGGAAGAAGCTATTCAGCTCTATGATTCTATGGTAAAAAGTGGGTTAGAGTAGAAAGATGAGGAAGATGACTGCTGACAAGTCTTCCTGACAGACATATAAAAAAGAATTTCAAAGTTTGACCTCCAGGGCCTCATGGATTTACTCTGTTGCTGGTTCAGATTCATGATGAATTATAAAGAAGTTTCTTCTACCTAAGCAAAAACAAATACACAGTTCATCCAGCTTCCTACTGGGATAAGTAAACTATTTGTCTATAATTAGAATACTAGAGTATAGAGAAATAGTATCTCGAAACTAAAGAACAATTAAGTGGCTCTTTCCATAAAGGAATATGGAAAGCCATCCATTAACGACTCAGACAAAAGCCATCAAATGTTCAGATCCTGCATGAGGAGGAGAAACTATTTTCTTCTTTCATGAGTGTTGGACAGCCTACAGAAAACCTTAACAGTGCAGTCAAAAACCTCAGGTCTGTCAACCACCTTAAAAGTCTGAAGAATAAAGCTTGTCAGGAGACTAGTAACACTGCTTATGAAGAAATTTTGAACACATCTGATTTATAGCTGCAATTATCCAAGCCAAAAATAAAAAAAATAAAAGCTTCTAAATATCAGACAATGAAGAGTACATTACCATCTTCACAGATAATTTCAAGAATAAGAAGGTATCAGAACAAAACAGTTACAGTCCTGTTGCAACATTCTTTCTGCAAAATACAGTATATTCACTGCCAAAGAAGCAGAGAAACAATTAATCTACAGGTTCTTACCCTTTAGTAACCCCTCTAAAGGCCCACTATACAAGTCTTTGGATCTAAAACTACCTCAACTCTTGGCACCCAAGTTCCTTGTGCTCCCTGAAGACCATAGATGTCAACTGCAAGTCTGTTCCTTTGAAAAAACATAACGCGCATAATATTAAAATATTGAGGGTTAGTAACTGAAGTATTTTGAACACAAGGTTAAAATACAAACCACATAAGCCAGCAAGAACCTCGTGTGGTTTAACATGCTGAAATGTTCATAGACTATCCTTGATAAAAATTTAATGTCAAAACCTGCCTCTGGAAGAGGGGTTACTGAGGCTCTTCTTAATAACAGATCCCTTGGGGTGGGGTAGAGTGAAAGGACACTGAACAGTGCTGTGTTTTCAATTTAGCATGAGAATCATGCTGATTAGACAGTGATGTTTTAGTTCCTGAATTGTGCTTATCACAAGTCAAGCTCTGCTAGTACGGAGGTGCACAAGGAGCTGGTCAGGAGCAGAGCCAGCAGAGCTGACCCAAACTGGCCAAAGGGATATTCAGAGCACAGAATGTCATGCCCAGCACACAAACCAGGGAGAAATGACTGGGGGTGCACCACTGGGGACAGGGTGGGCACAAGTCAGTAGGTGGTAAACCATGGCATTGTGCTTCACTTCTTCCTCTTGGGTTTTATTTCTCTCATTTTATTGTCTCTGTTTTCATTACAACAGGAATAACACAACAGGCAGGAACAGTAGTGCTGTAGAGCACTGCCACTACTGTTGCTATTTTATTTCAATTATTAAACTGTTCTTATCTCAACCCCTGGATTTTGCCTTCTTTCTGATTCTCCATTCCATGGTAGAAGTAGGTGGGGGTGCAAGCTGCATGGTACTCAGCTGCTGACTGGAGTTCAGGCATGACTATTTTCTACTTTCACATGGCAAATTGGCCTTTTTTTTGTACACTGTTACTATTTAAAACGCACCCCAAAGCATTTCAAGTGAGGTAAAGCTCACGCGCCAAATTTTCTCTATGCAGAAGTCATCCAGATGAGCATGGCAAACGTACCATGCAAATTCTTACTGAAAAGAATCCCAACCTGTCAGGAATCCTTCATTCACTGAGTAAACCAAAACCAGTGATGTTTCTCTGACATTTCAAGAACTGCTGCAAGTACTCCTCATGTAAGTCCTTTCCAGATGAAGGTGGCATGCCAAACAGATGCTTGAGCATAACATCTTGGTTGGTTTGAAAGGCTCTCTATTACTCTGGGCATATTTGAATGACCAGTATGTTACTGAGAGAGGAATTCCCTCACTTAGACAAACCAGCATTTCTGGGAGATGACTGCATGCAGCATGGCTCCAGAGTAACTGGGTATTTTCCCCAGAAGTAATCGTATCAAACAAGTCACATACTCTGTTACAGTACACAGGGGTATGAGCTGCTGAAAATCATAGTTAGAAAGCATTGGCTATTTGGCTAATCTGGACAGGTTTTTAGCTCTGGGGCTTGGTGATTCATTTCCCTTTATTGTCAAGGGAGCAGTTAACTACAAATGCATTTGTTAAATTAATGCATCTGTGAAAGCTGCTGCAGCTGATTCAACAGCATGTAAACTCAACCCCTCAAAACATAAAGACATTTTGTAATATAGTCTATGCAAAGCAAAACAAAACCAATTTCTAGTAGGACATATTACACAAATGGTCATATTTAAAGTAAACATCAAGCATGCATGTGCTTTCACTAATTTCTGTGATCTGAGAATACTGTCTTTTGTCATTTATATCTCAATAAGCTTCACCACCAATAAAACCAAATAACTGCACAGGAAACTAGGAAAGAAAATTCTGAAGGAAAATAGCAGTTCTGTTCAGCTTACTTGGCTGTTAAAATTGTAACCTTACAGCATGAAGAGAAAGGGCAACCAGGTGTAAATATGACATATTCTCATTTCTGGTCATGCACTCACTTTCTGACCCAGACAGAGGACATGTTACAAAGGGCCAATCTTGCCATAAAGACTGTACTGGTTAATACAGATTATACAGGCTAATACTGACTTACACATTAATCATCAGGAAAATAATTTACATTTTTAACTGGTTTTTTTCCTTTTTTTTAGCTGTTATTGAGTTATAGAACAGGTATGAATGATTATTAAGTCATTATAAAACACATTAAAAGAAAATAATATTGAAGTGTGATCAAACTGGAAAAAATCTAAGAAACAATACCAGAATATAGACTCTGGTAAATAAAAAAGAGTTTATATAAGCTAAAAGCATCACTGGAATTTCAGGCACGTGTTTTTGTACAACAGACATCAAAACTAAAAATTTTAATGCATTACAGTCCTCCATTCTCAGGAAGTAAAAGGTTATTTAGATCCCTGCCTTGCAACATACCATTACAAATAAGCAGAAAACCTTCCATTCTACACTTTGCATCTATCATTCATACACTTCTGGGAGAGCAGCAGCATTCAGAAACTGTCCCACTGAATAGTGGTGTGAGTTACCAGGGAAAGGCCACAAAACCAGCTAAGGATCATTTGAGGAAGAAAAATAGATATACTAGCAATTTTCAGGTATTACTTTCTCTCACTATGTATAAGGTTTTACACCATGTCAGAAGAGTACTCAAATTTTTCAATGTTTTTAAAAACTTACAGATAATTCAATATCAATAAAAGAAGAATCAAGTAGAAAAATCTATAGAAACAGGGTATACAACTCTTGCACTCCAAGTGATTACCTGAGACAGATACTCTGCTCATCAGTGCAAAGAGAGAAAATACATAACACATGTTGTATTATATGAAAACCTGAATCTTTCTTTTTGGTGAATAAAATAGTGGCTGCTCTGAAAACAACTACTTCATGGCAAAAGATTAAATTTCTTGAACTTTCTGCACTGCTTGAAAAATAGAAAGCATAGTTCCATATAGCCATCCTAATTTTCTCCATTTTAAGCAACCTGCTAATAATGACTTGATTATCAAGAAATTAAAATAAAAATTGATTTATTAATTAATTTGAAAGCCCATTAAAACTAAATGGTACAATCAGTGTTATTTACACTCATATGTAGAAAGCCCAATAATATGCTCATTGGTCTGATTAAATTTTTAAAATGTGAACATAAAAGAATGCATAAAGTATAAAAACCCCACTGCTTTCTGTACCCTCTCTTATACTGTCATGATTGTAAATGTATTTTGAAAGGACAAAATAAATATAAATCACAGAAACATATGATTATATGACAGTATAATGAAAACTAGAATTGAACCTATAGAAATGTGTGAGATCAGCACCTTCAGTTAACATTAAAACTATTTTAATAATATAACTATATTTTTGATGTATCTGTTATAACTAATTCACTTAAAACATATGAAAATACAATATTTTAAAGATTAGGCATTAAATGATAAAGCTCTGTTCTAGCAGACATTGGTTATAAAGCCACCTCATTGGGAAGAAGCCGGAAGTTTTCTTTGAGTTATTTAATGACAGACATTATAAGCAAATCCACAAAGCAGGATGCTTTAATTTTTTTTTCTTTTTTTTCTTTTTTTTTTTTTTTTTTTGTAACAATGGAGCTACTTTTAAAGACCTGGATACTACAACTGTTTGATTCTTGAATTCGAATTGAAATGATTTATCGGAATTACTATATGAAAACATTTTTCATTAATAAATTTAATTCCTGTGTCAGTAATACTTTAAAGCATTTAATTTTAAGGGAATAAAGAAAATTAAACCATGAAAGAACAAATTATGATGATGAATTAAAAAATACTACCTATAAAAACACCAAGCATAAAGAAAATATTAAGAATAAACAAGCAAAGAAAAGTTGACATTATTTTTTTTACATAACTATTTATAAAGCTTCATTTTTGTTTTTCAAAAATCCCATGATTTCTCCACAATAAAGTAAGCAGAGGAGAGCTGTAGTCAGCATCACAAAGGAACTCCCTTGGCACTCCGAACAAACAAGCAAATAAATTAAACCGTGGAAATTACGAAATTTTTCTGTTTTCAATGCTGACAACTCTATAAATACAGTGTAAATAATTAAAAAAAAAAAAAACAAACAAAAAACAAAATAACCACCATACCCTATTTTAAAATATTGTATTTGTTCAGTGTTTTAGACTAGTGAAAGATTACAGCTTTTCCAATTATCAGCTTGGCAACCACTGGTTTCATAAGTAAATTAGTCTGAACTGATCAATGATGGCAGAAACATGCCTGAAGAACAAATATTAATTCCTGATTTGTCTCATGCTTGCTTCTACATCCAGCTTCCCTCTTGCAGAGACTGTCTAATGGTCTAATCTCTGTAGTTAAAACTTACTTGTGCCTGCATTTCATTCAAACCACAATAAAATAATTCATAGTGAAATCACCACAGTCCACATTTGTTTATTTATTCATGAAATGCTTAATATTGAAAAGCATGCATTACAAGACAGAGTAAATGCACCGGAAGTTTTCCAGAGATCTTGAGCCCTTTCTCATTAATCTCCAAAACAAGATTAGAGAGGCAAAAACACATCCAAGTCATTCCCTGTCCTTCCACTGACATGGTTTGCAGGTGAATCTGTAATCTCCTATCAACAGTACAGAAAGAAAACACCCACACCCCTACTAATTTCATTAATTTACCTGATCTCTAACAATCCTAGGTACACATAATAGTAACAATAAAGTATCCCTTCCATACCTATTTCAGTATTTAAACTGAGGATTACCAAAAACATTTATGGGCAGCAATATACAGCAAGAATTGCCTCCCCACAGCCTTTCCCATGCTGCGTATCAGAAAAACAGAACACAAGGCAATAAACTGCCACAGTGCCAGTTTGGAGTGGGAGGACATGGAGCACCAATAATAAAGAAAAGCTTTTATAATAACAAGTAAATCTGACATGCCTCAACAACATACTGAATGAACTTGCTACTTCTTGGTGTGATTTTCTCCATGAAAGTCCAGGTGTCATCATAATTGTTAAGAACCAGAGATAACTAAGTAGCTGATTTTGCAGCTTCCATCATTAAAATGTTAACCATAAGCTATCTCATATCTCTTCAGAAAACTACTTTCTCTTTTGTGTGCTTCCTTCCTACACCATGAACACCCCAGAGAATATAGTAGTTCTAATGGTAAAAAATAATGCAAGAGTCAGTCAATTGGTTCAAATTTTGCTTAAAAGTCAGTTTTGTCACCTTCATATTTGCAGAAAATATATTTTCTAAAAAATCTAAATAATTTTAAGTTCACACATAGTGTCTCTGTGTAGAGAAAACAACCTTGATGGATTATGCAATTTGTTATTACTTGTTCCTCAATTTGGATGAACAATTCTATCAATTGTGTTTTTTGCACTGGAGGAGATTTTGTTTAAATGTTAAGATGTATTTAAAAAGACATTCAGATATGCAATCACATTCAAGTACACACCTCCAATTACTTTGTCAGATTTACTTAAAATATTATTATATGGACACTGGCATTAGAAATAAAGCTATTTAAAATTTACTATGGACATGTGAAATAAATAATGAAAAAAAATCACTACAGAATATTAAACATGTTAAAAAAATATTAGAAAATGCTGTTGTGTGGATTTTAAACAAATCTAATGCTCATCTGAACACAGCTACCTACACACTCCCAGTAAACAAAAAAGCTCTTGATCTTTATCCTAATCATTTTCTACAAAAATGTAAACAATAAGGGCTCAATGAATACTTTGTTATGTATGGATACCCCTTCCTAACTCCCAAAATAAAAACTAAAGTCCAGGTTCCCTGTGTGTTGGTCTGCAGTAATGCAGGATGTCCCTGCTTACCTGAAGCACTGCACTCACTGTGTCATATAAATATAGACTTCTCCAGCATTTAGTTACAAATTGTCATGCTTTGGTAACTAGCAACCACAGAGAAACATCAGGTGAGGAACGAAAAGTACAGATGCAACCAACATTGTTTGAAACCTGGCTTCCTGCTTGCTAATTTGATTTTGATAAGCCTGAACTGGCATTATCTGATGAGAAAGTGTACCATGTTGCCTGTTCTGCTGATGATCTTCGGAATGATGACTTTGCCTCAGTAGCGCTCTCAGTTCTTATCAGAGTTGGACAATCAAACTGTTTTTCAATTTTTCTATCCTAAGCCAGCTCTGGCCTCAACTCTTTATTTTTATTTAAATGCAGTAATTTAAAAACAAGGGTAGTTTTTCACCTGTTTTTTTGCGTTTGCATCTCCTGGTAATTTATTTGTAAGGAAAGTTATTTGCATTTCATACTGCAAATACTAAAAAACTAGCAGGATTTCTTTTAGCTTTCTTCCACTTTCTCACAACCCTGATGCAGAAAATCATTGCTGTACTGCTGAGAGTGTAGCAAAAGGGGAGGGGAAGACCAGAGGGGAGAGAAAGGGAAAGAAAATAGAAGGGGGAGGCAGAGGAGAGGAATGGAACTGAGAGTGAGGAAAGAGGGAGGGAGGGAGTCTCTCTGATAGGAAAATGTAAACAGAAAGGTTGACAGCCGGAGTAGCAGCATACATTTAATAGATTTAATATATTATTAACAACTATGTGACTCAAGATTTCTGATTTCAAGGTTTCTAGACACTTTTCCTGCTCCACAACACTGGCTTTCCAAAATTTATTTTAAAATATCCCTGCACAACTGACAAGAAAACTTGTATTAATCACATCCTTTTCTTTTTTTGGTTAAGAAGAAAAACTCTGTATCTTACACATGGCAAAAATCTTTAAATATTATTTTCCCACTTTTCCTAACTCATAGCATGCTCTATGTACTTAAGTACTCATAGTACTCTAGGTACTTAAGAATTCACTGGCAAGCTTTCGATAATTAATTTATTACTCATGAAACTATAATATAAAAACCAAACAGCATCTTCAACATGTTTTCTTTCTAAATATATACAAATTTAGACTCCTCTTCAGAGGAAAGCAGAGAAAATCAGCAGGGATTTTTGTTCCTGCTTTAGTAAAGATAAAAGCAAACATAACAAAGACTGGTGCAATATTTCAACTTATTACAGACTATGATACAAATTAATCTCATTCAAACACTGTAACACTCCATTAATAAACCTAAGATGTGAAAGGCACAATTGAGGCGCTTCACACTGCCTTCTGCTTGCAGCTCAGGAGACCAATTTCCAAAACAGACAAAATCAGCTCTAGATAAGACTTTAGCAATTAAATGTCAGGTTGAAGGTATTGGGCTTAGATGATCTGATTCAAAGGCTAAGATGAAAACATATAACAGATTTCCTATGTGTCAAATGACGCTATTAAAAAAGACACATATATTGTTCTGCATTATCTTTGCAGGAAAAAAAAAAAAAGATTTGTAATAAAGACTGCTTTCCTTGTGTTCCCCCACCTTACCATCATAACAATGGAATGCTAAAACAGGTTTCCTAGGAAGCAACATGGTATAAAAGTTAGACATAATTTCGTATTGGTGTCCTAGTACACTTAACTGCCTCAAACAGAGAATAAATTTGAAATAAATTGTTGGTTTTCCAGGTCTACATTTTTATGATCCTATAATTTAAATATATTTCTAATTTTGTCTAAATAATCTAATAACCTTTACAATCTTAGTATCTGCTTTCTGCCTTCCTTTCCTTATTATGCAAAATGATTCCTGAGAGTGACAGGACTTTTGTTAACTTTACTGAAATTCAACTTATTAATTTTTAAATGTACTTAACACCTGAAAAATTTTATCTTGCTTAAATTCACAAAAGAGTTCAAAATATTGTTCTCCTTTACAAACTAAATAAATATTAAAAATCAGTGTAATTGTTTAAGAAGCAAATATTCTTTAAATTAAATTATCAGAAGATGTTATATAAACTGAAACAGGAATACATTGATGCTAAAAAATTAAAGCCTTCTATTTTAAAATAGTATTTGGAAATCAGCTAATGGACAAAACCAAAGTAACTGTGCACCAAACAGCAAATGTTTTACTGGTTTAGTTAGTCTTTCTTTTGTCAGCTGACAGATACACACTAAAAACAATGCACACAGATCCATCAATACTATGGTAGCTGAGTCACAGATCAGGACTCAGCTAGTAAACCACAATCAATTCCAAAATAACATAAAAGATCTATAAGACAATGCTTTAAGCTCATCATAACTTGGAATGAACACTGCTTGGAGGAGGAACTAAAGCACACATACCTACCTCCATATCTGCGTCTGACTGCATCCAATTTAGCATTTTTGTCTTCCAGCTTAGTTCAAATGAAGTGCTCTCACATCCTAAAAATTCCTTCATGCCACTTTATGATCAGTCTCTTTTTTTTTCTCTAAATGTTTTGAACACTTCTTGGCTTAGGAATTTCAGTGATCAAATTCATGATACCTTCTCTTTCTTGTCTTATTTATGGTAGTTCAAATTTTTTATTATTTGTTACTACTTCCTCTGTTGGTAGGTAACTGCTGATGACTCAAACTTCCTTCTGTACCCTTTTTCATCCTCCTATGCTAAACTGCAGTGCAAAACAGAGTCAGAGTCTACATGATATTATTCAAGGGAAATGGCAATACTTTATTCTGCATAATTTCTTCATTACTTCAGGTCAGAGGTTTCAGTTCCACGTTGTCTCCTCCCTGTCTCTATCCATAGAAACTAATGGAGTTAAAATGTTGAGTTGCTTGTTTGGTATAATACTACCAACACGCAGGCTACAAAGCATCACCTTCTGTCAAATTGTATTGTCCTTTCCAACAAGCCTCCTCTTTATAATTTTTGTCTTTGTCTTTTAAGGATATCATGAGGATCTGCTTAGCATGGATGTTGAATAGCTCTGAATAGAAAAATAACATCCCTTTATTTTCACCAGAAGCATTGGATACTATGCCTTTTTTGTCTTTCCTTCACTTCCCATCAGTTTTTCTTGTATTTCTTATATGTATTTGATGACAATTCTGTAGCTGTACGCCAAGCAGCCAATCTCTTTTCATCCAGTGAACCAAAAACTCTTGCCCCAAATTCTTCTGTTGCAACTTGTCTTACATCAGTGAAGCCTTTGTGTACCTGGGCCTCCTCTTTCTGGAGATGCTAACTGTGCCCCTTCCCATCTTCTCTAGCACAATGTCATAGGGGAAATTAAAAAAAAATCAAACAGCTGTCCCTGCAGTTATTGTAAAGATGAGAAAGCAAACAGTGGCCTTTGATTACACCTTCCCCAACAGGAATCAACTCCTGCTGCTGCAAGGCAGGCAAGTGAGGATAGCAGTGGGTAAGCAGGGGCAATGTGGAAAGGTACTCCCTTCAGGTCTGTCTTCCAGGGATGTTTCATAGTGAGTTAGTGTACTTTCTGCATTTGTTGGATTAATACAAAATTTTTAAAGGCCGGAATAATGTGTTGGGTTTTTTGGTCTTGTACAGCTTTGAGCAAATTGTCACCGCTTAAATATTTAATATCAACCATCATAGCAACGACAAACAATGTTAAGTGCACTCTATGGATACTGAATCTCTTCGTAGGGTCCCCTAGAAGTCATTAGGTGTCCTCCCCCATAAATATTTAATAAATATTTGATTTCCAGGCACTTCCACTTATAAAATGTTCTCTTGAAAAGCCTATGAAAGCACACAATTGTTAAATGAAGACCAAAGAGAGAGGGATATTACTTCTGCACTTTACGTAAAGTTTGGGCACTTTATGTCAAATGATATGTGATGTTATTACTGCTCTGACTTGAGTAATAGCTTTAATTTTATATTTCATCAACAGAGACTGCCCATTGTGTTGCTAGTAGAGGGTTAGAAGTGACTTACCTGGTTACTATCTTAGACATTTAGGTAACCATTCTGCAGCTTACATGTTAAAAGGGTAAGTGAACACAACAGATGTATAATTAAGAGAAGAGACCATGAGGTGGCCTTTAACCAATACTATTTTTAACATTAACTCTGGTTTAGGGATGAAATGTCAAGTCCAGGGAAACCAGAGTAAAAGTCAGCATTTTACTGTTTTACAGAAACATATTAAACATCAAATGTAACTGTAACTCATGTGCATATCTGAAAAACACGCACAATCTTTGTGGCAACATTGCCTTCAATCAAAGAAGATGCTATAATCCTCTTTTCATTTTTACTTAAATATCAGTGTGATACTCTCAGGTGTAGTGGTATGGGAAGTTCCAGGAACACCTCAACACTACAAATTTAATAACCAAAGAAATAAATTATTATCATATCTACTTTTCTCTTCATTTGCACTGCATATGAATGTTTACAAGTTTGAAGACAATGTCTCTGAAAATAAAATAAATGAAACTACTTAGTTAATATCACATTAGGACTTTCGTAACTATATTTATTACTGTGTAGCCATGGTACTCAACAACAATAATCACAGTCATTCTGCTCTCTATCCCCCCATTTATTATAACTTTCAAAAGTTGGGGTTTTTTTTTAATTGTCTGTTTCTTGCTAGTTCTGTTGCATGAACATCACAAGCCAATAAGAGCTTCAGTGTGCATTCCTTTCAAGGTAAGGGTTTAGCCTTTGATGCTTTAGAGAGGGATAAAAGGAATACACTGACTTGGGTGGGTTTCCCACTGGCAGAAGCTATTAGGGGAAATTCATTACAAACTGGAGGAAGAGAGGGCAGGAAGAATGCCAAAAAAGCTTTGGATCCCTGATAGAGGGAAAGCTGGTACACCTAGAGGTGACTGGAGGACCAGTGTCCCTGCCGACACTGACAGCTCCTTGGGATCCCTCTGTTCCTCATTACCAACTTCACTGAACTGGATGCTCTTCATTACAAGCCCAATATAAATTCTTACAGCCTAGCTGAAACACGTTTTGCCTGGTCACAAGCACATACATATTGTTACACTAGACAACACTGGAATTACCCAGTACATTGAAGTTATTTGAGTCGCTCTGTGCCCTGCTGTTCTTCTGTATGTTTTATCCTATCCATCAAATTCATCATTCAAATTTTATGCTCCATAGGTCAAATACCTAACCTCTGCATGCTCTTTAAGGCTAATAAAAAAGAAAAAAGCAGTAAAAAGTAACAGTATGAAAAGACTGCATCTGCTTTGAAGGTAAGCAAACTTGTTTCTTGGAAACAAAAGAGTAATGACACTTCCATCTCCAGGTAAAACTCACTATCCTTGTTGAGTGCAGTGGAAATGAGACCTGCCACGAGCGTACCAGTTCACCCCAAACAGCCTCTCCCTTGCACCCTAACCAGCAGCATGGCAGTGTAGTGTCACTGTGACAATCACCCTGTGGCACCCTGAGCCCTTGCAGTGCCACAAGCACCTCAGGAAGGTCCCAGGGTGCTGCACCATGACTGCTGTAGGATGGAGCCCTGTCCTGAACACACAGCAGCATGAGCCTCATCCACACAGGCTGCAGCACTGCTGCACAGCTCTGCACCACTCCCTCCTGCCCCAACAGCGATCCTGCTAAGCTGTCTACCTGGGAATCGATTTTTCTAGCATGGACATTCTCACTAACAGACACAAAGTCCCCTCAGAAAGCAGGCTGGTAGAAATATGTTGAAGTGCTGGCAGTCTACTAACCATTGTTTTGAATTTCTGCTCTTACACAAATACACAAGAATATACAGTGTTTAAATATATAGACATTAAATCCTTCACAGTGCTTTAAAACATAACTCAGCTGAAATCTTCCATTACATGAATTTTTACAATCCAGTCTCTGTAATCTCTATTTCCTAATTTCACAAAGTTTAAGAAGATGGAATTTGCATTACTTTAAATAACAGTGCAGAAAAATATTATGCTAAAACTGAGTTATTGTTTGAAATACATGTATAACTTAGTTAGAAACCACTTACTGTACCATTGTTCAGCCATATTGACTGGTTTGTTGGACAGATCAGTTTTAACTGTGTGACTAAGATGCACATAATGGTTTTATCTGATTTATAATTTAATTCCATACTTTGATATATGTAAAACCATCCTGAGGATATCCTTTTCATAACATTAAGGGCCTCTAATTCAAGTAGAATGACACCCACTTGTTACAATCCTGTATTACCTAATGGCAGAAACCTTTCAATAACTAACAATTTCCACTCAAATAACAACTGATTGCTATCTGGGCATAAGAAAAAGAAACTCCTGTAAATAAGCACATTTTTCAAAAAGTGTTATTGTAAGATTGAGGTTAAATATTCTTCTATATAGCCATTTTAAACTTAAGATCCAACAGCGTTAACTTCTCAAAGCAATTAAACACAGATTATCTAGTATGAGAATTTTAGTTTTGCTATTTTCATAGAACCCCAAGTAAAATAATCACTGAGTGCACTATGCTAGGCTGAGAAATGCATAGAATATTTGCTATGAATCAACTGCAGGGAAAAAACCAATTATCTACAAACTCTTAACTGAAAAAAATACTTCTTTTATTATTTAGAAGGTAATTACTGTATTTTCTGCTACATGAAAAAGAAAATGCATTAACACATGCTATGTTAAAGATGAATAATGGCTTTCTTGGGAAAACGTAAATTTATGACACTTTACTATTGCTGGAATCAAAGGAGCTTTCTAGCTGTATTTTCACAATATTAGGGCCATCTTGCACAGTTATTTAATAATTATTTCATATAGATTCCATTAGCAATATTAATCCCATAAAAAAACTTTCTGCTACCTTGAATAAAATGCCACATTCTTATTTATTTAAGGTTCTGCATCACACCAAGTCAGGCTACTGGTCACTGATTTTAGAGAACAAAAAATCACTTCGGTTGGAAAACATCCTTCAAAATCAAGGTCAATCACTAACCCAACACTGCAGAGTCCACAACTAATCCATGCCCCAAGTGTCACATCTGTGTGTCTTTTAAATCCGGCCAGAGATGGTGACTCCACTACTGCTCTGAGAAGCCTGTTCCAATGCCTAACCAAACTTACCCTTGAAAAAATTTTATCCAACATTCAATCTAAGCCTCCTCTACCTAAATTGAGACCATATCCCCTTGTCTGTCACTTGCTAGCTGGGAGAAGAGCCTGACCCCCACCTGACTACACTTTCCTCTCAGGCAATTAATTGTAGAGATGATGAGGTCGCCCCCAAACCTCCTTTTTTCCAGGCTGAACGCTCCCAGCTCCCTCAGCTGCTCCTCATCAGACTTGTGCTCCTGACCCTTCCCCAGCCCTGCTGCCCTTCCCTGGACATGTTCCAGCCCCTCAGTCTTCTTGTGGTGAGAACCATACACAAGAGTTGATGTGGTGCCTTGCCATGCCTAGCACAGACAGAAGTGATCAGGATTTTCTACGCAGTAAGTTAAGGTATTATCTTATGCTGTACCTCAAGTGGGTTTTAAAGTGTAAGTTATGGTAGTAACTGTGGACATAAATGCTATTTTTGTCCTGAATATAACTTTCTGACTTATGATATAGAAAATTAATTTCCAACTTCTAAAAACACCTAACTTTATGGAAAAAAAAAAAAAAAAAGTGAATGAACAAAACACAGAAGATGGTAACACGAGCAGTATTCAGTTGGAACATCTGAATGAATTACTGAATCAAGATTGAGCCAGGACTTCACATTTCATTGGAAGAACCTGCTGAAAAAGAACATCATGAATCAGGCTTTATTTTTATGAGAAGAATGATTTGAATTAGGTGACCTGATACTTCAGTCAACTGCAGAAGACAACAGGCAATTCCCAAAGGGTTTATAATGTGTTTGCATCTATTTTTGACAAAGCAGACAACTGGAACTGAGGCTTTTTAAGACACATTTTAAGCAGAGGGCTGAGAATATAAAGCTGAAGTCAATTAATGACTGTAATTTTGAAATAAGAGTTCCAACTGTGAATTTGCTAGATTCCAAGTTTTGAACTTTGAACTCTCTTCCTTCTTATTTTCCAATCATTAAAAATACAAAATTCTGATGAAACAGAATTTAGCATTATTAGCAAGAAGAAAGCAAGAGAGCATAAGAAGAATAGCAAGAAAAAGCTGTTGCAGACAAATCGAAAATCTTCATGCTCTTAAACTCGAAAGTGATTTAAAAGATAAGCATAATGGACTGAGAATTTAGGGACAAAATCGGAAAGGACCAAGCACAAACTAAAACAAAACCAGCAAGGGGCAAAGAACAATACAAATTATGCAAAAGGTATGCTCAGTAGCTACAGGATAATCTGGGAAAAGATTGCTATACCATTCTCCTGCTAAGGAAATCTGTCAACATGTGATTCTGAAAAACCAGTATTAAATTCCCTTTTTACTTCAGACTTCACAAAAGTTCACCTATGACCAGATGGTTAACTCAATTACAACAATTAGAAAGGACTGACCTGGATGATGGACTAAAATCTCTTTAAATCAAAAAGAAATCTTTCTCCTCATCAGTGCTGAGGTGGTCTTCAGTTGCAGCAAGAAATATCCACATTATGTTAATATAAGCTTTCTAGTGGTGAGAAAATAAGACACTGTAGACAATAGATGGTCTACAAACAAGATTAAATCTACAGGGAGATATTTTTAAAGAACCAGATACAATGGAATACATTCAACTAGAGATGAACTTCAAGGCTCATTTTCTATGGCTTTGTGGCAATCTACATGCAAGTGGCTCTGAAAACTTTTGGATAGTGACCACTGCCATAATCTGGAAGATGTCTCAGGGTATGGAACATTATACTACTTCTGAAGAAGTTCCAGTCGTTTGACCTCCATTTGTAAATTGACATTTGTAAAACACTTCCATAACCACTGCAGTTTCACAGGAAAATTGTAGAACATGTAGAAGCACCTCCATGATTGTGGTTTTGTGGGGTTTTGGTGCATTGCTTTTGATTTTTTAAACTCCTGACATTACTCTCGCGTAAGACCAAGGAAGGAGAAGAGGAAGGATAAGAGAATTTAGCAGAAAAATAAGAGGCAAACGAGACATGTAATATACTAAGGTATAAAATAGCAAAGAAAATACTGTAAGCACTTATTTCTTTTTTCTACAACAGAAATTCAAATGGCAATATTATTTTCTTTTATGTACTTTTATGTCTTTTATGTAGAGTATTTTGAGTGAGCAACTAGATTATTATTATCTAGGACTATTTTAGAGCTATCCTACATCACAAGTTAAAAATGACAGATAAACAAGGTTGTCATGCAGTGTTAACAGTCCAGCAGAATGCCTCACTGCAGTTAAGGCAGAGACACAAGTGAGTACACCTCAACTAAGTGACTCCCACTGTTCCACCTGACCTCTTTACAAGGAACTCACCACAGGAGTATTAACCTGAGCTCCCTAACCTTTCCAAGCCCGTGGTCTGAATTTGCCTTTAGAAAAATCGTCTAGATAGGTCAGTGCCAAAAAGCCAGTTTCATGCAATGGTTACTACTCCAAAAACTATTTTCATCCTTCTTTACGCTCCCTGATAAGCAGGTATTCAATACAAAATATCCAATACATGCATTAGCTTCACACTTATTTTTGCCTACACATAAACTGCAGCTGCAGGTCCCTAGTTCCTGCAGCCCAGAAGCCTCGGCTGCTCTCTTCTGATTGACTGCTGCAGCTATTTGAGTTTGCCCCTGAGCCTGCCCCTCAGTTTTTTTCATCAATTCAAGTTAAAAATAGCTGCAGGAAGAAAACACTGATGACTGGACTGTTCTCGACAGATTCTGAGGAAGCAACACAATAAGGTACATCAGTGGTGTTGTGCAGAGTGCATCAGGATACGTTTCATTTTATTTTTAATCCCAAAGTACAACTGCAGTGTGCTGAAGAAGCATAATGCTGTGATGCTCAATTATGAAAAACCACCTGAAAAGCCTGGCAGTGAGACATGTCATTCTACAAAATCTTGTAAGGTCACACTATGAAGATAAGGGTAGGATCAGGTGATTCCCACAGACACCTGGACATAGACTTTTCATGATTCTGCACTAAATTCAAAATTTACCTTACCTTACCATTGCTAGCTTCACTTTAACTGTCTGCCTTATTTATCAAATGTATTATGTAAAGCAAGCATTCAGAAAAATTTAAAATATGTAAAAGAAGAAAGTGCTACAAGTGTGCTTCTGTATTTTGAAATGTAAAATAAGGAACTGACCAATTACTTATTTTTTTCTGCTGTTTTTGTTTTTCAGTTTTGTTAGGGTTGAATAAGATTAGTAGACAAGCCAGTGGATAACTGAAAGACTATGAGCTCATACACACATCTCTAGTATAATGTAATGATACTGGAAAAGCTAGGAGTTTTGAATGCTCAGAGGAGCATCCAGAAGTAATCTGTAAATAAAAACCTCACTGGTTTTCCAGGGACCAATCTTACATAAGGAATTTCTCATCAGCTGAGTTATTACTTGAGTGATTCCAGTGCTTGTAGTCCCAGTCTCTCTAAAGCTTGGTATATCATTGGCAAACTAGCTGCTGTTTGAAACTGGGATGTTCATGCCTCAAGTTTCTAGTAGGGAAATGGCAAAATCATAAAGATTTCTGCATACCAGAGCAACAAAATATCCAGTTTCCAAAAGATTTTATCATTCTGTTATTCCTCTGTTAGGATGGCACATAATTACTTTTCTTATGTCGGGTTGAGAGGAAAGATCTTTCAGGTAGTTATTGGAATTTCAGATTGACAAAAACTTCTGTATTGTACTCAGTAGGAGTAACTCACAGAAAATATAAAGCTACCACAATAAACATTTGGTGACAGCATTTAACACCTAATTCAATAACTGAAACTACAGAATCAACTCATCATTGGATAAATGTAAAGATTAACCTGGTTATAGCATTAAAGTTTGAGAATTAGTAAATATGTGGTAACACACTATGCAACACAATAATGAGTGGTACCTTATTTTTTATCACTGCTGTAGACATGGGTCCAACATACACAACTACTCAGAAGTGACTTAGGAGAGCTCAAGAAACACTAACTAATTTTGTTCAAGAAACAGTGTTGTTCCTGTGGTCTTGCTCTTTTTGGCCTTACACCCCAAGAGTAAACATCAAATTAAAATCAAAAGCCAAGAAACTGATCCTGAGCTCAAGGTTCAACAATTTATTTTTTATACACATAATAGGATATATATGCCTCACCGTAAAATAGGATATATATGCCTCCTTGTAAGCAAGCACTTAATGTCTGCTGCACCACTGAGAAAGCAAGGAAATGTATTTGTTTGGAAAACATGTAGTATATTCTATTTGAAAAAAAACTTGAAAGGATGAGCTAATTATCCTGCTAGTCAAAAGCCAAGTCAATTTAATTAGAAAGATCATAACAAGTACACAAAGAACACCTCAAAATTACTTCAGAAACACTTAACTCTTTGTGCTGGTTTTGGCTGTGATAGAGTCAATTTTCTTCATAGTAAGTACCAGGGTGTCACTGTGGGATAACACATGACACGGACTCCTTTTGTGATTTTTGTCAAGGCTGCGTTAAGTCCCTCCGTTAGAGATCGCCTCCCCTTACATACCATTCTCCACAGACCACTGTGCTTGGTGAGAGAATGACAAACCTCTTCATCCACATTGGTCAAACCAGAAGAGACATCAAGAGAGAATCCCTCCTCCCAGAAGGAATGAACAACATAGATATTGTTACAAAAACAGTCATGATGTTTTCCCCAGTTTTCCCAGGAAAGGAAACTCAGAAAAACAAAACACCAGAAAACCAGAACTTTAGAAAACCAGAAACTTCAGGCCTGAAACCGGACTACATCAGGGTGCTATGTTTTGGATTTGTGCTGCAAATATTAGAAGCAAAGAAGGTCTTGACTCTATGTAAGCACTCCTCAGCAGTAACTAAAATATTCAACCCTGTAATATCACCATTGTCCTCAGCAGAAATTCTAACCATTGAATGTTATAGAAATCATAGCCCCTTAACAGCTGCCGTGAAAACAATTAACTCTATT
Organism: Sitta carolinensis; assembly: GCA_032173965.1. Taxonomy (NCBI): domain Eukaryota; kingdom Metazoa; phylum Chordata; class Aves; order Passeriformes; family Sittidae; genus Sitta; species Sitta carolinensis. The sequence goes on from CM063313.1 coordinate 74,620,016, forward strand.
CCAGCTCAAACTGGCCCAGTGGCATGTACATGTCAAGTTAATGAAGAAAAAACAGTTTCAAACCAATGAACATGGCTCAATGAAGTATTAAATACAACAGCCCACAATCTTGCTATATAGCAGTTTTAAATACTGGGGTTTTTTTAATGAGAAAAAGTTTTTAACCAGGAAAGGAGGTGTTCCTTGCTTTGAAAGAACAAATGACAAGCTAGAATCAAAAACCAGCATGATGCAGCTCCTTAATAAGGGCTGCATTTACTTTGCATCTATACAAAATTGTTGTTTAAGGCTAAGATACAAGACAGGGATGATTTTCTTAATTTAAAAATGCATTTGCTATTAAAAAAATTAGAATTTATTACAATAAAAATAAGTTCTATCAAGATGAAGTACAGACACGCATACTTGGGACAAAGAAAACAAACAAAAAAAACTTGTATCTGACATATAGTGCTATCACAAAAACAGAGAAAGAAGTCTCCTGCAACAAGTCCAGTGTAATCTGAGATACAAGACATAGAGGTTTTTCCTGGAAATTTGTTAACACTCTGGGAAAACAGTTATAAGAGTTCAGCTGCTCTTAATATGCAGGGAATTTTAATCATTGTGAGTGCTGCTGCTAAGTTCACTACCAACCTCATGATGAATGATGCATATGATGGACTACTACTGTTCCTTAAGAATGACAGGAAGTTCTCCAAGAACTTTCTGGGAGTTAAAACCTTTCATTAGCTACCTGAGGATACCCACAGAGTAGCTACTGGATTACTTGAACTTACCTCACACCTTGTTTTAATGTTCTCACTTGTTGTTAGAATATATACTTTATATTACTATAGCTATGAGACACAATATTTAATTCAAATTCTACATTAGAAATTCTTAGCTTCTAAGTAGATTAAAACCTATCCATTTGAAGTAAGTTTTACCACAAGCTTTTATTTAAAAATCTGAGCTGAAGATACTTGAACATTTATTCTTTGTCACAGAAAAGATTATTTGCTGCACACATTTGAAAAAAAAAAATGGAATTTTAATGGGTTTCTAAACGCCATTGATACTAAGAGCAATACTTGATCTTTTTTGCTACACATTTTTCCATTAAGTGGGAAACAGAAAAAAAATTAATCTGTAAGTAAGCACCTGAAGTTCTGACCTTTAAATTCAGTCTATATGCTAATCCCTCCTAGTTAGGAATCGTTCCCCAAATCATCAATATGGAACACTAAGCATAATGCTGCTTTGAGATTCAAAGAAGTAACTTTGCAAACATAAAAGTTTTAGAACTAATTTTTGTTAAAAAACATTGGAAAACTCTGTATTTTAAAGAGTTTCAGCTTGCCACAGAGTTTATCTTTCATATTCCTATACAGTCGCTTTCTTCTGTGCTATCAATAAAAAGTAACACTGACCTTCCTCCTAGAAGGTTAAACTTCTAGTTTCTGTTTGAAACACTAGAGTGCCTTTTCTCAGAAGAAATGCTACATATACCTGCTGCAAGTAACGAGAAAGAATACACTATTGCTCCGACCCTTCATTAGTCAGAGGATCTTGGCAACAGCAATAGCGCTTATACATGGTGTCTGCATGAAAAACTGTTTTCAAAGGTAACCTTGCCAAGGGCTATGTTCCGTCTTGGCAAAAGGAAACAAACTTTACTTTTCTACCAATCAGTTCACTCTGCATGAGAAACAGGTGTTATGATAGGAAATGGGACTTGGAGCAGGAACAAAACACAGTTCTCTAAAAGTAAGTTTGGTTTGGAAAAAAACAGAGATAATAAGCCTACAGGGCTTACATGTTTTTGTAAAATGCAAATCATGAAAACCGGTTAAGGGATTAAGTACTCTTTTTCAAAAATGACCATGGAGATTATAATCATTAATTAAAATCATGTAAATAATATTCTGAAAGAACTCTTCCTTTTTATCTCATAGGTTTCAAAAAGCCTAATGGTAAAAGATTTAGTCTCAAAAGAACTACTCTAATTAAAAATAAAAATTTAGCATAATTAATAAGTGTGACTAGGCTTGCAATCTCACCACTTGCTATGACATTTTTTTTAACAGAGTAATAAGATTATATTTTTAAGAATCATTACAGTAGGCATGTAAAATGGGTTGTACTATTACATACCCCTTCATATATTTTCAATCAATTTAATAAATAATGGTATTAAAATCTTCTTGACTTCTGGTTACTCATTACTACTACTCCTTATTTCTTCTGCTCACTTCGTAAGCCTCCTGTCATTGATCTGTAGTGATATATGATCAAAATACACAAAACGGACAGATGTAAAAATAATTATAAAAAATATTTATCTATCACATGTATTATCTCTGTATTCTACAATTTCCATACAGGAATACACTGACGAAATATTGCCCTCCCTACTCTAGCTTTTTCCCAAAACTTCAAATTATTCTGGAAAGGAAGAGATAGCTCTTCTGAACCCCATACTGAGGATCAGCCAAGATATGCTATTTTTTATGACCATGAAAACAAGATGGGAATCCCTTGCTCTATCTTGAAATCAAAGATGCTTTTAGGAATCCTTAACTGTGTTTCCTCTATACTTAAAGATGGATGATTTAATCTTTTTGCAGAAAATAAAATAAAGCAGAAGTCAAGAGCATATTTAGTGATCTAAAATAAATTGCACTGACATTTGAAGAAAAAAATGTTCCTTAAAAAGGAAGCCTGAAAATTTAAATTACATTAAAAGCTATGTTCCAGTTCTTGAAGTGTATTGACAAACTGAGCCTTTTAAAATTTGATTTCTTTTTTAGTTCCCAGAAGAGTAATTGTTACCTTGCAGCATTTCATAGGAATAAAGAATGGTAACACATGGTTACGAACTCACGCAGCGCTACAGGCTTGGGCAGAGTGGCTGGAAAATGCCCTGGGTGTGCTGGCTGGCAGCAGCTGAAGCCGAGCCAGCTGTGCCCAGGCAGGCCAAGGACACCTGGCTGTGTCAGCAGCACTGGGGCAGCAGCAGCAGGGCAGTGACCGTCCCTGGGCTGCACTGCAGAGCCCACAGCTCCGGGGCTGTGTCCAGCTCTGGGCCCCTCAGCTCAGCAAGGACACGGAGGGGCTGCAGCGTGTGCAGAGAAGGCAACGGAGCTGGGAAGGGGCTGGAGATCAAGGCTGAGGAGGAGAAGCAGCTGAGGGAGCTGCGGGTGCTCAGAATGGAGGAAAGGAGGCTCAAGGGAGGGACTTTATTGGTCTCTACAACTCTGTGACAGGAGCGTGTAGGCAGGTATAGGGGTCAGACTCTGCCCCTGGACAGGATGAGAACAAGTGACAGGACAATGGGAAATGGTCCCACGTTGCATCAGGCGAGGTTCAGATTGGGTATTAAGGAAAATTTCTTCATGGGAAAGGTTAGTGAGGGAAGTGGTGGAGTGACCATTCACAGAGGTATTCAAAAGACATCTACATGTAGCACTTGTGGACATGGTTTAATGAAGGACTTCACAGATGGATTCAATGATCTTGAAGGTCTTTTCCAAGCTAATGATCCCGTGAAGCTAATAATATTTTTAAAATGTACATCAAAAGAAAAAATAAGTGTAGACAGCTAACAATCACCTTTGACTACAATTAAAATCATGAACGGCTGAATTTTCCCACTCATCACTTCACAGTTATTTTTGACTTATACTATAAAGAAATATGATCTAAACAATTCAAGTGCAGAAGGCTTGTGTTGTTTCTCAGAACTGCTACTCTGTTCTATAACAAAGTAAAAAAAGTATGCCAGTTGTTCTTTTGACACAGTAAAAAAGACACAAAATTATGCCACTAATATAAGATGGCAAAAACTATTTCCTTGGAGTTTGAACACAAAATGCATCTTGCAACTTAGCTAAAACCCACAAAGACAATTTGCACTGCTACATATTCTGAAATAAATAACAGTACATAGTACTCCCCTTAACAACTTAAAAGAAAATCTAAAACCTTTTTACTTCTTGCATGATTGTTTTCACAGCTTTTTACAAGTGCTATACCCTTGCTGCATTTTTTAGTAAGAGACTATACAAAGCAACCTGTAACCCAAAAGGACAAACATACTGTAATAATGCTCAGAAAGCTTTGAAAACCTAAATTCTGAGGATGTCTCAATTTTGAACATCGCAGGTCATAGAGAAGTCACAATGAAGAAAAGCAGGTAGCATGGAAAAAGCAATCCACCATCTTATATTTTGTTCTATTTTAGATGTAATTGAAATGCTCTGTGAGCTAACCCAGCTGAATTGTTTGCTGTAATTTAAATAAACATGAAATCAGGATCACTGGGCAACACACAATACTCCTAAAATTAGCATTTCCATTTCCATTTGTGCTCAATAAGAAAAAACAGATTATTAGATAAAGTGGAATGCACAAAAGACTCACTATGGCTAGCATTACTTTTAAACAATCCTATAGGCAGCGCATTTACTAGGAATGGTGAGTAAAATAGAAGAAATACTTCATGATTTTGTAAGCAATTTATAGTATTGTACTGCTAATCTGTAACTATTCACAAGCAGACATGTACACTGCATAAACAAGTTAAAAGTACCTCTAGAAATATTTAAGCAAAAAATGAATTATATACTCATTGGTGATAGTTTGAATCTTCTACAAAGCTTGAGAAATTAAAAGCCTGGTAGATGGTTAGGAAAAATATGAGTAAAATGCAGTGATATCAGTAACACTTTTAAAGTGATTTTAGGAAAAGAAAAATTTCACATAAAGGATTCTTCTTCATTCCTAGTTGAAAATATCAGGCACACATTTTTCCATGACACACATGGATTACCACCACTGAGACTACTTTTTTTAATTACAGTGCAACCAATTATCTTTTTTGAACTCCGCAATATTTTAAACTATGAGTTTAAACACTGCAAATTCTATTTATAAATTTATGATTCCAAATCTGTAAAAAAATCTCTTAGAGAAACCAGCTTTGCTTTCAAAATAAAAAGAAATCCCCTACAGAACTATTTACAGTATTTTTTTGTTCACAAATAAGTAAATAACATAATATTTAAAGCCTATAAAAATGGCACTTTGTGTGACCAAGAATAATGTTAGTTTAAATTCCCCTCCTTCCCCCATAGTATTTGTTCTACTGATCCAACACTGCTAATTTTGCTCGACTGCAATTAAAAATATATGTCATGACAATTTCTGGTAGGTTACAATTTCTTCACAGTTCTTTACCTTCACAGAACTTCAATCACAGTTCTCTCCTATTATTACTTCATCTTTTATAAAACACTGGCACCATAACTGAGTCACAAAATAAAATGAAAAGAAATTCATGGCAAGATTTCAGAAAATTTGAGATCTGAAAGTTGGACTTTAGAAGACAGTTGTGAGAAGCAAAATTCTCTAAATATGACCAGTGTTTTCCAGTATGTAAAAAACCTCTATAAACACAAATTCTTAATTTGTCTGGATAATTATTCAACTGTAAGAATTTACACAGCAAGTATTGCAAGGCAATTATAGTTTTGCTCAAAGCAACAAAGTCCAGCAACATTTCCTATGCAACTGAAAAATACTTGAGGCATGCAAAATATAAATGTGTCTGTATGACTTCTGTGCCTCAGCCACTTACTCAGTAATGCTCTGGAGAGTACAAATCATGTACATTTTGTAAATCTATATTTATTTCATGAAGAAGTATTACTGTTTCTTGTAAGATAAGTTCCTAAACATTTGAATTCCTCTCCTCCGTGATGTTAGCCCAGAGTTCAACAGTTATGCACAGTAATGATTTATTTTTCTTTAGATAAATTCAGAATCTTTTTTCTTTAGATATATTTCAGTATCTAGGCAGCTCTGCAGATAGACTGACACTTTCCATAAAGAATTCTATGACTACAGAACGACTGAACACAATAGTGAGTCATATTTGAAATGCACAGTAAAAGAACTATATTCATTACCTGTTTTTCTCAATTATCTCTTACACTGTTATTAAGTTCAGAGGATAGCAGAAGCAATGCAGAAAATGTTCAGGAAGAATTCTAGAAATGAAAGTCAGATCAATTCTCACAACCTTAGATAATCACTTTTTCTGCACTCATGCCGCAGAATTTTGTTAGAAGGCAGGTTCTTCAAATTTATTCTGAGGTTGATTAGAAGCCTGACTGCAAATTCAGAGTTATTCAGCATATAAATGTACTGCAGATTACGTTTTTTAAATTACAAATTTTATTTTTATTACGGAATTCAAACCACTATAATACCAACTCCATAGATTTCTGTATTAGATTCTAGTAGGAAATGTAGACAAGATAGCGAAATGTAGTATTGTTCCTACTTAACTCTTCTGATTTATGAAGTGACTTTTGAACTACATAATTTTCTCTTGATCTGCAGATCCATCCAGCAGAAAGTGGAGAAATAATTACTGAATTTGAAAATAAATTAACTTTTAACTTGCCCTACAGTACAGAAAGGAAATGAAAACCTGTATCTGGACAAATTGAAAGAAAACAGAAGGTACATAAACATTAGAAAGTACAGTTTTGTGTGAGCTAAAGAAGATTGACAGTTTCCTTCTTTTTTCTTTCAGAAACATATTCCTGGCATTTGAAAAGAATATAGGTTAACACCCACACTGACAACTTCTCAGCTCAAGTGCGTACCAGATTATTTCTGGGTTACTTCCTGGAGAAATGGGGTAATAAAGATCTCACACAGTGCCCTGAACAGAAACGTGACTAACCTGTAAGTTTTGAAATTACATTTATCAGATAGAAACTAGAAATGGACCTAAGAAGTGCCACTGGTAAACTAGAAATTGTGTCTGCTCACAACTCAATTAAAAATGGGAGCATATCCTACCAATTATTTGGAATGTCCAAACATTCAGTTTTCCACCAAACTTCTTCATTTTAGTCTAAACCTAAAAGTTATATAATTCAGGTGAGGTTTGAAAGTGTCCTTAGTAAAATCAGTTCATCAGATATTAGAACATTCAGATTTGATTCTGCTCAAAGATAAGACTTGAAAAATGAGAATATAACTAAGGCAAATTTGAGCAAGCTGAGTGGTTTCTATAAGTTTGGGATATCTAAATCTGTCAACCTGAAACCTGCTTTATACTTTATCTCCATTCGAAGTCACAGATCTTCAGCATTACATTTCTGGAAAGGCCTCTAAAATGTAACTACAGGTATTATGACTTACAGCCTGGATTCTGGACACTCTCCAAATCAGAAATGTGAAAGAGGATTCAATGCTTAGAACTTCAGATCAGAAATTTACATACTATTTTATAATATTTTATATATAAGATCTGCTAATGACAACACCTCAACTGAATTCTTTGTTTATTCTACTTCCTTGAAAAGAGACATGGCAGTAAGACAAAGATGAAAGAATTACACAATGATTCAATGTTATGACTGAAAGAGCAAATTGCCTAGGTCAGCTTTCAGAACGGAAAGTTTAATTAAATTTACATCACTTACATGTTAATTTATATGTTTAAATTTGGCCATATGCAAATGCACTATGAAAGAAAAACTGTATGCTTCATTAATCCACTGTTTAAAACAAGCACTAAGTTGCACAAACTTGGAAAATACTAATTACACAAGCAAAATTAATTCATTAGAGGATAAAGATAAGCACATATGAATAGATGTAGGCAGAAATTCATATATGACATTATAGGTTTCTTAACTTTTAAGTATTCAGATAATTAATAATATTTCCATTTTTATATTTAACAAACATATTTGATCCCATTATAGAAAAATAAATTAGAACTCAGAGCAAAAAAAAAAAAACAAAAAACATTGGAAGTTGCTATTCGCTTACTCTTCATTACAATTTTGCTTAATTTTCTAGGCTTTTAGGATACTCCTTGGGAAAAGAGCAGTGAGATTATTGTTCTGTACCACATTTGGAGATGCCAAAAAAATCTCCAAATCCATTATTTACAAGTAAGCAACATGATAGTTTTCATTACTCAGAACTTCTAATGAGTAAACACAGCCCAAATGGACCATCAAATTAGTATAACTGAATCTCATACATCTATCAAAAAAGGGAAAAGAGAACAGAACACAGCACATCTTATTAAGTATTTGAAAATGTGTAATGTGACTACTGTTAGGTTTCCAGGATGCATCTCTATGTCCCTTGAAGAATAAGTGGCATTTAATTAATTTTTTGGCAAAATAAATGTTTACACAGCTGGCATTATTTTTACCTTATCGTTTGATCTATACCTATTGCCTTCTCCCCTCAGATTAGCCTCTGAATCTGAAAATTAAGTTCAAAATATTTTAAGTTTTTAACATTCCTTCTTACATCACAGTCCTGATCTGTACTCAGTGCTCTGCTAGGCAGAGAGAAGCTACAGGCTTGTGATTACAAGGCAGGTTATTGATGGCTCAACAGCATTATCACAGTCTACTGCCTTCTGCCCTCACTCCCAAAATCACATGCACAAGCAACAGTGGCAGAAGAGGCCCAAAGAAGCTGATACTGATAGAACAAAAATATCATATACATCGTTTTCTTGCACTTTAAAATGAAGCACAACTTCTACAATTAAGAAAGGCAGAATCAAGACTCAAGCAACAGGCTTAATTACACAAATGGTACTGGCTTAATTCTTCAAAAGATGCTGCTAACTAGAGGGTCAAAACTGGCAGAAAACATAGAAATTGGACATGTTTTGACATGATTTTTCCTGTAAGAATGAAAATTAAAAATAGGAACTTTGGTTAACACTTTAATAATTCTAAAATTATTCTACTCCAATTGTTTATTAGAACTGAGCTTGTTCTCATAGTCCATATTACAGTCAGGTGACAATTTACACACTAGCATTATGTTTCCAGCTATAACAACAAAAGCAACCTCAAACAATCACTAACCTGAAGTTTTTCCATTTTCAACAGAACCATTTGAGCAGCAAAACCTGTTTGAAAGTCATTAACATTTCCTACAGAATGACTTGGTTTGCACTAGAAAGAACTGGAGAATTTATATATAAACAATTATGTTCAAACAGTGGTTTTCAGACAAAAAAAAAAGCCCAAAAAGCTTAGGGGACTAAAACCTAATTAAAGAATAGCTTAGTTTTCAACAGGCTAATGTGAAAAATAGAAGTCATGATGTCCTTCATTATTGATTTTTAAAATTATTTCAATTGTTTGTCTTAAGCAATTAACACACATCAATGAAAATAAAACCGTCAAAATTTGAGCTAATATAGTAGTATTATAATGACTTCCACATGAAATTATAGCACTAAATTAGAATAAAATCACCTTATTATCCAATGTGTTCCTCAGAACATTGTATCACCTGAACTACATCTAAAATGCACATATTTGAGCATTAAAAATTCTGAAGCCTTTACTTCTTCACAGATTTGACTAAAAAGTATTCAAAAGTTTGCTTAAATCTATGCTAGCATGTTGGACTTGCTCTTAAACATTGTTCCAAACCTCTATTTTAAAATTCTTTTTAAAGAACAAGAACTGTTCATCAAAAGAAAAAAAAAATCTATCTGCAGATACTTTAAAACTGCACAGATCTCAGATCTAAGTTTTAATTTAGACTCCATTATATATTTTTTAAAATACATTATATATTTCCCAATAACAACTTTGGCAAAGATATACTGAGCTTACCTAAGAAAAGTTTTGTATTCTTATAATACAATGACTCAAAATATCCTAAAAATCCCATACTTTTTTGTAGTGATACAAAACCAATGACCCTAACTTTAAGCCAGTGTTACACAAATATTTAAGATGTATTGTTATTACAGAGTATCTTACTTTAATCGCTCATGCCTATTAGCTAATGTTTCAATCAAAGTTATATTCTGCTTTTTCATGAAGAATCTGCACTGAATAATAAATACAACAATTTCCACAAACTAATGAAAAATGTGAAGGTCAGTTAATAGATTTTCTGATTATTACTACTGTATCAAATACTAAATGATAAATTGTCCTAGGGTGACATTATGATGCTTGTATTCCGATTTGTGTGTTCTCTTTATGCTGGATTTAAAGGTACTTTTCACTTGTTAGTGAAAAACAAGTGAGTTATTTCATTGCATTAAGTTCCATATGATTTATGTGACTTTTAAAATAGAATAAATTAAGTATGCAGATTTATGAAAATTAAACATTAATCATAATTTCTCATAATTTAATTTCACTGATCTTGAAGGACACACATCACTAAATGTTTGACTGATGAGGCAAGGAAATAATTTTATGGCTATAAAATGAAATACAGCTGTTAGATTCAAAACTTCACAATTTTTAATATATGTTAAAGTACGATAGAAATATTAATAAATTATTCTTATATATACACTGGCTTTGTAAAAGATAAGAACTTTTAAAAAGCAATTCTAAGGAATGGCCAGTACACAATTTTAACAGAGCTACAAACTACAGGGGCTGGATCTGCTGTGATTTTGACTGAGTTCACTAAGTCTGAAAGCACTGATATGCTACTGAACACTGCTCATACAGACACAGCCATTCCTGAGGAAAAAATAGGCTGTGGGAAGGGTACAAGGAGCTTAAAAATAGAACAGAAGATACAAGCTAGGAAATGGCTGAAATTGAAAAAACACACTCAAGAACTATAGACATTAATTGAATAAGCATGGGTCAAATACTTATGAAAGTAAAAGTAGGAACACCAGGCATTTGTGGATTTACAAAAATATGGCCCTACATCGATCTGTGGTTTGTTAGGGGCTGAAATCAGGCAAGCAGAATGTTTAAGTTCATCCTTTTTCAACAAAATATTGAATTAAGTACTTGACTTTAAGTTACTGCATTTACACTAAGGCTAGCTTGTTTTGCTGATCAGGAAATATTTTACTGAACTGAGTTTAAAACCCTTGAATATGACATGACAGTGCATTACAGGAGACCAGAGAATCTCATTACTGGAACTTTGAAAATTGATCATAAATATGCAAATAAGGTTATTGCTTTCCACATCTCATTTCCAGTATGGGGTAAAAAAACAAACTTAAGAACTCATGCCTAGTACAGAAAATGCTGGCAACTATGACTTCTGTAAATTAAAAATCCATAATCATCTTCATCATTAAACTTAGCAGAAAATATAGAAGAGAACAAATCATATTTTGGGTGCACTTACTTCTCAGTACTAGTTAAGTACTAGAAATTCAGTGCTTTAACTCCACCTAACTTCTAGAATACTAAAGCTGTGAAATTAAACCACACCTATTAGTCCATTATGCTTTACCTCTGCAAAGCATTCTCTATAAAGTATTAACTACATAAAATACTAATTTAGTGCACTTTGTAATTCCATACTGTAATTCTTTCACGTAGTTATATTCATTCTATTAGTTTTGAACCACCTAACTCCTTAGCTGATACAGGGGCTTTGCCTGAACTATAATTTTAAAGCAAATACATATCACACCTAGAACTCTAAACTTGTAGTCTTAAGTATAATATTCTTTGCTACTCTAAAATGTGGGGACATTCAAAGAAGGAGAAGCAAAAGCCCTGATGAATCATTTAGTGATATGGTACAATATGGTCTGACTTGACAAAAGAAGTTTACTTATTTTCTCCTCTAAAAAAAGAGCGAGTTTTTCTGTTTCTGGTTTTGTATGTGAAAGTTTATTTCTTCTTCATTAATTTCAAAGTTCCTTACCTAGATCATCTCAGCTTAATGTGAGAAAAGTACTTATAGGAATAGGATAAGTGTACAGATCCAAGTCTTTCTATTTGTGTGACAGTATGAGTTTTGTATTTAATAATGTGGATTCTGTGAGTACCCACAAAGTCTTTTCTACCTTGTATTGGTTTTTTTCAGTTGTCCTAGACTGTATAAATGCACTTTTAGTGTACTGACATTCTATTCTGGATACTTTAATCCTGTCAGGGTGTCTTATTGATTCTTTTTGCAATGGGGCATACAAGTGACAACATGTAACTAAAGGAAAAATACAAAACCCCCAATACCCTAGACCCCATTCTTTGCACAGAGCTCAGCTAAACTTGCCTTAGAACTCTTATGATTTCTTTGCCCTTGAAGGGAGCATTTGGAAACAGACTATCACTCTGATGTACCAAAAAGACACTGAACTTATCTGCACAGAAGTTCCTATGCAACTCAGGTACTACGATATTATGCAGGGAATCACAGACTTTGTATATACACACACAAATCCACTTACCATCTTGCATACACACATGCAAATCATTCACGTACCTCGGAAAATTTTATTAGAATGGGAAAATGATCCTGGCCATTAATAATCATGGATTTTTTTTTCACTTTCCACACCCTGCTAAACCTTTATATGCTTCCTTGACAATGGAATGAATGAATGTTTTTGTTTTTTTTTTTTTTTTTGTTATGTTAAATGCTTTAAGAAGAAGAGGCATCATTTTTTCCCTATACACATTCACTATATATTATTTCCCCTTAAACAAATAATCTACTTAAAACAATTGTGAAGCAACGTAAGAGTTTATGGTTTGTTAGCAGAACTATAAGATCTTTATGTGGTAAACATCAATAAACTCAGTGGGCAAGGAATTATTGCATGGTGTCTCTTGTCCCAAAATACCTTTAGAATTTTGTGAGTAAAATAGCATACATAAATCTAGATTGTGTTAAAACTGTATTAACAAAACAACTGAAAGTGTCTTTTCTGTCCTAAAAAATTATTCTAGAACAACATCTTGGCTAAATAACCAGCTTGGTATGAAAATATACTGCAAAAAAGGTTTAGGAGGTATAAACATTCAGGCACTAATCTCTAGCATTCTCAAAGGAAAGTATCTTTCTTAGTGTCATCTATTCCACGTAAGTGTGGCACACTAAAGCACATAAACCTCTAAATATTTCTGTATGTATCAATTATGCTCTACATAACTCCCAGAACAGTATTTAAAAGACAAAGAAATGAAAACAATATCCCACTTGCTGACAACAGAAAATCTAGCCAATACAGCTTTAGAAAGATCATAATTTTTAAAAACCATAAATAGTCCTTCCCCACAGATGTAGCTTATTCAAGGAAGTGTTCCAGCTACAGAGGTCTATTACATTGGTTGATATTTTAGAGGACTAAAAAACAAACAATAAAACGAAAAAAGCCCAAACCCTATTATTCATTGAACTGTTTGTATGGAATGGAGAAACACATAAACAAAAATAGAATAATAACTAGCCAAAACCATCCAAGTGAAATTCCCACACAGCTCTAGAGAAAATGAACCCCTGCAAAGGGGTTAAAAAAAAAAAAAAAAAAAAAAACAACCGTAAAGGACTTCTTACTACATGAATAAGAGTCAAGCACTCAAAAATAAGACAGTATTACTCTTCCTGCCCACTTTCTGTAAAATGGTTACATACTCCTGAAAGTTGCTGACCTGAGAGGCTAAAAATTTCATCCAGCCTCTGGAGAAAAATAGAAGTCTTCAAAGGAAGAAATACAAAGTTTTCTGATATGATACCATTATACATTTCAAATAAGCTCCCACACAACTTCCTATGATCTATAAAAATTAAGTGGAGACACCTGAGAACATAAAATAAGAGCCCTTAAACAAAGCACAATTAACAAAGATGCCTCATACACACAGACATTGACCTAAAATTTCAATAAATTTATCTCAGAAAATTCAACACTTCATGCATCAGACAAAGGTACTGGCTCCCAGTATTCTTCCTGAAAGTGAAATATTCTTTCCTCTTGCAAAAAAATGGAATAAAGTATGCTTGCTTAAATCCTCTGGTAAGTGTTTAATGTTTTTTATGGAGCAGAGGAAAAGCAGCATAGATATTTTCTACAAGAGAATTAGGAATAGAGCTCCTGGTAAAACTCATACACAAAAACAAAACATACAAAAAGTGGAGATAGAAACAGATAATGTGGGAAGAATACAGAAGCATTGTTCAGTTATCCAGGGATGAGGTTTGGAAAGTCAAAGTCAAAATGGAGTTGAGTTCAGTTGAGAATGTCAAAGACAATGGAAAGGATTTCTCTAAGCACAATGAGAACAAACGGGTAGGAAAGATCTGGGCCTTCTGCTGAATGAACAGGGAGCAGGCCTTGAGGAATTCCAGCCCTGAGAGACCAGGGGGAAAGTCTGGAGTTAAGAAGATGTACCCATGGTGGAGGCTTGTCCTGTTTTGCATTAATTTATTTTTGGTATGGAAGGAAAGAACCCACTTATGGAACTAATCCCCTGTTAGGAACTTGGCAGTTTCCAGTAGACCTGACAGAAAACCAATCAGTGGCTACTTTTTAATACTGACACATTGTTAAACCAATGGAAAGCTAGACGTGCCTTTGTGGACACACATTTTAAGATGAAAACCCCCGAAGCTCTCTCTCTCCTCCGGTGTGAGCACAGGTGACCGGGCCCAGAACAGCCCAGCCCAGCCCAGCCCAGCCCTGCCCCATCCAGCACAGCCCAGCCCAGCCCAGCCCAGCCCAGCACAGCACAGCCCAACACAGCACAGCACAGCCCAACACAGCACAGCACAGCCCTGCACAGCCCTGCACAGCACAGCCCTGCACAGCCCTGCACAGCACAGCACAGCACAGCCCAGCCCAGCCCAGTACAGCCCTGCCCCATCCAGCACAGCCCAGCCCAGCCCAGCCCAGCCCAGCACAGCCCAACACAGCACAGCACAGCCCAACACAGCACAGCACAGCACAGCACAGCACAGCCCTGCACAGCCCTGCACAGCACAGCACAGCACAGCCCTGCACAGCACAGCACAGCACAGCCCAGTACAGCCCAGCCCAGCCCAGTACAGCCCTGCCCCATCCAGCACAGCCCAGCCCAGCCCAGCCCAGCCCTGCCCCATCCAGCACAGCCCAGCCCAGCCCAGCCCAACACAGCACAGCTCAGCACAGCACAGCACAGCACAGCCCTGCACAGCACAGCACAGCACAGCCCAGCCCAGCCCAACACAGCACAGCTCAGCACAGCTCAGCACAGCCCCGCACAGCCCTGCACAGCACAGCCCCGCACAGCACAGCCCACACAGCCCAGCCCAGCCGAGCACAGCCCAGCCCAGCACAGCACAGCACAGCCCTGCACAGCACAGCCCCGCACAGCACAGCCCACACAGCCCAGCACAGCCCAGCACAGCACAGCACAGCCCAACACAGCACAGCTCAGCACAGCTCAGCACAGCCCCGCACAGCCCTGCACAGCACAGCCCAGCACAGCCCCGCACAGCACAGCCCACACAGCCCAGCCCAGCCCAGCCCAGCCCAGCCTAGCACAGCCCAGCCCAGCCCTGCCCCATCCAGCCCAGCCCAGCCCAGCCCAGCACAGCCCCGCACAGCCCAGCCCAGCCCAGCCCCGCACAGCCCAGCACAGCACAGCCCCGCAGCACAGCACGCACTGGAGGCAGAGGCGGCCCTGCAGAGAGGGACCCGCCGCTGGAACTGAACGCAGCAGGATCCAGAGACTCGCCATGCGGCCAAAGCAGCCGCTGCCATTCTGGCCGAGCTCCCTGAGATCCGGGCACAGCCTGCAAACCATCACAGCGAGCGCTCCGGCTCAGCTGCCACCCTTCCCGCTGCGGGCCCCGGGTCAGGTATCAACTCTAGCGGTGCACAGGTGAGACCTGCAGACCTCAGTCCTCTCCTGAGTGAGAGAAAAGGACAGAGTGAAGACACGTAGAGGACAGCGTGGAGACACCAAAGTCAGTAAAAGAAGGAGTCAGGTCCCAGATGACAAGCAAATGAGGAGATGGCTTATTTTTAGGCTGAAATTCTCTTGCAAACCATAGTGAGGGACTGATACACTGAAATATCCGTGCAACTCATTGAAGATAGGCAGGTATAGAGAGTTCAAATTGCAGACCTAAGCAAAGGTATCCATGCTGAACTAGTAGATGTTGAAGTAGCTGTGATCCCATGGGAAGCTTGAACAGAGAGAAATAAGGGTGATGAACACCCCTTGCCCCAAGGGAAGAAGAAGAGAACCTCTGTGCCCTGAGATGAAGATTATCTTAGAGACAAATTGAAGAGAACCTTTGCTTTTGAACAGTTCATCCTTAAAAAAGAACACCATAAGTTGACATGGCCCAGAAATATAGCTGTGGGAAAGTTGTGAAAGATGGGAGGAACTTCACAAATGCAGATTCCCAGGCAGTTCTGTTTGTGGAAATTGAAGCCATGGGAGAGAACTGGTTTTTTGTGGAGAATTCTCCATAACATGACAAGAGAAACTAAAGTCTATTGTCCCTAAATGAACTATAGAAAGACTATTCTAGATGTAGAAAACTGACTTTCTGGGTGTTTTTTCTGTACGTTGTTGATAGGAAAGAAAAGAGGGTGTGGGGAGAGGAGGAGAAGTGTTCTGAAGGTTTTATTCTGATTCTTATTATTCTTATTTCAGTTCTGTTAATAAAATTTTCTTTATACCTTTCAAAGTTTGAGCCTGCTTTGCTTTTCTCCTAATCCTATCTCACAGCAGAAAATAGACCCACCACATTAATTGGTACATTAGCTGGGAAATCTCAAAGTGGTGAACCTAAACCACCACGTGAAATTGGTGTTACTGCCACAAACTGAAACTGACACAAACCTACTTAAGAGTACTAAAACAAACCAAACACAAATAAATATAGAGGTGTTGACAGGATGCACTGAAGTTCTCAGGGAGCTGGTAAATGGCACTGCAAGGCCACTCTCAGTAACTTCTTAACAATAATTGAAACTGTGAGAAGTGCTCTGAGAACTAAGTAAGAGCAAATGTCACTGTCTTAAAGAAGGACAGGGAACTGCAGGCTGGTCAGCCACACCTTGATCTGTGAGAAGGCAATGCATCAGCTAATTCTGGAAACCATCAGCAGGCATAGGAAGGACAATAAGAACATCAAGAATAGTTAGTATAGGATTCATCAGGAGCAAGTCATGCTTGACCAAATTTATAGCTGTCTATGAGGACTGGCTTGGTAGATGAGGAGAAAGCAGTGGATATTGTCTACCCTCGACTTCTCTAAGACTTTCAACACTGCTTTCTGCAAGATCCTCATAAAGAGGATCTTACTGAAAAGTGATGGAAACACCATGTCCAGGGAGTGATGGTAATGGCACAAAGTCTACTAGCAGTGTACTCCAGGGGCCAACACTGGGTCCTGTTTCACTTCTTCACTAATGCTCTGGATGATGGCATCTCAGGGAGAAGAGATCAGCACCTCCCTCTCCTCTTCCCCTCCCCAGGAAGCTGCAGAGAGCAGTGAGGTGACCCCTCAGCCTCCTTTTCTCCAAGCTGGACAAACCCAGACTCCTCAGCTGCCCCACACAGGACAGCCCTTCCAGCCATGCCACCAGCTCCCCTGCCCTCCTCTGGGTGCATCCCAGTGCCTTCACATCCTTCCTACACTGTGTGGCCCAGAACTGCTCTTTGTGTTCCAGGTGAGGCCTCACCAACATGGAGTACAGCGAGATAATCCCCTCTGTTGAGTGGCTGAAGAAAACCAAGAGGCAAAGATGTGCATGGGTCTCAATTTTCTTCAGCCATCATTCTAAACTTATCCAACAAGCTTTGCTTTTCTCATTTGCTGCTTTTCACAGTACCAGACACAATGAGAAATTATATATTGGAAACTGCAGTTATAAACAAACTTGTTCCTTTTCTGCTTTGCATGCATGTTTCACAATAGATGATCGAGTAATGAAAGAATCAAACTCAGATTAGGGAGTGAAGAGCAATAAGGGGATTGTTTTGCCAAACACAGCATCTGTTTAAAATCCTTCTGTGCTGAAAAAGTATTTAAAGCAAGCATGGAGTTCTAGTTGATCATTCTGCAATGTCCAGATAAGAGGACTTCCAAAGAGTCCTTTAGATTCATGTAGGCTTACTGGAGCCAGCAGGACTTAATGTTTTGCAGTACATTGAAACAGTAAAAATAAAAACAAATACACCTCAGCAAAAACTGCTGTTTCTCTCAAGCATTTTTTGTGGTAACATGTAGCAGATTTCTAGGAAGGTTTGCTGATATACAGCTCAGAGATGCTTGGCATTTGCAGTGAAACTACCTTTGTCACTGCTTTATTATAAAAACTAGAAGCGATGGAAAATAAATGGAGAATGGAAAGGGTTAACACCCTGTTGATTTTAGTTTGTCATCTTATCATAACTTGCTCTGAAGAAGAAAAAGATAAAAAAAAAAGTCTTCAGGTGGTTGAATACTCATAAAACTTCAAATACAATAGAAGTCTAAAAAGCACAGCTGAAAGTCATAAGTTCCATTACACCATTTTATTTCAATACACTTTTAAAACTTAATGAGATGTTGATCTGTTATATCACTTGTTAAAAGAAGCAACAGAGAGATACTTCAGTACACAGCTGATGATGATTCCAGCAACAAGCTTCAGAATATGAAGACATACATTCAGAAAAAACACTTTTCAATTATATATTTAGGGACAAAACATACCAAGATTATTTACATATAATGCATAATCAAATAATGCCAGAGCAATGCTATGTTATCAGCAATAACTGCTGCATCCATGTTTAATTAATATGATTTAAAAGAAAAAAATTCCTATCTGATAACTTACAAGTTGAGAGCAATTATCTCAAGAGTTTTCCTGGATTAATTACATCTCTTCTTTATTATTAAACTAAAAACTATTTTGAAAGACTATGCTTACTGATAAAATGAAATATAAAGGTATGACTTATTTTCCATTAGATGACATCAGTCACACTGGTGTTTGCTGTGTGATAAGTACCTTAACTGTGAACCAGATTTGCAAGCAGTTAGAATCTACTTAGGCACAGATTCCCTAGAATCCATGTGAAATTTATCAGTTTTCAGTGGAATGCCACAGAGATATTGCCATCTGGTGCTGGAAAAACCATGAGCTAGAAGAACTTTAAGAGCTGGTAGCAAAACCTATCATGCATTACAAGACTGCCTGTCAACCACAGACATGCAAGCCTTTTGTTTTCCAAAATATGCAACCTGAGGCACAAACCAGTTTCCGAATAAAAACAAATGGATATCATCACAGAGGCTGATAAATTTTGGAATAAGTATGCTTTTTCAAAGAGTAGAAAGAAAAATTTAATCGGAGTATTTGATTTCCTTTGGCAAAGGAAATCACCTATTCCAACTAGTGTTTTTTTAGTCACCTCTGCCAAAAGAAAGACTGCATCGAGTTGCTACTCCTTCCTTTAATGACTCTTCCCAGTTTTGACCAGTATTTCTTTTAAGTAGTCCATTTTTTACTAGTAGAGAAGACAGTACTCTCTGTCTTGTGTTGCAATTCATTACATACTCAAAAAGATGACTAGAATAGATTCTTTTGTAACAATTTAATTAATCTGCAGAATTTCAGGCTCTACCATTCTTGTTTGTCAAGATTACTGAAGCATAGAGACAGACTTTGGTTGAAAAAGTCAGAATTACTGAAAAAATAGCACTTTCTTTCAAAACTAGCAATAATGCTACCTCACTGTGAGCGACTGGCACTCAGACCTGAAAATTAAGAAGTTAATGGATTTCAAATAACACACTGTCTTCATTCATTCTGGAAGTAAGACATCAAAGAATGGGTCTCAGTGGTGGTACAGGTAATGTAAACAACCATGACACAAAGCTTAGGCCATGACTGTTCTGGCAAGAATACTATTCACTCAAGTTAAATTAGGTACTATAACCCTTTTGGAAATCCTTTAATGAAAACTAAGATCCCAAAATTGTTTTTTCCACGCACAGCTTTTCCAAGTGATCAAAGTTACCAGGTCGCCTTCATCAAATTTGGAGAAATTTTAAGACAACATTAGATCTATGAAATGATCCACAGTTCTCAAAAGCAGTGAAATGTCTGCCATGCTTGTTTAAGTAGCCTGATTAGTGCAAGAGAGTGAAAAAAAAATCAGGCACCAATAAATGATGATCATTTTTTCATATAACTTAGTCAAAGTCACAAACAAATGGACCAAGACAGTCATAAATATATCCTAAAGTACCAGTCAGTACTGTGTAGATTAATATAAGTTTCATTTGTACCAGCCAGTAAAAATCAGTATTTTTAACCATATTTCACAATTCCTTTTCCCAAATGTGTCAGCTCAGGTTTGCTGGAAGAGTTTGGCCAAATTCACAAGCACACTAATACAAACTAAACAGAAACCTGATCATGTCACAAACTCAGTCTCCTACTGACCAAGCTAGCACCACTGGGAAGCTATCAATGGTTAGAAGATCTGCGACATCAAGATACTCAGACAAATTTTTCCAAAAGGCAAGAAATAGAAAATCTACAATGATACAGCTGATTGAGTGAAACAATAAAAATAGATTAAGCAAAGAGGAAAGAGCTGTACTATTTTTTTATTGCAGCAGTTACAGAATGTGGTTTGAAGAAGAGTGCCATCGAGAAGGATAAAGAGAACATCAGACAAAGGAAGAACTCTTAGTGTGAAAAATTGCAGTAATTGTCAAAGTGCAGTAAGAAGCTGGAAGAGTATACAAACAAAAACCTGATTTCAGTACATGAATGTTGATCAGACTAAAGAAGCTTATTTAAATTACTACTCAACAAAATCTCTTCATCTCAAAACACTACTCAGCCATGAAATATCCAAAGAGCAGAAACTTCTGAGGTTACAAAACAGCACAGAACTTTACAGGCCATCTCCATGCACCTAATTTAAAGAAAGCAAGCAGAAAACACTACTGTGTTGTGAGGCAAGAGAGAAAGGACGTATAAGAGCAGCAGGACAAGCGTAAGAAAAGCCACCATGACATGAGATGCCTATGGGTCAATTAAAAATGCAGAAAAAGGATGACAGGAAAGCTGATAGCCTGCAGCTAATACAAGGGCAACACGAGTCAAAATCATAGCTTTGGGAAGGTACAGACACTACACAATTTCCCAAGTGAGCGCAAAAATAATTGGTGCAATGCACTATTTACTGACAAAGAAACCTCTCTCTCTTGTTTCCAAAGGAACTGTGAATACGGGGGATATGGGTAGGCACCCCAGGCTGCAATTTCTTTTTCTTTTCCATTTTTTTTTGCTTGTTTGTTTGTTTGTTATTTTTTTGGTGTTGTACATATTCCTGGAAAGACACAATTCAGGGCAAACCATCACATAAACATGATGAACCATATGACAGCTCTGCAAAACACTTCTAACTCTGCTTGAGCCATTTACAAGTTGCACTTGTGGGTCTGATTTTGACCTCTACCAGTGTTGATCTCCACGGTGGGAGCAGCATATGAACAGTAAAGTAAGAAATTAATAAGACATATGAATTCCAACTATACAAAGCATGAAGAGAGAGTAATCTAAAAAATCTACTTAATCTAGACTAAGTACATTAATATTACAGAAAAAAAACAAAACTAGAGAGGGACTAATGCAAGGCAATTATCAGACCCTTATAATACCTTCTGGATGCAGCAGATGAATATGCTTAACCTGGTAACATCAGTAAATAACCTGTTTTGTTCCTATCCTTTTTCTCCATATGCCTGTGCCTCAAAGGAATTAAAATCTGAATTATGCACCTGGGCCTACAGGTCTCCTCTGTTTCTCATCCCTACCTTTCCTATCATCCTTTGTTGGTAATATACTGATGGCAGGGAAGAAAGGAGAAAATTAGCTTAAGAGATGATATGCAGAAAATTCTGTATTTTCAAACACAGAATTTTGAAACTAGATTTTAGCAAACCCTATCTAATCATAAAGCAAGGAAAGCTAAACCATAACTTTTTCCACTGAAATCATAAAGACAGCAGCAGAGATACAGACAGAGAACAGGATACTCTAATAGAATATTAGGTGTAGCAGTGCTGCTAGCACCAGGATACTAGCCCTGAACATAGTCACTTTGCCTGGCTTTCTAGAAAAACCTCAGAACAGAATCATTCAGTACTCACTGAAATCATGTATAATTTCTGGTTTGTCACACGGATGCCAAGCCGGGCTGTCCCAGGGCCCAGCTTGCCTCCCTTACTCCTTCAAAAGAGGTCAGAGAAGAACAGATTTCATTAATCTGAGCTCCCCCTGCTGCTGCCTGTCTGTACAAAGTCCGTCTGCAGGGTTGCCTGCAGTTCTGGCACCACTCAGGCCAGCACAGCTGGTCTGCAGCTGGCAGATCCAGAAAGCAGATCAGACCAGAGCACATGCACTTGGCAGTACTGCCCTATCTTAGTTTATCATTTTAAAATCACTGAATAAAAAGCTCAGGTTTCTCTGGGTATGAGCAAAGTTAACTGCTGGCAGCTCCTCCAGGTCTTTACAGGTTTTGGTAGGAGCTGTGAGGGACTGAAATGTTCAAACACACAATAAATGTGCATAGGTTTCAGGCCAAATATATCTAATTATGCATCTAGCAGGTGCCCATCTTTTGTGCACAGATTTTTCCCCTGCAAATACTTTCTTGCAGACAAAAATGTGTATGTGGGCAAATCTTTTGCAGCATTAACTTTTCATTTATGAAAATTTTCATTTTCGTTTTCATGTACTTTAATTGTACAAATTAATCTGAGCCAAAAAAGTCAGCAACTCAGCACTGTGAGCACAGACGGAAGTACAGAATGCCTCCAGACAGACTCCTCTCCTTCGGCATGTCCCCCTTCCCTGTCTGCGCATAAAATAATGAATGTTATTTTACTAAATGATTCTTGGAAAGGCAAAGGGGTGTTATTCTAAATTAAAAAGCTAAAATAACACTGTGTAAGAAGCAATGAGAGGGAAGAAACAATGTGCTCCAAATTCTTTAAGTATCTATACCTATGAAATATCCTAGAGGGCCTTGGAAACCTACTTAAAATCTCTAAACACTCTACATCAGACTCATCTCCAAGTATTTTCCAGCTTGTAGTCGAAAACAGTCTTAACAAAGTTCTAAGTAGTTGTACTCAGAAAACCTGTTATTTTATTTTTATGTCACTATGTACACTCTCAGGAAGATTTTTACAAAAGGAACATTGAACTAGCTTACAATCAAATTACGTTGTGGCTGTATGATCCTTATACAGCAGATTTAACATCACCATCTCATGGTAAGATAATAGAATATCTGGAATTTTAATAATCAGAAATATCTCTATTTATTTTTATATTTCTTGACAATTATACCCCTTCTTATAAGCTGTGTCACAATTTCATGGACAAAGTTGGAAGTTAGACTGCATTTGTAACTGCCCTGCATTCAATGCTTTCTTCCCTCTCTTTTCTAGAAATCTTCCCTCCCACTTTGTTAGTGCAGAAGGAGAGTTTTAAATTTAAATTAGCTCAATCTGTATTAATTTCCAGAATTATAAACAAGTTGTGTTTTAAATTTCCAAATGCTCCATATCTTTTTTGCAAGTCTATTTAAAGACCATCAAGAAACAATCTAGGTACACAAAATACTGGGAAAGTATTTCTTAAAATGTATGTTTGTTACAATCTCTTGACTCCTTTTTATTCTACATTTAATAAGTAACTAACTGCATGTTAATTGCAGTTACAGGGTTTTTTTAAATCTGAAAAAAATAAAACCCAAACCAAAGAAAAGCTATACATCAGTAATTTCATTTTGGTTTGCTGTGTTTTAAAGAATTAAAAATGAGATAGTATGATGACTAAATGAAACATATGTAGACAGACTACATTGATACACAGTACTCTGTAAAGAAAATGCAATATTAAAAAAATTACACTTTTTGTTCATTCAAGAAACACTAAGATCAAGGTAGAATGTATTTTTTTTTCTTATTTGGAGGGTTCTCTGAGATTATTTATATGTCACATATTTCTGGGCCACTTTTTTCCATACAGCAACTTAGAAATTTTTTTACTTTGTTATACTGAGAAGCAACAGTAAAACGCCACACATGTATTTCCAAGTAAGTTGCTAAATTTCACCAGGTTTTGTCAAAGGTCCAGCAGATACACCTTGGCAGGCACAAGTTCCACTACTGGGAAGCCAGGAGGCTACCACGGTGCTGCTGGCCACAGTCCAGTTCAGCAGTGCCCCAGCTGCCCCCACAAAGGCCCTGAAAAACCCACACTCTGGTGGAGTCACAGCTCCAAGAAGCAGCTGGTGAAGAAAACATACCAACAGCAGTATGGCTTAATGGCATCCACAAAAGTCAGGTGTCTGTCATCCTTTGAGCTATGATTTTATTGCGAACGCATTCATTTTAAGGTGGCAATGGGCATATTGAAGTAGCTCCAGTCATTTTTTGACCAGGATTATGAAATAAAAACAAATATTTGCCCAGTAAATAACTCTGTGAAACAGATAATTCTAAGATAAGATTTCAACGTTTTAATTAAATCAAAATAAATATTGTATCAACTTTACTTTTTTTTAAAAAAAAGTTTTTGAAAAATAATACAAAGAAAATTACTTCTGAAGAAAATCTTCTCCTTCCCAATGCCATTTGGCACTGAGATTTACAGAGACAAACCAGTTCAGAACCACTACCAACAAATCAGAAGTCCTGATGTGATTACAAGGTTGATAAATTAGGACACGAGTGAACTGGGGAAACAGAAGCAAGATAATGTAGATCTTATGAGAACTGGGAAAAAGTGTGGCCATAAGATTTATGCCCTGAAGAAGCACGTACTTCTGGATCTTGTAGAACCAGCATGCATCTGACTACCTTTATCTCCACAGGTTTAAATTCAGTATGCTTAACTGGGTTTTAATGGGCTCACAAACAGAATTTTATAAATGTTAAGACAGATATTCCACGACCACTTATATGTCACTGTAAAGAAGTTCTATCCTGGAATAAAACTTTGTGAAGTGCTTAAATTAACATCAGCAATCCTCTTCCTGGAATCAGTTCAGCAATGAAATAGAAGTTGATTTTTACATACTCCCCACAATAACATTTTCATTCAAATCCTTGTTTTCAAAGATGAAATACTGCAGAAAAAAAAAAGAAATTATAAGTCCTTCTTCCACTCTACCAATTTAAGAGTCAATTCAACAAAGTATTTCACCATATGCTCAAATTAATCACTTGAATATATCCAAATGAGACTAGCAAGATTTTTGCAACCAAATAAAACACAGGATTATTCATGTACTTCTTTTAAAGCAATTTTCTAACTTGCAGTCACAAGCAAGCATAAAAAACAAGACTGTTACTTCAGATGAGGGAGCTTAAGCTTTTATCAGGCAGAGGAGTATTAGAATCTCTAATTGAATGTGTGTCCCTATTATGACAATCTCCCAGAAACCATAAAACTCTTGGCTCATCACTTTTTTATTAAACAAATGACCCCCACTGTTATGTTTTCACACTCCCTACAATGATTACCCATGAAACCAAATGAAAGTATAAATGTCTCACATGCAGCATCTTCGGACAGCCGCAATAATAAACAGCACAGAAGTATCTTGCTAAAGGTTGTTTGGAAAGTGAATTTATAGTAACAGGACCAATTTATTTTTCTGGTACTAAAAGCCCTAAACACAATGAAACTTTGGTATACTTTCTTTCTGTGGTAGACCAAAGGCTCCTTTTAGCAATACATGGTACCACTATTTTTAGTAGAAGGACAGCAGGAGGCAGCTTCTTGTCTTGCTTGTCAAAGAACTATTAGGTTCTCTTTCTACTCAGACCTGATTCATCACCCTCACTTTTGGGACTCAGGATAAATCTCTCCTCAGCTTTTGTGCTCAAAAGACTTTTCTTCATTCTGACTAAGAAGAGGGCATGAACAGATGACTGCTGTTAGCACAGCAATAACAGACTAGTCGTGGGGCATACTACCATGTCATAAGCCCTCAGCCACCCAAAGTGGAACAAGATTGCCAAATACTCCATGAGCACAGGAACAATGAAGCTTTTCTCTTCTGTACCAGTTTGTACATGACCAGCTTAGAGATTTCAATGATTACAGCACTATGTGACTGCTATGGAATGACAAATAACAGCTATGGGACAGCAACTTATTGAATATCTAGTCCCTTCCTAGACGTTTTAACAATCTCATTCTAATAATCTGATACTACATTTAGTATGTATTACAACATTTAGGGTATTACAACAGATACATCTGCATCAGAGGACATAACATTCACAGAAAGGTAACAGTTTAAATGTATAGTTCTCCACTTACATGTATTATGTTTTATCGTGGGGCTTGGCTGTTACTGGTTTTTTTCTGAATTATTATGCAACTCCAATTACATTTAAATACTAACTACAATTTCTTGGAAAACGCAAACCAAGCTCAGGTAAATGTAGTCCTAAACAATTCCTATATATATTAATTTCCAAATATAGAACAAACAATACATAAACAGAAAATAAGTACTGTAAAAATATAGGCAAAAAAGACATCACACTTGCCATATCAATACCTATGAGTTCCAAAGACAGCATTAATTATTTGTAGTGCTATCTGGATGAGTGGGGAGTGGTGGATGTTTGCTTGGACTTCACCAAGGCTTTTGGCACTGTGTCCCATGATATTCTCATCAGCAAACTCAGGAAGTGCAGGCTGGGCAAGTGGACAGTAAGGTAGGCTGAGAACCAGGTGAACAGCAATTCTCAGAGGGTTGTGTTCAGTGGCACAGGGTCTCACTGGAGGCCTGTGATTAGCGGTGTCTTGCAGAATTCAGTACTGGGCCAGGATTGTTTAACTTGGATGAAGGGATAGAGTGCAGACCTCAGCCGTTCGCTGGTGACACAAAGCTGGGAGGAATGGCCCATACCCCTGAGAGCTGTGCAGCCCTGCAGCAGGACCTCAGCAGGCTGGAGAGATGGGCAGAGGGGAATCATCTGAAGCTAAGCAAAGGCAAATGCAAGGTCCTGCACTTGAAGAATAACCCCAGGTACTAGGACAGGTGGAGTAACCTGCCAGAATGCAGCTCTGAGGAGTTGGGAGTTGACAACATGAGCCAGCCGTGCCCTTGGGGCCAAGAAGGGATCCTGGGGTGCATTAGAAAGGGCACTGCCATCGGGTCAAGGGAGGGGATCCTGCACTGCTGCTCAGTCCTCGTCATCATCTGGAGTGCTGTGTACAGCTCTGGGCTACTCAAGGTGCTCCTGGAGCAGGTCCAGCAGAGGCTTCAAAGATGACAGAGAGACTGGAGCATCTCATGAGAAAAGGCTGAGGGAGCTGGGCCTGTTCAGCATCAAGAAGATACAACTGAGAGGGGACCTCATCCATGTCTGTCAGTGTCCAGAGCATGGACCAGGCTCTGCTCCATGGTACCAAGCAATAGGACAAGAGGCAAAGGGCAGAAACTGATGCACAGGAAGGGAAACTCCACCTGAACATATGAACTTTACTGTGTCAGTGACTGAGAACTGCAGATTGTGCAAAGAGCTTGTGTAGTCTCCCTCACCAGAGACATTCAAAGGCTGTCTAAACAATCCTGAACAACATGCTCTAGGATTATCCTGCTTGGGCACAGAGGCCGGACTGGATACAGGGGTCCCTTTCTGTCTTAACCCATTCCCTGATTCTGTAATAAGGGTGAAGGATACATAACTGATCCTGGAAGCTTTTCCAGGAAACTTTTTTATCACTAAGTATCAGTTAGAGAAAGAGTTGAGAAGTATTTCTTTATCTATGATAATCAATAAATATCCATACCAGAAGAACATAAGAGATTTTAATAAATTATGTAAATTACAGTAGTCTTCATAATACCTCATTTTCTTAAAAGAAAGGTGAGATCTATTCAAATTAAATGCTTAACTTCCAACTTTTCCAAAAATACAAATAAAGATACTGGTCTATTACTATCAGCCTCTTCTTGCAAAAAGAAAAAATAACTGGTGCTGCAACCATCTTATCTGAATATTCATATAAAATGTTGCAAACTGAAAAAAAGCATTTCCAAGTATTTCTTGAAGAAATGTTTAATTTAGTTTCTCATCAGTTCTAATGTTTTCTAATGCCTTCAAAGTATTCCAATACTCATTACATAGTTTTTATTTAGGAAAAGATATATATCTGTAAATCCTACTATAAGCACTTACACCTTACCAGTTTCATGTTGAATATTTCCTCTTCAAATTTGCTTTCACAAATTACTTAGTCTACTTGACTTTCTTCCTGAATTTCTCATTTCCCATAAGAAAAACTTAAATTTTAATAAGTTAAACACAAGGCTCAAATAAAAAGATTGTGTAAGACATTGCTTGTATTAATCATGAAATAGAATCATGATTATACCCAGTGAAAATGAAGAATCTCACATTTAAGTTGTTAAAGCCATGGGACAGTACAAGCTATTCAAGGCAATTTTTTAATAAAACATGAAGGGCTTATGCCATTTTGCCTGCTCAACTTGTAATCTCTTAAAAGCTCTTTAGGTTAATTACATCTAAATACCATTTTTTTTTTCCTGAGAAATTACAGAAGCAATACACAATATGTAAAGAAAAGAAGATGGCCTGTTTAATGCCCTACTAATATCCTAAGGCTTTAACAATAATTACACAGAAGTACTGTGAACCCGAATTTATTAGGCTAATCACTGCCTGAAGCATACACTATAAGATAATTTCTTTAAAGGGTGCTGTTGGTTATGTAATGCCCACTACAGCCATTGATTCACTTATATGAAAAAAAAGAAGCTGGTATATGAAGATAGATAAAATAATATACAGGTATTCTTCCCTGATTTTTGGCAAGTGTTTGAGTGTCCCAGGAAGTTGCAGGGGTCTATTTTAAAGCACTAAGACACATTTAAAATTCATTAAAATCAAACAAACAAACAAAAGACCAAAAATGGGCAGAAACAGATACGGATTTACTAATATAAAATAAGAAAATATTTTTTTACAGTAATATATTAATCAAATACTTCCAAAAATGCTCAGAATATGCATACAGTAACTATGGAAAAATTGTGAATATTTTTCAGGAATAGCAGTAAAATGAAATTAGCTATTCTACACATCTGAACAAGTCTGTATTAACAAAACCTTAAGCTCTATGGCACAGTCAGTCTGTGGACATTCTTCTCCTCCCAGAAGACACTGCTACTATTTTCTGAACTAGCTGCTATTCAACTTAGCTTATCTTGGTATAGAGAGGTTAGCAGTGATAAAGTCATGTAGCTGCTGAAATCCTGATATAAATGGCAAGCAATTCTAAAGCCTGTGACACAAAGAACCTACAAAAGAATTTCTGTTTCTCAGGACTTTCAAGCAGCAGTGCAGTTCATAACAATGAAATAACTGCATTAAATAAATTTAAAATTTAATAACCATCCAACACAGTCACATAATTTATCAGTCATGGTCAGTTGATTTTCTAAGTATTTCACATGGTCCCCATAACGTCCTTATCTCTAAATCAGAGAGAAATTAATTTGATGGGTGGAGTGTTTGGTGTATGAGGAATTGTCTGGACACTCACATACAGAGGACAACGGCCAATGGCTCGGAGGCCCAGTGGGCATCAGAGACAAGTGATGTCAAGAAGAGAAGACTCCAGGGAGACCTTTCTGTGGCCTTTTTAGGACTTCAAAGGTGCTTACAAAATAGATGTGGACAAAGTTTTCAGCAGGACTTCTTATGATAAAACAAGGGTAATGGTTTTAAAGTAAGATAGGGTTAATTCAGAGATAAGGAAGAAGTTTTTCTGCAGTATGGGTGGTGAAGCACTGGCACATTTCCCAGAAAGCTGGCAGATGCCCCATCCCGGGAAATGTTCGAGATCAAATGGGACAGAATTCTGAGAAATCTGATCTGGTTAAATACCTCTGCTCATGGCACTCAGGTTAGACTACAAGCCCTTTAAAAGGTCTCTTCCAACCCAAACCCTTCCATGATCTTTATCTGCACGGGGAAGGACAGGCTGTGGACCACCTGGGTTGGAAAAAGTTCTGCAGAGAAGGACTTGGTATCTTGGAAAGCAGCAAAATGCACCTGGGTCAGCAGTGCATGCGGGGAGTAAAAAAGGTCAACATTATCCCCACCACAATGGTCAGGGGCTGGAGCACAGGCCCTGCTGAGAGGCAGAGGGGCATTTTCAGCCTGCAGAAGTGGGTTTTGGGGCACATAAAGCACCTTTCCTGTACCTGCAAGGTAATCAAGACAAAGTGAGGTTCCAACAGTAATGCATGCTGGGAGAAGGAGGGAAAAAATATGTAATTTGAAACAAGAGTTTCAAATTGGATGTCTGCTTCAGACTTTTTCCCCACGAGGACTGCCAGACAGTGGCACAGAGAGATTGTGCAGACCTCATCCTTGGAGACTTTCATATATAACTGTCCTGGTCTGGTCTCATAGCTGATCCTGCTATGAGACCCACTAAGATCCAGGCTGAATGATCCTATTCTAATAATATTATTTGTAGCAATACAGTGGTTTCTGGAAAAGTTAAAAGACATAATTTACAATCTGGGTGGGGGAAGCAAGCGGAATAGCAGAATTTGCTTTCCTTTATAATTCATTCTAACAGATACTATTTAAAATGCATTTCATTTCAGATGTAAATGTCTATTTTCAAATTCAATTTATTTAATTCTTATTTACAAATTTTAAAATGTAATCAGCTGTTATCTTAAAATTCTTCTACGCTTTTTTTGCAAGTCGATTGTCTGATTTTTTTTTTTTAGTTGTAAGACCATATTCCTTTACTATAAAAATATTAATACAGGTGCTGCTTGTCATACTGCAATCTTATAATTTTTAAGGGTGTAAACACAGATTAAATAAGTTTCTCTACCCCAGGCCTTTTCAACAAATGCTGTTTTGCCATGTTTAGATAGTATGAGTTCATTTTACTCTTCATAATCCCTAAATCTGTTTGAGAATCATTATCCTCAAAGGTGTAACTCTTTTCCTATTGTGTAGGTACATTCTGCATTCTATGTTACTAAATAAACAATTTTGTATATGGCTATACCAAAATGCATTTTTCCCAGCATGATCTTAGCTCATAATCTAGATTGCTTGGCATCCACAGTCTATTTTCAGTGTTATTTACTACCTCTCTCCTTCTTGCATCACCCAAAGATTTCAACACCTGTAATTTTATACACACCTAGAATATATGCATACAAATAATAAATGACTGGTGATCTCACCCCAATCTCTTTCAATATATGACACAAGTCTAGGTTCAAATTAAGAAACCAAAATTCATGGAAAAGGTAAGAGTAAGATTCTAAAGTGGAAGAAAGATGATGTTAACTTATTCTGAGGGATACAAAAATTGGATTTACAAATCTGAGCTAGACTAGTCTTCTTATGAATAAATAAATATTTCTTAGCTCCTCTTTTGCTGCTTGAAAAAGAAACAAATGTGACAAGGAAGAAGAAACTTCCCAAGAAATCAAGCTGTATGTCCTTTGCAGCAGAATAATACAGCTATAAATCCCAACTTCTGTCAAGTATTAGAGAGTTCCCAGTGCTACACCAGCAAGTGACACATTCTGATCTTTCTCTCCGAGTATTTAACAGATTTTCATTCCTTTTCCTGAGAAGCACAGCAAATATGAAAAATGAATACAGTAAATCTCAAATCTATAAAATACTATCTTTATAAATAAATGATCCTAGACTCTACTCCATTTAGTCTTTTCTTCATTATACTAAAAGAGTTTGTTATACCTGCAGAGTTACAAATACTCCAAGTCTGATGTATGGTAGCAGATTCTTAAATTTTAAGACATATTCAAACTATGAGATATGAAATATAGCTTAAATTCAATTCCCAATTTATACAATGAACAGTTTCTCTTCACTTTATCTGTGCTTTGTGTTAAATATTTGAGACATTTTAATTAGTAGTCCTTAAAAAGATATTTTCTTATTATTTTGTAAAGGAATAAGTGGGATCATTGAGAGATTAGAACACAAGACAGTAACAGTAAAGCCTATAATAGCACTCAACTCTGATACTTTATTCACAGGACCATAAATTTTTACAAAATATCTCAACTTTTCTAAATTTTCTTTTCTAACCAATCTATTATGCAAACAAATACATAATGCTTCATTTTTTTTTCTTAAGTATAAAACTAATCTGCTTGCAACAAAGGATTATGCTAAAAAAATCTTCATGCACTAACCATCTAGCTAAAACTAATTAAAACTTCAAGATTCGACTACTCTTTCATAACTTTAGAACATATATTATTTAACAAAGAATATTTAGCAAAATGTGAGTCAAACTTGAACTAGTGGATATCATGCACAATAGTGTTTCAGAGTGTGAATTTCAGTGTCTCAATCCATCAGCCCCTCCTTGAAAGTCCAGTATCCTGCTCTGCATATCAAGAGCTCAAGACAAGTGCAGCAGGCATCCAAGATCTCCTCTGACAAACTCAGAAACATACTTGCGTAAGGGAAAATTATTTAAAAAGGTCAATCGAAGCCTCCAAACACCATATATCCTACATACTCTGACCTATCAAAGGTTTTGAAATGACAGTAAGTTCAACAGCTTCCATCTTGTCCCTTGTTTTCCACAGCAGACAAGTGCAAAGGTCACAGTGACTCCAAGCCCAGGCACAATTCTTCTCCCAGCACTTCTCTCTCCACTGTTTTCCCAGAGCATTCTGCTCAGTGCACAAGGTTTATCTGCCTGAATGTCTGACTCTGTAATCAGATGATAACACAGATATAGGAGGAATGGGGTAAACAACAGCAGTTTCACTTGCAAAGTAAAATACAAACATAAATATCAAGACATAGAATCTAGCCCCACATATTATCAGTTTATTCGTTATTTTGAAAAATATGGAGATGAGATGAGATGATGAGACCTTCACTCCATTCCTTCACATTCACAACATCTGCAATACTGAGGCACAGCTCCGACTAATACCAGCTCTCTGTTAGATCTCACCAGTTTATTGTGAGGTTTTTTCTTTTTTTTTAATTAGAACAAAGACACAAACACAACCAAGAAAAGATACCTAGAGGTACACAGAGTTTGGAAACAGAGATGATCATGGTCTAGCTACCCCTGACTTGTGCGTTTAAGATTTCCCATGATCCTAGAAGAAAGTGATCAAAAAATACCTGCTTTGCTTGCAAAAATGTTGTTTAAAATAAAACAAATTACAGGATGCTGAAATAAGTTCAAAGCCTGCTTTAATCAAATATACCAAGGTCAGGTTGTTGAAGAATACATGAAGAGTTTTGGTTTAGGGCTAATTTAGGGACGACACCCCTAAATGTCACCCTAGGACAAGCCTGTTAGGACTTGCAGTCAGCATACTTTTGAATTATGCCAATCTACACACGTGGATAAAAAAAGTCTGACTGTTCTGGGACCAGCTAGAAGCAGCTGCCTATGCCCTGGTCTCTTGTTACTTTTCAACATCTTCTTTCTAAATACGGGGTCTTGGTGTTTGCTATTTTGCCTTCTAGGTATTTTTGATTCTTCCACAGCTATGAATATCTCTTTGGGTACCTCCAGCACACTGATAGAGAGTGTACCCCAAAAGGAATTAATCTTACAACAGTACATTTCCCATGTTCACATTTCCTCTGTTCCTATCATATGTTAACAAAATATCTCTTTATGTTAAAGGAGTAATTGAAAGGTTAAGTCAATTTCTAAATTGTTTTTTTTTTTTTTTTAATTAATATTGATTCAATGTCCAAATTTGACATACACAGCTCTATTAGGTGGCAACATACTGTGCTTTAACACAGAAAAATCCCTCCTTTTTTTAGAGGTGTAATGAAAAACTCAAGTTTTCTCTTAAGGTATTTCCAGGTAAGAGTACAAAAATACCTTTGTTTTGTTGATTATTTGAATAAGAATAAAATTTGCACATAAAATTTTACCCTATCCCGAAGTCCTTGAAGCATTTTTTGAATAAAAAAAATTTCTTAATGCAATGCACATCTTCAGGACAACCTACAGAAACCTAACCACACTTAATAGAGCTGTCAGGACAGTACTTACATGGAATTATTCTTATAACTGACCTCTGTTTTATGTGTGTATCCTGATGAGGACCAAGAGTGAAGGAAAAAGAGCAGGAAAAAAAAGAAAGTAGAAAAAAAGAGTGTCACAGTTAAGATAACCCTGCACTACTTGCATATATACTATACCACCAAATTCAGCCTAAGTATTACAATATTTGACATTACGACATTTTTTAAAGCTGATGCCAACACCATAGCAGCTTTTGTAGCTAAAGATCTTTTTCTGTCACTAACCATCTCTTAACTATGTGAAAATAGAGGGGTCAAGTTGCACACTGGCATAACCATTTCTATTCATTAAAGCAGCCAGGTTTTACTGCACACAAATCTTGAGAAACACGAGACAATGAAAGAACATGCAATTAACAGAGAGTACTTAATGTTATCTCCACTCAGCAGCACCAAGTGCCTGTAATAGAGCAAGTCTGCTGTAATTCCATGAAAGATAAGATTTATATATCCTAGAACTTGTGTTATACAGTGATGAACAGCATAAAATTGACTTAATGGTTCTTCAGGGCTATAAACGTGTTTTCTTTTGCAGTTTAATTGACAATGACTAGATTGACCTTTTCCCTGTAATTGTAACTACAGTAGAGCAATTAGACAAATCGTCACCTCTATCATTTCCCACACATAATATGCGAAAGTATCAGACTGTAATCACCTTTTCATACTCACGTTGCAGCAGCACAATATTTTACACTTGCACACATGAGTGAAAGCTGGAGTGGAAAAAATTTTTAAAATCATATACTTCACTGAATGAAAAGTGACAACTATAGAAATGAAATATTAGAAATATTTTAAATCCTACAATTTCCCAAATACTGTGTCCTAAATGAATATTTGTGTCCTTCACTATCACCATAATATTTTTTGATGACAATTCACTCTTTCACTTATATTGCGGCTCACTTAGAACTCCTGTATTGTACGTAGTAGTAAACTAAATACTTTTATACAGACATTCTGAACCACCTGCACATATCAAAAATACTCAGCAATTCATAACATTTGGATTTTACATCAGACAATTCAGTATTAGAGCTGTCTTCTTGTTTTTCATTCCCTCTTCCTGTCCTCTGCAGGTATTTATTGTCATCTCCAAAATAAGGTAACAAAACTACAAAACTCTTTGTGGTGTGCTATTATTCAAAATGCCCATGACTGTTAAAGGAAAATTGCAGAGTATCTTGTTTCAGTAAGGGATTTCTTCACAAGACATAAATACACAGCTACCAGCAACACTGAAAAACATTGAAATTAATCTCTTATACGTTGTGTGTTTCTAGGATTTGAATCCTGTTCTAAAAAGTAATATTACAATTAGCTTGGGAAAATTCTATCAATTTTTCAAGACTAAGTTCATAATATAGACTTAATTCTTTATCATTAAGTTTCATCTCATATTTCTACAATAGGGTTAGATCTTAATGTATGACTACATCTGGACAGTGTACATTTATCAGAAAAACTATGTAAAAACATTCATCCTTTATAGAAGTTTCTGTAAAATAAATCACTTTGATGTTCCTGAAAAATCTCTGCTTAACATGCATGAATGTATATAATTTTATATACACAGATGTTATCCAGTATTCAATATTATGATGCAAAAAAATATTTTGAAATTCCAGGAAAAACTAAATCATTCCATTGAATGATGAAACCTTTATAGAGAAAATTGTAAAACATCGCCTTGCTGTATGTATATGTTGTAAGAATTTGTTTTCCAAAAGTGGAGGGAATTTGTGCAACTTTTGTTTCCAGGCATGTACAAGCATACCACTATTGAATGTTGGTTTTTAACTTGAACATAGCTGTGCTACCTATGCAAACTACACCAACAGTGAATTTTAAAATACTGTAAGCTGAGAGCTGATGCTCAGCTGAAGTAACTAAAACTTATTTATTTTTCCTGTACCCCTTTTAACATGCAATTGAACAACATATATGAAACTTATATGACTTGCTATAAGGAGACAATTTAAAGCAAGTTTCTATTTAACACCACTGTACTCACAGCACTTGCTGAGAAAGACTAAATGTGACAAGCAATAGGCAGGATATGAAGAAGCATTTCTGAGGCCTTCCCTCCTGATAAAATGAGTAGCATAATCTGCAGTCTCAGAAAGAGAAGCTTCACTTTCTCTGCAATACTTTTTGACCCTCTGAACGCTCAAAATAATGATGCAAAATGAAGCTTGAAAGGGAAGTGAGATAAATAATTTGTTGAAATAAAGCTGAAGATCCAGTGACAAATTCTATCTATAAACTCATTTTTTGAGCCCTTGTGTTAGGACCTGGGGACTGCAAAATATGTGTTGGAAATGTCTAATCACCTAAACTATATTAATGTGTTAATAAGACTGTAAAAGAAGGACCAGAGAACAGGGCAAGATCTAGAGAAGAATAAAACCCTACAACTTGCTCTTACTTCTCTTAGCAGTTTCTATTCTAGCAGCCAATTAAAAAAATGCTTCAAGAAGGTCTTTTTAAAGGTATATCATTCGCTTACAGTCACTTATAATGCAAAATTCTAGAAAACAATTTTACGAAAAAAGAAAAAATAAAACCAACTTAAACTCTATATTTCTTTAACTTCTAAAAGGCTCATGCTTTACCTTAATGTATGTTATAGTACAGTATTGTACATTCATTGTCTTGAGGTACTTGGAGCAGTACTTAAAGAAACCAATCTATTCACAGCTGTTTAAAAAATAAATATTAAATTCCAATTTCAATGTTTTCTGATTGGCATGCCAGTAAAAGAATGGCTACAACAGTGAAAATTCAAACTCTAACTTTTGTACTCCTTTTTACAAAAACTGGTTTTTACATTGCTTCACCTTATTTATTTCATAAAAGTCAGTCACTCAAAGTAACAGATATATGAATATATCACCATTTATACCAGACTTAATCACAAAACACCTCTGCAAACTTCATTCAGCAAATATTTGACAGTATTGACCACTGAAGAACAATTACTCAAAGCAATGTTACAAGCAAAAATAAAAGTTTATGTGCTACTGAAAATTCTTCTGAAATGTTTACTTTACAATTTGACCTGAAGTGTTTAAGCACATTCTTAAGAGCCCTAAATTGTGTGGTAAGATTTTTTCAAAACATGACCGTGTTTTAATTAGAAAATTAAATGTCAGGGACAGCAAAGAAGATGTTTATTACAGCATTCCAGGATAATAACCTTTATCAACCACAATAAACAAAACATCATTTAGAAGAGAATTACACAAGGAACTCCTCGTAGTAGGAACCTTTATCCTTTTGCTTAGAGCACGGATGTAGAACAATTGATGAGCATCACAGGTAAGGAGATACATGAATAAGATTTCACTAAAAAATCTAGTTTTTATTTGTATTTCGATTCTGTTCTTTTGAATTCTGAATGCTAAATGCAAAACCAAAACAAACCCAAACCAACATTATTTTTCTTGGAAGTTTATACAGTTTTAAAATAGAATGGATTTTTGTGGTTTTATGCTAAATTGAATATAATCTGAAATTTCTGAGCTACTGTCGTTGTTTTGTAAAATCAAGAGTCATTACAGTCAGCTTCAAGCTAAAATAGTTATTGGCTGTTCTGTTGTTATCAAAAAGAGACCAAGAAACAGGCAGACAAACAGTCCTAATGGAGACCACTGAGCGCAACTAAGTTACGGAGAATGTATTTTCCTTTCTCTCTGGTTACCCCAGGAGAGTCTAGTATCATTTAAAACTCCTGACATGGTCTTTCAGGCCAGAAGACAATTAATGGATGAAAGCTTGAGCACACACTTTTATTTTTGCCCTGCTGAAATGCTAAAGGATGATGCAAATTTTCAAAGCTAAATTCTGCTGGCTAGTAATTATTGTGTCCGAAAGTAGAAAATGGCACTAGAGTTTGCAATACAGATTATAGAAACAATTTCTTTAAGCAAGTGTAGCAAATTTTATATATTTATTTATTTATTTATTTATTTATTTAATATATATTTTAGACATGCATGAAATATACCATATATGTGAGGAAAGGCATTCTCTCAACACAGCCTACATACATCAAAATTTAAAGGACCACTTTAAAAGAAATCAAAACCACTACATGCAGATGTGTAGAGAAAGAAACCACTGAAAACCATCAGTCAAAAGAAATACACAGATTGTAAGAAAATAGAGTTATACAAGGTAAGACCTTCTGCTTTAAGTAATTTATTCACAGTAGGAAAGTATTTTCAGCATCTGAAAAGACAATAAATATTTGAATGCCATCTGACAGGCCTCTCTTAGTAACATTTTGTACACTTTTCAGTCTAGCAAGCAAGCTATTTATGCCCTGTTGATAAAAAGCTCCCAAGAGCAGCATAGAAAAGCAACTTATGAAATAGAAAGGTATCTAGACTCCATGAATAAAACTTACGTGAATCAATTCAATAAGGACATAAATATTTCGAGAGTGGGTATCTTGTCAGTGACCGTAATCAGAATCATAAAAAATTAACTTTGTTAGATCCTAAGTCTATTAATATTGGTATGATTTATAAACATGTTAAAAATATGTTTGAATTAATGTATTTTATATACCAAGCATAGAATTAATTAAGGACTATAAAAGGCTTCTTGTCTCCTATATTTGATTTACACATATGTATTGTGCAAATCAAATATATTTCCTGAATTTACTCTTCCAACCCAGTATGGCTGGATTTTTTTTTTTCCCCTTTTATATCAGTTCATGCTTGATTTTCCAGATTGAAATAAACTTTGCGGCTTCAGTAGCACTGAAAAGGACTTGCAAGGAGCATAGAAATACAAATTGGCAGAACTGCATAACTCCTAATAAAGTTAAGCTAACAGCAATATGCATCTGGAAAGAACCACAGGAAGGCAGAACAACTCACAGATAAACCACTATACACATCTGCGAGTTTGAAATTCAGTTTTATAAATTAATTCCCAGTGTTCAACAGTAGATGGAGAACAAAAATTAGCCTTTCAGTTCTGTCCTGTTCTGCACAGGGAAGGGTCCAGAAGCAGCTGATTAATCTTTCTGGCAGCCAGACTTTTTAAATGCTGAGTCCAGCCTCAGGTTTTGAAACAAAAAGTTTACAATCACTAACTCTTGGTAAAGTCTGACTGACATGTACTGGGGCTCCTACATAAAAATAGTACTGATATGTTACTTGTCAAGCAATAAATTATAGTAAATCAGACTCAGAAACTTGCCTAGATGTAAGTCTTAAGACTTCCCTAAATAGGAGGCTTTCGTTCATTCCACACCTTTAGCAGACTACTCATATCCAAAAATCTGTTATCACCCATCAAGAGATTATATATGTATGCATACATTTGAATACAAAAAAAATGAAAAAAAAAGGCAAAATCATAAATGTCAAGATACATTCTTTTTGAAAGAAAAGTAACAAAATATAAATACAATCAAAATCATGTGTCCTAGTTTGACCAGCCCAAGGAAGTGAGCTGGCTGGGTTTGAGATTGGCATTTTATTGGATCAATTGGAAAGCTCGGCCCGGCCGGGATTCTCCGCTCCTGGAGGGGCGGGAGCGGCTGCCGAGCCCTCCCCGAGGAACCCACGGGCCCGGCCCGGCAGGGGCAAAGGAGCCGGCAGAGCCTGCAGAGCTTTTGTGCCACTAGAACCAGGCTGGCCTGAGGCTGTGTCGCATCGGAGCGGCTGAGCATGGACAGCACCTGTACGGGCACCAAAGGAGCTGAGCATGGGGACAGCACCTGTACGGGCACCAAAGGAGCTGAGCATGGGGACAGCACCTGGATGGGCACCAAAGGAGCTGAGCATGGGGACAGCACCTGTACGGGCACCAAAGGAGCTGAGCATGGGGACAGCACCTGTATGGGCACCAAAGGAGCTGTGCATGGGGACTGGCGCCGGTGGCCTCTGTAGTTCGTGCTAAAGGCGGCCCCGGAGCCAGGAGCGGCCCTGAGCCCCGTTCCAGACTGGGAGCAGCCAGCACAGCTCACATGGAGTCGGCAGAAAGTGCACGTGGCCAGCAGAAAGACGCAGAGAGAGCTTGTTCCTGATACAAGACTTGGACAAAGTTGACTTTGGCTTGGTTTTTTTTTCTCAGCGTTACAAAACTTTGTACTGGAAAAACACTAATTCTCTCTTAGGCTAAGAAAAGAAGGGAGGTGAAACTTTGTAAGAACAACTACATGAAATTGAAGTCGGTAAGAAAAGAGTTAGATCTTAAATTGAAGGGATTTTGAAAAGTTTATCTTAATCTTAGGCTGTAAAATTCTTTTGTGAAGCTATGGTACAGATATCCTTGCTATATCAGACGTTGGGTTTTCCCCAGTAAATTCATGGAATGCTTTGGGGGGTGGTAGCGTTGTAGCCACAATCACGAGCAGAGGCACCAGTGTTAGAAGTCTGATGAGAAACCTCGGCCCCAGGGATAAAAGGAGAAGACCTCTGTTCCCAAAGATGAGTGAAAGGATGCTAGAAGGCTCATCCTTAAAAAAATGCACCCCAATAAGCTAATATGGACTGAGAACACAGTTGTGAAGAAAAACTGTGACAGATGGGAAAGACTTCACAAAGGCAGATCTCGGGCAGCTGCGGTTTGTGAGAAAATGAAGCCACAAGAGTTCTTTTCTTGTGGGGAGTTTTCCATAGCATTAGCAAAGAATACTTTTCTCTCTAAATGAACTAAAGAAAGACTATTTGTAGAGGTGAAAAACTGACTGAGATTTCTGAGTGTTGTTGTCTTTACATTGTTGGTTAAGAGGAAAAAAGGGTTGTAGGGAGGGAGGAAAAGTATTTTAAAGGTTCCATCCTCATTCTTGTTGTTTTTCTTTCTTTTAGTGTTTGTTAATAAAGTCCTATTACTTTTAAGCTTAAGCCTGCTTTGCTCTTGGTTAGAACCTTTGAAATTGGCAAAATTAAACCAAAACAAAAATTGGTGTTTCTGCCCAGTTTCGAATTGAAACCACATCATTCCAAAACTGTACTGCACTGATCTCAAATAACAAGTGTAAGGTGTACTTTAACACACAAATTCTTTTTGTGTGAAACTAGATGTATCATATATGGCTTGTTATTATGCTGATTTCTATAAAACGTTCATTTAGAAGTACATTAGTTAATTTTAGCAGAATGAAATTAAAGTATTAATCATTAATGACTTGTCATTTCTATTTGTGAAGACTCTTTTTCCAAAAGTGAACAGAAGACCAATCCTTTTATTTTACTATTCACAGACTTTAAAAAGCTTTCCAGGTAGGTTAGTATTTCATTGCAGGTTGCTTTCCCTCTGTCTATAGGAAACGTAGGGATGAAGTCAGAAAAACACTACTGGCAGTGTTTTGCTTCCAGACAATCCTTTTTATTCGGAGTACTTTACATTTACTAGTGATCCATATAACTTCGCTGAAACACCTCTACTAATGACAAGCTGGCAGGTGTTGGTAAATGGCTAGATACAGCAGGTCAAGAAGTAACAGAATTTCTCAATGGAAAGAGAAGTACTACTTTAATAAAACTAAGCAGATCCAAGAAAATAAAGGTGGCTGTTTCCCTGTGTGAAACTAAGCATCTAAGCACAGATGGGATTTTCATTAGAAAAAATGATCATGTCAAAGGCAATAACTACCTACAAATATGTTCTAAGGTAATTGAGAAAAAAAAAAGAAAATTCAAAATACAAAGCACTAAGTGCAGGTAAACTAGTGTTACTTTAACTCTATCCTTTGGAAACAAAATGGAAAGTCCTGTTCACTCTCTCTCATGCTCTGGGAGGTGTTGCAAGGATAGGGGGATGACAACAAATAGAAAAAACAACAGTCTTTGTTTTTGATACAGTGCTGCAAGGAAGCAGACTACAAACCTCAGTCTGGAGTGACTGGAACTTGGCTAATTTGTTCCAATGCACGGTATTTGGGATTGCTCTTAACTCTCTCATTACCACATACTCACAACCATCTGCTAAATGCCACAGCCTAGATAAATTACACATTATCAGATAAAGACTGAAGGGGAGGTAAATTAAGACAAGAAATAAAACAGAGGAGGATGTAATTGGTACTGGAAAGACACAGAAAGAATGAGGGCTAGACATGACTTTTTCTCACTCTTCCCTATAAGCAGTAACATCAATGATGCTGATATCAATGTATTTCATTTTACTTGTAGGCCTTCTTTAGGACTTCCTTGACCAACACATTTTACAGAATCAGGAGATAAGGGTCTGTCCAAACATGTCATGGCAAACTGAAAAATCAGAAGCAAGCAAGGAAGATGGCTGCTATGGTGAACTCACTTCATTTATCTCCATCTATCTTAACAACCAAAACACAAATTATCAGAGTTAGGCTAAGTTTCAAAGAGGCCTAGAAGGCACCTAAAATCCTTGTCTCTAAGGAAGAGGACTCCACAGTCTCTCTGGGCAACTTGTGCCAGTGGCCAGTCACCATCACAGCATAGGAATGTTTTGTGATGTTCAGAAAGAACGAACCTCCTGTGCCTCAGTGTTTGCCCACCACCTGTCACTGGGCACCAGTGCAAAGAGCCTGTCTCTGTTCTCTTTGCTCCCTTGTTTCATGTGTTTATACACACTGAACCTCATGTTCTCCAGGCTGAACAGCCCCAGTTCTCTCAGCCTGCCCTCACAGGACAGCTGCTCAAGTTCCTTCATCTTATTTATGGTCGTTTGCAAGACTCCATCCAGTACGTCCATGTCTTTCTTGTACTTGGGAACCGAGAAATGGATATAGCACTCCTAGCATGCCAGAATGACAGAAATTATAGAAGTTATAAATGAGATATAAATGTTACTGACAGTGAAAAATTCAGGCTGTATTTAATGAGTGGGAAGGATTTTTCCTGTCTTTTCTGTCTGTATAGAACTGTGAGGCCTGGGAACACTCTGCCCCTCGGAAAGTTAGCTGGACAAGCTGGCTGAGTCCTAGCTCCCTTCACGCACATGGAAGTGAATAGTTACCAGTTTCTTCTCTACTCCATGAGACTAAAAACTAGATGCATGGACTGAAGGAAGTCTCAGACCATTTCACCCTATTTTTGAAAAACAGCAAATCACAATCATAAGGTATTGAGTCAATAAGATTTCAAGCAGAGAGACACAGTTTTAGCCTTTTAAAACTTTTATTCTTTGTTGCTCGTTTTTCC
Organism: Sitta carolinensis; assembly: GCA_032173965.1. Taxonomy (NCBI): domain Eukaryota; kingdom Metazoa; phylum Chordata; class Aves; order Passeriformes; family Sittidae; genus Sitta; species Sitta carolinensis. The sequence continues at coordinate 74,663,101 of CM063313.1, forward strand.
CTGACTATACCCAATAGGCATCATCATGATCACCATTTTAAGTTACTGCTTATCTTCATCTTTACATTATTCCTGCACTTTCAGAACTACCAAGTTATTCATTCTGTCAGCTCAACTTCCACTTCATCACTATCTTCTTCTTCAAGCTGACTACAACTTCTCAGAGGTACATTCAATTCCTGTATCCTTTCTTTAAAAGTCAGTACCTATTGGCTAGTCTTGAATTCTAAACACGAAATAACTCTACATTTAACATCACAGAAAATTCAGAATATACCAGCCTTCTTTAGTTTTAATAAAAGCAGGGATCACTGAGTAACCTGATCAGGATTTAAGATAATCAGTATGCAGCATCTGACAAACTTCCTATTTATATGATTGCATGATCCCACCATAAAATGAGGTTATGCTCCCCCACACATATACAAAGAACAAAACACCAAATAATTGTTGTGGTTTTTTTGGTTTTTTTTTTTTTTTTTTTCTTCATTTTGAGCTTAGAAACCACACAGCAGGAAACAGCCTAAAGTGAATTTAGAACATAGTTATGTTCCTTTCAAAAGACATTTTTACTCAATATACTGACAGGATCTAAACAATACAGTCAGTGCAGTAAATCACTGGACACCCATTCCTTTTTCTCTCATCTTTTCAAGTACTGTGTCTATTCTGATGGCATGATGAATCATAGGTTGCAACCTCAGAATATAACACTAATTGCAATAAAGACTACATCTTTTTTTCTGAGCCTTGGCACGCTGGATTTTTTTTTTAAATTTCTTTACTGCTTTAAATTATAACACTGGAAGTATTTTATCTGTACAGAAATGATATATATGCACAAAACCTTTCAGTTTTCATGATGCACTGAGGAATCAGATTTATAACACACTGTCATTTCCATGCCTTCAGGGAGCATTGGACTTTCTTAATTTCTGTAAGGAATGTCATACAGAAAATCATCAAGCCACATTTTGTGTCAAGTCTGCCATTTTTAATTATTAGAAACTAAGTTTAAAAAATTTCTCCTTTGGTTTAACAAATGCATGCCTATTTTGCAGAACTTTTTTTATGTCACAACTCATAAAATTGTTTAGGCTGATGCTAGTCCCTTGCACTAAATTACCAACTAATCACAGGAGATATTTATCATCTCAAGTTTTTTACATGAGAATTGTCAGACTTAATCACCCTCCTCATATTTTCCACTATTTACAGACCTTCATTTATCATACATTTCAGCACTGTGACAACAGTGGACTATTTTCTCCATTTTTCAAGTATGTTAAGACAGATAAAAGCATGGCAAATCATGACAAGAGCTTGAAACTTTTACTCTCTCTGATAACATCCATTTCCACCAAAAACTGGTCCCCAAAAAACCATTTATTTTAATACAAATTTTATCTCAGTTATAGATAAGTAGAATTAGCCGGCTAAAGCCTCAATAAATGAAAAGCTACACTTAATTATATAAAATGCATTCTGATTTTTATCATTGGTTAAACTCTGCAGATAGTACGAGAGTGATCTGTTCTAATCAAATGTTTATAAAAATTAATTTCCTTGATAACAATGGTGAAGATAGTTCCAGAAGCCTTTATAACGTGGGTTCAGGGCATGTTAATAGAAGCTGAAAGAATGACTAACACTGGTAAGGTTAGTGGTTTCTGGAGTAACTGCTGAGATATGTGTGGAATCATACCCCAAATTCTCTTTCCACTGCATAGATGAGTAAGAAAACATTTAAAACAAAGATACCAGAATGGCACAAATATACAGCTACTGCTTGATTCTGGAGGAAGTTCGTCCTGCACTTCTGGGCATGAAAGGGGCCATTCTCACACAGTGCTGCACAACAAGAACAAAAACTAAGTTATGTAAGATAATGCTTCACTGAAATAATGTATGAGTGACAACTCCCAAGTGCACCAAAGGAAACACTACAGCACAACTGCTACCTTGGTGTTCACAGAATCACAGAAACTGAGCTGTGGGGGGATCCATGCTTGGAGCCTGTTCTTTATGAACTGTACCCCACGGGAAAAACCCGCACTGGAGCAGTCTTTGAAGAACTGCAGGCCATGGGTAGGACATAAACTGGAGCAGTTTGTGCAGCAGAGTATGGAAGCATGGGATGGGGTAGTAAGGATACCTTAAAGGCCTGCCAGGTGCACACCCATCCACTCCTCAGACCCCTTCCTCAGCAGGACTGGGAAAGAAAACAAGATGAAAAAGGCTTGTGGTTCAAGATAAGGATTGGGAGATCACTTGCCACCTAGGCAAAACAGAAACTGATCTAGCTGCCAATTAGACAGAGCAGGATAATGAGAAGTAACAACAAATTTAAAAACACCCCACCTGCCATTTTTTGCTGGGCAAAGTTTACTCCCAACTCCCTTCTCTCCTCTCCCAGAGAGGGTAATGGGGAATGTAGGTTGCAGTCAGTTCACAATACTTTTCTCTGTTACTCCTTTCTTCTTATGCTCTTCCCCTGCACCTGTGTGGGTGTCTCATTTCACTTTACCCCACTACTCTGGACTAATCACAAAGGGGGGTTATTTTAATGGTTTTTTTTCATAATCATTAAAAAAATAAATATAAGACATAGAATTTAAAGTTGATAAAGAATATTGCCATGCTTAGGTGTATTCTTTGTCCAACTTCTATGCTTTGTTCTTAATTTTAAAAAAAAATTGACATTTAGTCTCGAATCATTCCACAAAACATCTGCAGGGTGAAGAAATTTTTTTTCAAATTTAATTAAAAAGTATGACATTCAAAACAGTAAGTAATTTTAAAAGTAAAATTGATTTCTGTTACATTATTTCAGTTTTTATTGAGTTCAAGTTTTTAATGTAGCTGACTAAACAGCTGATAAATATGCAGAGTACTCTAAGGAGATCGTCTTTCAGATAACTTGGAATAGATGAAATTAAATTAGAATTAAGAAATGCTAGTATTCACCTAGAAAGATTCATGACCAATATTGTATAAAAGTACAGTTATTTTCTGGAAGACTTTACTGTATACAGAAGTCCAGATTACACAAAATGACAGGAATAAATATCAATGTTCTTGAAGTACATTGCAACTTCAATCACATCTAAGGTGATGCTGTATTAGCATTATAATTATCAATGTTAAAACGGACACTTTTAATTAGGAAAAACATAGGCAAGATGAAAGCCTTGAATTTTTTCTTTGAAGCAATTTCATTAAAATAACTTCCACATCAAATAAGGAGAGACTTTCAATTTCAGGAGGAAAAACTTTTTCTCTTATTTTTCCAGAAAATAATTCTAGTGTTCACCAACCTTGCATTTTATTAAAAATACACTCTTAAGAACTGAGCTACTATTGTGATGCTCATGTCTGCTAATGAAATGTTAGGGCATTCACATATATCAGCAGCTCTGGGACTAAACACAGTGAGCTAATCTCCTGCTGAGGTAATCTTCAGCACTGTATCCTCTACCCAACAACGCATCCATCAGATGCTCCCAATGCTGATTACATGGCTTTCCATGAATTCATGGTAGGCAGTCAACATAAAATTTTGAACACTTCTCTAATGTACAGAAGATCACATGAACAATTTCCTCTACTAAGTAACAATATGGAAACCCCAATATTCTCTGTGCCAACAACTATGATACACAAGCCTGAGAAATCAGCAGTGCATTAGTGACCCAGTCAAATAAAGCAGATGGAGACTCTCTGAAGGTGAATTCTCCTTCCTCCTGACTCTGAGGAGTACAAACAGTTTGTTCTCAGCTTACGGTCTGTCTTCATGCTTCCACTGAATTTCTTTTGTATACTGACTTCCTGAATACTCTCCTTGTGAAATGTCCGTATTTTCAAGTTACTCTGTCTTGGACTCCAACTATAATCCTCACCAACAATCATTACATTATGGGTAGATCATTAATCATTACAGTATGGGTTGACTAACCCATTACACTGCCTATTCCGGTTTATCCATAGTAGATTTTCACGGAAACACAAAAGAAGAAAGAACAGCTTTTTTCAGACATGGATTAACGAGACTACATCCAGATTTTCCATGTTTGCTAACAGCTCAAGGAGGTGCACACTGCCTCTCTTCCACCCTGTCACCTGTCAGAAGTCCAGTGATGGTAAGCAATATCACCACAAGGTCAATAAGCAAAATTCTCACTGTTTTGCTGTGCCATGGAGATATTGCATATCAGCCACAAGTCACTAACTTGCTTTTGACAATGTCCAGATGCTCTGCAAATCTTAGCACCTGCTATCTATGTCACCTACAATGTGTGTAATAAATTACATGAAAAAATACAGCTCTCTTGAGACATTATTACAAGAACATGTGGCACCACCTACAGAGAAAGAACTACACTTCTTAAATCGTTGGGAAAATAATTGTCCCTTGACTGCAAAACCAATCAATAATTTTGTACTGCAGGTGGAGTGTTATCCTGGGTGACTGGCAGTGTCATGGCACAAAAAAGTCTCACTGCACCTGTAAATAAAGTTCTGTGTCTTATCTGCATTATTCCCTTCTTTCTAAGAAGAAATATAGATATGGCAGGGGCTATCAAACATCCTCTATACAAATATTACACAAATATAAGGAAATATTATCTGAAATAAACAGAAAAACTCCTAAGGTTTCACAGTCACTACATAGCTTTTAAATGTCTGTCCCTAGGTGAATTATGTAACACAGATGTTGAAGTGAATTGCAACTCTCAGTCCATAGTGATGAGAGTCACAAAAAAAAGTTAGACTGTCTGCTGTTTGCTTCCTGATCATTATGGATATAATAAACAGCAGATGTTCCTCAAACTACTAAAAGACTCACACACCCCTGCAAACTTTGCCAGCACATCATACTACATTTCCTGAATCCCCCATAAGATTTATTTCTAGATGTTCTATTTTTACTTCATGAATTGAAATTCAAAAGAACAAGGGCAGCGACCATAAAAACAACTTCAAGGTGATAAGGTTACTGAAAGCAAGCTTCAGAGTAGATTATTCACCTCACCATGTACAAAGAACTCAATCCTTCCCAATTGCAAAGACTTGATGTAATCGATTCATGATGCATATAAAAAGAATTTGCAAGCTTGGTTTTGTTCATATTTGAAAGAAGTAGGATTGTTTCTATAACAAACTTAAACAATCTGAAAAATAGTATATGAAGCTTTTGAGTGAGCCGTAATACTTATAGAAGAAATCAGTATGTTACATTATTTCATTAGGTGTTTTATGATCTTGCTTAACTCACAACTTTCAGAAACTTTTTTACAATTCATCAGAAGAGACCTCTTTTTTCCTTCATTTTAAAAAGAATGTTGAGAGTATCTCAACTGAACATATTTTTTGCCTTTGGTAAAAGTAATTTTTTTTACTGCCCCACATAAGTTTTTTTAGATGCATATGTCCAAAACAAAAACGAGCTCTAATCAAAACACAAAAATAAGAGGCTTCATCGATTTTTGCATTTGCAGAATAATCACAGCACCAAAAATCTTAGCAAGTGCCTGCCAAGCAGAGCTCTTATACTCTGAGAATTTCAGTTATTTAAGATGAAATATAATGATCACACGATTAACTCTAACACCATGTCACAAGCAAGAAGGGAATGTAAATGTTCTAGAGTTACACTCTTGCTTATGGAAAGAATTTTAATGGGTTTCTAGAAACAATCATGAAATCTAAAACAAAGTTTTAAAACTGGTGACTTATTTCTGCCAAGCAATAATCAACTGCCTTTAAGAGCTACTTAGCTCTAGTAAGTTATATGGGTATTTTAAAAACTTTCTAATTTTCTTTCATAGTCAGTATTATGCACAAAGAAATGGAGCAAAACAGTTTTCCAAGGCTTTAAAGAAGTCTCAGCCCTCAGTACTCAAAAGTGAGCAAAATGCTGTCCTATTAAGTTTGAAAAGATCTGGAATACCAGTCCTATGTAGTTGAATCTTACAAGTAAACCTGCTTGATAATGGGGTGGGGAGTGGGGGAGAGGTGGAACTAATCTTTATTTTAAAAACAGGAAACAGGAAAAACATTAGACTGGTATTAGCTCATATGCAGTGGAAAAAATCTCCTCTGACATTCCCTATGACTAGAAGCCACCCAGTTGTCACTGCTGTGATAACACACACGACACACTCTTGTGAAATTTTCTTTAAAGGCTGAAGAATGAATGAATCTTTATTCGTAGATATTGTTCTTTTATATATAATTTTCAACAGACCAATGTGATTGGTGAATGAAAGACAAAACTCTTCACCTACTTCGGTCAAACTAGAGGGAAATTAAAAGAAAATTTCTCTCACAGAAAGAATGAACAACATGAGTACTGTTATAAAAACAACCTTGATGTTTTTGTTCTTTTCTTGGGAAAGGAATTTCAGTAAACTAAAACATTAGAAAAACAGAGCTTTAGAAACTTAGAAACTCTAGGCCTGAAAACCAGACTACACCCAAAGGCATGAAATAAAAAAAAGAAAAAATTTAAGCATAAATAATTAATAGACTAATTTACTTAGTTTAAACTAATTTGCATTTTTACCATAGCACCTGAACAGTCCTGTAAGCTTCTGGAGGCTCCCTCATAATTCTCAAAGTGAAAATGCTCAAAATACTCTGCTAAACTGGTATTTACTTTAAATAAAGTCCTGTAATTGTATCATGCTCCTTTTATGTAATTTTCCATTATTCTCAATTGAGCTTTTAGGAGGAGTAGAACAAACAACTTTATTCAGTTCAGACTAGTGTTTGGAGTTTCATGACACTTTTAAAATAAGAAAAATATCTGAATTGTCAAATAACTGCTTATGAATAAGATTTACAGGCATTAATTATTTTCTAAATAATATTTTTTTTTAAGCTAGAAAATAATTCAAATTGCCACACTTTAATTGTTATAATAAGTAATAACAAGCATGATCAGAAAAAAACATGAAATGAAAACCTTCAAGAAACAAAAATAAACAACCAGAAGTCACACACGGAAACAGATTATCTGTCATTGCTGGAAAGGGGTTCCTTTTCTTTCTAAGATTCACAATTCTTATCATTCACTCTCAGTGTGAAGCTTTAGTGTAATACGTATAGAATTAATATGCATACTTATTATTATAGTAATTCTACTGAAGGATTTTGACAGCAGTTCAGATCAAACTTAGCAGACTGCTGTACTCCAAACATTCAAGCAGATGGATATATGTTTCTAAGTACTTAATTAAAACCTGAAAACTGCATGTTTTTTTAATTTGCATTTTTAATCTTATTATTTTTTCTAGCTTATCCTAGAATTTTCCAGTAACCTCATTCCACATGTGAAAATAAGACCCTACAGACAGACAGATCTGAGGCAACTAAATGCTTTCAAAACCAATGAAGTTGCATCAAAGGTCTGACCTAAACCAACAAATCCAATAAACTGTCTTAAGGGCTAAAAGGAGTTATGGCAAAAGTTACCGGTACTTCCTACTGAACACATTGCAATTTTATTACTTTTAGAACACTACACTTGCACCAAAATCTAAGCTCATCTACACATCAGTGCATCCTTAATGACTTCTGAAAACCTTGAAAGCATACCTTTAACCATAACCCCAAAAGTAATCATGGGAAAGAATGACAATTGCTAGAACACATTATTCTGGTTTATATGAAACTGGTTTAGAAATCCTCTCTATTAAAAGCGTCTCTTTCCTTTTGTTTAAAGCATCAGTTATAATGATGGTAGAAGTAACTAAAAATACTCTTTCCTATGTACCCTCAGGCACTGACTTTGCTCAATTTTTTCATTTTATAAGAAAATGTTCACTTTTAAAATTCTCAGTGTATTTTTTTTTTCATCCAGTCTATGATATAACAATACATAATTTTTGTCCACATACTTAATGTTGAAATAAATTAGTGGATCAAAAGACTAGAATATAGCAGTATAGGAGGTATTCTGGTCAAAAAGAAGGCTAAGTAATAACTCAGTTATTCTTCTATTCTTATTCTGGAGCTCTTTGCAAAAAAAATCCAAAACCAAAGAACCAACAAACCTTGCTGCTCTCTAAAAATACAGGAATTCCACTATTTAATTCACAAGCAGTTTATTTTTACTTATGTAGTCAAACATATGTTTCATTGCTTGTGTGCATATAAATTTATCTAAATCCTGGACATCTACTGAAGGAGACACTTCAATTGCAATTGAACATTTCAATCACACTTTGTACAAAGTACATTCTGCTGAAATCTGTATCAAATAAATTAGTGTTGCCATCCGGTCATAACTAAACTATTGCAGAAATAGCCAAACACTCCACAAAATAGGTGTCTGGATGATTTACCCAAAACAAGCAAGAACAAGCACTCAGCAAACACTGTTAGCTTTAATCAATCTCCTCCGACCCCCAAGCAATGAGGAATTATTCTCAACTACCACAACTAGCTAAATTTGCATTACACTGCATTTGGATGCTCTAATGAAGTTACCTGTCATTAATGATCCAGTTCAGGCACAGATTGAGAGAATTAAGGTTTTTGCATCTCTTTACTATTTCCATCACGGTTTCATTGTCCAGTTCTGTGATATGACGTAGATCCAAGCTTGAAAGATTTCTTAGCTATTGAGACAAATATGAGAGAAAGAAAAAATCTGAAATTCATTCACATACATAACTGTTGAAAAAACTATTAATTTTTTTGGAAGTTGCACAGTACGTGCAAGCTAGTCATAAAAGATATGACTACTGTATCTTTTGCAAAAAGCAAACATACCAGATATATTCACAGAAAAGTTATGATTCAGGCATTCAATTACTACATAAAATCCAGACACTCTCACTCAAGGTGCCAAACAACCTACTATAAGGGCCTTAGGCCCTCCTCCTCCTCTTGAATATATGGAGTGTAAGACACCAAGGTAAAATATCAACTCATTTAGCCATAAGAAAAAAAAGGCATGGAAGGAAGTAAGACAGCACATTTGTGCTTAGATTCAAATGAATGCAATTAATGACTCCGGAGTATAAGGCTTTCAAAGTAAACGAATAATACAAACTCCCTGGCAAATACAGTATTTATACTGTAGTCTCATTGCAAAGTTATCAGATTGGATATTCTGAACAACAAAAATTGCAGTCACAGAATAATATAAATAAGACTTATACATTGATTAAACTCATTTATTACTAGTGTAAATAATTCTTTTGTCCTTCAAAAGCAAACCCTTTTACAACTTTTATGAGTTACGCATGTAAAAAAAATTTTTTACAGACTTACCCAGTATCAGTTTAGTAATAATAACCTCCAAGTACGTTTGCTTTTTAAGCTGTCTGAAATAATCTCTGTTATACTCTGGAAAAATAATTGCATTAGGCAATATTGACACTTTAATTAAATTTACTTTCTCTGTAAGAGAGAAAAAAATGATCCTCATCAGTGATTTAAATCACTAAGGATTTGATTAGCTAAAGGCATACAACTGAGAGCACATAATTGGTCCACTTCAGTAGTTAATTATTAAGTCAATGTATTTAGGGCAGGGGGGTCAAGGGAGAGGTGGCAGCATGGGGTGAGAAGAAAAGAAGAAAAGAAGAGGATTTCAGATGTAGATAGCCTTCTACAGAAACTGGAGTTTTGGTCTTTTTATTTTTTTATAAAATATTTTTATTTTAGAGACTGCTATTAACAGTCTCTAAACAAAAGTTGATGATAAACTACACACCATTCCCAAAAATTCTCCAAAACAAGCATAAAATCAAGAACCCTGACATCAGAGGAACACCTGCAGAGTATGTCTACAGAATCTAGGACATCAGTATTCCTGTTAGTACACTTTCAGGTATCACAGGAGCTGCTTGCTGTATTCCCACTGAAATTCTGATAAACTTTTTGGCCTATTAGGGAGCAGAACATATAGTGATTGATAATGTGTTGGTAAAATAGACACCTTTTACAAGCTCTGTCCCTTCTCATTTCATACATACTGCTCTAGCACGAAGTTTAAAAGCCTTATCTTCTATGTGCCTAAAAAAAGCTCATAACCAATCTCTCATTTTTTTCCTGCATAAATTACAATAAGGGGAAGCTTATAGCAACTGTAAATTTCCTCACCTCCTTACAGTTATTCATATTAGACATTTCAGCATTTAAACCATGCAGGCAATAATATGGCCTATGCCTATGACATACAAAATATACCAGCTGGACAATTCTACAATGAGTATGTTCTATAACATTAAACAACTAAAGGAGACTTGAAAGACAAGTAGAAAATCTTCCCACTTGAAGCAAACCCCAAGCTTTCTTTCTCAACAACATTCTTCTTATAAGCAGATGACAATATTCATAATTATTTTGCCATTATTATTACTTATGGACTAAAACTCACGAATTTACACTACAGGATCAACACATCAAGAGAGGTTAGCACTCCTCTAAAAAGTGCCTAAAAAACGTGGCTTCAAATTAGGTAACAAGTAACAACAGTATTATTATCTACCTCAATGATGCACTGATGAATGTAGCAGAAAGCATTTATGGTCTCCCAGGGAAAAAAACCAAACTCTGGCATTGAATGGGTGGAGTCAAAACCTAAACTGGTATTCTTGTTCACCAAATTAATAGGGTTTTCAAGGCAGATTTTGCCCTTTAGTATCACAGGAAAATGATTATTCCCCATTGCTTCTTTCCTTCATAACAGTAATAGTCTATACTGTACATTATATTCAATGTACAGTAAATCAACCATCACTTGCTTTTTTACTGTCACATTCCTTCATTCTGAACACCTGCCCTACTTGGTAGGTTAATTCTTCTTTTTCTCAGGCATAACATACTCAGGGAAGAAAACCTTTACGTCTTAGAAGTTCGAAGAGACAGCTTCAGGTTGAAACATATTCAAGTATAATTTGGTCTCTACAACCTTGAAATTGCCATTACAAAAGTGTCAGTGGCTTTCAAGACCTGCAGAACTGAATGCACACTCCCTTTTGAGACAATCTGGATGAATCTGAATATGACAGTGAAAAGAAAACCTCTCTGCCTACTTAAGTCAGAGGTATCAACATGTCATTACTGGTGAGAAAATTGTAATAAATGTGTATGCAATCATTTTTCATAAAAAAAAATAAAATATATGCCTTAATGAATAATTTCCTATTTTATATCTTACCTCAGAAGTAATTTTAGGGGGAAAAATGCTAGAATGATAAAATCACTACTATGAAAAAATTGGAAGAGGAAAATACACAAGTCTAACATTCTAATACCAACCCTCACAGCTAAAAGTAGTATAATATTAAAAAGAAAAATCAAACTTCTCCAAAGTAGACAATTAAAAAACAGATGCTAGACTCTACAGTGCATTCATAAATTCTGAGATTAACATAGAGTACCTTTAAACAGCATTTTTTCAAGAGAAAGAAGATATTCTGTGACTTAAATACTCAATCTTACAGAACTAAGATGCATAATGTTTTTTCTTTTGTGTTTTTATTTTTTTAGCCAAAACTGATTTTGTTCATGCACAACACCATTTTACTAAGGAATTTCAGGGCCCTTCTTCTGCAGATATCCAAGCTTTTCTTGAACTCTTAATTTTATAACTTTACAAATATGCATGCATGAGCAGAATTTAAACTTGAACTCAGCTACGTCAGTCAAAATATTTTAATGGAAAAAGGAATATTTAATGTGACAAAACACACAATGCAAATAAGTAGGCAGAGGGCTTAAAATATGAAACAGAAAATATCAGAGTTTTTAAAAAGCAGAAACACTTAAAGTAATTTTTTGCAGTACTTATAAACACATTCTTGCTGAAATTACTGATTATGACACATTACTTTTGGATCTCAAATATTTTAAAATATGCTGAAATCTTCGGGGTTTTAAAATACTTTTGTTGGCTGGTTTAAATGAAATTTTATGCCAACTGATACATTTGAAGATTCAGGGATTATCATACTGTTTGTGTGCCTGAATGTCATGCAATTAATAAGATTTTTATCTTGACTACTGAAACTTGGAATATTAAAATATATGCAGTGCTTCAGGTGATAGAAAATTACTATTACGATTGGGATCACAGGATAATTTAAGTGTTAATTATCATTGGGATAATTTAAGTGTGCATGTATCAACTCTGTGAATATTTAGATGTTATTGTATTGAAATTGCCAATATAATGAGTACACAAGTTTTTTCCCATTGCATGCTTCCACAATTCCTGTAGAGATACGCTGTCCTAAAAAGCATAAACAGAAACATAGAACCATTTAGGTTGGAAAAGAACTTTAAGCCTGACTCCAAATGAAACCCAAAACTGCCAAGTCCACCACAAAACAATTCATGTAAGATTAATCCTCTTCAATATGACACACAAATTATTTCTGAGGAAAGTGCTTAAAAGGACTTAAGGAGCTTTAAACTCACATCTTTTGCTAATTAAGCTTAATTTTCCTGACACACTCTGTGTATTCATGCCTACAGGGAATAAACTGCTCTCTGACTTAAGTCTCCCAAAGCAAATGTATGATCACAGGAAATGAAAAACAGCAATGTGAAAAAAACTGTAAACTACATTCTTTGTATTGTAATGTCAATAGAATATATGAACTATTTTTTCAAAAGTCACATGTATTAATTTTTACTGAAGAGCTGCCATAACTGAACTACACAACTGAGATATACTGTGATCCTAGAACAGTAATCATACATGGCCTAAAGAACTGGAAGATGATTGAATAGTTACGAAGGAGATTATTTTCCCACAGACTGATCAAATGTTTTGCATATAAATGAGTTTTAATTTCAATTCTTAGGTACTGTGAAAAATTAAGGTCCTATTGTTTAAGTAACAAACACATAATCAAAAATTGTTGTAAGCACAAAGATTTAATTACATCTAGAGCAGGGACTTGCACACACATATAAACTGCACATACAGTATCTGTGTTACAAGACTCATTTACAGTTTATAAACTCTAAAACTTGCTGTAAAATTTCATTTTTGCTGATTCATAGTTTGCATCTTAATGTTATTTATTGTCTAGTAAAGTACTTCTAATGAATTTTTGGGGGGAGTAGAGGGGAAGTGGATGTTTCATAGATCCAACCCTTTCAACCATGCAGTTGCATTCATTCTCTGCAATGACTTTTTTACTTCATTGAAAAAAATGGCAGTTTGGTACAACCATCAAATTCTTCAAAATAACAACCAGAATCTTTTAAGAGGGACACGATTAACTTCAACAAAATCATCAGGTTCAGTCTGACAAGATGCAAAAATATTCACTTACACAGCATCATATCAGTTAAAGTTTCAAGAAGAAACGAAAAATGTCCCAGAATCACTGTATTCAAAACCCCTTACTTAATGCCCTTCTCCTGTGATTGGAAGACTAACATTTAAAAGAACATATTACTAAAGGCAAACAGGTTGACATAAATCATATTCCAATTTATGAAATTCAGTTCTTTACACAAATCGTTTAAAATACTGTTTTCTCTGTACCTAGCCAAAGAACAGCAATCATGCTCTTAGTCAACATGCTTAATGATTTTAAGATCAGAAGGTATGCTGAAATACTACCATAAAAAGAGCATAAAGCAGAACACTTTGTGTCAAAACAAATCATTTACTAGAAAGAAACCATATATTACCTCAGCTCAGAATGGCTCTTGAAAAATCAGTTCTGTCATGTGTAGATTATCAATATCTGTCATGCTGATGATGTCAACATTGAATAAGCCCTAAGAATTTGCTCTAGAAATCTGAATTTTGATTGATTTAATACTGACCACCAACTCAGACACAGGTATCACTAAATTGGATTGGACACGAGTAACTATTATAAGATTAAGAAAAAGTGAAGATCACATTATTTAAAAAAAAAAATCTTAGACGAACGGTCTTCATGCTTTGGTGATTAGCAGAATAAGTTAGAATTATTTTTCTGTCAAGGTTCTGTATAAGGACTCTTACATGATGACTCCTTGATTTCACCAGACAGTCTGTCAGAAGTACATGGTGTAGAAGCAAAGAGTTATACTGCTACAAAGCAATTACCCTTGCATATATATCAGAAACCAAAAGAAGAAGCCAAGGAAGAGGCTTAGTAATAAAATTATATCTAGATGTCAAGATTTGCTGATGCCAGCTGCTAAAATCCTATTAGAAGTGCAACAATTAAACTGCTGAGAAGCAATTACCTCAGCAGGGGAGGAAAATGCCACTGCTCTTGAGGTCAATGATGTAACATTAAAAAATCACTACCTCACTAGAAAGAATACAAAGTTTCTTATTTTCACCTAGATAATGAACAAAGATTACCCTTCTGGTGGTTCCGACTTCAACACAATCACCTAATGGGCACAGGTACTTTTCACATTTGTGTTGATCTTCATACTTACAGGAGAAGCAAAGTAAAAAAAACAGGGATAAACTCTTGAGAGACAAGGAGGTGTGGAGGGACAAAGAGGGCAAAAAAGAAAAAAATTATACATGGAAAGCTAACTAAATAATAAACTATGTTATAAAAGAAGATAAAACAAGAAAACAGCAGGATGTGGTGAAAACAGAAGATAAACTACAACTCTACACATGTTCTTCCTCCTTCACAGAAACAATGCCGGTAAGTGTTGGATTAAATACTCTGATTCATGGAGGAGGTCATTCACTTCTTTTGTGACAATGTCTGACACTTTAAAAGTCTAAAGTAAAATGAAACATTCAAGTCATCACAACAAAACAACTGGTTTCAACTGAGAGTCTGTGTATCCTATATAAACACACTCCTTTTTCCCTTTCTTCCTGTGCATGTACATTAAGTGCCTCTCATCGTATCCAATAATCATTATTTACTTTATCTGTATTTTTTCAGTTTATAATAACTTCAAAAGAAAAAGGCACCAGCAGGATGACATGGTCTTGCTCAAATAAAGCAGATTTTTTTTTTTGACTGTCATTCTGTTCAGGAGAAAAATAGGGAAAATAAACCCTGAATGTTTCTTCTTTTTCTTAAGTATACAACATTTTCTCTTCCATACCCCACAATTAGCTATTAAAAAAGTTCTGCAATGCAGCAGCACTGTATTTTAGAATTTTTCAAGTGCCAGTATTTTTAAAAAGAGCTAACATTACTAGAGGGAACAGTAATAATAAACCACTCAATTTTTATACATCCATCAACCCCAAAGCAATTTCACAACCGAGGCCACTGCTGTTATCTCCAGTTTGCACATAGGAAGCAGGACAGAAGGCAACCAGCTCTGCACAGCCTGGAGGGACACAGGTCACAGAGAGCAAAGAGCAGATTCCACATTCTCTAGGAACACCAGACTGGAATTACTACTAAACGTTTATGAAGCACCCGTTAAGTATGCAACACAAAACCAACCACAGAAGTGCACAATGGTTAGAACAAAAAAATATGTCATCAACAGACAAATTTTGGTAAAGACAGATGCAGCAGATAAAGTTACTACTTGCTGCATGCCTAAATGTACTCGGTAAAATGCCTGTGTCCATTTTTCTTATAAAACCCCTTTAAGTATTGAAAGGTTGCAATAAGGTCTCCCTTGAGGCTTCTCCAGGTTAAGCAATCCCTAACTTTCAGTGTTATCACATCACAGTCTTTGCAGTATTCACAGCCTACAGAAGTCATACCGATCCAGCTTGAGGGAAGAAAACTGAAATACCTAAATCTCAACTACCAACATGCCCTAATTACTTACAAAGCAGTTACATACTAAGAGTTGAACCAACCTCTTAAATATTTTCTGAAGGACTATGTGCAACAGGGTTGCTCCAATGTAAAGCAGGATTTCTAATAGTTTTTTATTATTATTAAACACATGAAAATCAGAAACATATTAATAAAAAGTCAAGATTTGACCCTTCTTCAAAATAACAAATGTGATTATAAAGTCATTTTGTTGAAGGATAAGACATCTAACATCTACTAAATACTCAATAAACCTAGGTCAGAGAAATGTAGTAACCAAAACATGCAGCTGAAAAGTCATCTTTGTGGAAAGTTCACACAAAGTCTTGGACCACATAAACTGTCTATGTCAAATTTTTAATTTGTGTACCTCCTACATTTATGCTGTGTATATAAGCATAACCTATAGTTATACATATGTAGTTTTCATAGGATACAAAAATAATTTTAGCATTTCTTTCTCCAACAGATATATACACCTTTTACTCAGTTCTTTTGAAACAGCATCCTTTGAGGTCCTATAACTTTACCATACAAATTAATTTCCCTGGCTTATTTCTTTTTGCAAGCATTTCGAAATGTTTTCAATTCTTCTGTAGCTTTAGCTAAGCAGCTCTAAAATGATGAAAGTAATTTACAGACATGCTGAATGGTTCTGTATAACAATTGGACACCTTCAGAGCTGCATAAAAAAACGCCTTGTTTTCATCAGGCACACACCACTTTCATTAAATATGCTCTCTACTTCATACCTCAAGATCTCTTTAAACATTTTCATGTTTGCATGATCTCTGGATTTACTTTCAGTTACAAATTTTAATTAGATGGTGTTTGTCCACCTCATTCAAGTCATCCATTTTATTGAACAATTTAATTACTTTCTGCAGATTCACTCAAGTTAGCTTTTCCACACATCTCTTATACAAAAGAAAAAGGAAAGAAAGTAAAATGTATCTGCCACACGACCTATGTAAAATAAGAAGATGTAAAAGTCATGTATATATCTATGTAAAAGAAGAAGATGATGTTTTTTGCTGGTCTCTTTTTTGCTTGGCTCAAGCTCTGGCTTCTGCTTTTGCTCCTGCTTTGCTTTGCTCTTGTTTTGTTTGTTTTGGTTTTTTTTCCCTTTTCCTTTCTTGTCCACTCGAACCTGCTCTGGACTGGGACCTGGGAAACACCCAGAGTTTGCCCCTTGTGTCCTGCAGCAGCCTTCCCCAGAGGCAGAGGGACTGACAACAGAGCGAGCACTCCCAAGAGAGACTTGCTGAATTGGTCATCTTTTTCAGAGCTGTGAAGGAGTGTTGTCATCTGGTATTGTTCATTTGGTGTGCTGGGGTGCTGTGCCTGTTCAATAAACAGGTTCTTTCCACTTCTCTCCAAGGAATCCTTCCTGAACTGGTTGGGGGAGGGAACGTGTGGGTTTGCTTTCTGGAGGGATCCCCTTTTGGAGGTTTTCTCCCAAATTTACCCTAAACTAGGACAAATTTTGGTCAAAAATGTCAAAATGTATGTACACAGGGGATAGATACACTGTTGCAACCAGAGGTCTGTCTAAATCTCTTGGAATTAGAATTTTGCATTTTAAAATTTTGCTTCGTTTGCAATGGAATCAGCTGCAATTATGCATTTTAAAGAGTTTTGACTTGAACATCACTGTTACTTGTGAGAAAATACATAATCCTATAAATGTATTTCTGGTAAAGTGTTTTTATACAGTGAAATCTAAATATTGCAAAGTTCACTCAATCATGTTTCTGTCCATGTCAGTGCTACAAATCATACACAAAATCTTATCCTGGCTGATATCTATGACACGGCTACAGTCCAATACACCAATGACGAGCAGAAAGTAGTTAAGATACTTACATTGGTAAGGTGAATGACTCCTTTGGAAGTAACAGAGCAGCCCATGAAACCAACATACTGCAGCTCTGGACAATGTTCAGCAAAAGCTTTCACTGACTGATCTGTCACCTACAGAAAAGATAAACAGGTAACAGTTAAATAGGTGATATAAGTACATACTTAACACAGCTTAGGAAATTTCTACTAACATTGTCAAGCAGCTGATTTAGACTTTTAGTATTATTATTAACATTATTTACTTATTGAGTTTGAGAGAAAACATATGCATGGACATATATACATAAAAATCAGGAAGAAAAAATATTTTTGGCAGAAGGCAGAGAAAAAAGAAACAAAGGCAAGAGATGATAGCCACAAATTCAGATCTTATTGTCATCCTATTTATGTGCAAATAACCCAAAAGACAAATCTATCCACTATTTTCATAAATTACATACAAAAATGAAAATACTAACAAATTTGTTATTGTCATCCCATAGACTCATGCTATACCCATCATTGACTGCAAAGAATTTGAATTGTGTGCTATCTTAAATTTATATGCCTTGTCTCCTATTTCTTTTTAACTAAAACACAGCAATCGAAGATTTCATCTTATAAGTAATATTACATCTGTTTCTCACATGGGACTATGTAATCTCATGGCAATATACCACTATACCAGTTATCAGCCAAATGAAGATGTTGCCTAGTTTATTATTGAAATTTATTTATGTATACAACTATTTTTCATCTCTAATTAAGTTTGCCTAGTAAAATCTAATAACTATATACCACAATCTATTGTACAAATGCATTGCTTTGTAAGTAGACTAAATGATCCAAAGGAACTTTGTGAAGAATGTAATATTGACACAGTTACACTTACAACACCTACACACCTTCCTTTAAACAAGTAAGTGTTGATTTTGGTTTTTTCTCTGAGAAGTATATATTCCCAGTGCAAATGGCAGTCATGAAAAAACCATACACTGATTGTGGGACCTGTCAGCCTGTATTTTCCAGCTACACTTCTCGGGAAGGTCTCACAGTGTCTGGAGTCCTAATTTCTGAATGCGGAGAACATTCTGAATTTCTGCGGATGTCTTCCTGCTTGCACAGAACCTAAAAGCAAAACAAGGTTTGAAATATCTAGTGCACAGCTGAGCCTCCAGTGAACTCATACAGGAACACCATTCCTGCGGTGCTGTGGACGACCATCACCCAGAGTTCCAACTACCTCAATATGTCACATTCCTGCACCCTGGCAGGTGACCTTGGTGAGGACTCTGGAAGAACAACTTTTGAAAACATAACCCACAGATAGAGATTTACAGGCCCACTACCTCATAAAAGCTGTACTGCTTTGGGGTTACTGAAAATTGTTATAGATCTAGTGCAGCTTTCTCAAAGCAACAATTTCTCACTGAGCTGAAATTTTTAGAGCTGCACATCTACCCAAAAAAAAGTAAAAGGCAAGCCTTGTAGTTTTGTGTATTTAGAACCTGATTAAACTGAAAACAGGCCAAAAGGAAAGGAAAAAGCATCAGCTGAACAGATGCAATCATAAATTGGGTGGTAATCATGGGATATCTGCAGAGCCCCATGTCTCAGGTCTGCCTGCTTCAACAAAATCAAAGCACTGTAGTAAGAAATTTCTTCTCTGATTTTATCTGACACAGCCTTACATTTTTATTTTTGTACATTCCTCTCACTAAGGACACCCACATCAACTACTACATTTTTTGAGATACTGTGTACCAAAAACCTGTGACAAATACTATCACAAGTCCAAGGCTTAGAAATTTGCAGTATTTAAGATGCTACCGGCACCAAACCAGAGCTGAAAAAAAAAAAAAAAAAAAATCTCCTACAGAAAATAAGTTAAAATCTCTAATTCAGCTAATGATCTGAGAGAAGAACTCTATTACAACCTTAGTTTACCCTCACTACAGAAGATTCAAGTGTAATTCTCTGTTGCAGGCAGGTTTGCCCTTCCTATGTAAGAATATGTAAAGGATGAAATGAAAAATCAATAGTATAAATTCCTGCATTCATTCACAAATTCATTAGAGCTTAAAACTTTAATCTACAAATAATTTCTTACTTAGAGCTAACATTTAGGTGCATGAAGACTTTGAAAAATGACATTTTTGAGTGCAAATAATAAAATTACTACATCTTAAAATATCTTCTTTCCATATGATATTATTTTCTGTAATCTAAGCAAAACCTGCAGAAAAAGTTTTAATAACAATTAATAACAGTAGATTATGATGATTTATATTAAATAGTTCACAGATAAGCAGTGAACCTTTTCAGTGCTTGTTAGCTATGCAGCATCTTTTTAATCAGAAAAAGATTCTTCATTGTCTCTGTATGCCAGGCAAGCCTCACGATTTTTCAGTCAAAAGGAGTGTGACATAACCTGATTATGCTTTACAATTACTGTGATAGTTTAGACACATATTTTGCTACTGCAAATAACAATTTGCTCTAAAATCTTACTTAAAAATAAAAAATCAGTGTTTCTGTCTTTTGCTGCCAGACACCAAAACTCCACTATCTGCAAAAGATGACTTCAACTTTTATTGGCAGACACTTTAGAAGTTGTCTCAATTGACACTGTACTTTACTCTCAGCATTCTTTGTTATACCAGTATCTAGGAATTCATTACATCTTTTTCAGACCCTATGTCATTTTTAGCAACTTGTTTTTTAATAACATGCTTCTCATTCGGACAGTCTGTAACAAAGACCACTTGATACTCTGTTTGGTTAAACACTTCTAATATGATTCTACTTTCCTATGATTGTATTAACTGGTAAGGAATATATATATGTATTTCTACATTTACATACTCACACACTTGCAATTTCTCTAAAATGGCTTCTCCTAAGATGAATATAGGAGACTATTCATGGAAATACCAGATCAAAATACCTGTAATCTAAACATCTGGTTTAAAGGTTAAAAGGTAAATTTATTTTACATCTTTTTGGTCTTCTTTTTTTGCAGGGTTTGGGAAAACAAGAACATGTAGCAATTTGGAATCTATTTAATTTTTTTGTTTACATGTAAAATGACAGTCAAGTAAAACCTCCTTGTCTTCAGTTAGAATAACAGATAGCCTTATCTACATATGGCTCAAAACCATAATGATACAAAGTCTGTATCAGAAGCTTGGTTTCTGGTTTGGTTTTTTGTTGGTTTTTTTTTTTTTTTTTCATTAGACCTATTTGTATCAAAGGAGAAAAAAGTGGGTAAAGTTCAGCCATACCTGAAAGGGTGATCATTGGGATGGGAGCCCAGCGAGGTGGTGGACTCCCTGTCCCTGAAGGTATTTAAGGGAAGACTGGACATGGCACTCAGTGCTGATTGACAAAATGTTCGGTCAAAGCTCAGACTTAGTGACACCAGAAGTTTTTCCAACCTAACTCATTCTGTGATTCTGATATAGAAGCGACAAAGTTAGAGTTCAAGGATGCTTCTAAGACTGAAAACATATATTCTTCTGCTTAACTAGGCTTTCTTCTTATTCATCATCTGCAGTGTCCTACACCGATGGTTTCTATATAGACTTAAACTTTTGTATTTAACTCCAACATGCAGCCTGGGTCACTATTTCTATCAGAAATAGTTGTCAGAAATAGTAACCTATTTTACTGTACGAATGTGTTTTACACTTGCAAGAGATGGTCTATTCAGGAGAATGAAAGAAAAATGAGCGATGAAAACAAAAAAGCATAGAAAATTAGAAGTGTTATGTATGCAATGATTATGTACCTTAACACTGCCTCTCTGTTATGCAATGTGTAGCTGTATGTTAAATCTTCACTACTCAGGAGATAGAACAGGTACATAAAATGTGTATTATAAATATGGCTTCTGTGGACTAAGGAATTTTTAAACAACTGACATTCTGATGTATTATACAAACAGATTATACTAGCATAATCTAAAACTAGATTACCATAAAAAATATACTGCAGTTCTACAGAAATGACCCTTGTCAACAAAGACAGAAATTCACACACAATTCTATTACTGATCACAGTACTGTTCTTCCAAGAATCTTTAGTAATTGGATTGTCTAGTCGACCTTCATTGACTTTCATTCATCCTGTCTTGCTCCATGTTAGTCTTGCTTTGAAAAAGTAATATAGGATGATGAGGACAGATTTATAAGTTATGCACTAAAGCATTGTGAATGGGAAATACGCTGGTCTGGAACTAATGGCACAGATTTTGCTCCTATCAAAAAGATCTATGATAAGTGAGATATGATTTAATCATTTTCTTTTTATATATTGCAGCCTATATATATACGTATTCCAGCTATGCATTGTTTTACAGAAATTCAATATTTTGCCTACTCTGAATTAGATTTTGCAAGTATTAGTTTATTTTACATTCTACTCACTAAATGGAAGTGCAAAAAGGAAAAGACAGAGATGATAATTCAAAAGAAAGACTGAGGTACAACAGAAGCTACTCAAATTCCAACTAAAAAGCCTCACAATTAATGAACACCTATAGAAGTAGGTGTAGGTAGGTATACACCTATAGGTGTATAGAACAAACAGAAGTAACTGAAAAAAGAAATGGGAATATAAAAAGCAACTGGCACAGAACCAATACCGTGTTCTCTTATTTAAACGGGTAGACTACACTGTCTGTAAGTAGACCATAATATGCATTTTTTTCCATGCAATATACATAAATAAAAGTTTTAAAAATATGTAAAATATTCCTCAGAAGAATAAACTCTTCTAGAGTAAAAACATGCTGCCATGTAAACAGAGAGTCAGTCATGAAGCTAAGTATTTGCTACACAAGGCAATACTAATAGTAGAAGAAACCCTTTTCCTCCAAATTCCTTATTCCATATATTTTTTCTCCTTCTTGGTTGGACCCCAGCTTAAGCAAATTTTATTTGGGCAAAATCCAAAAGACGCAGACAAATCACACACAGCAAAATCCTTTACCAGGGACTAATCTAGATAACAGGTGACTTCAACCCAATTCAAAAGTATGCAATACATACAAAAAAAGATACATAATGCAAAAAGATTGCTGGTATACAAAAATATCTATATGTTGTAAACCAAGACAGTCAGGCTACCACTCTTATATCAATAGGAAAGAAATTAAATATCATTACATAAAAAAAAAAAAAAAAACAACAACAAAAAACAAAAAAAAAACCAAAAAAAAACACAAAAAAAAAAAAAAAACACAAAAAAAAAAACAATCCCGCACACAAAAATTACAGTAATGAAGTAGTTTTGAGAGAAGATGCTTTACTATACGTGTGCTTGCATAGGTACTTAATACTTAGCTTACAATTTACCCTACAATCTCTGTACAAAGCCTTTCCCACAAAGGGAAAGATGACCTTGCCTCTCTTTTGACTAACACTTTTAAAACTACTTTTTAGGGTCAAAAGAAGTCAAACGGAGGGTCAAAAGAAAGATCAAAATATTACAGTAGAATACTATTAAATTTCACACAGTTAAAATAAAGCATATATTTTAAAATATTTAAGATAATCTTAAATATTTAAGTTTATATATACTTTCCTAGTCCTGTGACTAGGAAATTACAACACATTTACTGCAGAGGACCAGAAGGAGCAGGTGGTTCAGCCCTGGAAGAGACAATTCAGTCCAGGAGGAATACCCCTCTGAGACCTAGGGGGAAAGGGCCATCTGCCCTAAGCTCTCTGTAAGCACGAGTTCATTTGCTGAACTTTACTGGTTGTTGTAGTTGGTGCCACTCCAAGTGGCTTGGTTCAGCCCTGTTCACCTTAGTTCAAGCCCCCGTTGCCTTACATGTACCTGCCCATGAACGTTCTCCCCTTCCCTGAGCCCCACTGGTCCCAGTTTGCCCAGTACTCCACCCCCTGTCCTGCCCCTGCCAACCCTTTGGTCAGGGCTGGCTGCGCCTCCTCTGCACCAGTTTCATCTGCCCCATTGGCCCTTGACCCTCAGGTACACCCCCCATTCCCATAGAAAATCCCATGGTTTTCCCCTTCGCTTTGTCTTTTTCCCTGGATTTCCTTGTGGCCAATGAAGGGCTCTTGGATTTCTATATTGAGACCTGTCCTTTTTGCCTTTATCGTCGGCCACCTTAAAAGCGTCTGTTGAATTCTTCACCTGCGGGTCGCTCGCAAGGTTCACTGAAGCAGACAGCGCTTCAATTTACCACATTTAAATTGTGAATTTAACCATATTTAAATTCAAGCACAAATTTGATTTCATTTTTAAATTACTTTCCACAGGAGGTTGCAATACTCAAAGTATTTGCTTACAGATTTAGTGCTCAGGTTCCACCAAACAAACCAGGGCACTCATTAGCATCTGTTCTTATTGGTATTTTAATAATATAATTTCTTAGGATTATATTTACTATTAGATTGACCATAAATACAAACAAAACTCATTTTAAATTAATGCTAATTCAGCACAAAATTATCTTACAAATAAAGACTGCTATCTACAAATAAAGGGCTCTTTTACCATACCTCCCCCAGAAAACAAAAGGCAGAAATGGTGGAAAATGAAGCTTATGTTTCAAATATTTATTTAAAACTTAAACTGGAAAGGACTTTTCCTATTCAACAGGACTGATACACTGCCTGATTTCCACAAGCATCAACTTAAATTATATTTGTCACAAAAGCCGTGACAAAGTAATTATTACTGGCAAACATGCATTTAATTCATGACTCCATATTGCAATTACAGAATACTGACAAAAACAAGGAACAGATAATCTGCCATCATGCTCAAGTTCCTAGGACACCCAAATTTCATTAGTGAACAGCAGAAGGCAAGGCTTACCTCAACTAACTGCCAAAATATTTCTTCACCTTCAGTAAATGTAACTATTTGCTTAATCAAAAACAGAAATTCAACAACTTCCAAGCTTTAACTTCCAGGAATACTACCAATTTCTATGAGCACCCAAAAGAGATATATAAATATTTATATTTCTTAATTTTTGAAGAAAACTAACTGAAATTATCCCCATTTTTTAATATACACTTTTACAGATCCAGTTAGACCTTCAATATTTTCTATTTTATCATGCAAATTACTTAGTACTAAACAAAACAACACCCTTGGAACATATTAAGTTTCAAATACTAAATAACTGTAGACAACCACTATCTTCAAACTGGTTTAAATATCTGGGTTAGAAAACAAATCTAAATTCTCAATATAAATTATCTCTGATTTCCATTATCTCACAATTTTTTTAAGTACAGTTTACATGCATTAGTGCCAAACAACACTATCAGCAGATCCTAATTTATTTGTTGAAAAATGCAAATAAAATTGTAAAAACAATTATTCATCTTAAAAATACTGCCCTCCAACCAAAACAGAAAATTCATTATCAAAATATGTTTCCTCTGGACTTGGAAAACACTACTTCCAAAACTAAACATCTTGCACGGAACAGCATGCATACATAACCTGATAGCCTACAAAACGTCAGGAAAATTAAAATAATAAATTTAAAATTTTAAATTAAAAATTAATAATTTTTATAATTTTATAATTTATGCACTATAAACTTTGTAACAAGAGTCACACATCAGGAATACTGTATATTCACAAATGGTTAAAGGAAAACTGAATGTTTCTCAGCTTATTTTTTAAGCAGAAGAATGCATAATAATTTCTAAAAATTAAAAATAATATTCCGCTTTGCTATTCCCAACACTCAATCAAAAAGACTAATGTGTCCACATGGTAAGAAATACATATCAAGCCCCCAGAGCTATAGAAGCATATTTCTTATTCTTATTATGAGTAAAAAAAACCACAAACCCCCAGTTTATTCAACAGCTTTACTGTTCACCCTAACGGAATAATCTTATTACCACCTAAAATATTTTAAAAAGAAATTAACTTCCTCTGTGTAATTTGATCTTATATATTCCCATTAAATTCATTTACTCTGGCAAATATATCTGTTTACCACAACTTCAAGGCTTTTAAAGGGACTGGAAGTTTATTTTACAGTACATATTCATGCAACAAGTGTTTTATGCTCATACTGTTTCCCTTCTAAACTGGACTCGCAAGTACATGGTTAATGTTTATAAATAGTGGAGGTCTTGCTCATGAAAACTATTAAAATCTATTATGCCTACATCCTTTTGTTTTACTCCAAGAACATTGTCCTTTTTACAAATAAAAATATATTTCATTTGCCTCATTACTCTGATTACCTTCTGAAGGCCTCCTAGATACTTAAATAAACCCTTTAATTTCCCTGGTCAAGAATCTGAAAAATCCATGTTCCTTTCATTAAAAACACCATCACCTCCATAGCCTAAGTTTGTTTTGTTGTCACATCCCTCAAACAGACAAAACCAATCTACCATTCTCGTAGTGTTTTTATTTCATGTAAAAAACTTAAACACCAACTTAGACTACACTCTAAGAGCTATCATACAATACCAACTCAGAATCAATTCTTTCTGACAGATTCTCACACATTAAAGCTTTTGTTCATTACAAAGAACTGTATGAAGTACTGTAACTCTCTCTTTACCCAAAGTAACTCTATGCACCACACTGTGGTGTGGTATGCTATAGGGATAAATATTTTTCACATTCTTCTCTAGATCTAAAAAAGCTTCCTCAGTGAAACAAAGTGCTAAAAAATTTTGATTAAAAAAAAGTCAAGGAAGCAAAAACACTAATGGCAGTGGTAACTGTAACCTGAGGCTAACACACATAAAGACAGCACTACCTTTACTTAATTAGGCCTACAATACCACCATAAATTTTAAGAGTAAAAACAGGTTTGATGCCTTGGAATCAAATGTTTATTTTAGGAGTAAGTAAATATGACTGAAAACATAATCTTATAAAACGGTTTGGGTTGGAAGGGGCTGCTTAGATTGCTTACAACTCTCCTGCCATGAGGAGCAACACCCTGCCATAGCCCAGGTTGCAAAGGGTCCCAAGCAACCTGACCTTGAACCCTTCCAGAGAAGGAACATCCACAACTTCTCTGGCCAGCTGTTGCCAGTGACTCACCATCCTCACAGTAAAGAATTTCTTCCTAATATCTGATCTAAACATACTCTCAAGTTTGAATTCATTGCATTTTGCCCAGTCACACTATGATCTTGTGAACAGTCTCTCTCCATCTTTCTTATGAGTTCTGTTCAGTACTGAAAAGAAACAATTAGGTCACCCCAAACCCTTTAGGACAAACAACCCCCATTCTCTGAGCCTTTCCCCAGAGCAGAGGAGCTCCATCCCTCTGATCACCTTGGTGCCTCCTCTGCCCTCTCTCCCCCAGCTCCATGTGCTCCCCGTGCTGGGAGCCCAGGGCTGGAGGCAGCTCTGCAGGTGGGGTCTCAGCAGAGCGGGGCAGAGGGGCAGAGTCCCCTCCCTGCCCTGCTGCCCACGGGCTCTGGGTGCAGCCCAGCACACCCTTGGCTCTCTGGGCTGGCAGTGCCCATGGCTGGCTCATGGCCAGCTCTCAGCCCAGCACCCCCAGGGCCCTCTGGGCAGGGCTGCTCTCCATCTGTCCATCCCCAGCCCGGGCTGGCACCCAGGGGCAGCACCAGCACTTGGCCTTGTTAAACCTCCTGAGATTCCCATGGGCCACTGCTCCAGCTGCTCCAGGGCCCTCTGGATGGCATTCTGTCCCTCAGGAGTGTCAGCTGCACCACCCAGCTTGCTGTCATCTGCAGACTGGCAAAGGGGGCACTTTATCCCTTCATCTGTGTCAGTGATGAAGATATAAAATAACATTGGTTCCTGTACCCTGTCACCTGGGGGACACCTCTTGTCACACATGCCCACTAGGACTCTGAGCCATTTACTACTACCCTTTGGATGAGACATCCAACCAATTCCTTAGCCATCTAACACCCTACTCATCAAATCCATCTCTCCACAATTTACAGAGAAGGATGTTGTAGGGGAACTGAGTCAAAGGCTGGTAAGTCCAGATAAATGACATCTGTAACCCCTCCCCATGGTGTAGTCACCTCAACACAGAAGGCCATCAGGTTGGTTAATTTAAAACAACATGAGCATTTTCTCTTTTAAAGTTAAGACACTTGCAACATTTAGTAGAACTAGAGAGTTACACAATCTTGTTCAAATCTCTTCCAAGTTTCATGGATACCATGTAATGTAATGACTGAGAAAGCTCCTAGCAGTTGAAAATATAAGGAAATATATACAAACAGTTCATATAAGGTGATGTATACACAGTACATTCCATATCATAACCACAGTGAAGGTATCTCCACAACTGCATCTGTTTTTCAAGCAACTAACCATGTTTCATTTTTCAGGTTTCATACTAGCCATCCACAATGGAAATACAGAATGACATCTTGAAGCTGATATAATCAGTTGCAATATTTACCTAAGTTTGCCACCAGCAATTATCTAGATTGCTACTGCAGAAACTGAAAGTTGGCACAAATACTAAAAAGCTTTCTTACAATCCAACCTCTAGATATCTCCATCCTATGGCATTCCACAATTTACAGATTCATCTTCTCCTCCTCTTTCACAGGCACAGAAGGACAAGATTTCCCCAAATTTTCCACTACAGTACAAAATGTCCCCTGCCCACTGCACCAATACTATCAGAACTGATTAGTTCTGTTCAGTTCTGATTCAGTTCAGTTCAGTTCTGATTCTGTTCAGTTCTGATTATGTGGGCTCTAGTTGAATCATATTTGTTACTATTTATTACAAATGATAAGATAAATACAAATGTTAAGGCAGGTGGAAGGAAAAAGTCTTATGCTACTTATGCTCTTCAAACTGAAGCACAGGATTAAGAATCTTTTTAATCACCAATAAGCCTCTCATGCCACACAGGAAACTGGAGAAGAAATAAAACACGATAATTTCCTGCATATTGGAAAAAAAACCGAGTTAACATGAAGGCAGAAGAACTATGACTGCAACTGCATAGGTCCAAGAAAATCATATCATAATTATAAGGTTTCTTATACTTCAATAACTTTACTACATAAGGAGAAAAGGGAGAAAATATTCTACTGAAAAATACTACATTAATCAAAATAATATCTAAAAATAGCATTTTAAAGCTAAGCTCACAAAAATAATACAAATTATTTAATGGACATTACCATTCACTGGGATACCATGAGAATTTTTGAAAATAGTTATATTTTGCTCAAATACCTTTACATATTAATCTTCCTGGGTTATTTAATATAAGTCATTATTTTTAAAACAAAAGAGAAAACACAGAATGTCACTCAAATTTCAGATACAAATATTGTTACTTGCGGAAATTATTTAAATCTGTCTCTTAGAGAGGACGAAGAATTTAGAAAATTTAACCAGCCCTGCAGTTTGCCTTTTTGATATTGTAAACTGTTAAAACAAAACTACATTCTCCCCATGAAAAGTCCTTCTACAAATAAAAAAGTGCAGGAAAAAAAGACTTCTTACAATAAAGGTAAATGGACGTGGTATTATACCTTTATTACTGGATAACAGACAAGCTATTAGGTATTAACTACCTATGTTTATTCATCCTGTTGCAAGGACTAGAAGTCTTACGTTTCATTAATGAAAAATACGTAATATTCTATACTATTCTAGCATACAAAACAGATAAAGCTGGAGTTCAAATCCTAACTGGAGGAGAACTTTTTTTTAAAACACCTTTCAAAAGAATCACAATTTCAGATGCCCTTGGGAAGTGTAATCAGTGTACAATCAGTGAAAATGAAAAATATTGCACAGAGGTGGAAATGGTTTTGGTTTGATTTATACATGATCTTCAAAAAACAGAAGTCACACTAAACAGAAACACTTGATAATAAGAAATATTACGAAGAGGTTTTCTCTTCATCATTCTTTCACTTAGTGAACTGCATGCATTACCAGCAATTTAATTTAAAATAAACCTCTTTAACATTAGTCTGATCAAGCAGGACACTGACATATTTTATCAATCTGATGCAGAACCAGCTTTAAGGCATGAATTAGTTAAAAACCTGAAATGCATGAGACACAATGAAAGGACAGATAGGAAGAGGATGTTATTTAAAATAGTTCTCTGGTTTACACTTGTATGAAATACAATTGCTTCCATGCTTTCTGATCTAGTCAGCACGGCAGCCAGTGGACATTCAGGCTACTCAGGACAGGCACTACTGGAACAGGCTGGACATCAAGATTCCCTTCACGGCAGCTTTCGAGTATCGTCCCTATATTTAAGAATTGGTACAGAGTACTACATGAAATTTTATGGTAGGAAGTAAACATGTTACATCCTGTGAGAATTATTACATGAATGGGACTGGCCGACAATGAAAAGTTGCAGGAAAATTAGTCATTAAAATGGTAATCTTTTGCATTCACTACTGTGATTGACTACTTCATTACAATCACAGTTTGATATCAGCAGTAACTGGTAGGAGCAACGTCCAAACACAGCAGCAATGAAGGAAAAAACCCATAAAGCTGCTAAAATAGAACTTTAATATGCATGTGCACAAAGACTCAGATCCAAAACACAATATGGTTAAAAAAAATAAAATTGATATTGCATAGGTACATATACATATCCTTGCATATACTTTGGTGGAAATTTAATATACAGATTTTTAGCAAACAATCATTTCTAGCCCAGAAAAAAGCAAACCAAGTGAAAGTTCTACACAGTCCTTGTACATCTTACTTTTGCTGCAAATGATACACTACTATGTCTAGTGACAAAAATTTAAACCATTAAGATAGAAATTAAGGTGTTGTGGTTTTTTTAATTCTTGCACTAAAAAAATCAACAAAGCCCCCAAAGTAAACAAAAATCTGCAACTTTTGCTTTGTCCTAACCCCATAGGACAAAGGAAAATAGGAAAATCACTTACCTCCAGAAGGCATTAAAGAAAAGGTATTAATAGCTGGTAACAGATGACCTACTCACATTATTCAAAACAAACATTTCTCTGAGTTGCCCTTTTTTTAACAGACCTTTTAGCAAGTATATTGTCAGAACACAAAAATTGAGGGATTTTTTTTTTTTAACATTTAAAGTAATCATGATTTTTTCTTTTCTGATTGGGTATCCAATGACGTTCTTGGTGTAATTTGGTAAGAAAATCATACATACATTAGTATACCTGGTTGGCATAATTTTCATTGCTTGTTTTGATCTATTAGAGTTATGTCTGAAGAGGCTGCCTCAACGCAGACAGCAAAACAAAATGCAGCAATAAGAACCAATAAAGTACAGTCAGGGAGACACTTAAACATGTTAATGATATCCATTAGCCTTTTTGTCATCTGGATTAAACATTTTTAAAATTCCAAGACCAAATACTAAAATAGGAAGACAAATCATCTCATAAGGACCCTCACTGACACAGAAGAAAACAAAGGAGAGAAAACCTCCAGCTTCAACATGCGCACACAGATAGAGAAACTAGAAATGCAGCACGTTGCTCTCTACCATCATACCAAGGCATAAACTGGAACAGGCCCAGGAAACCATGACTGAGACACTACAAATGGTATTAGAAGCAACTAGGAAACGATTATATGAATGTGAACGTGAATTAGGCGTGATATTTTTTTACCCTTACACACTGTCCAAAGGCATACCTGTTCAGCTTACACCAGTCAATCCGTGCGTACAAGCATTTCAGAACAGCACCTTGCTAACGAGAAGTCCAAGTGGAACAGCTGTTAGTTATGATTGGAAGAAGGCTACAATCCTGATTAACCCCAGTACAGACCCCAGTGGCTGCCAGGCTTGTGTGAAGGCCTGCCTCCTGTGTGATAATGACAGGACCAGCAGAAGAAGGTGATGAAGTTCAGCAATTTATATTTAAGAATAGAAAAATGAACACCTGCTTGCTCTTCCCAGAGCTCAGCGCATTCAGAAAGCAAAGATCACAACTGCTGCAACTGATCACAATGTCTAGGTCACCACGGAAAAGGAAAGGAATAAAAAACCAAAGCAAGCAGCAAGCAAGTAAAAAGAAAAAAAGTATGAAACATCTTCAACTTTGCTTAAATACATCACTATGTCTTGGTCTAAAATCACAGTAGGAGGCTAAACAACACACAGCCACACAGCCACACTGTGAGCCAGGGGACAGAACCAGAATGGTTAAAGTGAGAAACCTGTGAGCTAAGTAAAGGAAGTTTAGATAAAAAAGAAAGTAAAATCAAAACTAAGAAAAGCAAATTTTGCCAAGAAATCCAAACCAGTTGCTCACAACTAAACCAGCAAGTCTCCAAACACTGGCGGTCTGGCCAACTGCCTTTACCCATCTGGGTTTTCTTGTTGAGCACAATGCCACATGCTCTGGAATATCCTTTGGTCAGCTGGGGTCAGCTGTCCCAGCTGTGTCCCCTCCCAGCTCCTTGTGCACCCCCAGCCATCTCACTGGTGGGGTGAGGAGCAGAAAAGGGCTTGGCTCAGTGCAAGCCCTGCCCAGCAGTAACAGAAACATCCCTGTGCTGTCAACACTTCCCAGCACAAACCCAAACACAGCCCCATGCCAGGTACCGTGAATTTCAGTCTAACCTAGACAAAATTATTACGCAGTATTATTACCAACTCTCATTTTGATTTAAGAAATTCAAAGGTTTAAAAAACCCAGAAAACTCCACTAAACAAACCTCAAGACCACCCTAAAACCAGCCCTTTAAACAAATAAATCCAATTATGAATAGGCACATAAAACCCCAGACATAAAAAGTAAATTTTTTGAGTTGAGGTTGTTTACAAATTTTTTTTAAAGAAATTTTTTTCCTGATTGTTCCAATTTTTCCCAATGTAACACCCTTCACCTTACCCTTCTATGGTGGTAAAATGTGAAAATTACAAGCAGGAAAGAAATTTTTTTATGCCAGAGCTGTAAAACAATATATATATATATCAATAAGGGAAGATGAGTCATTACTTTACTGAAAAACACACAAACTACTACCTGCCTCCTAAGCCTTCTGACGAATTCTTTAACAAATCAGGCGCAATTTTGTTGAAAGAGCAAACTATGTATTATCCCATGGTCTGCATAATCAATGCATCTTCAACATTTCCAGCTGCTGGCAAATCGATCAGTTAGGTTGGCTCTCAAATTATTGCCAATAGTGCCCAAGTACAAGTACACTGTTTAATGACTTTCAGTTGTATTGCACCAGCAATTTTTAGTTTATTTTTGTTGGGGGACAGGGGAGAGACAGAGACTGCAAGAATGAAGTTCTCCCTACGCACAAGTAGAAAGAGAAGAAAAATTATGTTATTTCTATTCATAATGTATTATCTGGAAAGGTGTTAGAAATGTGTTTTTGTTTCTTGTCTTTCTCCATCCCCAATTCTCTTTCCCATCCTCAACCTCCACAGAATGAGCAGAATATAAATAAGGACTGAGGCTTCTTTAGGCTCTCCTTGGCAGCCTCTTTCTTCAGAAACAAACAGAATGACCAGCTGGACAATGATAATATCCACCTCCTACCTTGCTTCTTTATCCTTGGATAGTTAGACCCTTAGCTGTCTGTCTCATTACCTTGAAGTGAGATTTGCAGAGCCAGTGTTTGGCTCTCATTATCTCAATCCCTCTTCTCCTGACCTCCTAAGTATAAACTATTCCAACAATTACCAGAATACATTTTAAAGAAAGAAAAAAGGATGCAGAAACAAATGAAAAATCTGAAGCACACATTTATCTAAAGTAGGTCATGGTCTACTTAGCATCTCTAATTTTTACAACTTTTTGGAGGGGTTTTCATGGATGAAGAAGATACAACAACTATTTATGTGACTAATGCTTTTCATGGAATATAAACAAAAAATTATTAAACTGAGGAAGGTTGAAATCAATACAGGAATTTAAGGGTGGAATAGTAAAAACAGCCATGATGGAGATAGCAAATAACTATATTGAAAGGACAATAGTTGAGCTGGGTGGTTACACAAACAGATTTTGTGTAACAGTCTTGAAACAGGTATGACAGTTTTATCAAGAGGGATGTGCAATTGCCAAAAAGCGAACACAATGAATGCTACTGGTGAAGCTGGGAGTATATTCAACACAGATGATAATAACTGCCCTATAGTGTATGAGGTAAAGTATTCAAGAAGAAAGAACATAATTCCACAATGCATTCAGTACAAATTTGTAAAAGCTCTTTGCAATTCTGTTCATTCATCTTTGCACCAGATAAACACAGAAAAGGGGCAGCAAAATCATGTAATTGAAGCAAATGAGAGCACAGTGTTTATCAAACATCTGATCTCTCACCTGAGATACACTAGGAGATAACAACATAAGGAAAAACTATTACTTAAGCATAATTATAACTACAACTCTTGTGTGGAAAGACTTGTAACAAATATTTGAAATTCAAATAAAATTTCAAATTTCACAATTCAAACTCTTAGTATTAAAAATATAAGAAATCTATTTATTGGATCAGAACAGATATAAACAGCTCTAAATCATGAGATTAGCTATGAAAGCAAGTCATAAGACTTCCTGACACAATGAGTCTCTCTTCCATATGTTTCCACATATTCCTTACCCTAATTAGAATAACTATCTAGGTCTCATAAACTTTAGGAACACCAAGTTTTAATGAGAAAAACATAATTGTTGTCATGGCTGCAGCAAATTTGCTTAGAGGTTTTACTTTTCTTAATGACTTTACTTCACTCTTCTTATTGACTTAAACTGTCAAATATTCTTCTAGATCACAATTATAAATCCAAGGAGAAAGAAGATCAGTCCCAAACATAAAAGCAGAAGTAATCTCAACAAACAAACAAACAAAGCAAAACCAAATCACAAAAACCTTACAAAATCAACCGCACCCATCAGGCTGGGATTCTCATCTGGCAGTCAGAGTGACTACATACATATGACAAATATGCTATATTTTTCAAAAATAAGAAAGGATAGGTGGGAAAATACCAAATTTGGTATCTCCCCAAAATACATACAACATCAAAAGCTTATCGGGTAATGGATTTCTAAGATTTTTTTTTATAAGGAAAAAACTGCTTTTTGAAGGAAAAAACTTTTCATATCCTTGATATATATTGAATATATATCAGTGAAATCAGAATTGCATCTATATTAATCAAAGTCTTATGTTTCCAACTAAAGTACTTTATATCATGAGATCTTATCTAAAGAATGTACTTTTCTACCAACTGCAATGAACTATGGTGGCAATTTTCTTGTAAGAAACAGATGCAGTAAGTGCATTGTGCAAACACCCTTAACCCAAGGCCCATGGAATGTGCTTTAGTGGGTAAAGTAATTTAGCAGGGACTGGAAAGACAGGAAACCTTAACACTTGAAGGTGACTGTCACTAAAAGGCCTATTTCCCACAAAGTTAGAACGGTTAGCCTGAAAATGTGCCTAACAGAAATAGGAAAAGACCACTCATTCTGCAGCTGTTTTTATTTCCTGTCACACTGCAAGAAACCTAGGGAACTGGACATGCAGTTTCTGCAAACCACTCTTTTTGCTGTAAGGATATGAAAACAATATCTCATCTTCACTATGAAATGACCTTGATGGTCTGTATAACATTTGTCAGAACAATAAAATTTGTAAAGATACTTGCTGATATGATGGATTGCATTCTTCACTGCTCCAGTTACTTCAAAGTAAATTGCCTGTCATTATAATGATGGCTTCTCTAAGTGCAGTTTCTTAATTTGCCCTCAGTCTTTCAACCGTGATTTCACAATAGACTTAAAGTGTTTATGGATCAATAATGTCCAAGAATAAAATACTGCATTCTAACAAAAAGTATTTGTAATCATTCAGCTTATAGTGTGCCATGACAGAGCATTAGCAGAGAATGTAATTCTAAGTAACAGGAAAATAACTTCAAACCTAGTTTACACAACCATCCAGCACCGTGAACAGACAGAAAATCCTACAGATTCTGAATAGGACTCAGTGCTGGTGATCCGTGGTTCATTCAATGGATGAAAACGAAAGTGAAAAATATTAGACATAAGCAACACATATTTTCTCAACATACCTGATCACAGACAGTCTGTCCTGCTAAGCTACTCAAGCGTGCCTGACTCGTGCTTCCCTCAGTGAGTTCAGGCGGATTGCACCATGCAAACCACCAGGGCTTTGAAAGGAGCCAGAAAATATTCAGAGCATTTACTCTTTCGGCTCACAGGCATGATAAAAATGTCTGTATTACTTTCAGTCTCTGAAAATAGCACATCTTAATTCATATGGGAACACAGATAATCAGCCCATGCTGACAGCTTACTTCAGGTGGAGTACTCAGGAAGTAACTGTATCTCTACATGGGACAGTAAATCTGCATAAGATCAGGAAGCTTTCTCATTGACAGCCAGGTTTCCTGAATGTCACAGATCCAAAGGATCTAAGTTTTGAGCTCTCCTCAAAACTTCACTAAGGCAAAGTTGAGAGACTTGCCAGCATATTTCTCTGCAGATCAACTTTGTTTATTAAAAAAATGAGCCCAAAAGAAGGCAGCCTCCAACAGGAAATGAAATTTGAAGAGGCTCAGGCATGGGAATTACTGGTTTGTACCTGCTGCAGACACTGCTCCAGGCAAATACCACAGTGCTGCACAGACTCTGGCTGGCTGTCAGACATGTATCCAGCTGCTCGCCCACACCTCTCATCAGCAAGGGGAACAGCACACAGAAAAGCTCATAGGTCAAGTTAAGGAGACCACTCACAATTACTGTCACATGATAAATAGACTCAACTCTTCCATCTCCTCTCCCCTCTGAGGGAAGCAGATGAATGGGGAATGGGAGTTGAGGTTAGTCTGTAACAGTTCCCTTACATTACTAATCCATCCTCACTCTTCTGCACCCAGTGTGGCATCCCTCCTTCTGTATACAGTCCTTGATGAACTTCTCCAACATGGCTCCATGCCACCAAAAGAGGTTCTTCAGGAAAAGACTGCTCCATGGCCACAGATCCTACTAGAAAACCTGTGGGCTCCCCTCCATGGGCCGTGGTTCGAGGAGCTTGCTCTGGCACATGCTCTCCAGGGCTGCAGTGTCTGGCTGGGCATCCCCACAGAATGTCATGCGGAAATGAGCTCCACAGAGGTCTCCAACACAGTGTGCAGGGAAATCTCTGCTCCAGCATGTGGAGCACCTCTTTCCCTCCTCCTTCACTGACCTCAGGGTCTGCCATGCTGTTTCTCACACTTGGTTCTCACTCCCCTCTCACCTTCTGCTGTGCAGTGGTTTTGTGCTTCTCAAAGAATACGCTTTACAAGAGGTACCACCCCATTGCCAACATCTCACCACAGGCACACACTGCACCAAGAAATGAACAAATTAAAAAAAAAAAACAAAAACACAAACCTGAAAAATAATCCAATAAACTGGTTGGGATTTTAGGTAGGAGCAAAATAAACACTATTATTTAATGGATCTAAAGATAACAACTAGATGTAGACTCCCCAGTAGTGACTACTTCTACATTATGGCTTCTCATCACCTTGAGGTCCAGGAAATTTAGGTTCAAACCCATGCCTTGACACACACTTTGGAGTTGTCATATACAAGAGTATTTCATAGAAGTCATAATTACAGGCTCATACTGCTAAAACCATATTACATAGATTCGATACTCACTAGCCAAACTCCACAGGTTTTAGTAAAAGTACAGTACTATTCCATTACACAGACACAGATTTAAGAGCCTCATATTGCATACCTGATCCAAAGCAATGTCATGAAACACTGCAAACGTATTCAATTCCAC
Organism: Sitta carolinensis; assembly: GCA_032173965.1. Lineage (NCBI taxonomy): Eukaryota > Metazoa > Chordata > Aves > Passeriformes > Sittidae > Sitta > Sitta carolinensis. The sequence continues at coordinate 74,700,456 of CM063313.1, forward strand.
TACTTTGTTTTTACCAGTACTGCATCAGTTTTAAATACCTTTGAGTTCAAATCACAGTATCCTATACATTAATATTTTTAACTATAATTTTACATACTTAAATTAGGCTCCTCTAAAGGTTAAAGCAATAACTTCAGAAGCTAAACTACACAAGAAAGCTGAGTTGCCCATAAAACCATGAACAAGCCCAGTATTAAAAAAGTCTTTTAAGACAGTAATAATTTTTCACTTGCTTTTCAATCCATCTTATCTCTCTCTTCTTTAGCACTTTCAAATAAATGTGTTATATGAAACCATTTATAGCATTAAAACAAAACCTCAGGTTAATAAATTCTTTTTTAATATATATGCACATTAGTCAGGGAATATACACATTTTCAGACAAGCCAGCATGTGTCATGAGAGACGTTTAAATCTGCATTAATTTTCCAAAGCAAGTTCGTCAAAGGATCCTGCTGTTTCTACTGGGATCACAATTTAAGGAACACTGGGTCCATGCATTCTATGCAGAATAGTGCTACAAATGCCAACAGGCAGATACAAGGTATAGCACAGGCAAAACCAAAAATCGAACAATTCACCTAAAATTTCTAAGTAATATGGTTATGCTAAAGTAACTGAGTGGAAACACATTTGCTTTGTAAGCACATCACTGCAGGTTTGCTCATCGTCTTTGAAGATAAAGTCACTTGACCTGAGTCCCTCCACACTTACAAGTTTCAAGTGCTTACAGATACATGGTATTGCTAAAAAATGTGAAGCTCAAAGGAATAAGTAATTACAAAATTAGGACTTCACTGAAATTATCTAAACAAGACCATATTGTGCAGTGCATGCTAAACTGTGTACCCAGATTGTTCAGAAAACTCAAAATAATGTTCTGATTAATGGGATTCATCAACACCAGTGACAATTTCTGCTTTTGTAACTAGATTTCAAAACGTTCTCAAATAAATGCCTTTGTCAAAACCTGAAGAAACTTCCAATTCTGAAAGACATACAGTTGTAAACAAATAAACTTTATTTCCTTTCACTGCTGCAGATACAAGGTGAAAGAACATAGACCCATCTTCTTACTTGCAAAACTTGGACAAAAAGACATGATACAGCTCCAGGGAAGGACTGAACTACTTTCCCCTCATCATTAACAACAGCAAGGAACTACAAGTTTTAATTCAGAAAAAAAAACCACAAAAACACTATTTCTTCCTCTTGTTCTTAAAATCAGATCTAAGAGTTTATATATTAAACCGGCTTTTTTTTTCCAAAACATTCACTAGTATGTAATTTTCCTGGGCTACACAAGAATGCATCACAGGTATGTGAAAAGCCGCTGGATTCAGATAAACCTAATTTAGAGACTCTTCTCAAGTGCTAAATTGCTTCTGGGAAACAAAACGGTTTTTAGTCCAAAATATGCGTTGATATTTTGCACCAACTTTCACACCTACTCCTCTTTTGAAAACTCCCGTGTGAAAAATATAAACATTTAGAAAGAAATAATAATTTTTGCTTGGTTTATTCCAGGTGGGGATGGGCGGGGATTGTTTTTGGGGGTTCTTTTATGGTGTAGTGTTTCCTTTTGCCTCTCCACCTGCATTGTTTCAATACTTACATGATGTTTATGAGAAAGATGAGGATGGACTTTTTACCAGGGCCCAGTTGCACAAGGGGTAATGGTTTTAAACTGTGAGAGGGTAGACTGGGACTAGCTGTAAGGAGAGTATTTTTGCAATAAGGCTGGTGAAACTCTGGAACACTGAGAGATGCCCCACCCCAGAAAGCATTCAGAGTCAGAGTTGCAAGGGGCTCTGACCAACCTGCTCCAGTGGAAGATGTCCCTGCCCATGGCAGGGAGGTTGGTTTAGACCCCATTGAAAGGTCTCTTCTAACTCTAACCATTCCATGATTCTATGATTTTCTCACAATAGAAGTGCCTGAACTGCTGCTGCTACACTCGTTGCAAAGTATTTTCATAAAGTGAAAAAAAATTAAGGATATTAGTAGAAATACTAATAATGTGAGAAGCTCACTAATTGTGAAAACACACAAACCCCAAAAGTTCATAATAATTTCAGCGTATATATGATGTCAGTATATATTTGGGCAAATAAAACATCTGTGTTTTTAACTATTCCATAATAAAAAAATCTATTTCCATCACGGCTATAATTTAAATAAAATATCTTCATGTACATTACTGTATGTACACATTGCTACATGTTGTTTAAAACAGCTAAAATAAAAGATGGCTGAAAAATTAGGGCTAATAATCTGACACATAAAAGTTGAAGGCATTAAACAGTGACAAATATTTTTTAGTCACAGCTGCTAAATAATGCCTCCAGTCAAACTTACTTCATTGTTCAACTACTATACAAAACTACACTAAATAATTTCATTAACTAAAATGATTAAGTTGACTAAACTATTTTCCAGTATGCCTTAAAATGATCTCTAAACACAAAAGGAAACAAACATTAAAAAGCCTCAAATAAAACTAACCTTAAATATACAACAGCATATTAAAGAGCTGTATCACTAAAAACAAAATTATTCCACACATTGGTTAGCTATAATCACTATTACAGTACAAAACCACAAAAATTACTTTCTTGTTTACATAGCAGTAACGCAAAGATCTTCATCTTTAGATAATTACAATGAAACAACAACTTCAATTGCATACAAAGCAAAAAGATAATTTTCTAGTCTTTTCAACTAAATAAATTCCAAGTACTAAGGCCTATATACTATACTTAACATGAATGATAGCAAGAATAAAAATTAAATCATTATTGCTTTCTAAAATAACATGACTTGAAAGTTATGTAAAAGTGTTTCTGTCACTTCACATTTTAAACTTAACTTACAATCCACTACCACTAGCTTACTACACTTTAAGGTAGTTTTTGGTCATTCAGAAAAATTACTTCTCATCCCATTATGCTTAATCTCCTGAGCACCTTTCAATGGATGTAAAAAAAATTTTAGAATTCCAAATAGACTTAATCAAAACATTTATTTTCCTATGGTAGTTAATCCTTTCCAGATAATTCTGTCTTTAAACACTATTTCCAAATATCTTACTCAAGTGTCCACAAATTCTTCTCTCTTATTTTTTCAGCTACTTCATCCAATGCATTTACACGGCTTACAATCCTGTAATTTCCTATATCATGCAGAGAAATGCTAAACCAGGGGAAAAAAAAAAAAAAAAAAAAAAAAAAAGCAAAATACCTAATGTCGCATTTCTTTTGTGATGCTGATTCCTTCCTCTGACTGAAATTTCATCTTGTAACAGATGTATTCTTGCCTCCGCTGACTTCTCATTGACTTCTTTAGCCTTGCTTGTTAAACTTTTGCCACATTTTTACATCTTTTTAATGTTGTGTTTCCTCTTCTTCCTTAAATACGTTTCACTGACTACTATGTGAGTTTAATTTTTCTTACTGTAAATTTTCTGTTCTTTTCAATAAATTGTTTTGTTTTACTTCGTTTCCTGAAGTTGTACACACTAACAGGCGTGTGGGTGTGTTCTGCAGACAATTTTGGGATTTTCGTCCTTCAATTTTTATTTTGATTTGCAACACATAGTAGCCCCTTTTACCAACAGGTGCTCATACAGTTTTTAAACTCCACACCACAATACTGGTTAAATCTCCTACACGCTCCATAATCAGTTCCTGCATATCAGTCAGAGTCTATATATCTCACTTTAGCTGTATCTCAGTGAGAAATCTCCCATGACTACTGTAGTTCAAGAGGAGATTTCCTACTCTCCTATCCCTTTTAGTTTGTTCCATGTAGTCAGTGACCATAACGATTTTCCTATAACATAAAAACTATTTTTTCTTCTCATACCCACTTTAAAATATAATTCCCTTAGGGTAAAGAATAACATTTAATTTCAAGTTCAAATCATTAAAAAAGATATGGACCACATAAAAAAACCCTGATGTTGAAATTTAAAAAAACCACCATTTCTTGTCCTTGTATTTTTTACTGCAACAAAAAGAGATTCAATGAAAGCTAGCATACATATAAACTAAAAGCCTTTCTTTACAAAATTATGTAAGAAGAATTCAATTAACAGACTACTGGAAATATTTACCCAGTACTACTAGGTTTAGAAACAGCAATCTATACCAGAGGGTCTTGGATTTCATATCAACAAATGAAAAATAAATATATAATAAATGTAAAATGTTTCTAAAACATAAAATAAATATGTAATAAACATAAATAATTACATGGTTCTGAAACACATCTCCTTTAAGTGCCTTTCATTCTTTCCTGCCCTTATTTTCAGTGTTCCCTCGCTTTTGCTGTTCAAAAAAATTCTATTTACTGAACCCCAGCATTCAAAAAGGTTTGCTATTCTAAATTCACATGAATAAGACGTATTTATGACATGGAATTTAGATTTATAAAACCCCACTTCTAATTTAAAAACAGATTGTCATCTCCTGCCCTTAAGTCACACATAAGTAGTACACAGGTGTAATTCTTGCTCATAAACTCCTACTTTCTGTGCTTACACAAAATTGCTGGATATCAAGGTTAAAGATAACTCATCCTTCAAATACAGATGAACACAAATTTAAACTTTTGAAAAAGCTTTATACTCATGGGAAGTAAAGTGTTTCTTCTGTAAATATAAAGTCTAAACCAGATAAAAAATGTTACATTCCTACTTCAGAACTCCAAATGAGTAAGTAAACTTACTCATTATTAACATACTTCTTTAAATTTGATTCCAAAGATTATTATAGTATCATGACTGTCATATCTCTGAATTATTATTCTTAGTAAATTAAATATTTTAATTTCAAATATAGAAGGAAAAAGGTCACTTACAGAAACATATGAGAAAACAAAGTATGCAGGAAGAATTATAAACCCCACATCTTCCTTAAAAACCATAGTTTCTGATTAAAAAACTATATTCTTATTAATACTACCAAATTTTCAAATTAAAAATGTTATTTACAAGATCCACTTTTGTTGTATTAATAGTCTAAGTTAACCATACAACAAAAAACCTACTCTACCTATTTATTAGCCATTGATATAAATTAAGACTTTGATGCAGTTCTAAAATGTTAGCAGCATGGGGGAAAAAAAAGCTACAAATTGTCACCTTACAGAACAATACATATTTTTAATGCCTTTTTTTTTTTGACACAACCAAATGTCAGCTTGGACTTATTCCATACTGAGCCACAGGTATGTTGATACATTTTTGGAGCACCTAAAGACACTGCACTAGTCATTTACTTCCTTGTTTTCTCTTTAAAAGAGGAAATCCATTCATCTCTAACACAAATGCCCATAGCTATCCAAGAAAGGGAAATGCTCCCAAATTCATAGTTCCTGGTACCCTTGACTCTAATAAAAGACAAATGAAGTTTCAAAAATAATACTTATCTGACAATACCCATTATTAGAAACATTAAATAAACAAAACAAGGTACTCTGAATATAAACAGAAGGTACTGGGTAGGGGTGTAGGTATACAGCATGGGATGTAGGCTGTTTGCTGTTTTCTCACTTGTTGTATTAGGCAATGACAAAAAAAAGCAGGCTGTTTCAACTCGTGCTGACAGTATACCTAAATAGAAACTGACACAGTCTGGAAGCCAGTGTGCTAAATGGAACCACAAACAGCAGACAGACAGACTCCATGCCATAAACACCCTACTGCTTTTAGCCCAGAAAATTCAGTCACATGACCCAAAAGAAAAGAGAAAGACGAGCAAAAGATAACTAAGGTAAAATTAGGGGTGGAAGGTTACGGTAAAACTTCAATATTTTAAAAGATTTTTTAAGACCTCAGCGAGCATCTTTTATGCACGGATAATCGAAAATAAGCAGATTGCATCAGATACACTGTCAAGAACTCAAGCTGTATCCTTATTTTACCAATCTTGAGATTTGGAATAGATAAATTTTTCTTCACATCAGGTTTAAATACACAATGAAGAAATTATATTTGTGATTTTCTGGAGTACCATAAAGAAAAATGCAAAAAAAAACTTGTAAGACCCTGTAATGTTGCATGCTTGTTTTTCTGCTAACATGAAAGATAATCTATGATTGTTATGGCATCTTACCCCAAACAGAACAAATTACAAATATGCAAACTGAAACTCCTAGCTTTCTAAATTCAGACTGCTTGAATTCTACCCAAAAAAAGACACTTACTCCAGAAAGAAACACCTTTCTCCAAATTGAAATGTGCATCTTATTCAAGACAGATAAAAAACTGTAGCCACTAAATCTTTATTTTATAGCAACCCAAGAACAAAATAACATGCAAATTTCAATAATTTAAAACAATTTTCAAGTCTCGTATTTTTACCATACTATTTCATTTCTTCCCAACAGAACAAAAGTCTTACACTTACAGTTCTATTGACTGAACTACTGAATGTTGAGCAGCTGCTCCTCCTTAAAAAATAGAGCAGACCAAAGAAAACTGGGGGAGATATACACTATACAGTCATATATAAAGACCTCAGTTCTTCCCATATTTTTCAAAATGGTATACAAGTAATAAATGGTATCAGATATTTAAGTTCAACTTCATAATGACAGGATCATAAACAAGGAAAACTAGAAAAATTAAGCACTGAGAAATTATTTCATTAATTAGTCTGACTGAGGTTCTAAATTTAACTGAAGGAATTTAATCTTTTTGTCCCAGGATAACTCAAAATCTAATGATTCTATTCTTCAGAAGGAGGAAAATAGGAATTACCAAATAGGTCAAAATTATATTTCTTCTTTTTAAAAGGAAATATCTATAGGCTTCAAACTTCAGAGAAAAGTGACTTTCACAAGGCCACCAATAATGAACTGGCTTTCTGAGAATTAAAGACATTTGTTTCTGCGATGGAATACATCTTGTTTTTTATTTTTCATGCAATCCTTAGCTACCTCAGTCACAGAATGAGGAAGAAGTGATAGGATAGCACTAAAAGTCAGAACAGTAGGTACAATTCTGAACATGTTGGTTCCTACAGGTATGCAACCTCACACTCTGAAGTCACAGTGTAATAAAAGGCTACAGCTACATTTGTGGGTAGGCTGGTGGTAATGGGTGCTCAGGGTGGGTGGTAAAAAGAAATACCAGTTGATTGAATACCAGCATAAGAAAAGAGGAGACCTGCTCTACATTGACCTAACATGCTAGACCATTTCTCAAACAAAGGCTACCTTCTGCTCCTCAAAAATCTACTGCATATTTTCTGCAGTTAAATCCAACCTCGGCGTAGCACATCCTGTAGGTATTCTATTCAGCAACTGTACATTTTGAAATTTTACAAAGATGTGGTGCACTGACTTTGGCTGCTACCACATGTCCACACAGCCACTCTCCATTTCCTCCTCCTCAACAGGACGGAGAGAGAAAATAAAGTGGAAAAACTTGTGGGTCAAGATAAAGACAGCAGAAGAACAATCAAAAGGTCACCATGAAACAAAGATAAAAGAGGAGTTCTTTAAGTAACTCTCATTGTCAGGCAGCACCCAGAAATATTTCAGAGCCACAGCATGTTGCTTGGGAAGACAAACCCTGTAACTACAAATCTCCCTGCAGTCTCCCTATTACCCTCATCTTTATTGCTGAAGATGGGGTAAGGAAAAACACTTTTGGTCAGTTTTGCCACCTGTCCCAACTCTGTCCTTTCCCAACCTCTAACCCACACTCTGCTTACAGATCTCTGGGAGGGATGGGATTGGACACAAAGCCTTGACCCTGCACAAGCAGTTCTCCAACAGCAGCCAAATGGTGTGGTACCAATATTGTGAAGCCATAAATGCAAAGCTCATTCCAATATTGGCTGTGATGAAGAGTTATGAACTTGGAGGCCTGTACCTAAAGTTCCCCAGGCATCAATACTGGGTCCAGTCATCAATAACATGGATGCAGGGACTGAGTGTACCCCTATCAAGTCTGCTGATGATACAAAGCTGGGAACAGTGGCTGATACCCCAGAGAGCTGTGCTGCTGTTCAGTGAAACCTGGCTGTGGAGTCGGACAGAGAGGAACCCAGTGAAGCCCAGCTAAGGCAGGCACAAATTCATGTACTGAAGGAGGAAAAACCCCAGGCACCAGCAGAGGTGAGGGGACGATCTGCTGAAAAGCAGTTCTGAGGAGAAGGATTTGGGGGATCCTAGTGGACAATGAGCTGTCCATAAATGCCCTTGGGGCTAAGAAGCGGTCCTGGGTGCTTTAGGAAGAGCACTGCCAGCAGGAAAAGGAAGAGATCCTGCCCATCTACTCAGCCCTGGTGAGGCACATCTGGAGTGCTGTGTCCTGTTCAGGGCTCTCCAGTTCAAGATAGACAAGGAGCTACTGGAGAAGGTCCAGCAGAGGCTACAAAGACAATGACAGGACTGGAGGAAAGGATATCTTAACAGCAGGTATCAAGTGGATCAGGCCAGACTTGTGCTCTGGACAAGACCAAGGGCAGCATTCACAAACTGAAACACAGCAAGTTCAAGTATGAGTATGAGAAAATATTTTTTACTTTGAGGGTGGCAAAGCATTAGAACAGGCTGCCCAGAGGGGTGGCAGAGTCCCCATTTCTGGAGATACTGAAAACCCACCTGGATGAGATTCTGTGCAACCTGCTATAGGTGAACCTGCTTTTGGAAGTGGGTTGGACTAGCTTTTTCCAACCATTCTGTGATTCCATATGAAAATGCCTACTGACATTTCAGGTTCCATGCTTTCCTTTAAACCTTAAAATTAAACTCATGTTTCTACTACAATCTGAAAATATTCAGCATTCCTAAGACACGAAATGTTATTTAGCATTGACGATTCCTACAAAAAGCGTTGCTGCAATGTTTTTTTCTAGTCCTGAAATAAAAATTTATTTTTAATATTTTATATCTATTACTCTTTTATTACTTAAACTTCTGCAGTATTTGTAATGATTGATTTCAAGGGGGTTCCTGATATTTATCTGCTTAACAGAGGTTAAGGCAATAAATGGTACAATTGATCTGGAACCTTTGACAGTTTATCACTCAACTGTCACAGTTTTCTGATTTGTGTCAAAATTTGTTTGCTCGAAACTTGACAAATGACAACGGAGTTTGAAGAGTTATGACTATGGCAAAATGAAGCTCTAAGAGGGAAAATACATACCTTTGAATCATTACAGCAAATATTATATAGGTGTGCTAATACTGAACATTATATCTGTTGCTATAGGTAACTCAGAGCACATAGTTCAATAACACTTGTCATACATTTTTATCTCATCAAGTATAATCATTGACATCATCATCATCATCATCATATCTTCAGCTACAGCTCCTGACAAAGAAATATCCTGCATTTCTGGAAGACCCTATCAAAATCTGGCCTTTTGTCCTGGACTGTATCATTCCCTCACATTCTTATGTGTATGAGTTTAAGAGCAATTTTATATCTAAGGCATAGCTTTGAAACCACAAACATCAAATATTTTTAACCTGATGTGGAACTTCACTGCAAAAAAGAGTTACAGAGAACAACTCGAGAACTGTAATTAAGGTATCCATGTATGAATTCTTTGAAGTTTACTCCCTCTATGACATTTCTAAAAAGAAAGCAGTTCTTTCTTAGTATAATTCTGCTTATAAAACTTAATATTGAAAGTGGAAAAAATAACTGAAACAGCAAAACCCCTTTTCTGGGACATGTATTTCATGTATGAGGGCTTTTTTCTACAAGACTTAGAACAGGAAGATTATAGAGTAACTCACATCAAATAATTTGTTTCTAAATATTCTGAGACAAAAAAAGTGTTTCAATTTTTGAAAGTTTTACACGGCAAATAGTATTTATCTCAATAGTCTATTGATATTTTTTATATTGATTATCTCAATTTTCTATCTCAATATCTGATAGTCTATTGTTTGATGCAACCCTAATTTTAAGTGAAAGCAAGAAGATAAGGACATTCAAACCATTGTCTTAGACTGCTAGTTTCCTTAAAAAACCCAAATACCTTTATCACAAAAGCACATACTTTGTCATTCTGGTAGTAAGTTAGATTATATTACTACTTAAAAACATTTAGTAAACATCCAGTCAAAACCTGCTACAAAAGTGAGTAAGATTTAATCTATCTCCCCTTAAACTGACACAAAAATAAAACAGTTCTTTTTCTCCACAACAGCTACTATCACCTCTTTACAAAGCATTCGATCTCACAAAATGCTTCTGGCAGGAATATGAAATAAAAACTGAATGAAACCCTCAGTTCCATACTGGATATATTTATGAACCAGAGAATCCCAGTGTATTAACAATATACAATTGTTGGCTCTTGGTGCCTTTACAATGACATTTCCTTATTTTATTGAAGATCATCTGAAAAAAAGACTTCTGAATATTAATATGCTAGGACACATTTTCCTTTTTCTGTTTTTCATTATCCTCCCTTCAGAATACTAAATAATTAAAATCACAAAGAGAAAAAAATACCACTCATTAAGACAGAATAGACTGGAAAATTTAAAATCTTTATCCCCATCCTTCAGCAGCAGATTTTTCATCCTTTCTTTTCCAAATTGCTAGAGAAGTGAAGCTGAAAATTTTCTCCTGATTGCTCTCAACCTGGTCACCCTGACTGCTGGATCCTTGAGACTTAACCCTCTCCCCACTTCCTCCTTAGTTCAACAGTAAATTAGTTGGTTACTATTTGTGAAGCATCAACAACTGTAAGTGAAGAGGAGAGGAAAACATTCTGCCTTCAGAAAAGCATATGAACAGGGGAGCAAATAGTAAAACACTACCATTGGTCAGAATTTGAAAACTAAGTGAAAAAGAAAATATTGTCTAAATTCCCACTAATACAAGCAACACCTGTAAAATGAAAATTAATTAATGAAAAAAAAAAAGTTTCAAATTAAAAAATGGAAAATACTACCTTTTCATTTAAATCCTTTATCATAGTGAATAAGGCTAAGAAAGGTTACAAGCACAGTGTTACATCAGGTATTCCTAATTCTTGACCTGTTAACTTTGTCACTAAAGAAAGGATTTGATTATAAACACATCACACATTCAAAGTATGCCATCATTTCAAGCATTGCTGCAATTGTTAAAGAATCCTACCTTGTTATTGCCAGCTCTACATAGAGTAAGTATGTTGCAGACAGTAAAAATAACCAGTATCACCTACCACTCTTACCTCACACGAGAACAACAGCTTGGTTCATCAGGTGCCCTAATTCCCCACACTATTTTTAAACATTTTCATGGCCATGTCTGCCTGATCTTTCCAAGGGTATGATAAAGCGAAATGTGAAATTCATGCTAACAAATAATCACTGACAGATAACTGACGTTTTCTCTCTCAATATCATACATAATTATACTGTCATTTTTTCAAGCACAGGTTAAAAACTTAAACACACATGATATTTTAAAAAGCAAAGCTTGATAAAGAATTCTTTTCTATCTGCACCTTGTGTTTACTGTGGTCCACCGCTAAGTTTTACACTTTCTTTTATCCCTGTTTTAAATACTTCCTTGTTATATCCAGCATGTTTAATTAAAAACATGTGCAGGGATTAATGCAAATTTTACCATGACAGCCTCTACCATAGAGCAGAAGCAACACACATGGTAATTACTTGCAATACACAAAGAAATTACCCAGATTTTATTTTAAGCAAAACAACAAAAGAGATATATTGACACAGAAAATTTTAGAACCATCATTAGAAACACTCTTTAAGAAATATTTCTTAATTCTGTGATTTTTCACTGTGAATGTTCATTTAACACAGTATTTTCTTTTCTCTTCCACCCTCCAAATATCACTGAAAATGACAGCTAACCATTTGACCCATAAACTGTCAGCCTTCACTCTTGCTTGGCAACCATGAGTTTAAGGCCACCAGAATTTTAGCATTAGAGCATAAATGTATTAATGAACTTCTTCCAGATGACTTACAAGAACAAATACATGATTTCAATCATATAACCTATGTTTTGTTAGGCACTATTCCAAGTCCCTGCCATGATTCTGTTGCAGTTACAGTTAGTTCTATGCTGACAAGAACAAGAATCATGTATGCAATCCCCTGGTTGTAAAAGAAATAAACAGAGGTAAATGAATCCCTAGAATAGAATAGTGTTTATAATATTCTTAAAAAGACCACATTAATTACAGATATTCTCCACCAAAGAGTTAGAAGAATATACTTTGAGAAGACAAAAGAAGACTTAATACTTGTGGGCCTCAGAATCTGAGACATCAGAAAATGTCTGGGTTTCATGAAGCTTTCCATTGTTTAATACTGATACACTTCAAGAGGATTAACTACTACATATTTATAGAATATTTTAGAAATGCAGAGAATTATCTAAGACCTAGGTATTATAATTCAAAGCATTCTGGCCATTAAGCTGAAGAGAAGATATTGTCCTTTAAAAATAAAATAATTAAATGCATTATAAAGAGGATTTTCAAAATTACTGGACTTCAGTTCCTGGAAGGAAGATCTTAAATTTTTTTCACTCCTAGAAAGATTTTTTTACTGTTTTTCTTACATTAAATAGAATATTTAAAGAAACACACTTTGTAGACTTGGCCTAATCAGAGTAAGCTAAACTTGTTAAAAGCAATTTTTTTTTAACAACCTGTCAAAGAGCATCAGGGGAATAATGTCAGATAAGTCTCTGTTGACCAAGGATACTGACAGTTACTCACAAAATTACAGTTTTATCTATATATAAAATAAAAGAGTAATGAAAAATGTAATTGTTTCCTTTAAGATCAGAATAACAACCCTTAGAGTAGATTTAGAATTCCTGTATCTATCCCACCAGCATAAAAATAATTGCCTCCCATTACAATTTTATAATCACAAATACTCCCATCCAAAGAACTGAGCTTAACGATTTCCTCAAACGCTAGCAGAAGCACCTACTCACATCGTTTGCCTTTGACTTTTCCTTTGTCAGATACTTAAAAATACAGTAAAACAATCAAATACATTCTAATTTTCAATTCCAGCAAGCTGCAATTAAGGCTTCTATTTTTTCACATTTAAAAATTATATATTTAAGAACACCTGAGTCTTCTCATGTCCATGTCCTTACAAAGCAGACTACCAGCCACAAATACCACATATTTCTCAGCACCCATCCTTTCTAATATTTTCCGTTGGTTTACTTAAGTTACCTCCACTCATTCCTATATTTCAAATTAAAATTTTGGAAGAAAAGAGTGGTTGTCAGTAAAATAACTGGGGGAGGTGGGAGGGAGCGGACAGGGAGAGAGAGAATAGGAGGGGGTGTCTAATAGTATTGCTACTTTGTTAATAGCATGATCTGTCCACAGATAAACTACCACTGCCATCTCAGAGACTTCTGAAGACTTTCCTAAGAGGCTTCCTTATTAAAGAATAATACCTCTCACTTCATTGCAAATTACACTTGTTATATAAGCACTTTCAGGGTGTTGCGGGGGTTTTTGTTGTCGGTTTCTTGAATTTGCCGTTACTACAAAGATTATTCTTCCTCTTCTGGCACCTGCATATATACAAAGATAGCACAAAGAATCAACCATTTCCTCTGTCAGAAGTGTCATTTCATTCCTCCCACCAAAAAGTCATACAGTAAATTACTAACATAATAAATTTATGTATAAGGAACCAGCTACTGCCCCCATAAAAAGCTTCATTTACTGAAAACAATATAATCAACTACCAGTCCCAAAGGGAGAGCTTTCACAGCTCCTCATCTATTTAGTTGTTTCATGCTCTTTACAATCATATTTTTCTAGCAATCAAATTCTCCCATACAGGGCAGTATCACTGAACATTCTATAAAATGTTTACATTCTGCCATCTTAGTGATCCATTGAAAACATCAATATCCTTTTCTTATTAGACTTGAAATTACACAAGAAATTTCACATCCATTTGTCTGGATTTTAAACGGCCCTCGCCCAAACTGCCAGATGAACTATTCAGACACAATTCCATGACTACCATACAACACAGAACATGACAATCATATTCTTACTACTTCCAAGTACCTTCTTCCATTCTATTTATCATTTCTATAAATAATTTCTTAATATAAGTAAAGATTAATATTTGAAAGCATATAATATTCTTAGTCTAGTTTTGTAATCTTGCTAATAATTATTTAATCACTGATATGTAAAGTTCTTATTCCTTACACATAAAGCCTGGAATAAATAAAAATCAGTCTTTTGATTTTCAAAATTATTTCCTATTTTTGAAAGATAATCTATCAAGCACTACTGTCCCACTGTAATTTATCCATCTTCACCAGTGAGACAAAGTACTTCTACACGACAGATGAATGGATATTCCATTACATATATCCGCCTCACTGGAATGAGTAGGAGGCTGGGCTAGCAAGAGTACAACAGCAAGATGTCAGCCAGACACTGGAGCAGGTTGCCTGGGGTGGATGTGGAGTCTCTATCCTTGCAATACTCAAAACTCACCTGAAGCCGACCTGAAAAACCTGCCTTGACCAGGAGACTGGACTAGTAACTTCTGGAGGTCTACCCTAATCTATATGATTTTATGACAAACAATTCTAGGATGTGACTGAGCAGGTTCTTTTCCCTTACTGTTACTTACTGACAAACATTTTAGCATATAGTTTAACACCTATTCTGACTCTCAGCTAAATGAATATATTTTCAAGGTTAAAATATGGACAATTCACGTAAGGCATAAGTCTCAGTTTCAAAGGAGACTGAGAATACTCCTGCTCTTCAAACAGTTTACAAGGTAGCTCTTAGCTAATGTGTCAATGGAAAAATCAATGCACAATGGAGTTAGGTGATTTACACAAATCTTCAAGAAAAGCTTGCTTAATCTGGAAAAATTCAGTGTTACAGTATCTAGAAAAGTTTACCACAGAGAAAGAACAGACCCTTCCTCTGCCTCAACATTCTACAGGATTTTAGCCAGGTTTTCCTGGCAATGTAAAAAGAAAAAAAATCACTTCAATGTCCAAGTCAAATATATCTATTGACCACTTCTCTTCAGTACTAAATTTTTCCCAGGCACACGACTGCCTCACATAAATTGCAAAATACTATTCTGATACGCTAGGTAGTATTTGAAAATTTAAATGATGCTTTAAGATAATTTTACATCTTTCAAATTAAAAAAAAAATTCAAACTCTTAGCATACGAGCTGGTGTGCAACAAGCATTCTTAATTAATGAGCACAAAATGAGCTCTATTTTTCCAGCAAAGTGCTCATTTTCTTTTTATCAAGAGTCACATGTATTCACAAAACAAGGGAACAGAATAAGCTCATTTCAAGGTCAATATGATGCATGCTTAAATTTTGTTATATGTAAATATAATATTACTATCAAAAGCTGACAGTCATACATCATTATGTACACTCTGACAAGTTCCCTGGTATCAATTCAGAACGACAGATAGATTAATCACATTCTAGTTTGACAAATTGCACTGAAAAATGTGACTCGTAAGTACAAAATTCAAGAGCTCAGCCACCTACATCAGATAATGAAGATTCAAAGACCTCTTTTCATCAGTGTCATTTGATTAGTCCCTCTTAAAAACGAGCCTTTTTCTTGTGATAAGGTGCTTTCTTTTATGTACTTTTTTTTTTCCCCAAAATTTATTATTATCCATATACTGAGATAAAAACAGTGAACAGCAAGGTGGCAATATGTTTTGTTTTATTTGAAACACAAATGGAGCAAATGAAGCTACTCTCTTGCAGCACTACATGGATCATACGGTGTAACACTGGTCCTGAACAAAATTTTAAAAAAAGGACTTGCTAAAAAAAATTCCAATATTCAAAAACAGGCTATGAAACAAATATGTAAGGATATATTTTATTTTGTACAGCCTGACCTGTAGTATTAATTAGCACATTTTACCTACATTGAGTCACTTGTACCTAAACCAAAGTAAACAAACTTTAAGTAACCTTCACAAAATAGTGAACCTTAAGGGAGATGCTAAAAAAAAAGCTACTTGAACATTCACAGCAGTTAGATGGTCTATCCTATCACAGGAAAAAGCAATTTTGTATTATATATACAAGAAAGAGAAATGTTGTAAATAAGTCTTCCATTGCTAATAATCCCAAGATATATGAAACCACACAAGGTATTATGACACCATTTCTCTCATTAGGACACTTTAACCACTCTCCTCAACAATTATGTTGCTAACTAATGAGCATACTAAACGTTTTGCAGCTACAAAAATTTTACATTATGTACCTTAGCATAAACAGCTGACTTCTAATACAAAGCTATCAAGCCTCAAAACTCAAACTGTTTGCTTATTACCCCTCAAAATTGTTTTTGAAACTTAGGAGACAGAAAATATTCTGATATTCTTTCCACTGGTACCTGACACATTATATATGTTAATTTTAAATGCTTTATAAATACTACTATATAAATTAATATATTACTAAAGAGTAAACTTCACACAAGTAAACTCTGACAACAATGTATGCTGACAGTCAGTAGAAAACCACCTTTAAAATTCCAGAGTACAACAATGACACTGTTTCACAGAGTCATGGCATTGCGATAACAGGCTAACTACTATTACTTCTATTTTAAAGGATTTCATTTATTATATATTAAATTTCAATTTCAAAGAACAGCCATATAATGGCTAATCACAAATGTCAGGAACAGAATCAAATTTATTAAGCTCTTCTATTTCTGTTTGGAAAAACTGGGAACAATTTTAAAAGGAAAATACCATTTTATATTAACTGAACAATAGCAACACTGACTAATTAGCTGCACTTTTGACTCAAAGGTTTTTCTTTATTATATAAAATATGCTCTTTCCACTAATTTAAAAATATCTTCTCTGTTACAAATGCAATTTACAGTGAATAAGAGAGTTCACTGAGAATGAGTGTGGTATACCAAGTCTTCAATTTAGAAGGAACTACAGATGCTCATCACAACCTTGTTTTCAGTTAATAAATTGTACACACGCACAATCAGATGACTTGCACTTATCCCCAAAATTTTCCTTTACAATAATTTATCAGAAAGCAAATCTCAAGTCCTTGCATTAATTTACAAATTCCTGGTTTCTCAGGATTTGCCACAAGCTTACAATGAAGGTAATGCCCACAGCCCCCTTGCACACATGCCTGCGTTGAACTCACAGTTGATGGAGACTCAATAATGCATTCAAAATACTGCACACAGAGGGGCTTTTCTCGGCTTCAAAAAACACCACATAAACTTAGAAATTAACTTAATCTGTGCCTGCAAATATTAAATAGTTTCTGTTCAACAGATTTACATTCATTTCTACATTTAATTATACATCTGACTGCATAAAACAATGATATTGTGTTACGTGAAATCACTGGCACATTTACACCTCTTATAAAACAAAAGCAGCTTAAATTCAGTAGTTAAATACATACATATAGAAAATATTAGCAAGCAGAAGGTTATTTTTACCTTTTTTTTTAGATTTTAGTGCAAGTATTGTAGCTAAATTGTGAACTGCATTATTTTTTTTAGGACAGTTAGTATAATGGCATTATTTTGGTGAGTTTTTATACAAACTGAAAGGCAGAATAAACACCAGGCTGAACAGATGTTGTTACTCATACCAATATTTTGAATACCAGTCAGATCTCACTGGTATTAAAAACATATAGATTATGACATTGTAATTTCCATCTTACCAACTTCACAGAAGGCGGCAGTAAGTACAATGAGCAAAAAGAAGCCTTTCACTAATATTGACCCCCAGCATTGCAATGGAAAACAAAAGAAAAGAAAAAAAAAAAAAAAAAAAAAGCAAGTCAAGTTTTCAAAATAATCATACTTTTAATACTTTTAGACAGGACTCACATAATCTGCAAGTTCTTTTTGCGTAAGGGGAAGCTCAGTAAATGCAGTAACATTAATATCATTAAAATAAATAAGTAAAACAAAAACTAAAAAGATTTGAAAAGGAAAAATTGAACACCAAGCAGAATATGTTTTGTGCAGGTATGTCCAAATAAAATGTATTAATTGTAATTTAACATACCCTGTAGACACACACACACAAATAGTATTTTACTGAATGATAAATAAAAATAATTTTCTAATTAAAGATGAAAATTAAGATCATCATTCCTCTAACAAAACCCTGATCCTAAAAAGCTACATGAACGGGGCTTAACAAAAATATTATTTTTCATAAATTAATAAAAATATTAAATATTTTTCATACAGCTAAATACAGTCACAAAAAAAAGTTCAAAACTCGGAAAGGAAACAGGAGAAGTGGACACAGGACATCTCTCTCCACTATTTTTTTTTTTTTAGCATTTTTAACATTTTTTAATATTTCTGTTAACATTTTTAGCATTCAGCTTCAAACTAATATTTATGAGTTAGTGAATAAATAAAAAAAAAAAAACAGCAACATACATCCCTTTCAAAAGATTTAATTACTTGTTCTTTATTTTGTAGACATTTATGGTGTGACTTAACAATACAAAGCAAACATTTCTTGCTTGAAGTAAGTTATTACATTCATTAGACTTACCAGAATTGCAAAAGAAAAGCTGGAGCCTTGTTTGTTACATCCATAGAGGTTAAAGTGTAGACTACAGTTACAGAAGAAAAAAAATATATGGAATGCATACACAGGGCTAATCTATGTCCCACAGAAATGGAGAAAAAAAAAATCTTAACAGCTAATGTACATGATTGCATATTTCTATTACATTCATGTTTAATATTAAAATTCTTGAACAATAATGAGAGTAAAACTCCAGGGATAAGGGTCAAATCATCATAAGTGAACAATGTGCCAAGTGAGATCTTACTAACGTACTTCAGAAAAAGCACTGTCTGTCACAAAAACAGTTCTAGGAGGAGAGATGTGACCAGCAAATTATTTCTTAGGTCTTCTTCATTTTTGATACATGGTTTACTGAGATATCTTGAAAATATAAAACACCACGATAACCCAATGAAATGGGTTTCATGAAAATGAATGTACAGGTAAATTATACAAGGCTGTAATGTAAGAACCTGTTCCAACCCTCTCCTGATAAATTATAGCTGAGAAACAAACATGTTTTGGTCATGCTTTCATTGTGAACTTATACAAAAGCTTTTCTGACAGTACAAAAGTGACCAGTACTTAATTGTAATTAAATATATTCATAAGGTGATGAACTAGTCATTTGTGAGGCACCAGAACTTGGTGCACTGGAATTAACTGGAGAGCTGCAAAACTAATGTTCTACCACTGTATTTTATTGTAAAGTTTCTTAATTAATTGCTAAAATTTACTAATTAAAGAGTAAGAGCAGATTAGATTGTTGAGGAAAATGAAGTATTAGATTTCACTGAATCTGATGAATAAATCACCTTGTAAAAATTCCTCTACCAAAACTCACACATCTCCCACCCACAATCAACTTTCTTTTTTGGAATGGTACTAGTTGCAAAAGGACTTTTTCTATTCCTTTCATTACCATAACTTATGTTCAAAATAAATTTTAAAATATTGATATCCCCATTTCCAACCATCTCCATATCTCAGCTCGGTGTTTTGCCCTTCTCAATCAATCCCTAAAAACTTTTAGTTACATTTTAGCAGTGCAAGACTAACCAGCAGATGACTGGTCATCAAGCCTGGTATGGAAAAGCAGTAGATAAGAACAAGCTACAGTTATCTACGTTAGCTATTTTCTGTTTTATTAAATCATTAAGGATTTCTAGTTGAGCATACCAATTCAGACGTGAACAATAGGTTTCAGTACTGTCAAACCATGTGCAGACTATCTGTGATTATTACCGTTCAAAACATAAGAAATGGCACTTTTTTATTTAACACCTACTGCCTTTTACCATTTTAGAAGTTGAGACAAATACTTGTACTTTAAATTCTTCCACATTTATTACAGTTTCATGCAGTAAACCTACTTCATACTGCAGCCAATATGACAGGATAGTCTTACATATAAAAAGGACAAAACATAGCATGTTCAAAGTATCGGAAGACAGCACATGTGCAACCTGGTATTTACCATGTCCAAACACAATCAGAAACTTAACATTCTTTCTCATTTAAAAGAATTAAATTTTAAAAAGAAAATCTGAGATGCGTCTTATACTCAATACTTAAACTAAGTTTTAGCGTCCTATGTATGAAAGTTAATTAGATGAGCTCAATACTCAAATCTGCAATATCTGGCAAATTTCTGACTCGATTTGCAAGGATTAGAACAAAATCCATGCAGACCAAAAAGAATTTAAGGCAACAGCATCACTAACCCAAAAAAAGATTTTTTGTGTGAAAAACAATCTAATCTAAAAAACCAGAAGCATTCTTTCCCTTCATAACACTAAAAAAAACATAACATAAAAGCAATAATTTAGAACACATACTAGCATATCAAGTGAATTATTTCTTTCAATTAATTTTCAAACCTACTGCTCTCCCTTTTAATTTCCCTTTTGTTTTTTCATAAACAATTTTTGTGTCGTTTGTTAGTATTAATTTTCAAAGGTAAAGTGATCTCTAAATTATGAGTATTTTGCCACCTCAAAGATATAGCTTATATAAACACAAGACCAGGTCAAAACAAGTATTTGAAGGAATTTTTCAAAAAGGAATACTATAAGCCACGCAGCAAAATTATTACAAGTGAATCAACAACCACATGGCCTTGACATGTAATACCATTAAATACCCCTCAAATCTCACCATCCTGATAGCTATTTTAACATTACTAACTGTAAAATAAAATACTGAGAAGCAAATGCTACTGCATTTTGCGTAGTGGCAAAATGAGTTCTCTCCATACAAAGAGAACTTACTAGTGCTCAATATCTCCCACCATTTCATTTCTCCACCATCCCTTCCTCCCCTATGATTTCCCTTCTCTCTTTTTCATATTCCTACCTTTTGTTTTTCCTTTTCTTCTTCCCCTCTCTTACTATGCACATCTGTTTTGTCATCTGCTCTCATTTGTTACTTTCTTCCAGCTGGCAGCATGTGAACCCCAGGGCTGAGGTCCCATTTAGCCATGTCTCAGAATGTCAAGCAATTCTGGCTAGGAAAGCCAGCTACCACCTGGGAGGTGACGGAGGGGGGCTGTAAGTCCACCAGAAAAGCCTGCCCAATAAAAGTCAGCCTCCCAGCCTATAATTACAACGCCTCATACACAGACACTGGGGCCTTGGAAAACGTCCAAGCTTTCCTTTTTCCAACCCTTCCTTCCCTTTCATTCTCTGCACTCTGGCAAACAGAAAAAAAGCCTGAAGTAGTAGTCAACACTTTGGTACACCTCAAGGGTTTTATCTTACTGCCTGAATGACACCCTCTTGGAAACAGATGCCCCTCCAACTGTGAAAGAATACTCAAAAATTTGGAGTTGTTTTTCTCACTGAAGTAGAGAATGCTCAAGCAGGGTTATTAAGATATACTGCAGTGCAGTTTCTGAAGTCAGTTTGCAGCCCTTTTTTGCAGTTGAAAATGCTGTCCTTATGCTAGAAATACAATCACAGGTGTACTCACTGTTAACAAAACAGGGTTTAATAGCCCTTTTAAATTTACTGAAATTAGGTTAGAACGATAATTTTAACTGAATCCTTGAAAATGTGTACAGGCTACACAAATTGCAAATCCTGTCATCAAGGGAAATACACAGATACATTCATCTCACTGTAACAGACACCATTTCATCAGTTACACAGCATATGTAAATCATGTGAAACAGAGGTAGGCTGACATTAGTCAGTACATAAGCAGCTGACATATCAAAAGGGTATGTTTGCAGATCAAAAGGATCTTCACCTTTTTATCTGCAGCATTTCTGTTGCGCCAAACTCCAATGTTATTTTTACCACATTTAAAATTTCATGGAATATTTAACAATAGCTTGGAATATTTAACAATAAGCTCTGCCCTCCATTACAGGACCAGACTTTGTGCAAATGTATTGCAGCAACAATAAAGAAAGCACACTGTGCCAGCTCAGTGATTTTATGGAGAGAAAAAATTCAACCAACCAAAACACACACACAAAAGCTCAAACAAAACCAAACAAAAATCATACCAAAACAAACAAAACCAAAACAAAATCCATGAGAAAGCCCCAACAGACAAAACACTAAAATCAGTAGGATATGACACAGGTTTTGTGTTGGAGCCTTTGTTAAATTATGTCCTCAAACACTCCAAAACACACGATCAGCTGTTATTATTCATTCTGGAACTGAGCTTTTAGAGTATCAGAATGTTTTGTGACACAAATCTATCTTGTTCATAAAATGAATTTGTATCACTTTTACAGAAATCTGATTGAAGTAAGTACCTAAAGCATCCAACACACATAGAGCTGTACTTTCAGCATTAGCTAAGCAATAGCTGGCACAGGACATGCTGGTTTTTGCTAGAAGGACAAAACTGAAATTGGAAACATTTATAATTTTACAGATAAAAAGCAGCCTTATGAATAAAAGCAAACCCGGTGGGCACAGCAGAACATCTCTCAAGACATCCACAGTAATGAATCAGCCCAAATTAATACCTCAAATTAATCTCTCAAACTGTGATACATTTATCAGATAGCTCAAAAGAGTTAAAGACACTGTAGCATGAACCTACAGGGGAAGCACTCCACACTCTTTCAAGAGACTACAAAATTAAACATCTGTTAGTATGCAAACTAATTCTGAACTCATTTAGTAAGTAAAAGAATATATTCTTATATATAATGGATGACTCCATACATACTAATGCAAAACATTCAAATGACATTATGGCAAGTTTTGTGCTATGTAGTGAACTGGAATAGAAAAATTACCATTTTGAATTCTTTAAGTTTCTATTGTTCCCCTACCACAGTAATGCTTTCATAAAATAAATTACATAACAAGCCTTACACCAGATTAAGAGACAACCAGTGTCTTCAAAAAAATCTGGACTGTATTAATAGTAATTATGACCATTAGATGGCTCTGCCTCAGAACTTCACCCATTTCCTCTTCCCCCAAGCTGCACCAGCTAAAACACATTTAATTTGCTATTTCCCTCACAATTACAACACTGTAAATGTAAGGAACCATTGATTTTTGACTTGGATGATCATGGAAGTCTCTTTGTTCATTTGTTTATTGTCAATGAACAGAAATACTTGACTCAGATCTTTCTAGCTATTTGTTAGCTAAAAAATATGAGTGAATGATTTTCTTATTCTTTCTGAGGTCCAATGTTCTGATTAGCCTGTATTTGTGTCATAAAAATATTCAGCTACCCTTTATCACGGAACTGTCAGGGTTGGAAGGGGCCTCTGGAAATCATCCAGTCTAACCCCCCCGGACATGCCAGGGCCACCCGGAGCAGGTGACAAAGGAATGGGTCCAGGTGGGTTGAAATGTCCCCAGAAGGGGAGATTCCATGCTCTCCCTTGACAGCTCTGCCACCCTCTACACCAAGTGTAAAGTTCTTCCTCATGTTGAAGTGAAAATTCTTGTGTTTTAATTTATGGCCATTGCCCCCAATCCTGTCACTGGGCACCACTGGAAAATCTGGCACCATTCTCCTGGCATCCACCAGTGGGATATTTGTAGGCACACATTACGAAGTCATATTTTTCTGAGCTTTTCCTGTACCCAAATTTCTCTAATGTTAACTTCCCAGAGATGCTCAGTGTTCCTACTAAAACTTGTTCAGAACTTTTATTTTAATGCTGCAAAGACTTACTTAGCTTTGCAGTTGGGAAAAAAAACTGCACGGTAAATAAAAGGCTGCTTTATTTATAAGATTTGGGGCATTTCTGGTGTCTCTTTGTCATTGTTTTTGTTGCTGTTCGGTAGTAGGTAGGCTAGAGCTAAAAAATTCACAAAGTAGCTGTAGTAGGCTGTATTGATGCAAAGAAAAAATTAAAGTATTAAAAAAGATAAATAGCCCATCTCCTACAACACTGCAACACTTTTATTCAAATGGCTGCAAATCCAGACACAGTATAGAAAAAATGTAGGAAGAAATTTTTATTTTGGCTAGGGTTTTACTTTTTGCCAATTGGAATATTAAGCTTTCAGAAGTTAAACACATCACCTGAAGTTACATGTTAAATGATAAATCTGTTAAAGAACGAAAACCATAGGCAAAATGTAATAGAGTTTTGAATTTTTAGGTCAAAGTTATTACTAGGATGACTCAGATGGCACTGCAGCTGAAGCCTTATTATACTTTACTGCTCACAGAAATGTTAGAAGTGTCATTTTACTTAATAATAAAAAACAACAGAAATAACAAAGGAAAGAAGTAGCAAATGCAAACCAAATTCATTCCCATTTCTCTAGATTGCAGCAGGATGAAAACCATATATGACTTTCTCTCTGAATAAAAAAATGTGTTCTGAACTTTTTTGTGTGGATTTGTAGTTATTTTTCTTCATCTCAGAGATGAAAAGAACAAACCGAGCTAAATATGACTTTTCTCTAGAAGATATTTGAATACTAGTTATTCATTGCAATTCTTGTGTATTATTTTGATTTCAAACCACATGGTCACTTGAAAGGGAAGACTGAGATCAACTAATCCAAGTGTAAAGCTTGAGCAGCTGCATAAAAACTGAGATCAAGAAGAAAAGGCCTGCCACAAAAGTACAGAATGAGCTCAGAACACGAAGGCTGGGTTCTTTCCATAGTAACAGTACAAACTTTACAGGGCTGCACGGGACAATGGAATTTTGCTTAGTCAATACTGAACTATGTAAAACTTTTTGAGTTGATAATAAAACCACTGGAGTATTTTTTAATTAGGTTTCTTCTTTTATAATTTATCAAGGAAGATTATGCACCATTTTACTCTCTGAAATACCTGGCCATATACACACAGTAACACTTTCAGATTTTACAAAAACCACAAAACATACTCATTAAGACAAAAATACCCTATATTCTACTCTTGTTAGACTCCATCTGCACTGCTGCACCCAGCTCAGAGGTCTCAGCACAGGAAGGACATGAAAGTCTTGGAGTGAGTCCAGAGGAGGGATGATCAGAGGGATGGACCATCTCTGCTACAAGGGAAGGCGGAGACAATCAGGATGGTTCATCCTAGAAAACAAAGTGTTTGGGGACGACTTCTACCCAAAGGGTAGCACACAAGCAAGATGCAGAGAGACTATTTACAAGAGGGAAGAGCTTAAAAAAAAAAAAAAAAAAAAAAAAAGTAGATTTTGATCAGATATTAGGATGAAATTTGTTACTGTGAGGGTGGTGAGGACCTGGCACAGGGTGCCCAGAAAAGCTGTGGCTGCCCCAGCCCTGGAAGTGTCCAAGGGGTTGGACAGGGCTTGAAGCATCCCGGTCTGGTGGAAGGTGTCCCTGCCCACAGCTGGGAATTAGAACCAGGTAACTCGTAAGCTCCCTTCCCACAGAAACCATTCTATGATTCTATGGGGAGAAGAAAGGCGAAGGGGAGAAGGAGAAGGGGAAGGGGAGAAGATAGGAAGGGAGGGGAGAGTTGGAAACCTTTTCTAAATTACAAAGAAAACTTAGGTTGTAGAAAAAAGGACAACATAATTGTTACACTACAAAACAATTTCTAATAGTTGATTTGATTAGAATTTTTTTCAGTATACACTCCACAAGATGTATGCAGATATTCCTCATCTTGAATGCAGAAAAATAAATTATAATTGAAATGTGGCAAGTATGCCTCCTAATAAAATAAATGTTTATTACTACATAACTGTATAAAGAAAGTCATCCATAACAAAATGAATAGTAAAATATATTTAGCAAAATGAAAAAGGTGCAGACATGACGAAATTATCTTAAGTACAAGGAAGTTTGCATAATAAAACATATTAGTTTACAGAACTACATCATAGAACACCATGAAAAAAATCACAGCTCCAAAATTACTTAGGTTTTGCAGGTGTGAGGTTTTACAGGTGTGCTTATATACGGGTAAGTATTTCAGAAGTGGAACACTACTTATCATCACACTTCTCATCACACTTGAAATGTTTACCAATAATCCCTTATTGTTACTTCAGAGCTAGTAGACTTTATATAAATGAGTTATAGTAAAATTATATACATATAGTAAAAATGTTTTTCCTACAGGAAAAAAACACTGTATCTACTTGTAGCATATGCCGCTACATCTTTTTCTTTAAGGTAATAGAATGTAAATATTTCAAGTGTTTTAATCTTAATAATATTATAGTATTATATAATATAGTATAATATAGTATTAATTATATTAGAATATTAACATGATCTAATATAAATTTCAGATTTTAGCCTCAGTCACCAAAATGAAACACCACTGAAGAATTCATTGGTGAGACCAGGCTAGAATTAGAAAACCCAAGCCCTGAACATTTTACTTCTCACAGGGGCCCTTAGGATATTTTTTTCAGCTGTGAAGTCCACAGTAGCATTACATAGCAAAGCACCCTTAAATGCCCTGCAGAAATGGGAAATAAAACTCTTCCCACTACTCTTCAGTTTCCATCCTGGCTCATTTCCCGCAGATCAAAGGGAATCAACCTGACACACGAGGCGTGTCCCCCTCAGTGATCCAGCAGGTGCTGGGGCCTGGCAGAAAAAGCCTGTTTTCCACAGCCCTTCACCTTGTTTGATGGCTGGCTACTTTTGATCTGACACTGCCCTCACACCAGTAATGACTTCCCCCTCACAGAACCCACCTCGCATCTGTCACCCGGAATAAAGGGTATCACACTGCGTCCGGACAAGGCTACGGCCATGAGATGGGCTGCCAGCAAGAGGCTCCCCAGCTCCCACCATTTCCAATTCAGCTCCCTTTGTTCTGATGGGTACTGGGGCCAGGGCACCGGTGACAACAGAAAGGATTATACACCAGCTGTGAAGCTGAGCCTTCATGAATTTGTATCTTTTCACCTCGGCTTCATCCTCTTGCTAAATGCAGTGAACTTCATGGGGGTTACTAGAAAATACACAACCAACAAATGTTATGGAAACTTTGTTTTAATCCTCTTTCCCTGTAAGAGAAAAGCCAGCAAATGTCATCTAGCTAAACTGAATGACACATTTTTCCCCCAAATATTATTATTAAAGTTTTCCAACTTATGTTGGAGGAAGTCACTAAAGGCCAGCTGGTTCATACCACTGGAAGAGCAGAGGTGAGAGGAGCAGGGTATGATTTTTGTTTTATTGACAAAAAGTGTTTGAGAGCTAAACAAGCAAGTTCTTTAGATGTACCTTTTCCTTGCAACTGAATGTTTTAACAGCAGGTGAAGAAAAGTAGAGGAGGACTTTAAATCAGATCACATTACTTGGAGAATATACAAAGAAAAAAATATATAGGTTTTTACATGCCACACAGTAATAATATAAATTTTCGTTTAGCTTTGTAATTACATGTGCTATTGTTCAAATTTCAGTGTAGTATATATTTGAATGACATACCTTCTTTTTGAGTCAGAAAGTCCAGTTAAAGAAATTAAACTCCTATCACAAAGGACACAATCACAACTTTTCCATTCCTCTATAAAGCACAGATTTGCTTGACATGGGTCAGAGCCTAATATTAAAAATTGCACATTTAATATCCTAAATAAGAAGTTTCTGACTTTCAGAGAGCATGCTCATTCTTCAAAATTAATATGAACTGAGCATATTAAAAGTATATGGAGCATATTAAAAGCATTTTGAAATAACTTTTTGAAGACCTAAGTGTGAGTATAGGAACTCAATTATGTAAAATGCTTAACTTCCAAAACTGAAATCAGATATTCTTAAGAGTTGTAGATCTAATTAATACAATTCAGAAATCAGTTCCCCCAGTCACTATTAATTTTTAACTAAGTTCTGTTGAAAATTCAACTAATTTTTCCAATTTTTGTCTCTCAAAAGTAACAAACTCCAGAAGCTAGCTGGCCTCTTTTGAGACCTGGTAAACTTCTCATGGCAAGATAATTATGCACAGCAATAGAGCACTATAACTTGCTGATATTCCCACATGAATCCTGGAATAATCCTGCAAAGAAGAGAAAGAATACATAGAAAATGAGGTCTCTCATTTTCAGCCCTTTCCCATCAAGAAACTCTAGGTCACTGTATTAGCACCAAAAAGATTTACCCAACTCCATCCTTGCGAAGTCACACAAAAGCCGTAACAGTTACAGGAAGCCACAACAACAGATGGATTTGTCAGAATTTGTGTAAGGGACCAACTGGGAACATCAAAGCACTACAATTTCTCTTGAAGAAACACTGCATGTATTTAAAGAAGCAGGCTACCTTAAGACGAACAATGATTTCCTTAGTTTTTAATGTAACTACCTCTTCCTTGATAAAATTCAGCTTTTTCAAATAAAACAATCACATTTTGTGCTGACAATTTAGTGTTACATGTCAGTGTCTATCATCAGCTTTGTTCCAAATGGGTTTTTATTTAACCTACAAGTGAGTTACCAGATGAATATAATGGGTAAAAAAACTGATCTTCAAAACAAAACAATGCAGGGAGGACAAGTATACAAAACTGTGAGAATTCCACTGGAACAGATCTCTCTCTGATTTGAGTTGAAATACAAAGATGGAGAATTTAGAAGAGAATCATAAGGATGACAAAAATATTGAATATACCTGAGGAAAAGAAGACAAAAAGTATCTTAAATATTTATTGGCTTATCTGAACAGAATAAAACAAAATGCACATGATTCAAACTGATGAGATATCTTTGTATGTGGCAGCCTAGGTGGAGCTTTAAATATAGCCTAAACAAGAAATACTTCAACTGTTCCGGAATTAAAAAAAAACATCTCAGGCAAAGGAAAAAATTAAAAAACTAAAGTTCAGCAACCTTGAAAGATAATTAAAGCAATAATTAGAAAGACAGCAGATATTTAGAGCAGCACACTTTTCCAGAAACAGATAAAAAGTTGACTGAAATTATAACTTTAATGCAAAAGATGACCAACAGCAAGGAACAGTGACACATCTGTCTGTATGAGAGCGTATGCAGGGGAAAGGAAAGCCCAACACCCCCACATACCTGCAGGAAGGTATGACTGACTCCCCAGGTCACATTCTACTGAATAACTGCTTTGTGCAGTATCATCCCAACTCGGGGTAATATCCCCTACCTCAGGGATTGCTGGTGGAAATTTCTCTTCCCTTTTGATGGAATTCTTAGTACCCATTCTGATGCAAAACAACAATCTTTCTGAAACCTTGTTTATTTTTACTGAGTGAGGATGCCAGTGTTAATGGCATCAGACAGATAAAGCTAAACAAACTGACCTTGAACAAACTCAGTGTCAGCAAGTGAAAACTGAAAATAAACTGTGAAAGTACATAAGCCAAAGACAAAAGTGCTCAACAGAAGCAATGCTTGAGGGCAAAAAAAAAAAAAAATCACTTCAGTCAACTTAAAAGGATTGCAATAACACTGAATAACAATAAGGTGAAAATTATGGGTTTGCATCATAATTGTAATCTACTACCTGAATTTGAAAAGAAATTATGGTCTGCAAAGACAGAAGCCCTTTGCCTCCTTGAAACAGTTTGCAAGAGAGAATAAAAAGAAAAAAAGTATAAAATCTTTATAAGATAAATAATAACTTTCAGTAAACATTTTCAATATCACTTGTACTATATAGAAAAAATGAGTTAGCTATTAAATGACATGCTATTTGTTTAACAACTGGATTAGACTCAATAACGAGGATAAAACCTTTTCAAAATCATTTAGATTTCAGAGGAGAAATGGTAAAGAAAATGCATGGCTATAGAAAAATATAGTTTCATGAGAAATAATAAAAAAAATCTTTAATATATTAGTTTTAGTTTTCCTTTTTATTTTTAATTAAGGTCAGCATTTAATGTTACTAATGTTATACCAAAATTCTCAATCAACAGAAGAGACTGATTTTTTATTGTATCTGAAGCTTTGGAGTTCTGTTTTTCTTTGCTTGACTAGAGAGCAGGGACAGTTTTCAAAAAGATAAGAGACAAAAAACATTTGATTATGGCAACAAATAAAAAGTTCCCCTGAAATATATAATAATTTATTACAGGAAAATCATACCTTTCCTGCCCTCACACCACACCATCCCCTGAAACAGTCCACAGTGGTCAGAAAAAAACATTCTTAATAACAGGAATAGAATATTAAGGTTCAAATGTCAGCCTCCATCCATCAGAACTCCTCAGGTATTGGCAATGAATTGTGCATTGGTGAGTTGTGCAACTCACAAATAATGTGTGCCTGTGCCTTTAAAAAAAATTATGTAAGAGAGGTCTTCACCATACACAGATGCATAGAATTTACCCCAACTATTTAAATCTAAATATTTTATATATTGATATTTAAATTATTTACATAATATTAAGTTAGTGTTTAGGAGGAAAACAAACAACAAAATGCATATGGCATAACAAAATACCTTTAATCACAACAGTAATTAAAGCGCTGTACAAAGAGCAGCTACAGGATAGGGAGTATTTTAATACTTTTCCTTCTATGTAATTGACCTCTAAATAGTCAAAGTACTGATTTAGGATCATAAATTCACACAGAAATAGTTTCTAAAGTGACTGATAAAGACTTTTGGTTTAGCTGATAAAAATCATAGTGTTAATATATTAGACCGGATTTCATCAAGGCACTGGAATATATGTCAATTCAATAAGTTCACAAATTTATAAATGGTGCACCATCACTGAATGACCACATCTGCTAGTCATTTCTTAGTCTTTCACTGCTGAACACGTTTGTCTTTTTTAAAGACATTTTTCTTTCATTGAAATCCACTGGTAGTGCTTACAAAGTGGTAGCATAGAATAAAACATGAAAATATCTGAGAGAATTTAGACCTGTAATCTATAAAAGTCTACCTATGGCAAAAGCATTCCAGCTCAGCAGTGAAATTTCTCACATTGTGCTGTACACCTATACGAGATTTCACTGCTAAAGATGAATCCAAGAACATTTTTCATAATTCCTATCAGCAGACTCAACATCTTAAGATATGATTTCCCCCTCTTCGTTTTATTTTGAAGAACCTATACAATAGGAACATATTTAAGAATTATTTTTCCCAAGTTAGTCCAATGTTCATAATCTATTCCTTTTATTCCACACTCATCTATTACTTTCTTAATCTTTTATTTTAAAAACAAGATTATGTGGAGCACAAATTAGCAATCCTCTTTAGTAAAAACAGCTTACATTCACTCTCACAAATAATGCTAATAAGCAAACAAATATGAGTTCGGGGAAAATCTGACTGCCAATCCCCACTCTTTTCCAGCATAAAAAAGTCAGAATAGATTGTATGACTGAATGTATTTGGAGAGCAGCAGCACATATAAGTAATCTATCCTTTGATTAGGCCAAACTTCAACATTAGGAGAGAAACTTGGAAAAAGCAGGAGTGAAGCTTACAGCATCCATTTCAAGTTCTCTTTTCAGAGAACATATGCCTTCTGGAAAAGCAAGTTTGTTTAATCATCTTGCAGATTTCAGCAGAAATTCAGGGCTTTTCCAGAATTCTCACTTTCTTTAATCCCAAGGCCATATTCTCCAAATGATCATAAAACACATCAAAAGCAAACAAGAAAAACTCCACCCAAAATCCATCACCAAGGAACTTCATTTTTATTCTTCCAAGACAAAATCTAGGCATATTAGTTAAAGCTGCCAAAAAAATAAAAATCAGTGCCATCCACTGATTTTTACTACAGGGATGGAAAGCCTCTCAGACAAGGCCAAAGACAGACAAGACACTTTCCTTTTTTTCCCCATGTTCCTCTCATAAAACTACCAAGGAACAGAGTAATGATGAGCAAAAGTAAACCAAGACAAGACAACTAAACCATCATTGCCTGCTTTTATTTGATCCTACACTTAGAGCAGACCATAACACATAGTGAAAAAAAGTATCAGGTAAGCCCTACCAAACCTTCTCACACCCTGAAGAGAAAATGCCCCTGTCCCAAGTCACGTCACATTGCTCTACATACATCTAGGTAATCCATCTCAAAATTAATTATCTTTAGCATAGACAACACATATGTGCAGAAAATAATAATGCTCGTCTTCAAACTTGGGTTTGAACATAAGCAAGCTGTATTTTCCAAAGGATAATAAAACGGTAAAAGCACATCTGTCATATTGCTGTGGTTTCCCCTGTTAACTGCTGCAGAAAAAAACCCTGAATTTTTAGGATTCATAAGGAGATATTCATAGAGATCTCTTGCTTTTTTGTGAAAAATGAGAACTTCTCTAAACAAAAGACTGGCACACACACATACTCCCTAGCTAGAAGGAGAATTTCTACCTAAAGTAAAAAGCAAGGGAAAGCTATATGCAACAAGAAAATGAGAGGAAAATGGAAATTGTAATGCTAAATTTATGCAGGTACTACAAACTGCAGTGACAGTAATATGAAATTAATTGGTAGTTCTTCAATAATATTTGTTTTCAGAATCAACTGCTGCTTTTACAAAAATGTTGATTTTGTGGTGTACATTAGCAATTACTCCTTACATTGAGGAGCCTATCTTTTCTGCAAGACAAGAAAAGAAGTCAGAAAAAAATTAAGAAAACCATAATCATATGTCTTCTGAATACAATTGCAAACAGGTTAACCAGTAAAAAAACCAATAATTCTACCTACTATGTTAAGCAAAGAAAATAATTTGCAGTGTTACCTGAAAAAATAAATCTAATTGGACACTACTTTTACGATAGCCAAATCTGTCAGGAACAAATAGGTCTGAAGAATTAAAGAGATGAAAGAGGGGTGCTGTCTCCTGTGATGGAGACTAACTATTGCAGAAGTTGCCTGTCGTAGTAAACACAGCTCTAGCCTGCCAATTCATGAATGGCAGATTTGATACATAAAGAATGATGTCTAAATATCTAAGTATTTGATCTGCCTGTTGTCTTTCATTATGCATTGAAGTTTTTCTTATTTCAAAGCATTTCCTAAAAAGACCAAACACCAAAAGAAATGAAGCATGTTTAATTCAAGAAGAAAGTATTAATTTTTTTTAAGTGCTGGGCAGATATATTACATTTTTACTTGTAAGTATTATTTGAACATATAAGCCAAATAATGAATGAAATGTTTAAATTCTTTTTCCTCAAATAGCATGCAAAAAATGGTGGAGCATTTATATACATATACAAAATTTCTGCACAGCTTAGTAGCAGCCAAATGCAAACCAACTGCAGAGAGATACTCTTCAGATCAAAAGTGCTTATACCACGAAATCCACCACGATTTTAATTGGTTTTAATGTACACTTAGTATTCATAATCACCTTCTATCACCTTGTCCATCTTAAAACTTAAAATCTATTTTTAAATAGCAAGTAGACATTGTTCTGCAGACACAAAAATATCTGCACATTGCAAATGATTGAATTAGTGTCACATGACACCACACTTCTAGGCATTATTAAGTAAACAGCTTAAAATTTACAAAAATAGTCAAAATGGGCATCTGGATATACTTAAAATATACTTGAAATTTTCCTTACAAATATTAGTAGTTTGAGAGCAGGAGCTTAAATATTTGTTTCAATATTCTACTTGTGCATACTTTAATGTACAAACTGTGCTACCATCATCTTCATAAGATTAAGAGGAAATTACTAGCTAAACCAAAGCTAGCAACAAAAATAAAGAACTTCACATGGCAGCTTTTTGCATTACCTCACCTAAGTTTTATTTTGGGAGGGTGTCAATTCACAGATGTATTAGATCTCTTTCTACAGTCCAAGAATCAATAATGCCATGTAAAAGCACAAGCCAATGAACTAAACCAGCAATATCTAACCATGAAAATCCAGGATTATTCATCTCCTGTTTCTATAACACTTCTCAGTCCCAAGACATAGTGCTTTATAGGAGAGGAAAACAATGATCTACCTGACTTTATGTTGTAATGCAGCCCAACTGTCACCTGCATGGAAACAACAACTAGGCCACTGCCATAGTATCTGAAATGGCTGGAACACCTTCAGAGAAGTTGGGAATTTCCAAATAACTTTACCCACCACAGAATGAAGCATACAGAGGTGGCAGACAGTGGCCTTCACAGGACATCAGAATCCTACCAGATATAATCACAAGAATTTTGTTGCCTAACAAAAAACTGCTTCCTCCAAAGGATGTTTGTCCTCCCAATCTTCCATTTGTATAACAGAATTGGTAAAAAAGTAGTGCCATTCAAGTTTAAAATTCACTGTCCATATACCTTTTCTCCAAGCAAAAAAAGTAACATCAACCACTTATCTCTACAGGCACCACGGTTTCACATCATTTCACGGAGGACTAGTATTACAGTGGAAAAAACAAAAGGTCAGCTGTAGCAATCCTCCCATAATAGTTTATTTGCAACACCTTTCCCAAGTGAGACTAAAAAAGAAAAGCAAAAAAGCACAGAACATCTACAAGATGTACACACAGAAAACACCCACACTATTTCTATCTCATTAAAAGCACTCCAAAACTTCCTGAAATTTTGTTGCAAATACTTCAAAATCTGGAGAAATTGTAGTCAGGAACAGTACAGCATTTTCCAGACTGTACAGTGCTAAGACACTTTTTTTAAAAAAACCAGGACATTAGTTCAAGAATTACCTCTATAGGAAGAATAAATTTTCTAAGGTATTCTGAGATGCAAGAGACATACTAAAAATGAAGGAAAAAAGCATAAGATAGATCTGTTCTGAAACCTATAAATTTTTGAAGTGTGCACCATTAAGGTATTTTCAGAAATACTTAAACCCACAGAAATTATCAATTACTATTTCATTCTCGAAACTCCCATCTTACTGAAATAGAAAATCTATTTAAACAGCCTTAAGTAGTAACTGAAATCATCCAATTTCAAGAATACAATCACAAATCTCTCACTTATGTTATACAATATAGGTATTCTCTACATAGCTGAGTAATCCCCATATTTTCAAGAAGCTGCACAAGATTAACAGCAAACACTCCCCCTCCCCCTAAAACAATCAAATAACTTCAGCGTGACCAACAACTTTCATTTTCATGTATTTTAAACAGCAAATTTTTAAAATAAAAGTATTAAAAAACTTCAAGACCAGTTTAAAGAAAACTGTAAAACTACTTTTATAAAAACATACTTTAACAACTTTTAAGTGTCCAAACGTGAACAGACTGGGAAACAGAATAAAAGAGAATTGTGCAGATGAAGAGAGTTGCAGAGCAGACATGTTATGCACACTGAGCACCTCTCTGGTCACACCTACACCCTGATGCAGAGCCTGAAGCGCGGAACTGCACAGCTGTGCCTCTGGCACAGAAACACGCACTGCACCAGCAGGGTAAAACCATGTTGCTCCAGACAGACACACTAGGCCTGCAAACAAATCCTCTGGGGCCCGTGTGCTAATGAGGGAGACCATGGCAGAAGCACAGCTATGCCTCCAACAGGAGCACCACCTGTGATCATCACGGCAAAAATTCAGCCCTTGCATGCAGTCCCACGAAGTCTTTTGGAAAACTTCACTGGCAATGCAAACTTACCCACAATGAAGCTGGCCCATTGAGCCATTTACCAAATCAAGTATTTTTAATTTTGAAAGCCAGGAATATAAAAATACTTTATAAAAACCTTACCCTTGGAGGTTTTTTTTTTTTCATTTTTCTCTATGTTTAAGAAGAAAAATATTTAAAAATAAGTACTTCCCAATCATATTTGATGTCTTTTGTGATTTTTTTCTAACTTACATTTTAATGTTTCAGATAGAAAACATTCTTAAAGCATACTTCCAATTTTACCAAGGTGGTAAAAGAGGGCACACCAGCACAATCTCCTCCATTGCCATGGTTTAATCCCAGCAGCAGCTCACTACCCACAGTGGGATAGGGAGGAGAATCAGTAGGGTAACAGTGAGAAAACACAGATACATATATATAGAAGTCTCATAAAAACTTGAAAGGTTTAAAAATAATTTTGCAGAAAACTGTAATTTAATTGTAAAATGTCAGAATAATGTAAAATTCCCAGAAAGACACACATAAAAAACAAACCACATCTGGATGCAATGGAACAGGATGACCAAATGAAGACAACCACTAGCTGGAGTCTGAGGATCACCCCAGCAAGACAACTTTTAGGGAAAGCCTCAGAAAGGACAGAACTTTTAATAGTTATCATTGGAAAATGTGAAATAAAAAACCCACAAACTATACAAAACAAGGAAAAGAAGGAACATTAAGCTAAGGACTCTTAAAAATACTTTGGCAAAGCTACACATAGCTCTGAAAAGCAGAATAGGATGTTCAAAATTAGCTACAATAACTACAACAGTACCTACACCTAAAGTTCAAACAAACACAGTTTTTTAAACATTATCCTTCTGGATTAAAAAAAACGATGGCAGTTGAAAAGCCCTAGCAAATTCTAAAATAAATAATGCTGTATTTCCTAGGATGGAAGTGCATAAAATGTGTATGGATGATAAATTTGTAATTTAAGTGTAAATCCAAGTATAAATATAAAAATTTATCCACCGAGGGGACTGATGTGTCAGTTTAAAACTCATAAGAATTTAACCTTGACTCAAAAAAGACAGCATTTAGGATTGTTACAGCAGTTTGGTCTCCATGCCTATTCAATTTGCCTTGTAATACTGTCTACCAACAATGTGGCATTTTGGAGAACAGAACTTCCTGAAGAGCATCTCCATATACCCACAGGGAACATATATTTTTGTTTATATTTAGTGACCAGGTACTGGTCACTATAGAAAGTTGAGAAATGGGAATGCAGACATTTGTAGAACTTGTGCCCTAATGATCTGATCTCTCATACTGAAAACTGTTACCTATGTAAGTTACAGGGAAGTTCTTTGGGAAACAAAAGTGTTTTCAAACAGCTTCAGAAATTTGACAATTTTCATTCTTTTAGCTTCATAAAGTTCAACTGGAATTTGCTGGAAACAAATGATATAAACAAAGATGTCTGCCTTTCATTACTTTTACATAATCTTGTCTCTGTCATACACAAATAAAAACGTATTTATATTATCTTTGATTGATGCAAATTACCACTATTTTAAAATAATGATACTGACAGTTTTAAGGGATTTGCTTCACAGCATCACACTTACGATCACTTTCAGTAAGCATCACAGCTCACTGGGAGAAATATTATTAGTTTTGATTTATTGCTATCCTTAGTGAAAGGCTGAAGACTCTTAAAAAGTACAACATGAGCCAAGATACCAACTTAACAGATGAAGAACCTACAAGTGATTCATCTGGAGTTTGCCAGTGCTCTCTTTGACACAACATACCACCAGATTAAATCAAGAAAACAAACAAAAACCCCAACAAGAAAACAAACAAATTACAGAAATTTTATCTCCATTTAGGTAACTTTAATATCTAGAAGCATATATTTTAGTGGAACGATTTTTCACTCCAGTGTCATGGAATTTGGTTTGTGACTAAAGTACTGTAATACCAGTGATCCCAAAGGACAACTAAATATGGGTATTTCAAACAATTGAAAAGGCTCCATATCCAGCTACCAATTCCTGGTCGTTGAGTTTTTAATTAAAAGCTCAAATAACTTATTCAACAACAAGAGTAGCCAAAGAAACGAAAAAGCAGAAATGTCTACATTTAACTCAAAAATTAAAACTCACAACTTGCTGAAATTTGCTTGTATACTGCATTCAGGATTTTTGCATTACCTCCATCCATTTCAACTTCCAATACCAGAATCTTCAACACTGAGAACATTACTTGTAAGTTCTCCCTAAGCTTGATGTACAACACTAACATGCCAGGCATAAAATGGACAGGCATGAAAAGATGTCACTTGAATGTATAAATAAATATATTTAACCTTTATGATATGCAAAGTATACCATCTGCAAGTATCAAATGAGTAATCACCTTATAATGCTGACCAAAAAGTAGAAAAAAGTTCTTTATCAGCCACTTTTCCACTCTTTCACCATCACTCACTTCTTTGACGCTGTATTGATCTATAGTATATGTATTGCACATTTTTATACGTAGAATGTTTATTAAAAGTGGTAACTAATTACAGTCCAAAGACATACTTTAAGCGGTATAATACCTAATTTTATATCAATATCAAAACTGGAAGTTTTTTAAACAGTAGATTAGGTACAACCATTAATCAACCACATGTAACCTGACAAGAGACAAAAAGTATAATTAAGACAGCATTACAGATTACAACCGAAGCGGTTGGTTGCTTTTTAAACGCGCACACACACAAAGCGTACGCGACAAGCAAACTCAGTACGTGACAAGCAAACCCACAACGTCAAAACGCAGAACCTGCCTAAAAAGGAGAAGCAGAAAATAAGCAGAAAGTGGTGAAACCGT
This sequence comes from Sitta carolinensis, assembly GCA_032173965.1. Taxonomy (NCBI): domain Eukaryota; kingdom Metazoa; phylum Chordata; class Aves; order Passeriformes; family Sittidae; genus Sitta; species Sitta carolinensis. The sequence continues at coordinate 74,738,875 of CM063313.1, forward strand.
ACAGCTGACCTTACTGAGAGAGTCAAGGATGACTCTGACAGCAATCCCGCCGGCGGCAGGGAAGGCAGGGTCTGCGGAAGCAGCGCTGTCCTCGGGCACCGCACGGCGCGGGCAATGCCGCCACCTAGGGGCTCTCCCCCGCTACTAACAGCGCGCTCGGCACCGATACTACAGCGACCGACCCGCTCAAAAGGCAACGGGTCTAAACAAAACAAACAAACAAAAAAAAAAACTTAAAAAAATAATTGAACTCTGAGAAACAAGGTTCTGTAAGTTAGGTTTCTAAGAAATTGACTAAATCATTTTATGTTGTTAAAAGAATTAATGAAATAAATGTTTCAGAAGAGCTTGTCAAAAGACAAACTTTTCCACAACATTTTTACTACCACAGATTTCTCAAGTAGTTCTTACAAAAGCATGACTTCCCTCACTTCGTCTTAGTATCAATATAGCCGTTAAACACATTTTTAAAGTGCTGAACCTTACTTTTAAGGTACATTAGGTGGTTCTGGTGCATATGTAAAGTGTTAAACTAAAATACAAGAGGAACTTTATCATTAGTAGTGCATACTATCAGCATGCCACCTGCACAAGGCTTTTGCTTTAGAAATCTCGAATTTAATATTTGACAGAAGATGAAACCCCATTATCCAAAGCTATGATATACAGTATACACAAGAGAGAAATACATCAGTCCTTTACTGTGGGGGTGGCGAGGCACTGGAACAGGTAACCAAAGATGTGGACTGCCCCATCCATGGAAGGGGACAGGCTGCACGGGGCTTTGAGCCACCTGGCCTACTGGTGTACTGGTAGTAGGGCTGGAACCAGACCCCTTTAAGGTCCCCTCCAACCCAAACCATTCCGTTACTCCACAATCCTCCTGAATGTGTATACACACTTCCAGCAAGCAACTAGTTATTGAGAGATGTTACTTATTCAGTATAAACCAGTCCTAACTAGGCTGAGCTACATCAAGTTACAAAGCTGTGTGATTTAGTATGTTGCTTGCTTAGCATAAGCAGCTGCATCTGCTGAAGCCTTAGGCCAGAAGCTTTGAACTTAGACCTAGATATGCTTTCAGCCAGAATAATTAATTTGCTTAGTCATCTTCCTAGATACCGCTACAGTGCTGTGTTTTAGCTTTAGTATGAAAAGAATACAAATAACATAGTGACGTTTCAGTTGTTGCTAGGCAATGTTTATTATATTAAGACAACTAGTTCTTTAGCTTTCCATGCTCTGACAGTGAGTAGGCGCACCAGAAAAAAGCCCCAGAAAATAAGAAGGCTACAGCTGTCAACAGAAGCTGTAACTCAACAAGACAAGAAATCAAGGGCCTGCTCATGTGGTGGACACATAGAAAGAAACCAGGAAAGTGCTAGAAGACCACAAATGAAAAATCACCATTAGATCAAGGCATGAGAAGAGTGTGTGAGAGGTGGGAGCATAAGTCATAAGGGTATAATTGCCTGGGGTTTTCTCTGTTCTGAGTCCCTCTTTGAAGGCACCCAACCTTGTCTGACCTGATGCTGCATCTCTGTTAAATCCATTATTTTTATAAATCCAATGTCTGAGATTCTGCTGTGGGAAGCCTAGGTCTGAAAGAGAAGGAGGTGCCTGTGTCTGCAAAGAAAAGCAGCAGCAGGTCCTTCTGAACACAGGGATTTAATTGTAAATACAGGAATTGACAGCGCAAGTCTGGAACAACTACAGTTCTGTTCAAAACCTCAAAAAATTAAATAAAGTGGTTGAAAAGTATTTTGGGAAAGTATACCTGAAGGAACATGGGAAAAAATTCTTTTTCTGAAATTTCTTCAAGTGGAAGAACAGTTTTAAGCAACTATATGTAAAAAGTGAAATAGCACATGGAATATATTGTGGGGGGGGATAGAAAAAGGACAGGGAAATGACATTATTTTGGAATATTTTCAAAAAAAGTTTCTTTCATTTACTTAGCACTGAAACAAAGTAAGTTATTTCCATATATTCCAAATATTTGACACTGTGCACTTTAAATGCCTTATAATACTTTCTTCCTGAAACAATTTGCCTGCTTAAAGTAAAGTACTCTCTGGTCTCAATGTTTGTGACACAAGGTACAATGCTGAAATAAGTGTTTTGTAGATGATGAGTAGGAAGCAGGAAGGGAAATGCTTTCCAAACTAAAAACAGAAGTGGGAAGGAGAATATCATTAAAAGACAAAAATAAATTTATCAGCTTACACAATGCTGATTAAGTTTATTTTTTCCAATTTATTTTATACTAAGGTGATTCCAGTCAATTCTCCAAATCATATGTTAACTGTTTAATTGTGTGACAAAACTGTGATATCCTGTTTGGTCTATCTTAATTCTTTTTACTGAAACTAAAATATATTATTCACATATCTTAAGTATTGTAGTTTCTATCAAATGGAGCATCACAGTTAACTTGAATTTTATCTGCTGCAAACTGCAAAGGTAAGCAGAACACTTACAGAATACTCATCTTAAAAAACTGTTAAAAATAGCCTTCTGTAAAATATGTACTTTAGAAATGTTATCACATATCAAGCATATTGCCAACTAGGCCAAAACTTGGTTATCTTGAAATTGAAGTATTAAGAGTCTAACAAAGAAACACAAACACAGTCAAGTCATATTCTAACTGCTTCAAAGAACATATTTGGGAACCATCAAACAAACAATTTGCCTTTAAGGATCCACTTCACATCATTTTCCTGGAAAGGAAGAAGCACTGTCATAGGAGCTACTATTGTACCGCATGCACTCCTAAATGAGCTTGTAAATGAAAGCAAGGAAACAAAGTATAGAGGTAGGAATGTTCTAATTTTTTTACAGCATCTAAAACTCCATCTCCTTTTATCTTTAGAAGCTCTCTCTCATTATCCATATCTAGTTCACCACAAAAAACACAGACACTGGCTGGAATAGGGAAGAACAAACTTGTAATCACCACCTGCTAAATTTCAGCAACCCTTGTATTGTAATTTTAGCCATTAAGTTGTCCAGTTAAGGAAAAGCAATTAAATAGAAAATAGTGTGTTAAATCAAATTAGTTGAAGGGTTTTTCTCCAGCTCAACTCAGTGAGTTCACAAATCTAGATCTACTCTATTCAAAATAAGGAAAACAGGCAGCTTGTGTAAAAGCTTCTGGAGATAACCCTTCCATTTGGGTGCACTGTAGTCACTGAGCTCTTCATCTCACAAAACCTTCAAAACCTTTCAGGACTCCACCCTTCCATGCAAGGTTGCAATAAAAGCAATTCAGGTTAAGTACCCCTCACTGTGTCTCAGTGAGAGTACTACACATAAGTGTGGAGCAGTTCCTTTGCTTTGCACCTAAGCTATGTACTCTCTGTGTGGGGTGGAAAGATTAAGAACAGCAATTGCTACAAAGATAATTAAATTAACCCATCTATCTTCCACCAGCTTCATACACACTGAACATTCACTTGATGCAAACACAGAAGTTATTGCACACCATACCAGTCACAACCATAAAATAAGAAGCCCAACTGAATTCAGCCAAGAAATTAAGAAATTTTCTAGTTTTGTCTGGACAGAGCTATGATCTGTTCTTCCATTTCACTGAAATTCTGTGAGATTATTCAATTGCATCAGGCTGCTTGGGGGCAGATCAGGCAAGACAACACAATGGCACACTTCCTAAGTCCTGCAAAGTTGTAATTTTTTTTTTATTTACTAGGTTCCAAATTGGGCCTGTATGCTTCAGAAAAGAGGCTCAGCACATAATTGTTCTTTCATTCAAAGGACAGAGGAAAAATAAACATGTTTTGAAGAGATACAAATCCTAAACAGTTATATAAATAACAACAACCTTCTGTTGTTGAGTTAGCCATGCAACATTAACTTTTTCCTCCTACATCCTTTGTCCCATTTATTAATTGCAGCTTTTGCTTATTACCATGACACAATCAGCACTTCAAAGATAGGAAAGGGTCTATTTTTCTGTGAAACGTCTAGCATATGCAGCAAACAGAACATAAATTCTCCTTCTCTGTTTCTGCTCAGCAGTCTGATAACTGAGTTACTTAGCAACAGATGAAGCAACTGAACTGTGTAGCCTGATCCACACACATTTCACTGCAAAGTAACACTCACAAAGGCGTTACTTAGCTGACGGTCGCCTCTGCCTAGATGTATTTTTGAAGTGTAAAATCCATTAGTGTGGGATAAGCCTATATGAAAACTCCACCATCATGTACTATCTGTAATGCACTATACATTTTGAAATTAACAGAAATTGCCTGTAAGAGTCACACACATGATTTTAAACACCTCTGAGACAGGAATAAACAAGAAAATACAAAACACAAGGTCATTTACATTATTTACATGGATGCTACAGTAGTTGTTTAAATGGGAAGCATAAGAGTCCTTTCTAGCACACTGACAATGTACAAACTTTAAATACACAGACCAAGCCCTCGTACGCCCAGTATATTTTCCTTGCCATAGAGTATTTTGATTTCAGAGAATAAATATTTATTCATTTTGAAAACACACACATATAAACACATATTTCCCCAAAACAACCTTCTTCACCAGAGAAGCAGGGAGTAATTTGTGCCACACTAAACACTACGAAGATTTTTAAGAAGGGAGAAAAGAGAAAAGTAACCCACAGAATCTGAAAAACCATTTGCCAACCATTAATCCCTTTTAAGGTAATTCCACAACTAAACAATTCCTGTATTTTTTAATTTATTATGGAATGTAAAAATTTCTATTCTACAATTGCATGAGAACTTCTTAAAAGTTGTCTTGGTTCATCACACAAAACTACACTGCCAGCAAGACTTGAAATTGTCTTGCCCCTAGCAAGACAAAAGCACAGCAACTTCTTCAGCTTTGTCATCTAGTGGCATTGTTCAACTGTTATTTTATTTTAAGGACTCAACACCCTGGAGTTTATGACAGCTTCAAAACTTACTTCATGTGTACATATGAAGATTTATGGAACTGAATTTTAATTTTACAGAGCTATACCAAGTTTGCCCCAAGACTTTTTTTTCCCCCTGAAAAATTAAGGATTTTAAGTACAAAGAAATTTTTAAGTACATGAAAAACTAGGTAAAAAAAATCAGTATTGAATTTTAGATAGTTTTTAAATAAATTACCAGAAGAGACAAAAGTTAGAGAAATTTCCTATTCATTTGACAGCAAAATATTTTGTCTTATATGCAATTAAAAATCAGTGTTACATTTTCAACAATGATGGCAACCAAGCAGAGTGCAAGTTAAGAGTACATTTCACAATTGCCTTAAAAAGAATTAAGATACCTCCTATGTTCCATTTCAACCAGGAACTTTGATGACATTTCAGATATCAAAACCACAAAGTCTTTAAGTGCTAATAAGTGCAGTAACAACTTCTTAGGTTACATTTCACACTATAAAGAGAATAAAAATTTCAATGATGAGAACTCTAAGATGCATCTACATGGAAAGCTAATACCTTGCCTCCATATTTTCCAATGATCAAGTACTTATGAAGATATTTAAACATACTGCATTCTTAATTAAAATTAAGCCATCTTTCACATACAATTATGCAAATCTTGAAGTTTTCCTATTCCTTTCAAAGATAAATAATTTCATATAACCCACCTTTCTCTTTCCAGAGAAGGAAGGAAGACATTTTTCCTTCCAGACTTCTCAGATAATTTATTTTTCATTCCGTATTTAGATAAGCATTAGAAGGACTAGCTTTGACAGTATTCAAGACTGTGTTTCAATACAGGAGGAGGGATATTGCCCATTTCCTGCATTTAAACTCTACAGAAATCTCAGTTTAAGTCTCTATTTCCTATTTTTCAATTTCTTACAGTTCTGATCAAAACCAATAACTGGCTGCTTTTTTCTTTCTTTGTAGATTTGAGATTTTTTTTTTATATAAACCAATCTTGAGCATTAGCATCTCTTGGTCTATTTGAAGCCAAATATCAAGTGATTCTTGAATACAAGGTATGGTGTTTTCTTACAAACACAATTTATTTGTTCCAGTTCAGCACTTTTGAAACAAAGGTTATAACCACGATCTTAGCTGACAGTTAAAAATTCAACTGCAAGCAAGTTTTACTACTTTCTTGCAAGAAACAAATTTTTAAAATAAAATAAATTTTTTAAAAAACCCTAAGTCAGTGTTCTGCCACACCATTTACAACCCACTCTCTTTTTACATTAGAAACCATCACCTCAAAGACTGCTTAGAATTAGGTTGCAAGATTGTTTCATTACTCCTCAACAACTTCCTTCTACTAGCACAGGCACATTATTCTATCCTGATGAGAAAGTGACATATTTCTAGAAAATATTATCACAGTGTATCACCGGTAATAAAGAACCCAAGCCCCAAAAATATTTTAGGTGTTTGTGCTTCTTACTGCACTTGTAGAAACAAAATAAACATTCCACATGAACTAAGTATTTTCCTATACAAACCACAGAGCTCCCAAACTACTCCTGAAATAACCTTGTTACAAACAAGAAGTTATTATGTTTGGCTTAACTTGTACTTTGCATCAACTTCTGAGCCATCTCTGTAGAATTAAATTTTCACAGCCAGACATATTTTTAAGCAACTCACTAGCAAAAAGCAGCCATTGTGAAGAAAATTTTTTAAAGATAAAGAGCAAGAGAAAGCTTTGACAATCAAAAGGCCTTGGGAAGAAAAAAATCACAATATGTACTTACTAATTTGTTTTCTTGCATATATATCCTTTGCAGCTTCAGACAGCCTTTAGCTATAATGATCATTCCTTCATCTGAGATCTTGTAACATTGCCCAAAATGTATGTCTTTCAATTCCCTGCATTTTGAACCGAGCTGCAGTTAATTAAATCAAAGGGAGAAAAAACAACAACAGAATTTGACTGAAACAAAGAGATGAGAGAAAAGATTTTTTTCTGATTCTCCAACCCCTTTAAAAATTATCATTCCTTTCAGGCTTTGAAACACTATATGCAAACAAGAAAGATTCTAATTACAAATGTGACAAAATGAAGTTACTAACTACAGTCAACAAAAAGAAGCTAAGAGCAGCACATAAGAACTAAGTTTTTTACTCAATGTACAGGTAGTTAACAATGCTTTTATGCTCAACAGCTTATTTGATTCACTCTACTTATGCTCTTTTAACACTCTCAGAGAGTTGATGATCCCTTCCTGCACATCTAATAAATAAAGGTCTTAGTCACCTTCACCATTCATGAAGCAAAAACGAGTTACTTAAGCACAGGTTTTGAAGAGCAACCAAGCTCAGGAAAAATGAATCCAGCAGAAGTGAAGTATAGAATGTCAAAATGTCGATTTAACTACAAAAGTGATCATTTAATTCCTAGGAATTAAAAAGAAAAAAGAAAGTATGTGCAGTCTCTAGAGAACAGCATTTACCACACCAAAAAAAAAGTCTCCATACACCAACTTTTAAAACAGAAGAATGTTTTGTGATTTTAATTAAGTCCTAAGAACAGGTATCTTCTTCTACTTGCTAAGCTGAAATATACTAAATTTACAGAAGAAGTTTGGGGAATGGATTGTTACCTGTTTCAAGCCTTCATCAGTGAGTCTGTCTTGATTGCCCACATGTACTTTCTGTAGAAGAGGACACTGAGAGGCAACTGCAATAATAGAGGTGTCAGAAAGCTGTTTACACCTGTAGGCAGTATACCTTAGGAGCCCAGGACATTTAATTGCTAATATGCATACTCCTGTATCAGACACATTGCGACAATCAGAAATATTGATTTCAGTAATATTCTGGCTTCTTGATGCTATTTTTTCCAACAGCTCATCAGTGACCTGCAAAGAAAAAACAAATACTCATATAACTTGTTCCATAAAGATCTTTAATGTCATTAGAAAAAAAATGGCTGTTTGTAAGCTGCATTTCCATGAACTACAGGAAAAATGATAGCATACCTCCTTCACAAATACTACCTATGGCTGAATAGTTCACTGTAATTGGTTTATTTCGGAGGGGTGCGGGGGGCTGATGGTTTTGATAGAATACAGGCAATTGGGGGAAAGCCAGTTCTGACAGACTATGTAGACTGTAGCTAGATGGTTTCATGATAAAGCTCACAAAGGGAGAGACAACAGCTAGACAAATAGATAAAATATGGTCAGCTGCAGGAATTTACATAACCATAAAAAGAATCCCAAATGGCTGCCCAACTTGACAAAAGTTCTCAAGTACCAGACTGAGCTCCAGAGTTTGGAGGGTAACCACAGACCTACTTCTCTTTTTAGCCATAAATAAGACTATCTGTGACATGCAGGTACTAGAAAGATAAACTACTTGTTGGTAGAATTGCCTTATTAAGGTTTAGGGCTTGATGTGCTTCAATGACCTCAGCTCCTAGGGGAAGTTAACAAAGCTTGAGGAGGGTAATGTACTACTGACAGTGGCCACAAAGAATGCAGAATTCACAGACCACAAAGACATTTGGCTGAACTTCTTAGACAAGGAAGAAACTAACAAAGCCTACTCAGCAACTGTGTTGAATCAACTCCAACTGAGTAAAAGGTGATTCTGGCAAGGGGAGATGGCAAACACCACAGACCACCAACCCAAGAAACCCACCAACCCAAAAGACCACAAATACTGAGTATTTCTGAGACGGACTAGCATAAGAAGTGCAGGGATCATTTAACCAACAGAAGATAGAATACTAGCTAATAACAGAGCTATGTAACTTGTAGCCAACAAACATTACTGCCTTTGATAACTGTAATGTATGTGATGTCCTATTGATAATAACTTCTGTCCTATAGCAATTGTGTTAGCCTTCAGTCTGTTTGCTACTTGTAGTAATGCTGTATGGAAGGGCAGTGTTTCAATGTCTTAAAACTTTTCTTTTTTCATTTTAATATATTAGCAGATATGCTCAATTTGATCAAAGGGAGGACTGTTAAGGAATACACTCAGTGCACGTAGCTTGGGGTGCAGCTGCAGTGGAGCTCAGGCTGAGCTCCAGGTGGCACAGCCAGAGGCAAAAGGCCATGAACTGGTGCCAACCTCTGGCACAACAAAGGGCACAGAGACTTCTGGCACAGCCAGGTGAGGGACACTTGGAAGTACAGCAGGAGCCAAGAGCCCCCAGATGTACCCATGCACAGACTGTGAGGACATAAAAGCACATAAAAGGGGTCCCTTTGTTGGGGTCCCTCCTCCTCTAGCCTGAGGTGTTATTCTGTTGCATATGATTACATTATTATTGCATTAATTTAATTATAGCATTAATTTTAAAAGAGGTCTGAGACTCTGCTGTGGGAAACCTGAAGTCAAGGCAGTAAGGAAGGAGGTTGACTGTGTGGGGTGTGCAGGGAGCCAAGCAGGACATCCATCACCTCCCTGGGGCTGCCACCATGGAGAGACTTGAGTCCCAAGCACGTGGTGCCAGTGTGGCTCACAGAGCAGCCCCCGGATGCTCAGACAGCAAAGTTTCATTAATACCTTTGTAAAAACACATTGCATCCATTTTGCATCTATACACATTGTAGTCAGCCAAAATGACAACCATCTTAAAACAATCCTACAAAGGACAATTCAGAAATATTTACCCATCACTTGGCATAGACAAGATTTAGCTTTAACCAAAGAGGGCAAGAGAGCAACATGAATCCCTTTTGATTTTTGTCTTATACAGCTGAGAAACAGTCTTTGCTGCATTCAAGATGGTTTTCATTTGTACCAAGTCATATCTTTTTTCTTGCTCTTTCATCAGGCAAGTGTTAAGATAGAAAAGAACTGTGCTGTGTTTGGCTGAGGTAGAAGTAATTTTCTTCACAGTGACTACTATGGGACTATGTTTAAGATTTGTGATGGTTTTCCTATTGCTGAACAGGGATTGCATAGAGTCAAGGCCTTTTCTGCTTTTCACCTGGCCACAGTGGCTGGAATGTTGGGAGGGAACACAACCAGGACAGGTGACCCCCAACCAACCAAAGCAATATTCCATGTGGCATCATGCACAGCATATAAAGTGGGGGGGAGAAGGAAGGAAGAAGCGGGGGATGTTTCAGTGATGGGTTTGTCTTCTCAAGTCATTGTTGTGTGTGATGGGGCCCTGCTCTGCTGGGGATGCCTGAGCACCCACCAGCTGATAGAAAGCAGTAAGTTAATTCTTTGTCTTGCTTGTTTTGTGTATGTGTGTGTAACTTTAGTTTTCACTATTAAACTGTCTTTAAACTCATGAGTTTTGAAGCTTTTATTCTTCCAGTTCTCCCTCCAACCCTACTGGTGGGGGAGTGAGGAAGGGGCTGTTGGCTTGGGTTAAACCACAAAAATCACAAATTGCAAAGAAAAAAAGAATCCTTCTTCAAATGCTATCATTGCTGTTTCTCTGTACCCTGTATTTCCATGACACTTTCAAGATACTGTTTATAAACCTCAACAAGAAACCCAAGGGCAATGGCTAAACAATGCTGACATCCCTGAAGATTTCCAAGGAGAGAAGTTACCCTGTACAATTCAAGGCTAGGCTTCTAGGCACCTCACTAAATTAGATCCAAAAATATTTCATTCTAAGATCAGCTAAAGGCCTAAAAAACCCCCAAACAACCAAACACAGTCTCTTTTCTAATGAGTAGGAGCCATACCAACTGAAGAATAAAATAAAGTAAATTTGTTAAAACAAACAGAACAAGCACCACATATGTGACTGTTCTTCCAACTACAGCATCCTCAGAAATGCTCATGTTTGGTTTTGAATTAATAAGAGGTCTGATATTTCAAGACTACCTGATGCAGAGTTGAGACAGGGAACCCACAACCATTCTGAATAGCACTTGTGCTGTTTAACAACTACCTCAGACAAAATACAGTATGTTTAAAGGAACCAATCTAAGGGTCCAGACATTTTCATTTAATAGCAGAAAAATCCATGAAACAACAGTCTTCACCATTTTATGTGTTTCTTTTGTTTACCCCTGGTCAAAAGAAGAAGTTCCAAGAACAAATTCTGAGTCATGAAAAACAATTACTCCACAATGACACTATCATACCTGCTGACGACTACTGAGATCCAGTTGCTTCCAAAACTGAAAATCTAAACAGAGGTCACGCCAATATTTACAGACTAATGACACTGAAAGGCAACGCTCATTCAGAGATAAGTTGGAAAATATCTGTAAAGAAAAAAAAAAAAGTCAGATGGAATCATATTTTAGAGACAGAAACATTTTATTACCAATACATCTTGTAAAGACAATTTCCCCCCGCTTGATTAGTCAGAGACAATAATAAAAAACCCTACATCCCACAAGAACTGACAATACTAGTAAGTCATATTAGTATAACCAACAATAGAATATTTCCTAAGTACTCATTTAATAGACTAAGTTTCAGAAGTGCTTCTGTCATGGCACACCTAAAGAACTGCAAATTAGCTCAGTGTTATCTGCAAGCCATTTAAAAAGTGCTTTCATTCCCATCCTGAAATGGATGGGAAACCTTTCTTTTTTTAAATGAACTAGTAAGAAGAGTCATAAAGGTACTAAAACAGCAGGTCTTGTGGGAAGGGAGCATGGGACGGTAGAGTAGATTAGCAGAGTAAATCAGTGTCATAGAACTGAAGCACAAAGTCAGCCTTTTATACCCCAAGGTTTTGAGCACTAGAGCAGGTAGCAAAAATAGAATAAACTGTAACTCTAAAGCAAGATCATAAATTGCTATAGTATGTATTACATTCATCCCTTTCTTAAAAGTACTGTTATTAATAAATAGAAAAACAGGGTCTGTCAAGCGTACACATGAAGGTACCCTGTCAGCACAAATGAACTTAAATCTACATGCGATCCTATGCGGAAAGGCAGTAGTGGCATTATACCTACACAGGAGTACTGACTGCAAAACATGAAAAAGTCTTCCCACTGTTGAGAGGACATAAGTACTAAATAGAAGTACTAATGCCAATCGCAGGCAATTTTCTCAAGAAAATATGAAAATACTGGAGAGTGTCCATAGGAAAGCATTGAAGCCTAGCAAACATGAACACATTCAAGGAACTACTACAACTGTCTAGCCAAAGAAAAGGATAGCAAAGGGGAAAACACACCAGAAAAAAAAAAAAAAAAAAAAAAAAAAAAGGAGTAATGAAGCATTGAATTATAATGGTAACTTACAGAACAGAACAGACAAGACAACAAACTGCTGAGAATAACAACCATAACTGTACCCTAGTTCTAGGGGATGGCTTACCCCAGGAGTTCTAAATATATAACCCTACAAGACCCCTTGATGAAGCAGAGCTCTAATAAAAGAGGAGGGGGTCAAATTCATGATGCTCTGTACATGCTCGCAAGACTTATCATTCTACTCTCTAGCTATGAGAAACTTGCAATCTTCTATACAAGACTCCTCAATGCTGAAGGACTGTGTGTGAACCCCATTTCCCCGCAGGCCTTTGCTTGGCCATTACCAGAGTCAGTGACTGCTTCTCATTAGCCAGCCAGTTAAATACAGCAGACAGAAGTGCAAACAAGACAATCACTGTCTGCTTTCTCCCTGCAGTTCTTGTCCTTACTGGTGAACCAGGATGTGGCTGCAATCAGTACTCAAAAAATATCATCACCCTCAGTCAAGAAGCAAGCAAGCCCTGGATAGTAAGTGGTAATTTGGCATCTGACATTTCCTGCAAAAGCGTAATTCTAAACATCAGAAAAGGTGACAGTCTGATGATGCTCAGTATTTCTAATTATGTTAGAGCAGTAGGAAATTGAATTCCTGCTATCAGCAAGAAACTGAAGAGTGAATCTTTTAACAGTTATAAAAACCTTAGAAGAGAACAAAGCAACATGATCTACATTTTGTTTAGATAGACATTTGGCTGACTCCAATTAATATTAACAAAGGATATCGAGGTTGGCATTATAAAATACTTGAACAAATCTTTACTCAAGTGGGAAATAAATACATTTATTTGTGGAAATACCATCTTTGAGAAACAAAGGCTCACAGTTCTGAAGAACATAGTAAACATGGTACAGTAAAGACATTGCTAATACAGCTGCCACTGTGAAAATGAAAGCCCATAAATATTTTTTGTATTATATTTTGTTTATCCTGGGTTTCCTGGGTTGACATGGGTAGGTTTGGGGGGGGGGGGGTGGGGTACAAAGGCAGCTTCTATGAGAAGCTGCTAGAACCTTCCTTCATGTCTTACAGAGCCAGTGTCAGCCAGCACCCAAGATGGACCCACACTGGCTGAGGCTAACAGTCAGTGATGGCAGCAGCACCTCTGACATAAAGTAAAGAGGAGGAAAAAAAAGTCATTGAGCAGAAGCAAGTTGCAACCAGAGATGCAGTGAGAACATGTGATGAAGAAGGAGCAGCAGAAACAAGGTATGATGAACTGACTGTAACCCCTATTCTGGTCCTTCCAAACAGCTGGGGGAAGGAGGAAGAGAATTGTTAATGCAGTTAGGCCAAGGAAGGATACAAGGGTCAGGAAAGGTGTAAGTTTTACTTCTCATTATCCTACTCTGATTGACTGGTAATAAATTCAGCCAATTACCCCAAGTTCAATCTGTTTTGCCCATGATAGTAATCACTGAGTGATCTCTTCCTGTCCTTAATTCATGACCCTTTCCTCATGTTTTCTCTCACCAGTCAAGGAGGGGAATGCCAGGGCTTTGGAGGGGAACCTGGTGTCCACCCAGGACCAACCGACCATGCCACCATCATGCTGATAGCTGAAAGCCCTCACAAACCATAGACCTATTGCTAACATGTTTCTCCTGAATGAAGCAGCTGTAGCAACAACAAAACAAAAAAGAAACAAGTTTGATTGAGAATTTGACACAAGCAGTTCTGCTGCATAGAAACATTCTGAAAAATGTCCAAAAGCATTTGTAGTCATGTTTTAGCCCATGCTGTCATTAGGTCTAGAAGCAGAGATAATTAAGGAGTACAGGTGCTGCAAACTGACTTGTTAAAAAACAGTAAGTGAGGCCACCAGGACAAGAAGACAGACCAAGTCATTGCAGAAGTACCAGCATGCACATAAGTAGCCATGAAAGTTACACAAGCAGTTTGTGCTTGAAAAACAAGGCTTGCCAGTTTTATTATCTGTAGTAGCTCTAAAAGTTCCAGCTATATAAGGATGCTAAATAATGCCATATAAAACAACAGCTTCTCTTCAGACCTTGCAATTGTTAAAAGATGACATATTGAATTGCACTAAATGGAATCTAGTAGCAATGTTTGTACATATTCCAGGTGGTGGCACATCACCCTTACATTACGGGATTAGCTGAGCTACAGATTAAAATACTACACTAGCACATAAAATGCTTTGACTCACTTTGATGACTTCACTACCCTTTAATTCATTATTATTCTCTAGATATACAATTATATTGTGGCAGCTTAATTGTCCTGACTTAAATTTTCTAATTCCCAAGGATGTATAAATACAGCTGAAAGCTAAAACCACTCCTACCCACAAGCCTGTTCATTTCACTCCTGCTTATGACAGATAACTTGGACAGCAATGATTCCACTAGTTAGCACATTTAATTCCTGAAATTGAACTCAAACATGTACACTTTCATATCCACCATTCAATTTGTTCCCCCTCAACTCTGTCTAATCCCTCTTCCAAATACTAGAATATCCCTCAGTACAGTAAAGGGTAAAAAAAAAAAAAAAAAAAAAATGTTTAATAGCTTTTTCTAGAACCATTTTACATTACTTTCCCTGTTGGCAAAAGGCAGGGGTAGAGAAAGCAGAGTTCTGGAAAAGGAGGTCCCTCTCTCTCATCTTACCCTCTTTCAGCTCAAATTCCTAATGCACTTGTCCCTTTCTCCTGCTTCACCCTTTCATGCCATTGTTAAGATTAGTGGGTTTCTCTTTCCCTTCAATGGCTGCAAGAGACTCTGAGCCTTCAGGCTACAGGCTAAGGATACCTGATCTTCCCCACTGATGGCCTTATCATACCTTCCAGACAGTAAATTCTCTAACAACAAGCTCTTGCTTTGAAATATAACTGTTCACACAGACTCATTAAAGACCAGTAATGCCTCCTTGCCTCAGTCTTTAATGGTAAGACTGGTTTCTCTCTAGGTACCATTCCACTGAACTGGAAGACAGGGATAGGGAGCAGGATAAAGTTCCCCCATAATCTAAGGGAGAATAGTCGGTGACCTGCTACACCACTTAAGACCCAAACAAGTCTATGGGAAAAAATGGGATCCACTGGCCCTAAGGGAGCTGGTGGAAGTGCTCACCAAGGCACCTTGCATTATTTACAAGTAGTCCTGACTGCTAACAGAGGCATTTCCAGCTGACTGAATGCTGCCACATGGCGCGGATGTGGTCTTTGTGTAGATGAAGTGATGTTCATTTACACAAACGGTTCCAGGAACTACAGGCCTGGATCAACCAGGAGTCAGACCCAGCCAGTGTGGGTTTATGAAAGGCAGATCCTGATTGACCAACCTGGTCGCCTCCTATGACCAGGCAAGCTGCGTGGTGGAGTAAGAGAAAGGCTGTGAATTTTGTCTGCCTGGAATTTCACAATCTTTAACACAGTTTGCTCTGACACAACACTCTCCTGGAAAAACTATCTGCTCATGGCTTGCATGGGTATACTCCAGAAACAGGAGCAGGACCAGGGCACTGACCATTCCCCTGGGCTGGGCACTGGTGAGGTCACAATCCTGTGGTCAGGATTTTGAATCCCTCACTACAAGAAAACACTGAGGTGCTTGTGTGTATCCAGAGGGCACTGGAGCTGGGTAAGGGTCTGGAAGGGTCTAGAGCACAAGTCTGATGGGGAGCAACTGAGGGTTTTCAACCTTGAAAAAAGGAGGCTCCAGGGGAACCTTATTGCTCTCTACAACTACCTGTAAGGAGGTGTCATGGTTTCAATTTGAAACCAGGTGGAAACACCAATTTCTGTTCTGGTTTGATTTTTTTGCCAATTTCAAAGTTTTCAATCAAGAGCAAAGCAGGCTTAAGCTTAAAATTAATAAGACTTTATTAGCTAATACTAAAAGAAAGAAAAACAACAAGAATAAGGATGGAACCTTCAAAACACTCTTCCTCCCTCCCCACACCTTCTTTTCTCCCAGCCAACAATGTAAAGAAAACAACACTCAGAAATCTCAGTCAGTTTTCCACCTCTAAACCAGTCTTTTTCAGTTCATCTAGGGAGGGAAGCACCTCTCATTCGCGATGGTCAATTTACCCACAAGAAAACAGTTCTCTTGTAAATCCATTCTTCATGAACAGCAACCACCCGGATCTCGGATCTTCGAGCTCATGAAACTCCTCCCATGTTCACAATTGTGTCTCTGGGCCACATCGATGTATGGGGTCTAGTTTAAAGATAACTGTTCAAAACAAAGGTTCTCTTTGTTTTAGGGACCACCTTCACCTCCAAGGAACAGAGATTCACTTCTTCTTCGAGGGCAAAGAGTCTTTATCACTTCATCTCTCTGTTCAACTTCTCATGAAATCAACAGTCCCCTCAACATTTCACTCCTTTGCTCAGGTCTACAATTTGAACTCTTTTATCTCCCCCATACTTCTTTATGGTTTAAAGGAAACATTTCAGTATGTTATAATCAACTACCATAGCTTGCAAGAGTCTTTTATAGCTCAAAAGCAACTTCTCACACTCCTTCCACCTGGACTTGCACTCTTTCTTGACTGACTTTGATACTTCATGTGGTCTTTGCACGTCTACATTCTAGTTTCTCTCACTGGAGAGAGGATGGAGGCTTTCTAAGTTCCATCTGTGCACTGATGCACTGAAGGAGTTAACAAGAAACAGCATCTGGCCACGGCAGTCCATGGTGTCATGTTTCACAGCCGTGCTGGGGGGACTCTCAGAGGGTTCAGGCCCAGAAGGCAGCCACGGGAAAGTTGGACAGATTCCCCAAGTTCCTTTTGCACCGTCGGTCTCCTCAGGTGTTCCAGCCTCATGGTGCCTCCCCCCTCTCTGCCCAGGCTCCCAGAGGCAGGTTCAGCCGGGGCCAGCAGCAGAGCAGACTCTGTGCTGGCAGATGTTCCCAAACCAGCTGAGCCTGCCTGGCCCGCGTGGCCTCCCTGCCACCCATCCAGCCCAGGGCCGAGAGGGCAGAGGTGTGTGCTCTGAGAGCCGGGAGGAGAGAGACCTGCCCGGGCTTCCTGCAAAGGGAATGAGAGCTAGACAATGCTTTCCATTGCTCCAATAAAATGCCAATCTCCTGCCTAGCCAGCTCACTACCCTGGGCTGGTCAAACTAGGACAGGAGAGCATAGCCAGAGGGCTTCAGGGTCCTCTGCCAGGTAGAAACTGACAGGACAACAAGAAATGGCCACAAGCTGAGTGGAAGTTTAGTCTAGACATTAGGAAAAATTTCTTCACTGAAAGGGTTATCCAGCACTAGAACAGGCTGCCAAGGCAGTGGCGGAGCAACCATCCTTGAAGGTATTTAAAAGACATGTAGAGGTGGCACCTAGAAGCATGAATGGTGGACTTGGCAGTACCAGGTTAATGGTTGGATTTAATGATCTTGGAGATGTTCTCCAACCTGAGTAATCCTACATCAAAAGAAAATACAAAAATGCAATGCCCATGACAGCAAAAGTCAACTAATAGATATAGGAAGTTTTCAGTCAAATCACACTAAATCTACTTCACTCAATTCAAACAGTCTAATTTTATACTGATAGACACACCCTTACAAATCCTTTACAAGAGAAAAACCACAGTTTTACCTTTAAACAACAAAACACAGCTAATTCCACAGTACCCTACATGAGTCAATACACCATTCTGAATCAGGTGATGTCCAACTGATTTTAAAACAACTCCTTGCACAGCACAATTTAACCACAAAAAAATAGTGTCTGAACAAGTTTTGATGTTTTCTTCAACTTTCTAGAATATTTTGTAAGACAATGGATAAGAAAGGGAGAAAGCAGATGCTGGTTAATAATAGTGAAGGGTCCAACCAGAAAAAATAGAGATAAAGTTATTCTGTGTAATTATTTCCTTTATCACCAAGTCCTTGCATAATGGGCCTCAGACATTACACCCTTACACTTCCCCACTGTTTCTATATTAAATGTATACTAGATAGTTCAAACTGTGTGTTTAAAAAAGACTATTTTGAACATTTGTCCAAAATGTTAGTATTTCAGCAGGAACAAAGGAGGAAAAAAACCCAGCAAAACAAAAACACCACAAAGCATCCTATAAATATCTTTTTTTTTTTTTTTAAGATTAAAGATCAGTTTTAAAAAATCAGAAATCCATGTACTAAATTTAAATAGTGTGCCTTTAAATATTTCATAATTTTGGCCTTAAATAAAGTTCCTCAAAGTGAACCAAGTGAAGAAGATAACTGCAATTTTAAACAAAGGAAATAGTGAAAAGCTGACCATATCCATTAAAGTTACTAGGAAATAAAGTTTGGTAGTAGAAAATTGTTTATGTGGTTGCTAACACAATATCCTCAGCATTAAATTTTCTAAAAAGTAATCCACATAACCAAACTCAAACATAAGGTAAACATATACATAATTCAAGAAATAATTTTAACTTAAAAGACAATCTTCATCTAAAAAAAAAAAATTAAAAACCATAATCAAGGAGTTCGAATTATTGATGGCACATACTAAAGAAGCTTTAAACAGGAGAATTCAGTTGATTGCTAAAACCATTCTTTAAAAAAGATACTGCTTACTTTGAGAACAACGTATATACCTCTTGGATATGAACAAATTATAGGCCCCACAGCAGAGACTGTAAAAAGTGAATCCATGCACCTCCTATTTCTGTCCATCATTTTCATTTGAAATAATAATTTCATTTCTGTGAATGAAGCTCTTCTCTATCAAGAAACTTCTGTATTCAAGAACAAAATTGGTTTTTGTAGGTAGATTTTTTGAAACCAAAAAGCTTTTGGAATTAACAACAAAAGAACAATAAAATGTACACTCAAACACTTAATGGTTCCTAAGAAACGAGACATTCATTCTTGGAAAACTGCTCATTTGTTTCATCATTTTTTCTGCAACTAACTATAATGTCGTTAACAAAAATATTTCTCAACTACCATTTGACAAAGAACATGCTTTGTGCATGACATTTTACAATGAACAGCAAAACACAGTATTTGCTATTTGCAGACATAGAGCAGTTAAGCTACTAGTGGATTTATGTTTATTAAAAGCTGCTTCATTCTATTTCAGAAAACTTAAGAATCATACAGAAGAGAAGAGGAAGAACAAGTAACTACCTTGTTTTCAAGAGATTTTTTTCACTTTGCCCACACGTAACTTGAAAAGAACGAGAGAAATACCAATGATTCTGAGTTTATGAAAGATGTTAAGCATTGAAATCACATATCCCTGAAAGAAGCCTCAGTATATCCATGAAGGAAATCAAAATAAAATTGTTCTTGTGATTAAGAAAAATGTGCCAGCCAGGAAAAGTGATAATGTGATTTCACATCACAGCCAGGACTCTCTTGGCAAGTTGCCATTCATAGCAACCATTTACCAGTCCCCTACTTCCAGCCACTTGAATTTTAGCACTGGATTTACTTACTGATCATACTTAGACAAAGTCTTTTCAGGCACCTGATCTTAAGGAAAAGTTCTGCAACATTAAACTGGTGCCAGATTAGCCAGATGAATTTACTCGCCCTGCAATCGCATGATCACTCTACAGAGCACAAAGCCAGTGGCAGGAACACACAGCCAGAAGTTGCAAAAGGAGTCAGACACTGCCCTTACCAGCCACTTATTCAGATTGCCTTAGCTGGAAGGCAAAACACAATATCAGTTTCTGTCTGCAAGAAATTACTGTCCTCCTAATGGAAGGGTAGAGTCCTGACCAATAAGCAGAGTAGCTTTACTTGCAGGAGCTCACAATGCTTTTACTCTCAGAAACACAACTGTTCTCACTAAAAAAGACACCAGCTAATGCTTCTGAGTCACCCTGCCAGTTTAAAAGCAAAGAAATTAAAACAAAGCAAAATCTTTGAAATATCAAGCATGGGTCAGGCAACATGGACAAAAGAAACAAATAAATTAATAGGGAATGAAAGTAGAAGTTACATTTAATTTACTTTATACTCAAACACTGCACAACTTGCAATCTGTTTTCTCCATGCAATAATACATAGTTTTGGAGATAGAGAACAAGCCAAGCCAACTCCTAAACAACATTACAGAAACTTTTACTGGCCACGAGTGTTAAGGCATCTATCCCTGCCAAAAAAAGCAGAAATTTCATTCCAAGACATTTCTCCTCCATCACATAGCTCATTCTGTGATGTTAAAACCTGCATGCTTGAACAAAAGCCACCTTTTCAAATAGACCTCTGCAAAGCAAAAGAATAGCTTTTGTAATTCTGCAATAAATTCGTGGTAATCGAACACTGAGCTGGTTAAGCTGTTTTTCCTCTAGTGATCTCTCCCTGTTAGCCCTCCCCAATAGCTCGGTTTGTCCCTGGCTGGCCACACCCTGTCCCACTGTACCTGTCCCCCGATGGGAACACCCCCGGGAGGACCCAGGATAAAGGCTTGGGCTTTGGGGTCCTGCTTCCTCTTTTGCACCCCCTTCAGAAGAATAAACTTCCATGCAAAAATGCCTTCTCTAAACTTCCAACCTCACACAAGGGATCAGGAGACCTGTGGGAAGCAGAGAGCCATCTGCTTTCTATCATTCCTAGGCTGTTCTCAGCCAGGAACGGTTGTCCCTGGACACACAGCCAGTGGACAGGGACGGCCGGGCTCCCACCAGACTCCCAGCCACAATAAATCACAAAATTCAAAATATCTTTCAGATATCTATTAATGAAATAATGAACATATACTGTCTTCTCTTCAGTTACTAGTCTACTAGCACCCACCCTTCACAATTTCCCTCCTCAGCTGCATTCCAAAAGTTCAGTAACACCATAGTGAACCTCAGACTGGTTCATTTCCCCACCAGAATCACAGAATGACAGTAAGCTGTATGGAAAAAAAAAAAAAAAAAAAAAAACAAAATAAGTCCATAACAAACCACACTGCTTTTGAGCATTGCTAAAGAAAAAGGACTTCAGGCAAATTAAGAGTGAAATTAAAGAACATTTTACCTCCTAGCATCAGCCACAAAGGTTTAAAACCTATTCCATGTCTCTTAGTGCCACATTTAAAAGACACAACAAACTTTAGACAGGATAATATGATGGGAACACCAGCATAAATAGGAAAGAAAGCTAGTATTACAAAAGTAACTCAATGAACTTGCAGATAGAGTCCTATCCAAATTATTTATTTTGATGCCTCTGCCTCCTAGCCAGCCAAAAAGAATTAAAAAAAAAAAATCACAGTGCAACTATAAAATGCACATGCAATCTTTTCAGCTATAAACACCAGCATTCAAAAATCTGAAGACAAAATTAAAGATCTGTTTCTAGTTTATCAAACCCACTTTATATCACTCACATTATCTTAAATTCAGTGCTAGTAGTACAATGACAACAGCAATGCATCTTGTATTAATCAAAATTATAATTAAAAAAAACATCATCGCAACAAAAGAAAACCTGTAACTTATTTCAACAAGGGAAGAATGAGAAAAATAAGTAAAAAGCACTGAGTAAAGATACAAGAAAGGGAATCAATAGTGCTTCAAATAACAGTAACAATATATATACTCATGCACACACTTACCTTCCCTTTATAGTGCATTAACCCTAAGCCAAAACTGACAGGGTCTGTGCTACAGGCATGTGTTCATGCTCTATAAAAATAAGATCAGCAAACTGAGAAAGAGGACCTCAAAAAGAAGACACCATCCATTCTAGACCCTTCCGTTTTGAAGCAAGTTCAAACACACCCCACTCTTGATAAGGGCATTCCCCACAATGTTAGAAGAAGAATCAAAAGAAATATCATCTTGCCACATAACCTAAGAGACAGAAAACCACTGTTGCCAAAACCTGGAAAATGCTATAGTGTAAGAAGATTTAAGTGCCTCACCCAAATTAAGCTTATTATTTCCTTCTATTCAAGAAGGGACAGGAAGACAGTTGAGCTTTCTATCAATTTTTTATTAACTAAAGATTGCATCTCAGTCTTCTTTCTCATCAACTGTGTCCTGGTTTAAGGCAAATTTGGGAAGAAACCTCTGAATAGGTCCCTCCAGAAAACCAATCCAAATGGCCCCTCCCCCGCAACTGGTTCAGGAAAGAAAAAAAAATTTCCTTAGAGGAAAGTGGAAAAAATGTGTTTATTCAAGAAGGGACAGGAACACAGTTGAGCTTTCTATCAATTTTTTATTAACTAAAGATTGCATCTCAGTCTTCTTTCTGAACAACTGTCATTCAGTTTGTCCAGAATCTTCCAATTACTGTAACATGCCATGTTTTTCATGACCTCTGGCTCTCCTCTGATGCCTCTCGCGTTTGTGTGTGGATTTTCTACGGAGATGTCAGTATCCACAGCCTAATGCAGTTCTCTAGCAGAGGCTTTAAAAGTACCAAGCACAGGAAAGAATTTCCTTTCTGTGTGTTACATGCAGAACTCCTGTTAATACTCCTCAAAAGGAAATATGAAGTGTTTGAATCGGCATTCTCTTGTAAGGTCATGGCTCAGTCTGCAAACCACTTTACACCTTTTTGATTAAATAGCAGCACTGCAAAGAGGTAACAGGTACAACAGGAAAATTTATTTTTTTATTTTATTTTACAGGAATAAGTAGCAGTGACACGTCAATAGGCACAAATTTGTCACACACAGCTCAAAGTTTTCAGAACTTTGTCATAAGCAGCAGAAGATTTTGTCATTTTCTGTAGTGCATGCTTAGAAACAGCTCCCTTTTTTTTATCCATTCACACATGTCTAGGATACAGTCAAGCTATCTATAGCTGAATGATCTATAATTCCTTAATTCCCCTCGAGTTTTAAAGAGAATGGCTTTAAATTACCCTTTAGTCAAAGGTAATCACTACATTTAATGTAAAGATGACATTTTGCCCACTGTACAACATTGTTTTCTCATATATGTTTCAGCAGCAAAATGAAAAGCAAAACACCAAATCCTGACTGTGGAAGCACCATTCTGTTATCACTTCCTATTGACCAGAATACCTCTACCCCAGCCAGGGAAACAGGATCAACTGGCACACGGCACCATGAACTTCCCAGTCCAGTAGGGCCTACCTAATGATCTGCAGGCTAGTTGGTCAAACCCTTCCACCCATCCCAAACCCTTGGCTCAGAGGAGACTGAACCACTGAAAACAGCTAAACAGCAACTGAGCAGACAAAGTGACAAGCTCTTACTAAAGAAGTTTCCTTGGGCTTGTCTTGAAGCCATCTACAGACACGGGTGATAGCCACTCCTGCACCAGCACCACTGCATCAGAAGGTCACAGACATTGGAATCAAGAAAAAAACCCATCAGGATCTGTCTCCTGATGTTTCCCAGGATGGAACCTCTTGTCCTTGTGTTAAGGTTTGTGTCTCCTACACCTACTGTAAAAAGCTCAGTAAAAATTTTGTATTCCACCCTCTCATAACAGAATGACACTTTTGGAGAGAGGATTCTATTTAAGATATTCTATCTGTACCAAAATCCACCATAAGAAGGCAAACAGAAATCCAGTTAACAGGACGCATGGTTAGACATCTGAAGTTAAAAGTTCTGATACAGAGTAATGTATTTTGGAAGCAACAAAAATCCCAAAACAATGGAATAGTTGGGAGACAGATATACGGTCAAATACACGTATCTTTTGGCTGTGTACATATATATATATATATAAAAAAAAAAACAAACAAAAAAACCCACACAACCCTATTGTTAGTACAGCTATGGATTGAAGGGCAAATTGGGGGCAAGTAGGTTGGCTCCTACCGCAGTGCTGGAAATAATGGCCTATTTTTTCAAAGACGTTGCAGAAAGAGCTGGACTACAGGGCAACTTGTAGAGACAAAATCACTGAGGAAGGCAGATGTCTGTCCTGATTTCTGCTAGGATAGAATTCTTCTCAGTTGCTGGTACAGTGCTTTGTAGCTGGTACAAAACAAATGTATTGTGCACCTGGATCTCTCTTTCTTGCTCTCCTTTTTTTACAAATATTGTTAGTAGCATAGTTTATTTTTCTTCAGTTATTAAACTGTTCTTATCACAACCCACAAGGTACAGTTTTTTCCCCTGAATTCCCCACCCAACCAGTCTGTGGATGTGGTGTGTGAGTGGCTGCCTGGTACCTAGTTGCCAGCTGAGGTTTTAACTAAACCCCTTTATTATTAAAAAAGCAACCAAACATAAAACCCCCACAACCCTGAAAGCACAGGTAAGAATGAAGTACTGTGTCTATATAAAATAGAGATTAAATAACATTTAAACTAGTCCACATGTAAGATGGACATGACATCTTTCACTGTTAAAGTTATGGCAGAGTTATAGATAGATATTTTTGAAAAAGTGAAATTGACTATTAAAAGTAACCATAGAAAAGTATTCGTACCATTAATCAAAAAGTATTTCAGCTACCCTAATCAACTAAGTCCAGTTTCGAACTCTAAAACCAAATATCAAAGAAAAAAGTTATCTTCCAGTAACAGTAGCAAAGGATTCCCTTCTAGAAAAACTACAAGACAAAGTTTCAATTTTGTAATCACAGATGAGATTAATTTAGATGATAGCTCATGTGTTCTTATTTGCCTCGAATTAATTTGCATAGCACATCTACAAAACATGACATATCATTACCAACACACGTGTATTTAAAAAAACAAACGAAACCAACAAACAACAGCAACAAAAAACCCTCAAACTAACTAAACCTCCCACAGAGTTAGCGTTATGTGCAAGACAGACAGATAAGTGGGTTGTTACTGTTTGACAACAAAAGAGTAAAGGAAATACATTCTGCCTTGGATATACAACTAGCAAAATACAAACACCAAGAGTGATGTCTCTCACTCCTCCATTACTGTCCTGCTTTAAGTTCTGCCATTTGACTTCTGAGAAACTCTTTCAGTCCTGAAAACTTATACCCCAAAATTTAAAGATACACTCACATCAGACTACGGAAAACATCACCAGTTCTGTTCCAGCTAGACTCCTCTTTTTAGCTAATGTTTAGCTGAAGGAGGTCAGCACAGTGGTCAAGAGAGTAGCTTAAAAATGGAAAGTAGTTCCAAAGGAGAACAGTATAAAAGGAACAGAAAGACAGCAGAAGGGACAGGAGACGTGAGACTGCTCCTTGGATATACAGAATAAGAGGTTACGAAAGCACGTAATTCAAGAAGGCTGCAAACACTGCGGCCACTACTAAGGCCAAAACTGATCCACTAAACACTGCAATACAAACTGTTTAATCAACACTGAAAACTTGTCTATGAGCTCCAACACCCACGGAAGCACTAAATACAGTGACAGGCCCCCTCGGCAAGTACTACACCAGTGATGCAAGAAAAAGTCGACTTGTGAAGGACACCTTATGAAGTTAATGGGTACAGTCAAAACACTTGGGAGACAGCTTCTGGAGCTCATTTTTGTGCCTGCACCTCCAGGTAATGGCTCACAACTCCGTTTCCAAGGACAAACAAATGGAATCGGGGAACGGCACCCAAATAACCTTCCCAGAACCCCATCTATCTCCCCAAAGCCAGGCGCTGAGGCAGCTCCGGACCGGGCCGGGCCGGCCTCCTCCGCCCCGCCCTGCTCCGAGTCCGCCCGGGGACATCGGCCACCTGGGCGCTGGATCGGCCCCTTCCCAAATCCTCAGGGAGAGGGCTGGCCCGTCCATATCCCCATCCCGACCCACCTTGAGGAGGATGGAAGGCGGCAGCTGGTTGATGTCCGGGGTGGGCGGCGGCGGCACCTCCCAGCAGCTGTCGCCAGGGTACTCCAGCGGCTCCTCGCAGCCCGCCTCGCCGCCCCGCTCCTTCTCCTCCTCCCGGCCCTGCTCCTTCTCGTCCTGGGGCGCGGAAGGCGGCGGCGAGACGGGCTGTCCCCCGCCGCTCTGCCCGGCGGTGCCCCCGCCGCTCTCCCCCGCGGCGCCGGGCAGGGCGAGCAGCTGCGGCTCCGCCGGGCACTGGCAGGCGCCGGACTCGGGCTCGGCAGCGGCGCAGCGCGGCTGCTTGCAGGGCGGGCAGGCGGGCAGCCCGGCCCCCTTGCGCTTGCACACCATCTCGGAGGAGACCTCGCCGGGCGGCCCCAGGAGGTCCCGCACCGGCGAGGGCAGCAGGCCGGAGAGGAAGAGGCGCTGGCAAAGGCCCGGAGGTTGCCAGGCGGCGGGCGCCAGGCGCAGCAGGCGGCGGGCGACGCGCTGCTCCGCGGCGGTCAGCGACACGTAGGGCGGCGGCGGCGGCAGCGGGTCCCCGGCGGGCAGCGGCTGCTCCGGGGCGGGCGGGCTGGCGCCGTGCACGATGAAGCAGAGCATGCAGGGCCCGCGCAGGAAGCAGCTCCGGCTGCGCGGCGGCGGCACCTTCCCCCGCGGATGGCGGCGGCGGTCCCGGCTCAGGCTCCTTGCCTCCTTCGAGAGCAGGTGGCCCATATAGGAGGGGAAAGCAGCTGCAGCGGAAGGGCGGGTGTCACCTGCGAGAGGCGGCGCCGGGAGCTGACATGCTGCCGGCGGGCCGGGGCAGGAGGAGGCGGCGGCGGCAGGGCTGGTTCCGGGACGCCGGGAGGGAGGGAGAAGCTTCCGCTACCGCCGGCCTGACCTCCCCGAGGCGCGGGGGCGGCGCTCTGCGGGCCGGCGCTGCTGTCGCCAGCGGCCGGGCCGGGCCAGGGGCGGGCCCGCCGCGGGTGTGCGCCCGCCGTGTGTCACCGTGTGAACGCGGCGCTACGGACCGTGTACGGCACGTACGCCTGTCATAGGTGCGTGCGTGCATTATCACAGAATCGTTTGGGGTTGGAAGGCGCTTCTGGAGATCATCCCAACCTACCTTCCTGCCAAGGCAGTCACCTGGAGCAGGTAACATAGGAACGCGTTCATGTGCGTTTGAAATGTCCTCAGAGAGAGAGACGCCATGGCTTACCTGTTCTGGTGCTCTGCCACCCTCAACGTGGCATTCTTGTTGAGGTGGAACTTCTTGTGTTTTAGTTTATGGCCACTGTCCCTTGTTATTTCATTGGGCAGCACTGAAAAGAGTCTGGGACCGTCCTGTTGACACCGGCCTTGACGATATTTATACACTTTACTGAGAACCCCTTTCACTCTTCTCTAAACTCAATGGGCCCAGCTCCTGCAGTCTCTCCTTACAGGAGAGATGCTCCAGACCCATCACCATCTTTGTGACCGCTGTTGGACCCCCTCCTTTAGCTCTTTGCCATATATATATATATATATATATATATATATATATATATATAAAATACGTGTATATTTTTGAGTAACCGAATTATTTTTTTTTTTGTACTGCACTTTGTAGGTACAGGTGAGAAGACCCCTGCCCATTGGTCTCAGATTGTATGCTGGACAGTGGCTGAGATTTTGCGGTGGCAAAGCAACATAAGCTTAGAGACCACCAAGAGCAGTCTTCCAAGTTTTCCTCTGTCAACATCTTCCTACCAACACTTTCCAGACAATACTTGTTTTCTGCTGTTTTAATCCATTGTACATTCAGAAACAGGGGTCATTTGGAACCTCTGACCCCCTATGCCCTCCTGGAGACACTCACCTTTAACTGCTGTGTTTTGAATCTCGATGCAGGTGTCCTGGTATATAAATCCTTGCTGGAGGCTGCACTGCTTTAATGAAGACTCTGCTTAGTGCCTAGCAGAACCAATTTGTTTCAGCATTCAGTTCTAAACTGTTGACTTAGCTATATAGGCTTAGATATGTAGTTTAAATATTTGTGCAGTTTTGTCTTTAGTAAAATGTGTCTGGGGAAGGAGAAGGCAAGTTATAGCTAGAGTATATATGGCACAGTACTAATATGAAATAAAAAAGGGCAGGAGAAGAAATGCACAGTATTTTATATTGTGTAGCACGTTTTGGCCTTTTGCCCAGGGATGAGGTATGTTAGGATTAAAATACCCATGCTGCTATTATTTTTGTTGGTTCCCTCTATTATTAGTCTTCAGCAGCTCTGTAAAAATGTTTCCTGTGAGAAAAGTATTAAATATACCTTTGGATAAAAGCAGAGCAATAGAATATTTTGTTTGGATTTATAATTCAGTGAGCTTCATCAATATAAACCACAGCAAATTTTTGCAAAAAACGTGGCAAGGCCTTTTCTGCTCTGTTGGGAAAATGAGTTGAAAAGCAGAGGACAGCTGGAAGTAACTTATGATGACACTGTGTGAACAGCAGGCCAGTCATCCTCTTACGTGGACTGGGTTTAACGGTGCATGCTCTGCACTTGTGTAGCCCAGGTGTTGCTTCAGAGCTCCTCCAGTTAGCAAGGTAATGAATATAAATTCACTCTTTGTGCCTTAGCCACTGGTTTGTGGCTATCCCAGCTGCCTGCCAGTGGTGGCTCACACATTCCTTCCACAGACTGCAAAATTTGA
This sequence comes from Sitta carolinensis, assembly GCA_032173965.1. Classification (NCBI taxonomy): domain Eukaryota; kingdom Metazoa; phylum Chordata; class Aves; order Passeriformes; family Sittidae; genus Sitta; species Sitta carolinensis. The sequence goes on from CM063313.1 coordinate 74,767,369, forward strand.
TTTCAGTAAGGAAAAACAAAAAACATTAAAAGAAGATGAAACTCCAAGTCAAATCTTCAAACCAGTTAGAACTCAGAATAAATGCTGGCTGCCTTCAACTTCTCCAGCGTGTGTCCTTCCCTCACAGGCTGCGGTACTTCATGAATTGCTCCAGTGTGGAGCCCTTCCATGGGTCCAGAGGTCATGCCAGGAGCCTGGTCCAGAGCAGGGTTCTGGTGGGTGGTCACATGTGCCTTTAGAAATCCACCTTCTCCAGCATGGGATCCTCCATGGGCTGCCAGTGGTTCTGCACTCCACAGCAGACTCCTCCACAGGTCACAGTCTCTTGGCCTCAAGTTCACATTGGGGTTCCAGCCTGTCCGGTACAGCAGCACAGGAGCACAGATTGCCCTGGTCACCCTCCAGCAGTGCAGTCAGCAGCAAAAGCAGAGCAGCCAGTAACAAGCACCAGGCTCCAACAGACATACAGGAAAGCCAGCCCTATGGCAAGCACAGTAGCCTGCCAAATAACAGCTAAACAGCAGTAACAGCTACAAATTCAATGTAGCACATTCCAATCAAATCTGCTGTTATTTCAACCCTTCATGCACTACAGTGGGTGCCAAAACAACTGACATAATATAACCCCAGCTGCTCTTTGTTTCATTTAATCACTTGTTTTCTTGAGTTTTATTTCTTCTCTCCTTATTTTGTTTTCATTTTCTCTTTTCCTTGCAATTCTGTTTCTATTTCTAACTTATTAAACTGCTGTTAGTTACCTCACCGAATGAGTTTGTTTCTCACTTTTACACTTCCAGTTCTTACCCTGTCCCACTAGGGTGGGGGAGTGAGAGGGACTGAGCTGCTGTGTTTTTCTTAGTGACCAGGTAAGGTTAAACCACAATGACTGTGTTTGTTGTAAGTATATTTGGTGTGATTATTTTTCCTTCAAATAGATCACATAATCACATAGCTGCCTTTTGCCCAACCTGGAAATGAAACTCGAGGTAATTTTAGTAAGAAGGTAATATAAAAGACTGTCTATATTTGGAGGCCTCCACAAGTGGTTATGGAAAGATGTCCACAAAAGTCCCCCCACAGCCCCCCAGGGTGATTGCATTTTATAGGGTTTAGGAAATTAGCATAATTGATAAAAGGCACCAATTAGGAGGACAAGAGGACATAGTCTAGTCTTAAGCTGCTGGTTCTTAAGTAACTAGTTCCATGGAAGAAGACACCTCACCTGGCTACAGCCTCGGTTCAGGGAGTGGCAGGGAGCAATAAGGTACCCCTGAGCCTCCTTTTCTCCAGGCTACACGCACCCAGATTCTTCAGCTGCTTCTCCTCCTCAGCCTTGTGCTCCAGCCCCTTCCCAGCTCCGTTGCCTTCTCTGCACACGCTGCAGCCCCTCCGTGTCCTTGCTGAGCTGAGGGGCCCAGAGCTGGACACAGCCCCGGAGCTGTGGCTCTGCAGTGCAGCCCAGGGACGGTCACTGCCCTGCTGCTGCTGCCCCAGTGCTGCTGACACAGCCAGGTGTCCTTGGCCTGCCTGGGCACAGCTGGCTCGGCTTCAGCTGCTGCCAGCCAGCACACCCAGGGCCTTTCCCGCTGGGCAGCTTTCTGGACACTCTGCCCCAGCCTGTAGCACTGCAGGGGGCTTTTGTGGTCTTGTTGAACCTCAGACCATTTGCATTGACCTATCAATCCAGCTTTCCAGATCCCCCTGCAGTCTTCCTGCCATGTAGCAGATGAACACGCCCACCAAATTGGTGTTGTCTGTGAATTTGCTAATGGTAGCCTCAATCCCCTCATCCAGATCAGCAATGAAGATATTAAACAGGATTGGGCCCAGCACTGATCCTGAGGGACACCACCAGTGACCAGAGGCCAGCTGGGTGCAGCACCATTCACCACCATTCTCTGGGCCCAGCCATCCAAACAGTTTTTAACCCAGTAAAGAGTGCTCCTGTCCCAGCTGTGGGCTGTCAGCTTTTCTGGGCAGATGGTATCAAAGGCTTTTGCTGAGGTCCGGGTAGACAACCTCACAGCCTTTCTGTCTTCCACTTGGTGGGTCACCTGGTTATAAAAGATTTCTATGCCACTGGTATCTCAGAATTACTTTTTACAACTGGGCCACCATTAGTAGACATAATGTTTATCAGAAGTTAGAGTATTTCTGAAGTTGCTGCATGTATAAGATTTTTATTGCTGTAGTAGGCAAGTTCCAAGGCAATTATGCTGTCAGAGTGCCATGGGTGTCAGGGCACTAGTCAGAGTGGGAAAAGGCTTCACCAGCTGTGACCAGAGACAAACTTTACCACATCTTAATTGTTTTCAAATATCTTTATTACCTAAACCTGTGTATTAATGTCTAGCTGTTTCAATCAAGTAGATCTTCAAAGTTCCCTTAAGATTTACAATATCTGTAGGCAGAAGGAGAAATTCTTCCTATTGTTTTCAGTCTTCCTCTGAAGTTGAAACATACTTCTCCCAAACACCACCCACTTCACTTTCTGAAATGTGCAATCCAGTCTAATCAAGATCTCGTTCAAAAAGAGAATGATGTAAGTTCCATAACAAAGCTTTGGGGTTTGGGGTTTTTTTTAATAATCTAGGCACAACTTCTTACATACTAACATAGAGGGAGAGCTTAGCTCATTTTTCAAGATAGTAGACTTTTCCTAATAACCTGCCAGAGCTAAATTACTATGGCAATTTGAATGGGGTTTAAATGAATTATGAGAAATACAGGGAAGCAGAGAATGCTTCTATACCAGTGTTTTAACACTGAGTGTCACTGTTGCTTCATGGAAGATAAGCCCAGGAACCACCTGTTGTAGAGTAAAAGCAGAATGAAATCTTACATGGCCAAATATCAACCATAAAATCTTCAGTACATAATGTCAGAAGGCAGATGTAATTAACAGTTCATTTCTTCATTAGCACTACTTACATTTCATGAAATTAGAGTCATAAAACCAGTAATGTGAGACGCCTGACAGCTGCTACAACTTAGTCTCAGAATAAAGCTGTAAAATCCCCCCAATTTACGATAGTAAGGGTTTTTTACATGCATAGCAATAGATTATGATTTTTTTTATGTTATCTCTGTGCATATTTAAATAGGCCACAAAGATTGGTAACCCAAGGTAAGCATGGTATTTAAGTCTGAGCTGCAAGGGAACACAAGAAATTTTTTAAGTTACCATGCTGTATCCAGTCCTGATACCCCTTAAGTGCATGTTAATCTGTATTGCAGGACTGACCTTTAGAAATCTGGGTCTATAATCTTCGTCCATATTGCCAGTGTTGAGAGATAGTAGTCATTTAACTTAAATAAGTAAGTTTAAAGTAGAATTAATTTCAATGAGTTATGAAGTTATAACACTGATTTAATATGTTTATTCCCTTTGCATAGCTTTGCTTGCTTAAAATCGGTAGCTTTGAAGTGGTGTGTTAGGAGTGAAAGAGATGGAAGGAAATAGCAGAATTTCCATCTTGGGTTTAGAAACAGATTAAAACTTCTTTTGTAAAATCATAGTTGTTTCACTATTGTGCTGGTTTTAGCTGGAATATATTTAAGTTTCTTCACAGTAGTTTGCAAGGGGCTGTGTTTTGATTGGTGACTGAAACAATATGTGGATATTTTGTTTATTGCTGAGAGGGACTTGCAGAGATCCAAGGGCTTTTTCTGCTTCTCTCTCCATCCTACCAGTGAACAAGGATTTGGGAGGGGACTCAGAGGGGATAGGATACCATATAACATCACAATCAGCAGTGAAGTACGGGGAAGATGAAGGGAGATGGAGGGACATTCAGAGGGATGGCATTTTTCCTCCCAAGTCACCACTATGTGATGGACCCTGCTTTCCCAGGAATGGCTGAACACCTGCCTGCCCATGGGAAGGGAATGAATTCCTTGTTTGGCTTCACTTGCACATTTACCTATTAAACTGTTTTTATCTGTACCCAGGAGTTTTCTCCACATAACCTATCTGATTCTCTCCCCCATCCCACAGGGAGCAGTGAGTGAGGGGCTGTGTGGGGTTCAGTTACTGGCTGGGGTCGCACACTGGCCCTTGGTCAACGTAGGTATGAATGGAGGTTCCTCAGTTCTGCATTCCTGAAGACCTACAATTTTTATCAAGCTCAAAAGTGGTACCACTATGGAACAGCAAGGTATTGTTGATGGAGAGTAAATCTCCTCAGTTAAAAGACTAGGTTAGGTTAACCCATTCCCTGGAGTATTCTTGCTTCTGCTCAGTCAGAGTACTGGAGATGGAGAAAGTACCCTTCCTTCTGGCTGATTTTGCCACAAAGAAGAATATGTAGTTGCTGGCAGCAATAAAGAGAGAGAGTCCGCCATGCTGCACTGGATGAACAGTGGTAAGGAACATCAGTCATAGGAGTGAGGAAAAAGGGAAGGGAGGAAAGGTAAAAGGAGAGAGCAGATAACTTCCTTTGGCCTTGGCTTTCAGATATGCATTTTGATAGGCTGCCTCTTACAGTAAGCCCAGATATAAAAACAATTATGGCCCTTATCCTGAAGACATAATAGAGACTCAGACTGAGCAGTGTGGGAGATTTGCATTTTTGAGGATTCAGTGGAAAAGTTGGTGAGATTTCTGAAGTCGTTATATGTTTGATGAATTACATCATAAAATTTCTAAAGATACTGTTCTTCTGGGAAAAACTAATTCTTCGGAGAGTGGGAGGAATACTTTAAAGGATGAACACCAAACTTTGGTGTTCCCCTAACACCAAAGCTGCATATGAAAATGCAAAACAATTTTCCAGCATATTGGTGAGGTAAGACATTCTCTGAAATCAGAGAGCTCACACCTAGTAACAGATTACAGTTTTAGACACAGCACAAACAAAAAGTGAAAATCATGAAATCTGTAAGGACCTATTCTAGAATGAGTCAAATTCTGGTTTAATATACTTTTCCTTTGTAGAACATTAAGGAATATAAAAAGTCTTATCTAATTTTAACTGACTTGCATTCTGATTTGAAAATGGCAGTCAGGATCTGGCTGTTCTTCATTTGTTTTTTGTTGGCTGGTGTTCTGTTGTGTTTGCACTAAATATAGTATTTATGTATTATCAAATCCTGCCAGTACAGTAAGATAACAACAGCAGTTCCCATTATGAAAAAAAAAAATTAAATAAAAGTACCTGATTTTGTACTCTAATAAGAAATTTTAATAAACATTTCACAGTTTTTGTTGTGGTTTAACCCCACCAGCATCGCAGCCCCATGGAGACAGCCCTCACTGCCCTACCAAGCGGATCAGGGAGAGAATCAGAAGGTCAAAGCTACAAAGCTCGTGGGTTGAGATGCAGACAGTTTAACAGGGGAAACAAAAGCCATGCACCCAAGTAAAGTAAAATAAGGAAGGAATTCCCTGCTTCCCATGGCTGGGCAGGCGTTCAGCCATTTCCAGCAGACCAGGCCCTATCATTCTAATGGTGACTTGGGAGGACAAACACCATCAGTCCAAACATCCCCCCCTTCCTTCCTCCTCCCCCTCTTTATACACTGAGTCTGAAGTCACATGGTCTGGAATATCAGGGTTTGGGGTCTCCTGTCCTGGCTGTGTCCCATCCAGCCACCCACACACCCAGCCTCTTTGCCAGCACAGCAGTGTGAAAAGCAGAAAGGGCCCTAACTGTGCAATCCCTGCTCAGTAATATCAAAAACACCTTTGTATTATCAGTCTCTTATATGGCTGTAATCTTAACTGCCTATCTCTCATTACAACAAGGAAAGTTGTTGAATGACTTCATTAATGTTTTGTCCAAAATAACATTAAGGTGTGTTTAGGTAGTAGTAACCTTATTCCCAATGGTAAAGGGCAAAATTTGGAGATCCCTTTCATTATCTCAAATAAGGTACCAATCTGGAAGATCTTCAGAATAACAATTTTTTTTGTTTGTTTGAGGTGATGACCCCTCAGTAACTAATAAACCCTCCAACCTGTAAATGTGACGTAGAGTCTGACTGAAGATGGCAGTATTTGATTTGGAAGAATAAATCCTGGCGAGAAATGCAGCTTGGATCCCATTTTATTATTCATCATACTGTGACACCTAAGTGACAGACTGTCAATAATTAAAGGGAGGGTAAGAGAAAAGAGGGCACATGTTTCACAGTCTTCTGACCTGCCATAATTTTTCCTTCTCTCTCAGCCTAAATATTCTTTAGTGAGTGTGTAGTTATAATCTATTTTCAGGTATTACAACATTTGCATTCAAGCCTACAGAAATCCTTACCTAGGATATCCCTGATTTCTTTCTTTTCTTTTTTTTTCCCTTTTTAATAAACTGCCAATTAAGATTTGCCCTTCCATGTAGTGATCAAGATAACAATATCAGAACTATAATGTTTCCATTTCACAGTTTTTTGTTTGAGCATACATTGAATTTACAGTACTTAAAAACATTTTGTATACAGGTATTTCAAGGTTAGCTATGAACTACCATATTTAAGTTAAAATTCTATGCACCTACAAAAGGTCTGCAACCTTGGGAGAAAAAGAAGGAGATAACTTAATAATTATTTTCTCAAGATTTCTTTTAGTAAATCATAGAATAATTACAGTTGCCTTGTAGTAAATTTATCCTTTACAGGAGCATTATGTGAAAAATCATCTTGGGAGATGTTGTAATATAATGTGTAAATAAACAAACAAACCAGCACAAATCAAAATAGAAATGCTCATAAACAGAAATCTTGGGCTAGTCTTATTTTCAATGTATTTATGGAAATCCTGCCTGTATTATGCATGTGTGCTTTTTTCACCTTTCCAAATAATTAATTTTAAAGGGTTACATGAGTGTAAGAACCTCTTTTTGTTGCTTTGATTAAAGACTGCACAGTACTCCCAAGGTCAATAGAGCAAGACATAATAGTTACACTGCTCCTGGCTGCTAACAGAGTTGAGAAATTAGTTTCTGGTAATATGGTAGCCTTTTACTATTTATGATAGTCTCTTCCAAGGTAGAATTGTGATTCTCAACCTGGGGTTTCAGTCTTACAAGATCAGAAGAATGGTAGCTAGTGGGTTCCACAGAGCTTTATCTTAAGCCCTGTGTTCTTCAACATCTTCATAAATGACTTGGGCAGAGGATTTGAAGGTACACTAAGTCTGCAGATGACACAAAATGGGGAGCTTTTGACTCCCTTAAAGGTGGTGAGGCCCTGCAGAGAGACCTCAACAAATTGGAGAGATGGGCAATCACCAACTTGGTGAATTTTAGCAAGGACAAGTACTGGATTCTGCACCTGGGATGGGGCAACCCTGGATGTACAGACCGACTGGGGAATGAGAGGCTGGAGAGCAGTGCTGTGGAAAGGAACCTGGGTGTCCTGGTCCCTAGCAAGTTGAACATGAGCCAGCAGTGCCCTGGCAGCCAGGAGGAGCAGCCCTGTCCTGGGGACAGCAGGCCCAGCATCAGCAGCCGGGCAAGGGAGGGGATTGTCCTGCTCTGCTCTGGGATGGGGTAGCCTCACCTCGAGTCCTGAGAGTAGTTTTGCATGTTGCAACGTGTAAAGGTTATAAAGCTATTAGAGAGTGTCCAAGGTAGGGTCATGAAGATAACGGTACACAGAGGAAGGCACAGGAGGAGCAGCTGAGGTCACTTGCCCTGTTCATCCTGGAGGAGACAAGGAGGAGACCTCACTGGGGCCTTCTACATCCTCACAAGAGTTAGAGGAGGGGCAGACACTGATCTCTCGTCCCAGGTGACCAGTGACAGGAACTGAGAGAATGGCCTGGAGGTGTGCCAGGGGAAACTTACAATAGACACAAGAAAAAGGTTTTTCACACAGAGGGTCTTTGGACACTGGAACGGTAATTTAAATATTATTGAAGTAATTTGAAAGTGTTAGAAAAGATGGGAGGAAATTTAAAAGTTGTAAAGTGTTTTGGGAGATGGCTACCAAAGAGGAGTCATATATGTATTTCTAAGAAAAAATATACCAAACATGTCACACCCATGCCATTCCCATTTCCACCATATACTTCTAAGGAACAGTGTTGTCCCTGAAAATAAGCCTTCTGATTTGTTTTAGTAGAGTGCAGTCAGTTCTCATGAACTGTAAGAAAAACAAGAATCATGTTTGCATTCCTTTGTAAAAGATATCACCTGATGGACTTCTCAAGTGTCCAGTGAAGATGGAGAGGTGGTAACTTCTCTGTCCAATCTCCGATCACTGTCCAGAAACTTATAGATACAAGGTCAACAATGAACTAGAGACTTCTTTTCTTCTTCTCTGCCTGAACACCTGTTGTGTGTGTTGCTGTGTGTTTCTATCTGCGTCACAGTAACAAGAGGAGCAGGAAAATTACATGTAGGAAAATAAGACTCTAGGCAGGCACTGACAGAGAATACAATATGTCTAGGTATAGGATGTCCAAATATCGAAATAGATGCTAAAACCTGAGAACAACATCTCCCAAGAGAAGATTCTCTGGGGGTTTTTTTATAAAAACAATTGGGACAAGTTAGAGGATTCTGTCTTGATAACCCTCAAGATAGCAAATAAATACTCTATGCTAACTTTCCATGAAGATGGATGTTCAAATAATCACAAACAAAATTTGTAAGAAATCTTTATGGTAAATTTATAAATTAATAACATCATTCATGTAATAATATCTTCTTTTCATGTCTGGACTATTCTTCATCTCTCTGTCCTGCCCACAAATGTTTGTTTCAAGCACCAAACAACAGAATGGCTGAAAATAGATGACTCACACTGCCATATTATTTTGTCTAGTTAGTCGGTCTATTAGGCTGAAGGCATAAACTTAAAAAATTGGCAGATGTATGTATATATATTAAATATAATAAAAAATGGAATTAAATATTTTTGAAAAGGTAGTCTTTGTAGCAGCATTTTTTGAGCTGTGCCAACTGCCTTCAGTCTTTGCCTTTGCAGAGAGATTGGGGCCTTTGCCAGAATTTGTGTTAACTGCTGCTGGCAGAAACCTATGGGCAAACTTGTCCTTTATCTGGAAGTAGCAGCTGCAGCACCAACATTTCAGAGAAACTGTATCTCTCAGTAACCTCTCAGTGTTTCATCACCTTGCCCCCATAAGAGGAATTCTGTTAAACAATAGCACTCCTGCAAAATGCATATCCCTTTAAAGAAATATCTAACAGTCAAATATAAAAAGTTGGGGAAGATGAGAGGCGCCTTGGCAGGTTATATTAATGCTATTATTAGGATAGTTTCTGCATTTTGCACATGTTAGTAAGAGGGGACATCATGCTAAAGTGTTGACCTATACTGAATGAAATGCACATATTTTCCCCATCAGTATGCCAGGGAAATGCATATGGTATGTATTATGAGATAAGCTAGCCTAATTAGAAAAAAGAAAATGCCTATCTCTTTGGACTCCATGGTGCCCTATTGTTACGGCTTGCATTTTTTTAGTCTGTTGGTTTATTATTAATGGGTTTAATATTGCTGGTTTGTTTTGGTGTTCCTCCATGTGTATCCCCATATTGGTTTATCCCTGAAAGCTGTGACCTCTCCTAAGCTACCCCTTATGGTAATCCCCTCCCTTTATTCTCCTCCCTTTCCTATCAATCACTGTTTCCCTGCCCCTTGTTCTGGCTCCTTCCATATCACTCCTCCCTTGCAATCCTCGGAGTGCTCCCCTCAGGGCATTCCTGGGGGTCTCCCTATCTTCGACACCCCAATGGGACATGGGACCTGTTCTGCCCCCACCTTCTTTAGTTGGCCTCAGGCCAGTGCTGTGACCCTCCTCACCGCTCCCCGATACTTCCCCAGTGCTTTATGATTTGTACCCACCCCCCGAGTTGCCACAGTTTTTAAACCTGTGCCCAGCACTGCTCAGGGCTCTCCTGTTGTGGCCCCTTCAGCTCCAATAAACCTCTCCTGCTGGAACCTCATACAGAGAGCCTCCTCCTTCTCCTTTACCTGACTCCTGACGTGGCTGGAAGATACTGCACCGTAGAGCAAGCGGCTTTAAGGCTCAGCTGTTGGCAGGAGCTCCATGCCACAGCGATTCCCCACACCTGGCGCAGCGCCGGTGTCCTCTGAGCTGGCCCAGGCTCCGGTGGGCTGTGTCATCCTATGGCTGAGGGACGGTAGAGAACAAAACTAGTGTATTAAGAAGTGTGTATAAGTATATATTTCATGTGCACCTTTTAACCTTTCCTACCACCAGTGTGTTTCCAAAGAGAGGTAGAGATTGTTTGAAGACATCAAGGCTCTGTCTTAGCACAGAACTGTCCCAGCTGCTGTTGCACTCAGGTTGTTTAATGTTGGATAGACGTTCCCAACTCACTAGGTTTTGTCCGTGTACAAGGTCCAGCATCGCTGTGTGGGACTTTGAGTTGTAAGGTCATTATGTACTGCGAAATTCTCCTGCACGAGAAGTTTAAATGAGGGACCTTGCCAGAAAAGTGCCTTGGGTATGTAGGGACCAACAGAGACAGCAGTGGACAGCCACTGCCTCCTGTGCTCTATGTGGAGTTGGCTGCTGATTCACCTTCCCGATGCTTCTGCCTTACAGTATCTGGCATGTGGGTTTGGAGTGAAAAGAGCCTGTGATGCAGTCGGCTGGCATTAGCTGTTGGCTGTCTGTGCATGGTAAAGGGAATCCCAGGCTGGAGAAAGCCTGTAATGTCACTTTCAACAGAACAGAACAGGGCCACAGGCCTCTCTCCCACCCATGCATCAACACACAGTAAAAGATGTGCTCTTTTTGCTGCTTAGGCTCAACTTCTCTGTCAGAGATGCGCTGTCAGTTTGTCTACTCATGTTAAAACATACAAGGGAGAAAAAAAATTATTATGAGGCTTCATATAGACTAAAGGAACAATGAGATAGAAATAAGTGAGCATTTGAACAGCTTTTTTCCAAGTATTGAAACAGGAAAAGTTTAGCTTGCTGATAAAGATTTCTTCATAAGGAAAAAAAACACAATGAAAATGTCTGAAAATGTTATCTGGATAATGTGATTCTTGCTTTAACTACAGACACCTTGTAAAGTTCTTTAGGTGCTTCAGAGGATCCTTGTAAACTGGCGCTCACTTGGGAAAAACATTTAGCCTTGAGTCTAACTCAGGTTTGAAAGTGTGTCTTGGGCATACAAACCCAGACCATCAACATACCTAAGGAAAGAAGTAAATCCGTTCTTTCACTGTCCATATAAAGGAAAATGTACTACTTTTCCCATCTGAACCCTGTTAGGCAGTGTCTGCTTTCTTCTAAATGTACATTTAATACTCTAGTTGTCATCCATAAAGCACAGCATATTCCTCCTCTGCCAGTGTGTGTTGCAGGAAACTGTCCAGCCTGCAGGCAAATATAATTCAGAGAATTCAGAGAGACCTGGTTCCATTTTGCAACAAAAGCAAAAAACAACATGGCATGGCTATGGTGGTTGCAGGAAGTGTCATGCTTTTGTAGGAAATCAGTAGCAAAATAACTTCATGTCAGCTTTTGCAATAACTAGGCCATATGCTACCTAATTTTGCAGAATGACATGACTTCTGAAATTTAGTATTTATTCATCTTCTCAGAAACATACAAACTGCCTTGTCGTAAAGTGGGATTATTTAGAAGTAATTGCACAAATTGCTTGTCACATACAATATTCCTTTGCTGCTTGAGAAGCGCTCTCTTAGCTGCAGTTAATTTGGACAGTAGTACCTAATATTCATTAATTAAAAATCTGTATTCCCTGTAGATTTTTCTGTGCCTTATTCTCCACTTTGTACATCAATGTAAATTTGAATTGGTTATGATTATGTTTCCTGGTAATTCTTCAGAATAAAGTTCTCTATTCTCTTAAATGCTTTGGTCATGATATATGTGTTTAAAATTAGCCAAGTAACTTTCAGTATAATTAACATATAATTAAAATGGCCCTGTAGTGCCTTATGCTCTTCCAGAATGTTTTGTGCACTGATAAGTCTTTGCGAAGAAAATATTTTATTTTAACATCTAAGGTGCCTTCGATGTATCATGACAATTTCTCTGCAGGTGCTAGCAGTAGATGCTGGAGATTATCTGTATGAAATCAAGCTGTACCAGTTGCACGAAGTGTAGTTATGCTGAATGAGGTACAAGTGGTGGAGGGACTGGTAGGAACATCTTGGTGAAGCTGTGGTTTCTAAAAGAAGAGAACCATAACCTAGAGTAAAGATCAAAAGAAAGGTGCAGTTGGTCAATATAATTTTGCTGTTTTCCTGCATTGCCTTCTGAGTGTTTAGATACTGATTTAGGAGTATTACTACAAAGGAGGGCTACATAGTGCAGTACAAGCTGAAGCCTGATTATTTGGGAGTATCTACTCCCGTGGGAACCTCTACTGGCAAAAAGTCAATTAGTCCTACCTGCAACTCTTCAAGTGCTCAGGTGTAGTAATAGGTCATGCCCAAAGTAATCCTGTGTTTCTTCCTTAAGGCATGTACATTTCATATTCAAAGCACTTTTCTCCTAAGAGGAATAACATATCAGGGTAAAAATACCCTGAACTTTTTCTTTAAAGGTATTTTTTAATATAAATAAAACCAGTGGCTGCAAATTAAAGCTTTGATCTGAATGCAAGAGATGAGTGAAAAACCACAACTTCACTTTGCTTGGTCCCATTTGAGCTGGTGTACCACTTACAGGTACACCACTACAGGAATACAGTAAGCCATGAAACTTGGATTTCTTGTCAACAAAAGTATTTTAATGTTTTTTCTCAAATCAGACATTCCAATGTGTTGTTTGGTCATCATTTGGCTTGCCTGTTCATAAGATAAGCCACTTCTATTTAACTGTAAAGAATTTTCGTACACATCAATGGGGCGCATTTGTAACAAATAGATGAACTGGGAAAGGGATTCCTCAGTAGTGGTTACCTGATACCTATCTTTTGTGCATTAATTGAAAAGGTAAGCCGCCCATTCTCTTCCTTGTAGTCCATAGTTCTCGAACATCTTTGCTTAAGGAAAAGCTTTAATGTTGACACTGGTGCTCACAGCCACAAGTAAGAGATGGACAGAAGACTTTTCTGCTGTCCTGGCCATTTGAAAATTTTAGCCAACACTGAAATACCAATGGCTTCCAAAGTAAAGGGAAGAGGAAAAAAGAATAATGTGAGCCCTTCCTGAGTTTACTGCTTGAGCTATACACAGCAAGTGTGACTCTTACAGGACAAGGTGACTTCTAAAGATTAATGAACTCAGATTCACGTTACCATGAAGAGAGGAAAAAAAGCTGTTATCTACATGCACAGAAGGGGAATATGAGGCACAGACAGGATAAGACGGCCTATAGTCACATAGGAATGCTGTGGCAGAATAAGAAAGAGGATACAAAATTTGCCAGTCATTTCCCACGATCTACTTACTTACCTCATTGCCCCCATAATGGGGGCTGGGAATGAATTTCGTTCCACATCTTAATACTCATAGAACCTCATAGGGGGGAAGAGAGGTGAAGTGTTCAGGACTGTTGTGCTTCCCTGAATAACACAGTCTCTGAGACAAATCCTGAAATGCTGTAGTGTCTTAAAATGTCTGAAATAATTCAACTTCATTAGGATTAAATGTTCTGAAGTCTTCATGATGCAATGTGTGTGAAATAATTTGGAGATGAAAAGAGAACAGCTTAACAGCTTCCAGTTTGAAGAGATTTATTTTGAGACTTCAGACAATTTTATATTACTTTTTGACACATAACTTGTGATCTATCAGCATGAAAGGCTTCAGACTATAAAAAAAATCAATTCTTAATTAGTATGTAGATGGAAAATTATAAAACCCATCCTCCTTCCTCGTCTGCACTGTTTTGATTTGACAACATTTTAAAGTCATTACTGGGGTTTTATTTTTTTATTTTTACAGTGTTTTATCAGTAATTCCCAGCTTTTGATTTGCAATCAATGTATTACTCACAGGCTCTGAAAACATCTTCTGTGAACAAATGCTGTCACAAAATATCTGTCCTTGCAGCTCACACTGACTGGAACTGTAGTTAGTGTGTTGCCATTATCATGTTACTTGCTCCATAGTTTGCCAAGGATTGAGCAAAAGTTGAAGGCAACATATTCATAAGAGTAAAACTGTTTGAAAAATAGCTCTAGTTTGGGCTTGGAGACAGTAATTGTGTGGTTTGACTTTGTCTGGCTGCCAAATGACCACCCAGCTGCTCTCTCACTTCTGTCCTCAACCCAACAGTGGAGAAAATAAAATGTCAAAGCTCAAGAGATAAGATTAAAGACAAGAACATTATTTACTGGTCACTATCATGGTCAAAACTGACTGCAGCAGTGCCTTGGCATGAACATCCAGTGCAAAAATAGACTACTTAGTGGAGGACCTCTTTGTTTCTGTTAGAAGTTAGAGGCTACTCTGCACATTTTGTGGAAATAATGCACGAAACTGTCATAAATGCTCATTTAGAATAGAGTAGAATAGAACAGAACAAAAATAGCATATTTCAGTTGGAAGACATATATCCAGTCCAATTTTCTGACCACCTCAGGGCTCACCAGAAGTTAATGTGTGTTACGATGGGCATTGTGCCAATACCTGTTAGACACTGGCAGACTTGGGGCATTGACTACTTCTCTAAAAATCCTGTTCCAGGGTCTGATCACTCTCTCAGTAAAGAATTGTTTCCCATTGTCAAGACTGAACCTCTCTCTCCACCTACCCCTCCCCAGGAAGCTGCAGAGAGCAGTGAAGTCGTCCCTCAGCCTCCTTTTCTCCAAACTGGACAAACCAAGCCTTCTTACCGGGCAAGCCTTACAGCCATTCCACCAGCCCTGTTTCCCCCTCTGGGTGCATCCAAGAGCCTTCACATCCTGTCAGAACCCAGGCTGTCTCTCTGACAGTCCTGGATGATCCGAGCTCCAGCAAGGGGCTTCAAAGCCCTGGCAGGGGTGTCAGAGACCAGGAGCCAGGGACTCCTGCGGCTTTGAGTTTGATCCATGGAAAAAATTACCACCTTTGAATGAAGAACTAAAAGTCATAAAAATTCTAGATAGGATAATAGTAGTAGTTATAGAGTAAAAGGGAAATTTTTGGGATTTTTACCATGGGGGCTTAGGGGGTAAGATGGAGGGATTTGGGCATTGTCCTGTCCTCCTTCCTTCTTCTTCCTAACCTCCACCTTCTTGGTGATGTTGGCACTTGGGGATTGGATTAGAGCAGAAAGTAACTGTCTAACATAGGTGATAGGCATTGGATCATAATTGTAAATAACTAACATGTCTTTTGTAGTATAAAAATCAGTGCCTGCCCTGGGGCAGAGACTGTGCCTCGGGCTGCCCTGCTGAACAGACCTAGGCAGGCCAGACAGAAAATACCTTAGATAAGAAACAATAAAGCAACCTTGAGAGCATCAGCCGAAGACTTCAGACTCATTCTTTCAGCAGCAGGGTTTGGAGACAGCGGAATTTATATATCTCAGGGTCATCCTGACCAAAGCAACCCCCGAGAACATACTTCTCAAATTTTGGGGCCAGAACTGCACACTGTGCGATCCCTCCTGTTGGCTCTTGGGCTGTGTCTGATGTGCCCCAGGATGGGGTTTCCCCTCCTGCTGACTGGCATGCAGCCTGCTGTCCACCAGCACACCCACACCCCTTTTGCAGAGCTGCTGTCCAGCCAATCCTCTCCCAATTCGGGCTTGTACTTGGTGCTACTCTTTCCCAGATGGAGAATCTGACACTTGTTAAATTGCACACCACTGATGACTTGCCAATGTTCAATCTTTCTAGGTACTTCTACAAAGCCTTTTGTTCCTCAGGAGAGTCAATAGCATTTCCCAGCAAATGTGCTTGTGATGCATCCAGCCTCTGCATTCAGATAATTGATAAATATATGGAATAGTACTGTCCCTAGTACTGAGCCCTTAGGAGCACTGTTAGTGACTGATCTTCAGCCAGATGTTGTCCCATTTGCTACAACACTTGAGTCCTGCCTTTCATCCAGTTCTTTGCCCAGCTCACCACCTGCCAGCTCATCTCACATTTGGATCTCTTTTGCAGAAAGACGCTGTGAGTGACACAATACAATCCTTTACACAGCAAAAGGTATCATATGACTGTATTTATCCTTTAATGAATATTTCTTCAGCATCTTTAGTACTTATATCCTCCAAGACAGACAGAGAATTTTCAAATCAAGTTATAGATGAGTACCTTACTGTTTTGCAGTCCTCACAGATTCTTGCTCTGGTGGCAAGCTCTTCTTTTTAAGTAATTTGTGCAGCCACTGATTCATTCAGAGCCTTCTGTATCTTGACAGCTGGGCATGTTCAGTGGGGTGGCTGAGCTACAAAAAAGAAGGCGCCTCTTTGCTCTGACTGAGGTTGCTCTGTGTCTGCAGGGAAAAGATCATACTCTCCCTGTGGTTCTCTGCAGCATGGGCTGGCACAGAAGATGATGACAGGCTACAGGGCAAGGCCAGGTAAAGAGAGGTGACAGAGGGCAGATTGAAACTCTGACTTTCCATACATTTGGGGAGCCCTGAAAGTACATGACAAGTCAGGAGGCAAATAAAAGTTTTTCATCTCAATATGAGCCTAAGTGGGATGAATGCTTTGCCAGGGCAGTGAACGAGGCAAGGAGGTATTCCTGAATTATACCTTTAGCTACAGTCTGTCTGCACTTCCTGTATTTTCTAAAAACTTTGCCCTATCCTAGTTTGTGCTTAAATAAAAGACAACCTTAAACATTCAAAACCACTATTGTACAGGTGGAACCACTCCAAAATTCTCATCAAACCATTTTCATTGTACTTGTATAGGTTATGTATTAGCTACTTGTGTCATCTTGCTGATGTCACTCTGCTTTCAAAAAGGGCAATTGTGTTCTTTGTGTAATACCTATTTATTACTTCTAGTCTATTTCATGGGTATTCTGTAAAACATTTTGAAGGGACTCATTACTGGGATAGGGATATCATTAGAGAACATACCAGCTGAGCATAACTGAATAGGATGATCTCATTTTATTTATAGCTTCACAGATGATAGAAATGAACACGACAGGCCAGGGGTTAACACTAAATTATTTTCTACTACATTCACTAACTCGCAGAGAATTAAAGTAGGAATCTGTAGATGAGAAAAAACCCCAAGCCACTACCCTTCAACCGCATTAAGCCTTCGCATTGTATTACAGCTTTTAAAAAGCTTAATCTCTCTCTAGAAAACAAACAGAAGGTGGACGGAGAGGAAGAACCCAAAAGCTGAATTGCTTATTCCAATTGATCATAGGTGCTTGGTAGGTCTATTGCAGTGCATACAGCGCAGCTGTTCTTTTATTTTCCCCCTCTTCTGAGATGTCATTACTGTTGTGATGTGTTTGTTTTAATTTCCTAGTTTTTTATTTACAGTTCAATTGTCAATGGCTCATTCCAATGTACCTCCATGTTTCTCCCAAGTTGGTCTTTCCCTACTGTTGTGCCCACCCCTGAAGTTTCCATAAATGCCAAACCCTGCCCTATGTTCCAGCTCCTTCCCTGGCGGGCAGTGTTTCCCTGCCCAGCTCCTTCCCATCCATCACAGTGGTCCCATCCCCTGTTCCAGACCCTTCCGTGTCAATCTCCCTCCAGCCCATCCCTGCACGGTTCCTCCCCTTGGGGTGTCCCCCAAACCTTGATGCCCCATTGGCCCACGTGTCCCATGTCCTCCCTCATTAGTTCAGGATGTTGTCAATCCCACCCTGTACTCCTCCCCTCTCCCTGCCTTATTGGTTGTAAGTTTGTGTCTCCCCTGGGATCCTCCCCCTATAAAACCCCCTGCACAGCCCAGTTCTGTGTCTCTTCATGCCTGACCTTCTCCAAGGAAATAAACCTTTGGGAATCATACGAAGGATCCCTCTCTGGTTTTTGCTCTAATGCTCAATGCCTTTCCCACCTTGGTGCTACAGAGAGCAGTCTTGCTGCCAGGGGATCCAGCAGCCACAGCCTCATCTCTACCTGGGTCTATTCCAGACCAGGAGAGACCACTCTGGGCACAGTCCGAGGCCAGGGCTGGCTGGGGAACCCTCTTGAGCACTGTGTCAATTACTATATTGTCTACAGTGCTTTCTTCTTTGCTGATGTGAACCATCTGTGTGCCTGGGTCTGCTGCCCTCTTTTCCTCCTAGTTTTTGCTGGTGGGGCCACAGTGACTCCAAGAGGGACATCACCAAAGATACTGGAGGACGAAAGAGGAGTGCTAAATATGATTCAAACCTTGTAATTGCAGAGGGTTCTTCGGCAAGATATGCTTGCATGGGCCTACCCAGCAAGGTCTGCCTCCTGCTATGAAAGGAAGGTCCAAAATACTGCTTTTTTATTTTCCTTTATCAGTTTGAAAATATTACTAAATCTAAAACACAATCTGGGACTTGGTTTCCTCTCCATAAATAAGTTTGATACAACCACCAGAAATATGAGTATGCCACATGGGATACAAGCATTTAGTCAGGGGAGTGATTTCAACTGAACCACTTGACTTCGTTTATTTACTAGTTCTCTCAATCTTTATAGAGATTTGGTTTCCACTGAGTTATTAATAAAAATAACAAAATTCTGGGCCAAAGTTTTTTTTCAGAGACATCTGTGTGTCCCATCCACTGTCCTTGCACTTCTGACAATTTTAAAGTCTGCCAGAAAGAATTTTTAATCCAACTGAGTACTTCTTGCATTATTAGTAGTTCATACATAGAGGAATTATAAAGTATCATGAACAGATGAAATGTTGTGCTAAGCAACTGAAGATAAAGATACTATATAAAATGTCTGCAAAAATCCAGGTCTAAATCATCAGTACTCTGTAAACCTTTTGGACAAATTCTATTCGATGGAAGTACAGGGCTTTTCTTACAGTGAAACTTTTTTGAACAGACCTGTTTGCTTCTTGGCCTCTTCATTTCCATTTGTCTATCATACTGTCCTATCTCTCAAGGCTACCAGTCTTGGGACTAGGAGCAATTCTATGTTTAACTGTCTTTTTTTTTTTTTTTTTTTTTTTTTTTTTTTTTTTTTTTTTTTAAAGCATATGGGATGGATCCATCTGTCCACAATACCATTCTTCACAGCTATCCTTTCTTTGCAGCTATATTCTCCAAGAATATTCCAAATACAAAGCAGAAATTCATACATATTCTAGACTGCTATTTGCAGTTTCTCTGTCTGCATTTCAAATATCTGTTATCAAAGCAGTGCTGCCATTGACGTAGTCATGCTACTGCAGACATATGATGTGTGTATAGTACAATAGTTGACCCAAGAGTTATATTTTGTGGGGTCCTTCCATTGTGCCGAGAAATTCAGAGATAAGTCATCAAAATGTTGCAAGATTACAGGAAAATCTTCAGCTCTGTGACATGCCCTCTGAAAGTTGTGGCTGTAATAACCCGTGGCACTTGCTGTGGGATGCTGTGCAGCCAATGCTTAAGGTCAAGGTCACATTTGTGCCTCATGGTGTCAGAGGTGTTAGGTACTGAATAAAAATATAGTTTCTGCCTTTGGCTGACAGTGTTCAGTGAGATACACTGATATTTCCTCCAGTTAAACTGTGAAAGTCAAAAATTCACACAATTAAATGACAAGGATTTCAGTTACTATTAAAAAATAGGACTTAGGGAGACCTATACTGTTTCCTTATTTGCAGTGGCCATTGATTTGCACATTTTCCACATGTAACCTGTGCCTGCATTTTAAGTGTATATTCACTGATATTTTGTTTCCATACTTTGCTTAAAAGAGTATTCACAGTGGAAAATGTTCTATCACCACATCTGCCTTAAATGAGTGTTAACTTCTCTTTAAAGAATAATGGGTTTTGAGCAAAGTATCTTTCAAGAGAATTTCTAGATTTTATTAGGATTCTTGTGGTTTAACCCCAGACAGCAGTGAAATGGGATTGGAAGAGAGAATTGGAAGAGTGAAAGTGAGACCAGACAGTCTAACTGGGGGAGCAAAAGCTGTAGACATAAGCAGAGCAAAACAAGTACTTAGTTCATTCCTTCCCATGGCTGGGCAGATGTTCAGCTGTGCCCAAGAGAGCAGAGCTGCAAGTGATTTAAGTAACTTAAGAAGACAAACACCATCATTCTGAACATTCTCACCTTCCTTCCTCTCCCCCAGATTTACATGCAGAGCATGAAATGACACTGTCTGGAATATCCTTTGGTCAGCTGGGGTCAGCTGTCCCAGCTGTGTCCCCTCCCAGCTCCTTGTGCACCCCCAGCCATCTCACTGGTGGGGTGAGGAGCAGAAAAGGGCTTGGCTCAGTGCAAGCCCTGCCCAGCAGTAACAGAAAACATCCCTGTGCTGTCAACACTTCCCAGCACAAAACCAAAACAGAGGCTGACTAGCTACTGTAAGGAAAATTAACTCTATAGCAGCCTAAACTAGCACAGTATTTTTCATTTTTTACTTTCACTTTTTTAGTTTAAAAGTGTTTCAAATAATTAGAATAATAGTTACTTTAAGCTT
Source organism: Sitta carolinensis (assembly GCA_032173965.1). Classification (NCBI taxonomy): domain Eukaryota; kingdom Metazoa; phylum Chordata; class Aves; order Passeriformes; family Sittidae; genus Sitta; species Sitta carolinensis. The sequence goes on from CM063313.1 coordinate 74,787,825, forward strand.
AGTTGTCTTTTTAGAAGATTCAAACTTGGGGTTTGCATGCTGGCACTACATTTCTTATGTAAGGAATATATAAAATTGAATTATGATCATTCTCCCTACAGGCAACCAATAATTTTTAGCTTCAGCTCTGCATTTCTGCATGTATCTCATAGGTGTTACCACACATAAAACAAGAGACTTTGATGTTTAGAAGGAAAAAGCCTTTATATAATTTCAAAAGAGTAGACACCTTTGTTAAGAGGTAAGACCTTTGTTAATGTCTGCATAAGAATAATTAGGAAGAACCAGAAGTTTAAATGGTCAGCTTTGAACTATAAGAAAGATCATATCCTTGTGTCTGGGATTGAATCCTGACCATGCTGAACTGCGGGGAAAAAAAAAAAAAAAAAGTTAGTAGTTAACTTAAAAATGTATTCATTTTCTGGGAGTTTGTTGCCTGAAATCTAACAGGTTTGTCTTGAACAAATGCTGCTTATCATTTTAGAGAGACAAGAATTTGCACTTGTAAATTTACACATAAATACAGATTTTATACTTAAAATTCAATGAGAGCAACTGCTTCAGATATGATGAGCTCAAGGTTAAAGCCATATTGCATTGTATGAGACATTTGGAAGAGCCATTTGCTGTTGGAAAAATGTGAGAGAACATAAAAAGTACAAGTTCCAGGTTATAATAATTGAGCTTTATGTCCTGGTGATAACCATACTGGAGATTATAATACAAATCTGAGTGAATTTGCAAATTGAGAAAGACCATTTTTAAGTGATGGTTGGGTTCAAAAAATATATCAGTGGAAGAGTATAGGCAATTTGAATTGCTGTATCAAGATACATTTCTTATCTGAATGAATTCCTTGTATGGAAATTTATTGTTACAGCTTTTACCTTAGAGGAATACAACCTATAGCATTATGCAACCTCAAGCTTTCAAAAAGAATGCATACAACTATTGATCTATAGTGACAAAGAATTTTCTCCTTTTTCCTCCTTCTGGAAAGGGAAGGAGAGCATTTTACATGAATACAAAAGGAACTTCTGCTGTTCACACAGTCATTACCCTTCTGAAAGAACACCAGCCCAATATTTGTATTAAAGCAACTGTAATACCATTTTCCACTTCACTTAATTTGGGAGATTTTAACAGGGAAAGGTGCAGTAAGTACTTCTGCATAACCAACATAATACCGTTTCAAAATAACTGTCCCCCAAGTGTGCAGAACTGTATGGGTATCAAATGGCTGAAGCAATACAAGAGTGACCTACTAAGATTAAACATGGAATATAGTTAAACATGCTTATATGGAAGATATGGAATATGATTAAACATGGTTATATGGAAGATATAACCTAAATATTGTGCTGTGTCATTTCTCTCAGAGGTCACCTGCATGCAGATGTCCTGCGGTGGAAGTGCAGCTCCACGACAGCAGAAGGCAGTGGAGCTCAGCAAGAGCTACCAGCAGCAACAGGTGCTGCTGCTACACCACAGTGAAACCCTGACCCTCCTGGTCCCTCTGCAGGCATTGTGTGCTTTCATTCTACAAAGAGTACAGAGGGTCTGTTAACAAGTTCTCATCGATGGTCAAAGTATTGTACAGTTGATATGAGAGGTGTACTCCAGCTGCCTTTACTGACTTGAGCAAAGCAATTGACATAGTAACTGATTTGAGCATTCCCTCTGCCTTAACTTGTTAGTCCTTTACAAAATGTTTCTAAAGTATCCATCCATGTTGTGCCACGAATTAAAATCCAAATACATTACACAAACACACCTCCTTTGTTAAGGGGTTCCTCCCTCCCTCATTCTGTTGACAGTAGATACTACTAGCTTTTCCTTCATTTACTCTGAATTCAGTACTTAATGCTGTTTTGTTTCTTCTCCAGAAATGAAAAGTCCTGTCTTGTTCTATTCAATCCACCCTACATTTAGTAAACAGCAGGTTATATACTGACCTCTTTTTCTCCACCTCAATAATTCTATTGGTTAATGGCTCCAAGTGGAGGGACTGCTGTAGCTGTTTGGCACTGTTTGCTGTGTGCTGACTTGTCAGCATCAGTGCTCCTTTGCATTAGTCTGAAGCATCAAGTAATAAACTATTTGCATTCTGCTCCCATCCTAACCCCTACAGGGTGTTTCCTTGAAGAGGTGGAAGAATTGATTTTTCTCTGTCCAGTAGTTTTCATCTTATCTTGGATTGCTTAAATACCATTCTGTACCTAAGTTTCCATTGAAACATGAGTCATGGAAAATGAAAGAGCTTTTGCTTTTTCTGATAGTGTTTTGATTTGAAGTTTATTCTGTTTTCACAGAATATTCCAGCAACAGGTCTTAAAGCAAGACAGTACAAATCCGATTAAAGGACCATTTGAGAAACTTACTTGAGTTCAGGTAAGCAAAGAAGGCCCAGAATTTATCATTAAGCTGTGATGAGCTCTAGTAAGAATTACCTTGAATATGTGACTCTTTTAATATCAGATGATTTTACAAAGCTGGGTTCAGTTCGGCTCAGTTAGGCTATATACATAGTTACATGGAGGGGGAAAACAGGTTTATTCCATGCAGGAACTCTTTTCTGCTCGTGGACATGACAAGGCAGTTGTATCTTTATCAAAGAAGTCTCTAGCCTCCACTTCAGTAGTGTGAAATAATTTCAGTGCATTTAATTTTCAGTCAGTTTCAGAATTGACACAATTATTTTCATTCTTCTTCCAAATGTAAACTCACAGGAAGATTGTCCATGTAGATTTAGCAAACATTGTTCAAATACATTTGTTTGCTCAGTTTTCCTTTTTAAAGCTAACTTTAAAGCAGTAGGCAGAAATCCCTGTCAAATATGTATTTTTAATATAGCTAAACCAGAATAGTTTCTCTCACTGTACTTTGCTTTGATTTTCAGTTAAATCTCTTCCAAACTTTGATTTGAAGTAATTTCTGCATGCAACTGTCCCAAGGAGAAAGAATGGAAACTAGCTTATCTTCTTCATTTTTCTAAACTCAAAATGAAAACTTATTCAGCAATAACAGCTAAGTAAAAATTAGTTCCCATTCTCTGCTTTGTTCTTTGTTTAGACCCTAGTTTTTGTCTAGAGCTGCTTTGATAGGTATTCATACTTTTTTTCTTTTTTTAATAAATTTAAATAGGATAAAAGGAGAGGTAGAGAAGTGTCATGTACCAGGATGATTTGAATTATTTAAATTATATGAAGTCATAAGTGTAGAAAATAACTTTAAAATATTTTAATTCCAGAGTATTGAATCAAAAATAATGCTCCTGAAATTTGTCCTACACACCCTGTTCTCTGGCATGGTTTATATTGATTTTCCTCTAGAGAAAAAATATAGATTACAGGGGAAATTAATAATTATAAGAAGTTGGCTGGTACTTAACCTTTATCTAGCACATATGTCAGAACAAGATGTGAAAAGTAAGACTGTGTATATTGAACATCTTGCATTTGCTGTTGTCTATTTCCAATTGGCAGAGTTAATTATTATTCAATTAACATCTGCTTCTAAATCATTACTAAATACATGAATTACACTTTTTTTCATATCATGTCCTTGTACTAATTTTTTAATGCACATTATGTACATAATGTATATTAATTTCTATGCATTTGCCTAACATGAAAAAAAATGTACTCCTTTTTTCTATACTGCTAATGAGGCTTTATTTTCTTTCTGTTTCCATAAATTCCCTGTACTGAGTAGTTAAATGAGTTTGGTTCAGATAGACAGTTTTGTTCTTTTTCAGAAGAGTCATATAAATTTAGTTTGATGTTCTCTGCTTGACAAGTGTCTGCTAGTTTTTTTCCTTGGATACTTTCAGTCAGGAAGAGGCAAAATTGTTTCAAAAATCTAGCAAATCTAGATAAGTCTTTCAGTAGTCTGTTTACTCTGTGAGCAGTTTATTTGGGTTTGGGTTTTAGACACCCAATGTTCAGATAATATAATGATGTTCAATCCTCAGCTGTTAGACAAGAACGCTATGCCATCGCATTTATAAGTAAGCACAAACCCTTGTTAATCCTACTGAAAAACTATTTCAATATACTTTCTGTAATCAGAAACAGTCCTCTAGTTTACAGCTCAGATATGCCTCTGAGAATCTTATTGGTTATTCCATCAGCATTATCTACAGGACTTCTTTTCTTGGTTAGTCTAATAATCTTCCCCTACAGCTTCTCAGTTTTCTGTCTCAAATCACTGTATTGACTTTTATAATGTATGAAGTAATCGTAATTCTATGCATTTAGGTCTTGATTCTAATATTGACCTAGGTGGGCTATTTTGGTATTAAAAAAGAAAAAACAAACCAGTTAATATATACTAGTGTTAATAAAATGAAAATGACAGGATGAAATCTGATAAGAAAAATAAACAATAGTTTATTAGGGAGAATTATTGTTTTGAACAAAGTCTGGGATTCTTCTTACACACGGGGAACACTGTGGGAAACAAAAAGCTCTGCAGAGAAAACCTGTACTCCTTCATAAAACCAAAATTTGGAAGGAAGGCAATTAGATAAAAATGCAGGATGAAATGTATAATAAAAGCAGTTGCTTTCAATCTTAATTCTTCTCTCTCGGTTTTCTCATCAAAACTCTAAATTTTTCAACTTTGCAACCATCACTTTATTTTCATGCAAATAATTTCTTACCCTTAAATTCTAGAAAGCTGGAGCAGAGAATGTGTGACTATACAAAGAAACAAGAGGCTTTAAAATTGTGCTCAGAGACAGTCAGAGTTGGGAGATTATAGCGATCAGTTTAGCGAGATGCACATCTCCCTTTTAGCCAGGGAAACAATAACACTGCTATTATGTAAATCGATGACTTAGAACCACTCAGAGCACAGACAGGGGATGGTGCGAGAAGTGCTTGCACTGATACGGAGAAGTAAACAGCTCAGCATTTAAAAGTGAAGTGGCAGGGGAATGATTTTCAGAAACTGAGCTGTGTATGTTACTTGATAAAAAAAATGGTTTGGATTGTTTCTTTCAAACTTTATCTGTGATACAGTGTTTAAATTGCAGATGTGTCTCAAGAAGGTTGCATAAGCAGAATACAAAAGGAAAAAAACAAACAAACAAACAAACAAACAAAAAAAAACCAAACCAAAAAAACCCCAACCAAACAAACAAAAAAAAAACCCACGTAGAAAACCACGATCTTCCTGCAAAACTATGTAACATGTTACAGCTTTTGTGCACAATCAACGAGATAATCTAGTGTAAACACATGATCTTGCAACATGTTTCCATCCACAGCTGTGTTAATTTCCCTTCACTATGTTACGCGTGGAATAAAAAAAACCTGTGATGAATAAAGTTAAAGTCCTTATTTGGTAGTGAGTGGGGGGTTGTTTGTTTATTTGTGGGGGTTTTGTTTTGATTTTGGTTTTTAAGACAGATCCACCGTCTTTTTGAGTTGACTTTCCACAAGGTGAAAATTGAAAAAAAAAAAAAAACCCCAACCAACCAACCAAACAAACAAAAAAAAAAAACACACACACAAAAAAAACCCGCAAAAACAAACAAACAAACAAACAAACAAACAAAAACCCACAAAAATACCAAACCAAACCAAAGCAAAAAAATTAAAATCTAGCAGTCCCCATGCTTAGCAGCCTGGCTGACACAACAGTTCCTTAGCATGTTGGTTGACTTCCCTTATCTGCTGAAGCACTCTCCTCTATGCAAGCAATAGAAAGGGATCTTAAGCCAGATCCCTTAAGTGTCTTCTCCCAAGAGCAAGATAAGAGGACAAGTATATGGGGAATGGCTGGAGGTGCAAGGTTGCATACAGAAGCTCTGCTGAAACTATGAAGCAGATCTATTTGTACTCTTGTTTCACCAGAAGACTAGTGGCTGTGTTTTCTATAGTCACCAGGGGCTCCCGTCCCTCTCAGCATACCTTCATCACACTGGAGACCTCCTTTTATACTCATACTTTGGGATTTATGTGTTGAACAGACGATCCCAGAAGTTACAGCAGGCATTAGGGCTTTGTTTTCTTGCTTTTCATTTTTTCTTCCTGTTTTTAGCAACCTCTTTTGTCAGTCTCTTCTTCAGAGGAGTTAGCTTTGCAAACAGGTTGGTTTAAGCACAGCCCCGGTGGAAAGCAGCTGAAGGCAGCAAGGCATGACTGCACACTGCTTATCTGCAATGGAAGGAAGGTCATTTCTGTGCTCTTTGGGCAGACCTAACCACCAGTTCTCCTCACTCCTTCTGGTTATGACCCAGAGGGTGGGGGTTGTTTCAAAATTACTTTTAATGTGGAAATTTTTGGAGGGTGGAGGCAAATGCCTCCTGTAGATGCAAGACTTGAGTTCAAATTTCCAAGGTGGAGCATAAACACACAATAAAACAAAAGGGAGCTCCACCAATCCACCAAATTTAAGAAAGCTATTGTCAAACAGGTGGTAACTAAGATATTTTAAGTACAGGACCCATTTGTCTCACTAGGAACTGTAATCCTAACTCAGCCAGTCAGAGCAATATGTCCCACTGTGGATATTTTTCCCTCTACTCATTTACATAGTCTTATGGGAGGCAGGACACTTATTCACCTGCTGATAAAATGTAAATTGAATAAGAGCTGCTTTCTCAAAATCTCACTACCACTTTTAAAAGTTGCTTCAGCTGAACTCATTCTCTCAGGAATTAATTATCTAACAGAGGAGAAAGAATGACAGGTATCCACAATTTTTTGATGTTTAAAGTGATTTGTGAGTGATAGTTCCTACTCACATATATCTTGAGATATTTACAAATTCTTTGAAAACAATCACAAAAGAGCTACTACTATTCTCATATTTTGTTAATCTCTTTACAGTTCGATAGTTTATAAAGGACAAGAAAAAATACCAGAGATAAAAATGAAAAGATGAAATTTACAGCAAAAATCTGTTCAACTTTTTGTAATCAACATAATTTGCATCACCAGCAATCACAAGTCTTCTAGGGGTGTACTTCAAGGTACTAAGAAGGACTGAGGGCTCATTGCATTAATCTCATCCATTAAGTGAAGAGAGTATTTTAGATGTCAGAGGGTAACCCATGAAGACATAGGCAATAGATTAAAGATAAAATGGTGCAGTGTAGCTTGACAGTAGAAAGACCTGCAGACAGTATATTGACTTCTAGAACTGAGGCATGCATAGTCAGGACCTCTTTGCCATAGAAGCTAAGACTGAGTTGTTTCAAAATCCTAAACCAAGCATAACAGATGTATTTTCACATTAATTTGTGCACTCAGCTAATCTACAACCCACTTCCATTTCTCTCGCAGTGACCACCACAAAAGTTTCCAGAAAGTTAACTGAAAAAAATCCTCTGAGCAAACACTGGCACTGTGTGCCTCATTCTTCTGTACTCATCCCATCAAGTTCTATTTTCCTATTTTTTCTATTAAAATGTTTCAATACCCTGTCAGAAGTGTCAAGGGTCACTTACTGCAGCTATTGTAATTGTCTTTAATGTTCCTTACAAAGGCATGATGTTGAAGATACACGGTGTATTATCACAAATTGCCATGGATGCCAGATACCACTTGTCTGAAATCACTGAGTATCCCTCTGCTGACTCCAGAAGTCCTCAGGCATGATCGGTCCTTGCTTTTACATTGTAGAATAAACTTAGATGTTCTGAGTGGCCTACTCCCCCTTTTGTGTCATTCATGCTCAGTGCAATTACACTGCAGAATTTTCTAAGTGGAAAAACACAGTGAATGTTAGGGTTAGGCCTGAAAAGTAATTCAGATTTCAAAGACTTTTTAAATTTAATTTTTAATTTTTTTTCTTTAAGGGGTGAGAAGGCAAGAGAATGTGTGCAAATAAACCTGTGAAATGAATCAAATGCTGTAAAACTTGGCAAGGAATTGCTATTTTTAGCCAGGTTTCAAACATGTGTTAAACCATAGTGCTCTGCTTTGAGGACATTGTGGATTTGCAATAGCTCATTCCTACCAGTTTTTCTCTTAAGCATGATGCTTGAATATTGCAGCCCAACTGAAGTTTGATAACAATCAGACTTACAACAGTGTCAGTGCACTAAACCTGTGAAATGTGATAAAAGTGCACATAGGACTCTGAGGGCACTGTCAGTCTAGTCCCAAAACACTGAAACCTACTGGAACCAGAATTAGGCAGATATCTCAGAAACAGCATTTTCCCGTTCTTTTTTTTTTTTTTTAAAACAGACCAAACTGGCACCATTCAGAGCCAGCTCTGATATTTTTCATCACTGACAACAGATACAGTAGAATAGTTGGGAAGCAAAGCCCATAATCTCCTGTTTTCATAGGCAGTAGAGATTTCTCTCAAACTAAATCTCTATCCTCACGCATTACATTGAAGCTTGAAGGTAGTGGTGGATTCTCTCCGCATTCTGGAAGACTCTGAGGAGTTATGCACATTTCCCAAAAAGTCATACATAATTCCATAGGTTATTTAGATGCAGGCACTTCCTCCTCATGCATAACCTCAACTACTGGACCATTCATTTCTGCAATATTTAGTTTTGGGAAGTTACAGAGAGTAATGGGAATGCTAGAGTACTTTAAGATGGAGGAAAATGCTGGTAAAATACAACTAGGAGTTGGGGTTTCTTGAGGTTAGTGGGCGGGTGGCAGGAGCAGTAACCAGCCTTTTTAGTCCCTATAGGAACATTTACTGGGAGGGTGAGTTCACATTAAACTTGAGCCTCCCAAAACAAATTCGTTTGAATATTTGTTTGAATAAGATAATGCATCAATAATAAAAGACAAACGTGGGAACTATATATATGCCTCCCTGTTCATTGAGTTCCTGGATTTGTGTAAAAAACACCCTGATTTTAATGAAAAAATCAAATTTCTTGCATATATGCATATGTAAATTTGACCACAAGTAATTAAAATACTGAAATTAGTATTCTCTACTTTCTGATGCACACATGCGAGATGAATATGTGACAAGGCAGATATTCATAGAGGACATTTTAATTTCTAACCTTTACTTCTACCTCTCATCTGGTTTTAGTAAGCTGCCTGGAAAAATGTTAATTAATTTTTTTGCATAAGATCCAGATCTAACTTAGAGGATCAAAAATTATATAAAATAAATAGAACATTCAGATTAAATTTACCAAGCAAGATATCTTGCCTTTACCACATTAATATGAATTAAAATTTTTCCAGGCATGTACAGGAGAAAGCTCTACACTAAGAAAAAGCAGGTACTTACAAATAAACCTCGTTCTTAAAATTGAAGAGGAGAGAAGTAATTTCATGTATTAGGTTCTGCTCAACCCATTAGGTTGACAATATAGACAAAATTAAAATTCCCTCCTGGCATAAACTTGTTTTCTAAGTATATTATGTAATTTTTAAATTTTTCTCTCTAATACAATCTATTTCAAAATGTAACTATTCATTATTGTCTAGTCAATTTTTAGGGCAATTGGCATGAATTCTAGAAAAACTAGTTCTACCCATCACGTTTTAACTAGGTGAAAAAGCATTTGAAGTCCAGTGCTATTCCATCCTGACATTTCAGGTTTATCAGCAGGTTAATTAGACACGGTTCCAGCATTGCTTTAGGGCACAGCACAACAGGCCAGTTTTTATCTACTTGCAGACTTGGAAGCCTTAGGAGACACCAGCTTAAGATCTATGTCAGGTTTAAATTGTCTTTTCTTCTGCACACTTAGAAAATGTAGTGAAATTCTCTTCCTCAGCACAAACTGCTTTGACAAAATTGTGTCGGTGATAATCTGCTTGTGGTCAAAATGGAGAAAAAGTTCATCTGTTTAATGTGATAACTTTTAGTCACAGTAAAAAATTGGAACATCCAGATGTTTGTATCCAGCAGGTCTTAGAGAGTTAGGCAGTGTTGTGGTTCAGCTCGGTCACTGCCAGCCTGCTATTGCAGTTATACTTGGACAAACACAAAGCCAAGAAACAAGGATCAATTTATGAAATTATTTTGCTCTGGTAATTCCTCATAAGACACAGAAAGCTAACCTTTCATCACAAAAATATGAAAAAAATACATAAAGAAGAATGCCAGTAACTTGTCTATGAAATTATAACCTTGCTTGGCACTAATAAGAAGTGCTGAGGCAAGGTGAAATGCACATTTATGTATTATCTCTTCTGTAGAGTACAGTCCTAAATTGTGTCTTGATGCTATGACAACTCTTTTTTGAGGTGATAGGGATACAAAAGGATGTTTTTCTTGATACATCCCAGGTATCCAGTTAGCATTTTATATATTATGCTGAATGAAGTAGTAAATCCAACTAGCATGCCACTGCTTTCATTTCTGTGATTTTTGTTTCTTCATTATGTTAATTTTTATGCACATTCATCTCTTTCAATGACAAGCTGCACATAACTGATATTTTCATGTTTGGAGTTGAGGTGATGCCTTAAAGAACTTAGTAATAAATCAACATTCTTTCAAGATAATATTGGTATAGGAGGTAATATAAAGGCTGATCTTTACTGGAGGCCTCCAGGGGCAGATATGGAAAATATCCACAAAAGCCAACCCACATGGGGTGAAAATAATTTTTATAAGTTTAGCAAATTATCATGTTTGACAAAAATCACCAGTTAGGAGCTTGAGTGATGACCCAATTCCCCCTCCAGGCCAAGCCCCTTCTAAGTACTTCCTCTTCAGATGGAAACTGGACTTCTTGATGAAAATGTGTCTCAGAGAGCTGTTTTTTGACCTTGGTTTATAAGGAGAATCAAGATAGGACAGGGACTTTGAAATATCTTTTGTCTTTCTGCCTATCAGGGCAGGGAGAAGTACTGGGAAAGCAAATAATAGGCTACAGAGCTATGAATATATGTATGAAGAATATAGAGATTATATAAAAGAAAAAAAAAATCAAAAATCAACAGGATCAGAGGTACTGTATAAAAGGCCTTTGTGGAAAAACTTTTCTGTATAATATCATTCTGTCAAGAAAATGGAAGAAGAATCTCTGAAATTAAAACTGATTTGACCTGTTTAACTATTAATATTTAATTTGCTCATGTTTCTTTGCCTAAGATATTGCAGAAATTAGGTTAGTTAGAGTCCAGTGAACATCATGGGGCAGAGACAGTGCTAAACAGTAGCAAAAATAATTACTTATTTTTGTAGGACAAGTTAGACAGCTTTTCTTTTGAATAAACCTTTCTTTCAAAGTCTTCTACCAAAGTAAGTGCAGAGTCCAATCTTGTTTAATTTTAGAGGACCAAGGTTGGAGATAAAATGTTTCCTAGGTTGCTTTTTTTGTCTCAGCCTAGACCATTAATGTCATACACACCTCCTTTTCAGGTGGGGGCTATTTGTGTGACAGCAATTTTATTGAAGAAACCGGCTAGCACACACGTATTCAAAGAAATATTTCTTATGTGTCATAAGACATGATAAGATATGGACCATGGGCTACAGCAAGGCAATGAAATTGGTTCAGTAGAATTACAGAGAGGGAGCATCAATCGAGTGAGGAGGGCATCCACTCCTATCACTGCTGTGGATGCTGAGAGGAAAAGCAAGTGATTCCCTGCTCATCATTTGTTAGGTTTTTTAAAATATAAAAATATATGTTTTCTTTTTCTGTTGCTTTGTTTTTCTTGTCTGAGCCTTCCTGGGGTTTCTGAGGTTTCTGTGAGCTTGGCTTTCACTTGACTTGTCTTGTCTCTGTCTCTGTGAAGGCTCTCTGTTTTCCTCCAGCTCTGTGTCTGAAGGAGAGCTCGAGACCGTCGTGTTCTCGTGTTCAGGAATTTGTTTAATCTTTGCTTATCTTACATTTGTTCTCTGGCCCACCACGGTCTTCTCTGCAGGCCAGGCTGTGCTCTCTCCCCAGGCTAAGTTGTGGTGTTCTCTCTCTTTTCTTTCTTTTTTCTCTTCTCTCTGCCCTTGGGAGGGCACTGTCTTTTATACTGAAAATCACCTATGCTTTATTTATAACAATTCTCCAATATCTATCCACTCTATTGTACAGTGTACTTTTGTTCCAAACCGATCCAAATGTGTCCACACCACCACAGAAGATGGAGAACAAGAGGATGAAGAGGAAGCTCAAGGACACACCCCATTGCCTCCATCTTTGCCCCCTGATCTTACATTCTAAAATCCCAAAATTCTACTTTTTCACCCTGTGACATACTAATTATCATTCTTTCTAAATTCTTGTGACTTATAAATCTTCCCAGAACAGTCAGAAGGATGTCCTGGTTCCCACAATCATTTACTGCAAGAGCAGAGCTCTGTGGTTCCCATGAGAGGGCACTGAACAACTGCAGTGGTGCAGGTTACTGGCAGCACAAAAGCCTGGATTTGGGCGCTGCTGTTTCATGAGCCAGGGCTTTTGCTGCAGTTGAGATGATACGTGCTCCCAAAGCCGTGAATGACACAGAGCAGGTTAAGTTCTCTCCATCCTGAACCTCTTTCACAGAATAGCTACTCAAAGTTTTAAAGGCAAAACTTTGGTGCCACAAAGTAGCCCCAGGATGAAGATGTTTCTTCCCAGGGCTGCTTTTCCACTCAAAAAGCACTCACGGGTGTGGCTGCTGCACACCTCAGGCTTTCTCAAGAGGGAAAGGAACTGCCCTGTGCTCACGGTGGTCTCCTTGGAGAAGATACAGAGCGTTTTCAAAGGAGCAGGGAAAGTTTTCCTTCTCTCAGGTCCCTGCCTTCCTGAAAGGTACCTACTTGTCCAGTTGATTCTCTCCCATCCATCTCTGTTTCCCAAACCATCCCCCATTATTTTGTATTCTTAAAAATACATATTGTTTTAAATACTACAATAATACTAAACAATTAAATTTTTAAAGAACGCCTAAATGCAAGTTCTTCTTAAAGAGTATGTGTTTATTCTGGTTAAAGGGTTATCATTTCTCTTTGCTTGAAAAAACCCAAATCAGACTATCCTTTTAAAAACCTTGTTTTAAGAATTTTTTAAGAGCTGCATAGTTTTAAATACATAGAAAACGTAACATGACTGACTAGGTTAAATTGCTTTATTTAGCAGCTATACCTTTGGAAATAGAAATAGACAAAACAAAAATATTTAACAAAATAACATTTTTAAAATAAGAAGGTAAAAACCCACTAGACCTGTAACTTCATTCAATTTCTTGTTTCTTCTGATATCTCTAATACCAACAACTTGAAATATATATATATGTGTACACATGCATTCTTTTTTTTTAAACTCAGGAATGCTGCTCTGAACAATATTTTCTCTTTTACAATGCATGAGTGATTTAGAACACAGCTGAAGTGGTTCAAACAAAGAGTTGTCTAGTTCTACTCTTAAATTGTGACAAATTACTTTTAAAGTCTTCATGTTGTCTCAAAAGAAATACCACAGCACAATCCATATTTTTAAAATTATTTTGCACATCAATAGCAGTATAACCTTTATCTTCTGCATGATCCAAAATTCTATTTTGAAAGTAGATTAATTCTGAACCAAGTGGATTTCATTTCTATCCTTTCTTACAATTTACTTAATTATATTTGAATATGTTATTTTTTAAATCTTATAATGCCTTAATTAAGTTACTAATTCTTACCATACTGGCATTAAACTATAAGGCCTTTTTTTCTGCATTGAATCCTCTTTCTAAAAAAAAAATTGGAACTTTTTTTTTTTTTTTTTGAGGGGGCATTAAAATCTCCTTTTGTATTCTGTTTTCTATTTCTTTCTCAAGATCTACCTACGGTTTTACTATAAAAACAATGACAGTAAAGGGATAATTACTTTTTTGGCATAAGAATTAGAACTGAATTGCCTGCGCTATTGCCTTAAATCTTAACTTTAGTGTTTAAACTGTTTTGCAATATTTATGTCATCTGTGTTATATAAAGCAAAAATAGACAGTAGCAGTAATTATTTAGAAATTAAATCCACTTGCTGTAGTCTTGGTTAGCTCATGGTTTTGTATGAGTAACAAGATTGTCAGTGTCTATTTCTGTATATATTTACAAAATTGGTGGATGGATTAAAACACAACTGAGATGCAAAGAATTTTACTTTCTTTGGAGTGGAATGAATGCACGTGCAAGCTACCTTAATCTGACAAAAAAAAAACCTAAAAAATAGAAGGGAAGATTCTTTCCATGAGAATACAACTGCAATTATTTCTGTGTTCTATTCAGTTTAAGGACTGATTCCTATGAATTAACAGAGATCTTGTGTTCTTACACAGATATGCTGAAAGTGTTTTTAATTTTTGTTTATGTCACACAAAATTTTTCCTCTCCAAATTGTCTATTCTTCCTGGTATGACAAGTAGACAAGAGAAAAGGTGTATTTCATCCAAGGTGATGTGATGGATCATATTGTCCTAAATGTTCCCTGGTGGCATTTCAGCATCACAGAAATATTACTTTCTCTCATTCCTCTATGATAGGGGGAACAAGGTTGGAACTGATGCTTAACAATTAGATTTTTGATGCATCACAACATGTATTCCAGCTTGACCTTGGCTGACACAATATTCAAGAAAATATAACAGATACTGCAAATTTGAATTGTTTCAATTTGTTTTTTTAATTAGAAAAAGGTCTAGTATTAATAATTAGTCCATTTAAAATTAAGCTATTAATTTAATTATTAAATTAGTTTAGTTTAATACAAAGTTTAAGAGCAATTTTATGAAGATTTAGATTTTGGAAGTTGATCCTCTTGCACACAAATGAAATATACTTTCTTATTTTCTCATATAAGGAATGTATGTATAAAAATGAAATTAGTTGTAATGTTCTTCAACAATTTGTTACTCTATGACCCAGACTTAAAACACTTGTATTATTAAGTTGGGATAAAGAAAAGCTGAAAACCTATCTTCTCTAAGGATCCTATTTTCTTTATAGGATCTTGAAAATCTGTCTTCTGCTTCCAATTTTACTTTTTGTTTGTTTGTTTGTTTGTGGTTTGTTTTTATTTTTTTTTTGTTATAATAAAAGAGCTTTGCTGATGTTGAAAATGCCTTTATATTTTCCTTCCTTCCCCTCTTCCCCTCAGACATTATTGAGTACTCTTAAATAAAACAGGGAGTTTTCTGGGAATGGGTTTAATTATCTCTTCTTCTGAATAGGTTTTATGGAAGAGATTCTTTTTCTAAGACAGGCAGCCCAAGTTGCAAAGCTGCCTCCACTGGAATATTTTTGTCATACAAGGATGGTGCAAAAAATCTGGACGTCCCTGATTTTTCCTGATCCCTCTGCATTCTTTTCCTCAAATGGCACAGTAAACAAGTTACTCATTTGCAAAAACAACAAAAACTTGGTATTATCATTTTTTTTTTTTTTTTGTGGAACTTTAATCAATGTTCTTTCCCTTCTGGCACTAAATTTTTCCATGGTATTGACATCATGTCAGGGGAGGGAAAAAAAATCCAAAAAGAGGAAACAAGTTTCTTTAATATATCCTGTCATTCAGTGCTTGAAAACTCTCCTTCCATTTGTCAGCATCAACATATTAAGGATATGTTGTGAGCATGTGAGTATCTGTGAGAACCTTGTATTTCCAATTCCTTGGTGCAGATCCTTCTTACTTTCCCAGTGAGCCGTGCAGGATCCTCTGCTGCCAGTAAATAACAGGTCAAATGCTCCTTATTTGATCTTCCAACAGGATCCCCGTGAGGAGAAGGTGCCTGTGGGTACTAATCCTTAAACTCAGTGTTGTGCCTGTGGCAAACCTGATAGTCCACACAGCCAGAAGTGATTACTCAAATAAGAGGATAAAGAAAAGAGAGTTGTAATCACCATTCATTGGTTTAGAAATGTCATGCCAGTCGCATTTCAGTCATCGTGTGATATTAATACTAATCAGCACGTATTTGCAGCCAGACATGTTCACAACTGTTCTAACAGCTGAGTGCCTCCAAGCTAAATTGATTTCATCCCTTAGACACCCATTAACACCTCTCCTTCCCATTTAGATAATAGAACACAGTTGTTCAGGGGTGTTTATGAAATGACATTCATTTGATTGATAAGTGACCTTGACTGAATGAGAATATATGCTTGCTGGAATTTAAACAATCACCTTCCTTTTCAATATCCTTGTCAGAGTTACACACCTCGAAATCCTCAAAGAATTTAAGTAATCACAATCAGTAAATACTGATTTTTTTTTTTTTTTTCCCTGAGAAGCGTGTTTGGGAGGATGAAGCTTTAAATTAGGTTTTGCATACTAATATTCTAATTGTGGAAGGTGCTGAAATAATCTGAGAATGATCATCTGTTCTTAAAAATAAATCAGTGTTTAATTATTTATTTTTTGTATCTTAATCCATTTTGAACAACTCACTGGCTCTAGTAGACCATTTTTACTAAGATGAAATGAAATACTGAGGCTTCATATATTGTTAATATTATAGTGAGGTAATCTAGCCATGATTAATTAAGAATATTGGAAACCTCTGATACAATGCTAGAAAAATAACCAGTTCAGTATAGGAAGCTTTTCTAGAGCTGCATTATAGAGTTTTTCAATAATAGATTAAACAGAATAAATAATTAAAATGGCGTTTCATTGAAATCAGACCATTCTCCTTTATTTCAGCATTACATCCTGTAACAGGCAAGACTGTCTTTTCAGCTCCAGATATGGAGGCAGTCCTTCCTTTTCTGTACATAAATTTAAAAAATGCTTAAACAGAATTTAAAAAACAAATGACAGACCCTGACTAGAATATTTATCTTAAGAATATAAATAAAAATCTAAGTTTAGGGTTTTCAAGAATGCCCAAATGTAGTTAAAATCAAATTATTAGGGAAAAACTACTGAATCCCAACTTTCTTTGTTCCTGGGAGATACTTGGGGTGTGAAGATGCAGCCACTATGAGCATTCACACTGAATGCAATCCCCTGGGGTTTGCACTTGAAGGCTGTAGCCCTGATCACTCTCGTTCAGCTGCTGGTTTTCCTGCTGTTATCCTGAAGGATAGAAGGACACCTGAGCAGCATCACCTCTGTCACAGCAACCCCAGCTGCAACATTTTCTCAAGTTTCTGAGGCACTTAGGTGCCCTTCACAGGAGGCTGGATATGAGCAGCCTGAGGGCCAGATGTGGTTCACCAATCATAAGCTGGACAGTAAATTAGTTACTCTGTTGTGATTAACCATATCACAGCCCTTTTGCAGCCTTTTCTGCTAAGCTGATTGACACGTTTTTGGTTTGGTTTGGTTTGGTTTGTTTATTTTTTTTTGTTTTTGTTTTTGTTTTTGTTTTTTTTTTTTAGATAATATTATAAAAATAAAATGCTAGCTGAAATAGAACATTTCAGGTTGCAAGAGCTCTCAAGTGGGGAGGTTTCATGTATAGCTGGAAAGCCTTAGCAGTAGGAAACCCATCCCAGCATATTCCACAGGACTGGGAGATTCTAATCATGGCTGGAGGCTACAAAGAGATTGAACATCAGCTGCATGGTTCTGAACAGGAACTTGGATTGATGTCTTCCCCCTTGCAAGACATCATACCCAACAGACAAATATTTGTTTCTCCTTTCAAATTTTTAAATGCAAAGGCTGATTTAGAAATATTTTCCCCAAATTTTCCAGTAACTGATATAAGTTATTTCCATTGTATGAAATATCTGCTTATACTCAATCTCGTTTAAGTGAGAAACAAATGGAAGCAAAAGCATCCAAGAGTCAGTTCAGAGTTATTTGCATAGGTTAATTTAGAGAGGGTTTTTTTTGGTAACATATTTCCTCTATCCCACTATTATACCTCTTTCAGTAATTTTCTCTCTGCTGTTAAAAGTGAAAAAATCAATCAAGTATGATTCTCAAAGTGTGGTGATCACACCACTGGCTCTGAACACAAAATCCATTTATTCCTTACACTAATCAAGGGTCTCACATAATTCACAGTTCAGCAGCCTCTGTATGGAATACACTTCTCTTCCTACTGAGCAGTGCTCTGTAACCTACTTTCCAATGGCTAAAGCAGTAAAAGTGGCAATCTGCCTTCAGGGACACACTGAGCTTTGGCTGCTGGGGTGCCCATCACTGGCTGCAGCACCAGTGTCACAGGTTTTTCAGTTTTGGGGTTTGCATCCCCCAGGTGAGGGGAGAGATGTACATGTTGTGAAGAGGGATGAGAGAAAGAAGCCAAATACATTTGATGTTCATGGTATGAAACCTGACAGCCTCAGATAAAGCTGAAGATTTATATGAAAAGCAGAATGTAACCCTAAAAATTGGTTAAGAGAATAAAATTGTACATAGGCAGAGCTGACATAACATGAGATAGTGAACATGGAATACACATTCTTATTCGGTTGTTACAGTGTTCAGGAAAATAGGAGTTAATACAGGAAAGAAAAAATGCCAGGCTACTTTTGAATAAAATAAATGGAATTGCAGAAAGGGCACCAACACTCTGTCCTAATTAGAAGAGCTGGCAATACTCCAGGCTGTTGTCTAGTTTCTTGGGTCAAAAGATTTGAAATGGTTTGAATGCAATGCAAAATAAACATCACAGTTAATATCACAATGATTATTGCAATAATATTTTTACATGCAATACATCATTATCTCTCACAATAATTTTGAACTTGCATGGTACAAAAGACACGGGTGTTGTCACTGAGTTTAAACTTGGTCTTTTTGGGCTCACAGATTTTTTATTAATTCCTTAAAAATTCATTTTACATTATGGTATTTTTTCTTTCACCTTGATTGTTACAGGAATTGGCTTCTTTAAAGAATTTCAGGAAAGAGAGATGGAAAACTAAATTATAACTTGGCATTAAGAAGTAGGATATTGTGAACTAGTTTGTTCACATATATTATTGCCATGTATTATTCTCACTGATCATAAAGCCTTCAGGCTGATTCTAAGCTCCCAGATGCAAACTCACATTTAATTTTGTTATTGGAATTTTGACAAGTGAGAAAGTTACTTGTCTAACTTGTGTTCATGAGATCTTTTAAGTTACTGAATGGTGCTTGAATACCTATTGGATGACAATGGTTGCCAGTCCAGGCTGTGAACGTTGAGGATGCCCTGCTCGCTTCTGCTGTGAACAATTCAGATTGGTTGCCCAGCTGAAAGAATTGATGTCTGTATCCAATCCAACAACAGATGGCATCATTTTTATACTTTTGCCAGCACTGTGTATCATATCACAGCAGATCTATGAGCAAAGCTTTTAAATTGAAGATATTGTGGGAGAAGACTGCTGGTGTCTTGAAAAATTAATCATTTTATTACCCTGGATGATGTCTGAAATGAGGAAAGAAAAAAAGCCAGTAGATTCTATAAACTCAATTTCACCATCATAGCCTGAGGTATGCTTGAAATTCCACAGGCTGCACGTATTTTGCTGAAATGCCTCCTTCCTGAAAATAAAAGTCTGCACTCAGCACTGGTATGATTCTGCTTTTGCCTCAGCTGTTCCTCAGTTCTTAACTCTACCCCAGCCAGAGCCAGCACACTGACTCAGCCCTGCTTCCACACGAAAAAATCCTCCTACATCCCCCCCCCCTTGCTTTGGCCAGCACAACTGCTTGTAGGGACATCCTGTGGCTAAAAGCTGGGGACTAATATTACAAAAATAATTTGGCAAAATAGAAGTTTCAACATCCAGATTAGTGTCTGTACATGCTGTCCTCCTTTCCCAGGTAGTTCTGTTAACACAACAGATGGCTTCACACCGCAGGGAGACAAAGGAATGAGCAGCATGAAAACAGACAGCTTACAGTAAGACACACATTTTTAATCTACCACTGAGTAATAAACCAGGATTTTAACTTGTACTTAGTTTTCTGCAGTGCTGATTAATTCCTAGAATATCTTTGAAGGAAGAAAAAATGTCCTCAGTTCGTTTGCACATAAGTTTATTCTTGTGCCCGCTTCTTGTGCAACGAATTTTCAAAGAGGCTGTAATATATGGAAGACTCAAGTCACTATAGTTGAAACTATAAACATATAGTAACTTTTTTTGAAAGTGAACACTCTCTAAAGAACAGTACTGGGTTTATTTTGCCAAACTCATTAAGCTCCGCTGCATATTCCAAAGTGTTTGCTCTGTTTTATCAGAGAGAAAAAAGAAAGTAACTTACCAAGAGACCAATTGTCCTAGACCTATACTGTAACACTTTTCTCCAGGGGAAGTAGTAAGAACTTTCCTTCCAACTTCAGCCTGACTGAGCTGTGGCGGGGATAAAAAAAAAAAAAGTAGAAAAAGTAAATTGGTAGTGGGAAGCTTTCCATGACTTGGAAGGAAGCTTGTTTGCCTGTGCTGATAGACACTGAACAGCTGGGCTTGTCAAAGGTCAAAGACAAGAGGGTATGGTTGATAATTTGACCAAATAGTACTGGAACCAGCAAGATCATTTCCCAGGTAGAATAACCACTTGGAATTTACACATTCCAAACTATTTGTGAATGATGCACATCTCCTAGACCATGCAAGCTTACAAAGGAAGAGATTATGAGCACATTGAAAGGATTGACTTGAAGAAAAAGCCACTCTGTTTTGTTTTTTTTTAATTTTCCATTAATTCATTGCTCTGATGAAAGCAATAAATTTCAGGACCATTACATTCACAAATGATCTCCTTTTAGAGTTTCTGTGGTTTGCAAGAACTCAGTAGCCACAGGAAGTGACAGATATTTAACAAAACTATGTGGTATGGTGGATTTCTAATTTTTTTTCTTGAAGTCCTTGTGTGTTGCCAGTGTAAGCTTTCTGGTGATACATGATGCATAGGAAGACCATGACATACTCAATGTCTAATTTGACAGAAGAACATGTTCTCTGAGAAGTCTTTAAATTTATGTGTAATGATTCCAAAAGAAATTAATTGAAGCCCTGGAATATATCTGGGCCCTTCCTCCATTTCATTCTTCAAATAAAATTGCACAGTAAATTTAAGTAATCTCAGGTACCCATTGTTCTTTGTCTTTAGCTGTCTCTGTTTTCTGAGACAAAATGAAGAGGCAGCCAGCAAATATTGCTTAATCCCTTTCAGCCAACTTTTCTCAGTCCATTTTAGGAATTGCCTGATCCCTCTGTCTTGGGTCCAAGAAATGAATAAATTTAGGGATAAGAGGCAAATCCATGCTGCTTGTTATGCCTGTGTTCTCACTTTTGTGGCTTGGTATTAGGGAAGTTCTGTTCCTAAATCTATTGTGAAAACAGCTCAGCATCTTCTTTGGCTCTTCACCAGTTCAAAAGGAGCCTCTACATGTAGTGCTCTCTGTGTCCCTGCTCTTATATCTCTTTAATGAAGGGATTGAATCCTCAGGTTAGAACAGGCAATTAAAGACTCTTATTATAGCTTGGAGTATATGTCAAAAAGTAGAAAACTGATATTTTTCTGATAAGCATATTTTCCTGGAAATAAAAAAAAAAAAATTACTGAAAAGTAATTCTTCTTGTAATTCTTCTATGCTGTATTTCTTCTCTACTTTAGACAAAAGAGCAGCTCAGTCACTCAACTATTGATCCCTCAGTTGAAAGGATCAGCTGAGACAAATGTATCAGTTATCTTTAATTTCAATATTAGAGAGCTTTGTTGATTGTGGAAAATGCACTACAAAGATGTTTCTCTTGTGTGTGATAAACTGAGCATCTTGAAATAGAAAACAGACCAGGAACTCTGAAACACATGATCAAACAGCCATGGCCATCTACAATTCTACCAATTTGCAGATGCTTCTCACTAAAATTCTGGTAGAAGTCACTATTTACAACAAAGTCAACATACTTCACAGTCAGCTGTACACAGATCAGGATTATAATACAGTCACCTTTATCAGCCACATTTTACATTAAACATTTGGCTTACAAAGCAACTGAAGCTCAAACTTCTGTTTTTCAACTCAGCTACTGGGCATAATCTTCTGAACAAGATCAGTTAGACAGCTGAGAGAAGAATGTTTTGAAGCACTGCAATAAGGTTTGCCAGACCTCATTTGTCAAAGATCTTGAGGAAGATAGAACACCTAGGCACAACAATTTATAACAGTTATTAACTCAGCATTTTAGGGAAGGTTTCTTCTCCATAGGCCTATGCTAGAGCAAGACTGGAAGAAGCTAGAGACTTCGGGTTTCCTAGGCCAGTGGAAATTTGCTTTTAGAGCTCTTTAGAATAATCCAGGGAAACTTACATGGAATTAGAAAGAACATTTCCCATCTGTTTATAACCAGCTTCATATCTCAGCTGGTTTTAATACTATTGAACAAAACTTTATGCCTAGATCTTGATAACTCTTAAATGAAAATTGCTCCTATCTGTTTTTGCTGTTTATAAGTAGAAATAGAGATATACCTGGATTCAAATGTTTTTAGAAAGAGAAGGAACATGCAAACACTGCTTGCTTGTAAAGATGTAAGGTTGGGAACAGTTTTGTTGACTGTTCTGTCCTTAAACTTGTTGGTAGCTTCCGCATTCCTTCCTTTGAATACAGTATGCTAACTGGCCTGAAATTAAGCCATTCTTTGTTTTTATTAACTGATACAAGGGTACTCCCTTGTATGACATCTTCTTCCAAAAAGGACATAGCAATGCTTTTGTAGCCAGCTCCTCCCACTAAGCCAAACTTAGTAAAGAGGGAATTCATCTGAGTAATTTGACAGATGTGAGAAAAACATCTGTGTGCAAAGCATGCCTGTCACTGTGGGATAACACACGACACGGACTCCTTTTGTGATTTTTCTCAAGGCTGCATAAATATCTTTTTATTAGAAATCATCTCCCCTTATGCATCATTTTCCACAGACCAATGTGCTTCGTGAGAGAAAGGGATATGAAGAGAGGTCCCTCCTCACAGAAAGATTTCACAACATGGATACCATTACAAAAACATTTCTGGTGTTTATGTTCTTTACCTGGGAAAAATTTTCAGAAAACCACAACTTTAGAAAATCAGAAACTTCAGGCCTGATACCAGACTACACATGCCTATTAAAAATGGCTTTCTAAAGCCCAACCATTTTCTTTTGCAATTTCTACATGTTGACAATAGACCTATAATAGCTAACAAGTGAAGCACTTTGTAGAAGCTGACATTGGACTGCAGATCTAAAATAGACTTAGCAATTTTTGCATGTTAATGAATGTCCTATCTTGACCTAGAAATTACAATTGCTTATTTTTCTTTAAATCATATTCAAAAATTATTTTCCCAATTCTACCTCTTTGACTAAACCAGATTCAAATCCCAGTGTCTCCTGCCTGATTTCATACTGTTATAATAACTAATAAGAAAGGTTTTGTCATTGAATGTGATGGAATAAGAAGGCATCACAGCTTTTATTAAACGTTAAACCAGTCTAAAAGCATCTTGGAGAATAATTGACAGGCTCTGGATGAGCAAGATGCCTGTGTGGGTACCTTTTCAGGAAGATGGACAGCATAAACTATGGAGTCCAAGTGCAATTTATGTAAGAGATTTTCTCTATTTAAAGACATAATAGTCAGTTCCCACTGGATAGTGATTCTAAGTTTTACTAACTTTCAACTTTAAACTTCTAAGCTTTGCTAACTAGCCCTTTAAGAAAGACAAATTCAAGTTACTGCTAAAGTTAATTGCAATACAATTATTGCAATTGCAGTTCACTAATACGCTTTCAATTACTTTCATAAACTTACTATCATGGATATAAGTAAGTAAGAATTGGGCATGAAACTTGGAGATGTATCCTACTCTTCCCTCATTAGGAGCATTCTCTCTGAAAGCCTCCTGGAAACTCCCTCAACTTTGACATCATTGGGTGGCTCTTCTTTCTGATGCAGACCCAGGCATGCGTCTACCTATCAAGTAGATATATTTCACCACAAACTAAATGTATAGGCAATTTCAGCAGTTTTTGCTGTTATTTTTTTGCTGTGCTTAAAGTCTGCATCTCTTTTTAGGCTGTGATTATGTTTGGTGTGCAAATAGTTGGATCAAGTACACACCAGCCCTGCAAGGTTTGTGATATGGATCCAGAGAGAGCTGTGGTGGTGGGCAGCAAGCTTGCCAGCATTGAAAAAGCTAAGCTGTATGGGGAGAGTGTGCAGAAATCAATATTTTGTTCCCAGTGCATGCTGGTGTCAGCAACTGACACCATTATTGACCTTATATTTCTCTTCCATTAGACTGCAGGTCACCTGACATTTGGAAGGTTATAGTTTTGGGCTTAAGAGGTTTAGTATGGCAACTATTAAGATTTAAAAATCCATTTGTGAAGTCTCACTTGTATCTCGTGAGATGAGTTCTGTTTTCATGCAGAGGTAATCAGGTATAATAAGCAATCATCCCGCTTCAAACTCATGCTTCATCATGAATAAACTTGTCATATTACAATATAATGAATGATACAGAATGTCTCCACTCATCTTGAATCTTGTTCAAGAATTTATTCTTTAGGATTTCTAAACTTTTCAAAGATGTTGTAGTACTGGTACAAGTTTGAATTGAATTTCATGTCATTCAGACTGGCAATTCATGTGTTTTTTCCACCTTACATGTGATAAACTGTTTGCGATGAGCTGCTCACCCAGCACTTCAGTGACATTAAGTGATACACTTATATGATAAATAAATGATGCTGCTCTGTGCTTTACCTCTTAGAAGATAATCTATATGCATTCAAAATAACTTTGCCTCCAGGTTGTAAACAATTTGAAGCATATGTGGCATATAGACCACATCCTATTTCTTTCTGGACAATCAGCATTTTCTAAATGGATTGTGACAACATCTTTTCATCTTGTATGTAAATCATTCCAACATGCTCATTAACAGATGTGTGATTATAGATTTAGGAACATACATAGATAGTTCTCAAAGTAGGAACTAGTGCATATTTCTATCCTTTAGGTAACTAGTCACAGAAAAAAATCAGAAGAGGTGCTTAAAAACATTCTAACATATTTTTGGCAATCTGGTTTAGTGTGAGATTTTTTTTAAAAAAAAAAGAGACTCAGAGACCCAGGTTCTCAACTGTGAAATTTTGGAAGTTCCACTCACAGTAAACAAACATGGAGAAATTCATGTGCAATAATTTCCATCCTATTCTTCTTTTCTAAAGTTTATCAGAAAAGTTTGAATAAAATTCAATAAAGTTTATCAGAAAAACTTGAGTATGGAATGCCATTGGGATTCAATAATGAACTAAATAGTATTAGTCCTTTCAACAGTCTATCTTGTTTGCTTCAATAACAGATCCAAAGGAAGTGTGAGGCAGCCAGATGGCCAGAACACAGCACTTAAAGGGAGAAGAAAATCAGTGCTAGAATATTACATAATAGAACAAAGTATCCCTTCTTCATTCAGAAGTTTGGATTGCTTTTTTTTTTTTTTTTTTTTTTTTTTTTTTTCCTGAAGGATGGAAAACTGCCAGACTGGCCATATTGAGTTAGAAATGTTTGCAGTTAATGTGAAATGTAGCCAGTTTCAATAGTCAATATTAGCCCATCAGTCACTCCAGACTCATCCTCTGTGAACTCAAAGCGACGTACATCAATCTGCAAACCTTTTTCTCCTGTACTGAAATGTTCTAGCATTACCTCCATGAATTCCTACAAAAGTGCTCCTTTCCTGAGCTTTATAGCCATATCACAGCAATTTCCCCTCACATCTAGCTGAACCATTTCATATTGTCTGGTTTAACCAGTCCCATCCCCCTAGCAAAAAATGTGGCTGCTGACTTCACTTTTTATTTTTACCCCTGAATTACCTGCCGGTAACATTTGCATTTAGAACTGAAAAAGTTTTCTAAAGAATAAAGTCTTGAACTTTATTCAAGATGAGATGAAAGCATTCTGTATCATGCACAGTATCATGCACATGTATCACCAGTATCATGCACTGGTCCAAGAAATAGACAAGAAAAATATGTCTTGTCAACATAAGGGAAAAGTGTAACAGTACTATACATACATTATGTACCCTAATGGATTATAAAATAATTATAAATTATAAAAAACAACAACAAAAAAATACAATGTTGTTTATTGCCATCATACTGGCTGAGTTTGGAAGGGATCTTTGGAGGTCACCTGGTCCAACTCCCCCCGCTCAAACAGGGCCACTTAAAGCTGATTACCCAGGACCATATCCAGATAGACTTTGTATCCTTCCAAGGAAGGAGACTCCACCACATCCCTCAGCAACCCTCAGTGCTCAGTCACCCTCCCAGTCTGAGCCTTTTGCCTCTTGTCCTGTCACTGGAAAGAACCTGGCTCTGTCATCTTTACTTCCTCCCTGCACATGAGATTCCCCTAAACTTTTTCTTGCCCAGCATGAACAGTCCCAGCTTTCTCAGCCTTTCCTCCCAAAAGAGATGCTCCAGTCCAATATATTTGTGACCCTTCTGGGGGCTCTCCCAGTATGTCCATGTCTGCCTTGCACTGGGGAGCCAGAGCTGGGCACAACGCTCCCAGGTGTGGCTTCCCCAGTGTTGAGCAGAGAGGATCATTTCCCTCGATCTGCTCGCAATACTCCTAAGGTGTAAATAATGCAGGTTACCATTGGACTTTGCTGCAAGGGCACATTGCTGGTCTATATTCAACACTTGGTGCCCACTGGGATCCCCAGGTCCTATTCACCCACACACCATGATTGACCTAAGGTCATTGTGAGTGGCCTTGCAGTGACATAAGTGCCCTCAGCACTCATGGGTCCAAGCCACCACAGCCCATGGCCTGATAAAAGTCCATTTTGCAGCAAGTATTCACTGACCAAATCCAAAGAATAAGATCTTCCTTATTTTATTTGCTCCTTCCTTTCTGACTGGCCTTGCTAGCAAAGACACTGACAAGAAAGGCATTCAGAATTTCAGTCCTTACAACAGAACTGCCCATTACAATCATTTTTTCCTGGTCATCCTGCATGGTCTGGGGCCAGGTGGCCCAAACACTTCACTTGAGGGCGCGTCTGTCTGCTTTTGGCTCCTCTTCCACTTTCAGGGTGGAGCCTGTGCTGCGGCTGTGAGCCCTAAGGTGGGGCAGGAGCTTTCCTGTTGGAGGCAGGACCATGAGCTCCCGCCCTTCAGCTCACCCCACCCAGCGCAAGCAGGTTATCAGGTTACCGTGGGTTTTCTGCAGTGATTATGGATCCCATCCCTGGAAGCTTCAGAAGCTTCCAGAGCAGAATCCAGAGACTGCTGTGCAAACAGATGCCCCTTTTTGCTGTGCTTTCAGGACAGCCTAGTAAAGATTGAGATACCTGCTTCAGCTGCTGGAGCAAAAAGGCACAAACTCAGCAGTCAACTCTTTCTACTTTACTGGTGCAGCAAAATTTCCGTCTTTCCTCTTAGTTTGAAATGAAACTATATAGTTTGGTCTTTTAAATGGGAATTCTATTGTTTCTAATAGTCTGATGGACATTTAAGATCTGAATTTTTAATGACAATTTAAACATTAACATTTAGAAATCAGGTATTTTTAAAAAAATTAACAACAGATTTTTCTTCTGGCTCAAAAACCGAAATATGGAAAAGAACAAATTACTAATGAGTCTTGCTAAGAGAGCATTTCTGCAGTTCCTTTAGACTTAAATTTGTTTTCGAACTTTTTTTCATACAGGTTCTGAAACTCCTGAAGCTAAGCAGGGAGGGTTACCAAGGAACTGATTTCAATGGAAACTCGCAGAGGAAAAAAAGATATATTTCCAGGCTGATTTATTCCTTAATACTGTTCACTTTGATTCTTAATATACTCTTATTTGGATAAAGAAGGATTTGAGTATAACAGCTCCAGAACTAAAAGCACCAGTTATTAAATGCACCATCGAATGCACTGTTTTTTTAAACCATATTTCACGATATTTCCACATTGTTTCCCTTATCTTTGACTCATCATCCCTGAGTGGTAACACAGTCTGAGTTCTTATCAATATGTTGTAGAATTCCATACTATCTGACCATGAGATTCTGTTGGGTGCTCAGTCAAAACAGATCTTGCTCAGATGAAGGTGATACAGCAGAGCTCTCTGAAGACCATAATCAAGTATCTTCATAGAAAAAATTGTTATGATCAGCCCTGTGTTTATAAAGAAAATCCAACGTAGAAATTGCATACAGCCTTCCATTTAGTATGACAAGTGCCACATTGAATAGCATTATTCCCATTTTATATCTGAGTGGTCCACAAATTGCATGGAAAGAGTGCCTTTTAATCTCCCTGCTTCTTGTTTTATAGATCAGACCCCATTCTACTGAAGCTTCAGTGCTTTGTATTACCAGCTCAATTCAGCACACCCGCTGTATCTGGAACCAGCAGAGGCTGAACACACCAACCTTGCAGAAGGTGTTCATATATGATGCTGTGCTCTAGAAGTAAGCAGCTTAATTCTTCATCAGCTTCAAAGCTCGAGTTCACTGTAATATCATGCCCTGATCTAGAGATAAAAGTATATAAAATGCCACCCAGATCCATGCAGTTACACAATGATGAAAAGGCTGTAGGAAATCTAGTAAGGTGCCTGTTAGCTCAGAAGTCAGATGAAGTGGCAGCCGAAGGATGCATAGGCTCAGCAGAAGGGCTCACATCTTTTCCATATCCTCTGGTTGCTTTCCCTGCTGTCGTCTTAGTATTACTATCCAGGCTGAACTTTAATCAATTTGCTCTCAGCCATGCCACAGTCTTCACTGAGCTTTTAATGAGATGCTTGATCACACTCTCTGTGCAGGATGCTGCAGATACAAAATTCCCTCACAGACTCCCCTAATTGCAATTGCCTGATCCTACTATCAAGCAGAACCATGACAAGATCCCATGAAGTGTTCTTCATGCTAGAACAACTACAACTTGTTTAATGATTATTCACTTGCTTATTTAATAACAAAAATCTATGCACAAATCCAAGCATTGAATAAAGGAGATTTTTAAAGGCTGTTTTAATGTCTCAAAATGTATTTAATTTAGTTTTGTCTTTTTTGTTCTTTGGAGGAATCTTGTATTTTACTTTGTTACAGTAATAGGATTATTGAGTTTAACCACTTATGTTGGAAAATAAAATACCTCCACACAACCAAGGATGATAAGATAGAATTGCTGCAGCCTGTGGGGTTACTAAGAACTATCTTCTATGGATTGATTCTAACTATGTGTGGGTTGGTGTAATCATCACCCCACCCTCCAGCAAAATAAAATCAAAAACATCACTGGAAAAGTAGTGAAAATGAAATATTCCTCCTCTTTTAACTGTATGCATTAATTCTCTGACACGTCTTCCTGTTCTCTCCTCTTCCAAATGATTTATAGTGTTTTACCTTTGTGCTGCAGTGATTATGTCCCCCAATGCCGAGCAAAATCATTCATATTTTGAAACTGTAATGAATTGGTACTACAGTGGTGGCTGTGGGATTTCTCAGTGAATTTTATTTAATTTGTATATCTATCAGAAATGAGTGCCTTCAAGACACAGTGACAGAATATATATATACATATGCACAGACTTGTATTAATTACTATGTCCTTCTTTTATCCCTGTCTTATTTACATTATTCCAAGAGATTAATTTTTCCTCTGTACCTTCTTCTCTTTTCTTTCTTCTCCCTAAGCATTTTTCCTTCTTTGAACAAGCTTTTAATTTTTGTGTTCTTCAGCAGTCCTATTTTTTCATATGTCTGCTGCTGTAGATAACACCATGATGTTGTCAGAAGCAATATCAGATATGTATTCCTTCCCAAATAAAGACAGTATTCGCCTTCTAGAATAAATGCTGTAAATTCTTAAAATCCACTTATGTCATGACTGTTTTATCAAACAGGCTTTGAGACAAACAATTTCATCTTTTTCCTGTGCAGGATAGAAAGGCAAATTTGTTATAACTAATCTTTCACACAGCACCGTGTATATTTTATGTGTTATTTAATAAGCCCTGCCACTTTGCTGTTATTTGCTGGAACTCTAATAGAGTTCAAAGGCCCTAACTGAGATCAGGATCCTAGTACAATAGCACTGCTACAGGGCAAAAGAACTTCACCCTCTGACCCTGTGAAAAGAGTGGAATTAAACTCAGTAATAATCTTAAGCATGTCCAGGTTAGACATGGATAAGGAAATATGTGGATTAAAGAATGACAATACTGCTGCCTCTGTTTTTTCTGTGGGGTGGAAAATGACAGCAAATTTTCATGATTTATCCAGGACACACGAGGAGTTCATGACACAGACAGATAATATTTTTTCAGTCAATAATCTTATGGATCTTTATTTTTTGCATCTTACTGTCAATAGGAGAAATAAGGTTTAAGCTGAAACAGCATAGAAACAATAGTGTTTTGAATTGCAATGTGTTAAACAGAAGTATAAAAAATAGATTTGTGACCACACAGGTATCACTTAAGGCACAGCACTATGACAAATCTGCACCAAAGGGTATTTTGAAAGCCATTTCTTCTGAGGCCTGTCTGTGGAGCCTGTGGCTTGATTAGGGACTCCAGAGGAGAGCGAACTATGCTAATAAGAACTGTGATAAATGGGGAGAAAAGGGCATCTAGGGGAAGAAAGGACTCAAACTGGGAATAAAGGAACAAAACTGGATCTCTCATAAACTGGAGGGAGAGGACTAGAGAGTCAAATTTGCAAAAGGGGCGTGAACTCACAGTGACACAATCTTCTTTAGAAAGTAAATTTTAACTATGAATTCCCAAATCTCAGAGCTCCTAGACTATCAGCAAATCCTTCACAAATCGTCTTTGATATCACTCAGTTTTTGAAGACACTTTGCTGCAGCTCAGCTCAGAGCAGCATAGAGACCCAGCATGATCCAGGTGAGTATATGTACAGTGACATATAGTCCACAGCTTTGTTTTATTGCTTGGGTTTTAAAAAAAAAAAACATGGGAGATGACATGCAAAAACATAGCTTAAAACATTACTGATGTTTCCTACACAAACTTAATAAATCTCTATTGCATCTTCACATTATAATTTGGAAATTTATTTTACACAAGGTCTCTTCCCCATTCAGTGCTCTCTGAATAGTCTTGCTCTAGGGACAAATCAGAATTATACAGAGTAGGATGCTGTATAATCCTTCCATTAATTTTGCAGAAGTTAGAAGATGTGCAGCAGTGGATGTAGCAGAAACCTGATGAAAAGAAGGAATGGTCTGAAAAATCGGGGAAATGGAATGACCCTCATTATGTGTATCCATCATTCTCTCATGAATCTCTCACAGCTACATGACCTAAATAGAGCTTTTGGCAAATGGTTACTACCTCTGTATTCCTCTTGCATCTCCAAACCCTTCCCTGTGGTCTGAAAACGTAAGGTAACTATACCTGCAACACAGGCAACAGGCATTGAATGTATCCAGCACCACGGCTAAACTAAAACATACCCTGTATCTAAACCATCTGAAAAATCAGCTCATAAGCACCAAAATGGACTGTCAAAAATAGTGGATATTTTCTAATTTATTGTGTCTCAGTTCTCTCTCTGTCAAATGAGAATAATAATTCCTCTTCAGTGCACAGAAGTACTATGAAGATAAATACATTAAGATTTGTAAAGCACTCAAGCACTGTAGTGATGAGAACCATGGAAAAGCCCAAGAGGAAATTAAAAATTCTGCCTTCAGAGCAGAACTTAAAAATGTGGCAGGGGACCACACACTGAACAATAAAAAAGAAACAAAGAAACAAAATTGTGAATAGTTCCTCATTCAGGGAGCATTATCTATGTATTGTGCACTACAGGAAGCAGGAATCCAGGTGGGGAGTGGGAGGTACGTGACCAGTTAATTAAAACCGGGCTTATACTGCATGCCAGGAGATAGGAAAATAGAGATTGGTGGACAATTGAAAGCCTGGGAATTCCAAGAGTTGAGCTTTTGGCTATAAATACATGGTCATTTCTTCTAGAATAGTTTTTATGTTTAATATGTAGAAAGCTTAAAAGATCTTTATCTCCTTTAACTCCTTTCACTAAGACATGACAGTGGCTAAAGGTTTGTCTAATACAGCTGATCTCCTAATTCAATAGATATGAGGTAGTATTTCTCCTGCTTCTCTCAAGTCAGCTTAATACCTACTTTTAAAAATGTAGGATCCCACCAGAGACAGATGAATTTTAATGTAGCAGTGTCAAATAAAATGAATGCTGTTAAAAGAATCTGAAGAAAAGCTAATTGTATCAATCCAATACCTGTTATTTGAATGAAATCCAAAATTTGCTGGCTGAATTATCTGGAAGACATTAATCCCACCTGAGATTAAGTTTCCGTAACTACAGAAGTATCTTTTAAAATTTATATACCCCAGGTTAAACAAAAAAAAAGGCTGCTCTCAGCATCTGTGTGTATAAAAACCAGATTAAAAATTCACACTGACAGTTTGGTTTTGCCTTCAGAAAGTCATCTTTCTAATTCTGTTGGCAGTGGTCTGATTGTCAGATTGCTTTTCACTGCCTTGATTGCAGCATCTTTCCTTAATAAGTCAATCAGGAAACTGCATGTTTCATAGTGTCCCAGTAGCACATACCCCCTTACTTCACAGAAAACTTTTAGTAAAACATATACTAATGATCCATATAAGTATGGGACATTGGGCTTTTAGAAATTATTTTTCTTTCTCATTATTTAAATAATTATTTAGAAAGGAGAAGAGCTATTCTCAAGATCTCTAAAACACAAGTAGAGATGGGTAAGTAATTTAAAATACTTTTTTTCCTAAATTCTTAGAATTCCTTCTCAGAATACCAGGGGTTTGGTTTTGGTTTTGTTGTTTGTTTGTTTGCTTGCTTGCTTTGTTTTTTTCCCAAAATGTAAAACTGGGATGTCACTTTTCCCAGACAGTACTGAACAGTCTTAATATTCGATAATTTCTCATACCTATGAAAGGAAAGGAAGGGCCAAAAAGTTTAAAATACTATTTTTTTTTTTAAATAGAAGTACCTCTGTAGTAGTTTTGTACTTTTGTACACAACTTAATTTCACAATGAAGGAGAATTGACAAGCTAAAAAGTAAATCAAGACTGATATGGATAAACAGTGGTTTAATTTATGAATTTAAGTCTTTCACACTTCCTTTCATTTGCACATGGGTTTAAGCGTTAGAAGTTTGAAAAAATTTTAAAGTTACAGTACAGTATGGGGATTCAAATTATCTCCTTTAAAAACTACTTGGAGTTCATGCATACGAGTAGTTACTTAGTATATAAAATGAACACTTCTGTGTTTGGCATCCAGTGATTGCTGGGTTTAGTGCTTTTCCATTTTTATGTTTTTTCTACATCAATAGGACTCTAGTGAACCATCAAATATGACTGTAACCTGTGAAGAAAAAAATTACAGCAGTTGAAACTGTAAGATTTTATGTCATGGAGATACAGATATTGGTGAAATTAAGTAAGTCTGTCACACTTTGCTAGATAAATATTCCATTTTTGAAAGATATCAAGCAATATTCCCAATATAGGACAGTGTATTAACTTTACCTGACTCACTGGCCATCCTTCCAGAAGCAAGGGTAGAATGAGACAGGCATAAGACCAGCCATAATTGTAAAGCTTGAGAGAAAAAGAGTCTCTGTGGAACCAAAGGATGAATTGTCTGAACTCATCATCCTGGCCAAGTACAAGCAGATGTGTCTAAGAAGACACCGTGTGACAATATATAGCATGTCACTTTGTGCTCCAGGCACCAATTACCATAATAGAGCGGGAAAATTCTTGTACTTTATCTTTATTGCCCTGACAATGGGTTTTAGATTTCCAATGAATTTTAGAAATCCTCTGCCTCAGGTAAATTTGAATGCTTTAGAGAGGTAGATGGAAAATTCAGCCTCTGGCAGATGTTTGCTAAGAAGCTTCAAGAAGTTGCCAGGCATAGCAGAGGAGTTTCAGCATGCCTGAGTACTTCTGAAATCTCTCTTGGTCACTTAAGTGTAATGAAAGGCAAAATCCTATCAAATCTAATTCTGTAACCACTATTCAGATCTGAATTTTCACTTTGGGCAAAGGGAAAAGAGACCTGAGGGGAAACTAATATGTAATGCAGTGCCATGCAAATGACTGCAGGTTTTAGGTCACAAGTTTCATTAGCAATACCAGCTGTACTTATTGTAATAGTTCTGTATATTCTGATATCTGGAAAACCATGAATGGAACATGTAAAAAGATATCCTGTCAATATTTCTCTTTCACTTACATCTCGCATTACTGTTGGTAATTCCATCATCAAACCCATTTGACAAACAAAAATGATGTTGTGATGCAATGCAGGACAGGCTTCAAGAAAAAGACTGGAGTATTAGAAATTAAACTGCTTACCTAAATCCCAACGATGAAGCATTCCCGACTTTCTTTCACATCCACCTTAATGCTTTTATAAATAATAAGAGTTCCTTGTTTTGCTGAAACAATGTGTTCCCTCAAAACCTCAGAATTCACGTTTTGGAAACAGGCAATTTAACAAATACTGATCCAGTTTTTAACTCCTGCTTTGTTACATTTTTATCAAAAGTAACTCTTGCAAGTACACTTATACTAGGAATATTGAAATACCCCCCAAATTTATAAGCTTTGGTGAGCTGCGATCCCAGCCCTGTTTAGCAAGCAGTGAAGAGCTGCCACGAAGAAAAAGTCTAAGTTGTTGAGTCTCAGTCTGTAGAGTCTGCATTACCCAGCCAAAGTGACAAAGCAGCCTGGCCAGCCTTAAGACAAGCACCAAACAGTCACGACATTTGCTGTCTCCACAGAAAATCTGAGTGGCAGGTCAAAACAAATAGAGAGGGTCAGAATTCCTGTGTGGGAGGTTCTTGTGCAGCAGGTTACAAGATTAAGCTCTGTGCACTGGTGAAGCAGATCTTACCTGAAAGGTTTCACAGCAAATTTTATTCCTGTTGTTTCTAATGCTGACAAAGCTGTAATAAGATACATGTCTCATTCATATGATAGCTCTTGGGAACAGCACATAGATTATGTATTTATTCCAGTGGGATTAGCATGCATCCCTCCATGGAGATCAACAACAGCAGCTTTCTAAATTTATCAGATCACAGGTGATAGCCAAAGAAAAAAATTATAATTTCATTTCTGAAGTGTACCCTGAGGTATACTGTTCTGAATATATCAATCAGAGAAATCCAAATTTTGCAAATGCACATCTACAAAACCAGAAACAAGGAAGAGTCCATAAAGTACATGAGTGACATGGAATCTGAAAATCCTCTAGCTACCATAAAATATTGTTAGTTATAGTAAGGTGGTGAACCAACAATATCACAATCAGAAGGCAAGTAAAAAAAAAAAAAAAACAAAAAACCACAGTAGAAATTTAGTAGAAATATCAAGCTTGAAAAAAACACAAAGCTAAAGGTTAAAAAAAAAATATCAATATAGTTGAAAATTAAGCAGAAAAGAGATTCCATAGAATGATAGTGTGTTGATATGTCAATGGGCAGGAAAGTTGCATCAGCAAAACACAACAGTACAGCTCTGGGTATGTTATGCCATCAATATGCACAACCAAAGAGGAAATAAGTTACAGCAGAAATTTACTCTTGTATAATGGACACTTAGTAATTCTTTGCTGTTTCTTACCTTTCCAATTTCACTTAAAATATTATCCTTCCATAGCAGAATTTAATCAGAATGCAATATTCTTTACTAGACTTGTCTGTGTGAGAAACAAGACGGGTTCTTCCTATCTTCAGAAATAAAAGGGATAAAATGAGTGTG
Organism: Sitta carolinensis; assembly: GCA_032173965.1. Taxonomy (NCBI): domain Eukaryota; kingdom Metazoa; phylum Chordata; class Aves; order Passeriformes; family Sittidae; genus Sitta; species Sitta carolinensis. The sequence continues at coordinate 74,823,459 of CM063313.1, forward strand.
AAATGGAAAGGTATCAGAGCTTCTAAAATAAAAATTTAATCTCTAATAGACTTATGGCCGTATGTTGTAGTGCAGCATTTAGAGTAAGATACAGTTCAAGTGTAAAATTTTTACAATATGACACAATAATTTTACCTTACTTTCTCTAAAGGGTTTGTGACACTCTTTCAAGAGTTCCATTATTAAAACTAACACTAACCAGATTCCAATTTGTAATGCTTGTTTAAAGCAGATAGTGTTTACAATTTTGAATAAATTGATGTTAATTTCTCTTGTCCTGTCCTGTCCTGTCCTGTCCTGTCCTGTCTTCTCCCTGAATCATTACTGCCATGTGTAGGTAAAAATTTTTAAAATAAAAATGAGACATATACAATGAAGGACTAAATAATTGATAACTACAGCCTTCATTTTCCAGGTGTAACACACCAAAACTTCTTGAGTTGGATCCTACTCTGTTAAGATGACCCTGATTAATCTGATTGCATGAAGAAAGTTTTAATGTGCCCTTAGCAGATATTCTCAGTGCTAAGACACCTTTCAACAATCCCAATATGTGGCCATGAGAAAAGAGCATTTATGTCCTGCTGTTAGAGCTGTCCATTGAGACTGTGACCCAGAGTCCTCATTAATAAAAGAGGTATAGAGGGTAAACATTTTTGTCCAAGCAAAACAGCTTACAATCAACTCTGTGATCACAATCAGTATTGCCTGCCCTCAGCAGAGAGCCTGTAACACATAGAGACCCTGAGCACCTCACAGGTGGTGCATGACTAATATTTTATATAATATTTATTGTATGAGTATGAAGTCAGCACTGGTCAGGAGGATTTCTGCTCCCAGAGAGATGCCAACATGCTGTTGTGCTCTTCCCTTGCTGCAGTGTCAGGAAATAATGACAGAGGCCAATATAGGCAAGTCTTGCAGGTTGGGATACATTTAGGGAATCGGTAGCTGGGAAATAATTTAATGCTACTCTGAAGACATCATTCTGGCAAGGGGTAATTTTTAGGTCACTTAAGCATGCACAAAGAGGTGTCCATTTTAGAAAACATTCTTTCTCCTGTCCTGTAGATGAGAGAGCACCCTGAAGCAGCACTGAGGAATGGCAGGTCCTGTCGGGTATGCTCAGAAGCAGCAGTAAATTAAAGGCACCAGGAAAATATTTGTGGTAATGGAGGTCAACTGGCACAAAAAGACTGCAGCTCTTCTAGTCAAGTCTCTCGACAGGTCTTCAAGAGAGGAGCTGCAAGCCAGCTAACTGTCAGAGGTGGAGGGGCCCGATGAATTCTGACTCCCAAACCATGCCCAAGGATAATTCTAGGAAATATTAAGCAATAGACAAAAAATATTCCAGGAGATATACTATATGCCAGGGTAAGTGTATCCAAAGAGTTTAACAGGCTTTGGATCTGACTGCTTTAAAGTAACTTTTGTGTCTTATCAGAAATTACTTCATACACATATCTGGAGTGCATTGCTATTACTGCAAGTCAGGAACAGAAGACTGATCATTTTTATAGCATTGCTCCTTTCAGTGCTCTATACATTTTTGAGGTTTTATTAGTTGGTATTCCAATCTTAAAAAACATTTTTAAAAGCATTGCATGATTTATGCAGTCTTAATAAGAGATTTATGTCAGAATTCATAGCTATCACCCAGAAGCCTGAGAAGAAAGTTTAAAAATTCAATACACGGATGGAATGTGGAACACTTATCCTTCTGAAATAAGATGTGGATTCTAAGCTAAATTTCACCATTCTTTTTCTCATTAGAAGTGCAGGTGATTTTACATGAAAAACCATTAGAAGAACCATTAGAAGAATGGTTACCAGTTAAATAAAAAGGAGCAATTTTGGAGTTTGGATTTGGAATTTGGATTCAAAATTGGAATTTGATAGCTGCTTAAGTTGGTGTCCACTTTACAATTTCAAAATCTTGTTGCCCATTAAATCTATACTCACTCTCAATTTGTCAAGTTATAGTTAGGACAAACATTTACAAGCCTGTTTTTTTATTAATTCAGTTCATCAGATAATAATATTAAATTTCAGCTGTCTATGAGTTTCTTGCAGAGATAGTATAACAAAATTAACATAAACTGCACATGAATTTGCCACAAACCTTCCAGGCCTTCTGAAGAAATTCTACAAGCTTTCACAATAATGAATGAACTTTTCAGCTTGCCCACTGGTGAGATTCAACTTCCATTATCTTCAGAAGCTTATTTGTGCCAAGCAATGAAAGGAAGAAACAATTTATTTCTGAGTTTCACTGTAGCTACATGTCAAAGCTATCAAGTGAATTCAGATTTAAGGATGGATATGATTCCATAACTTACATCAAAATTATACCAGATTATCTGTAGGGCTAAACTGTGACAGCAGGCCATATGCAGATTTGAAACTGGACTATTCACATGACACTTGAAAACAAAAGCATTTTTACATATTGCTATTGTTTTTAAAAAGCAGAAAAGATACAGCATTTACTGCTTAAAGTCAAAGTCAGAAAGTTACTTCTGTGCTTAATAAAAACCAGAATTGCAGGGAAGAGAAGGACTTAATGAACTCAGATGAATTTTATATCATTACATGTGAAGATCTATCCTGAAATAAGCTCATTACAGTTGGCACGTCAGGTATTCATCAAGCACATATCAAATACCTACCAAGACAAGGAGCCAGTGCTGGGGCCAATACTTCCTAATACCCTCATCAGTGGCATGAGCAATAGGATTTAATGCCCCCTTTGCCAGTCTGCAGATGACAGCAAGCTGGGTGGTGCAGCTGGCACTCCTGAGGGACAGAATGCCATCCAGAGGGCCCTGGAGCAGCTGGAGCAGTGGCCCATGGGAATCTCAGGAGGTTTAACAAGGCCAAGTGCTGGTGCTGCCCCTGGGTGCCAGCCCGGGCTGGGGATGGACAGATGGAGAGCAGCCCTGGCCAGAGGGCCCTGGGGGTGCTGGGCTGAGAGCTGGCCATGAGCCAGCCATGGGCACTGCCAGCCCAGAGAGCCAAGGGTGTGCTGGGCTGCACCCAGAGCCCGTGGGCAGCAGGGCAGGGAGGGGACTCTGCCCCTCTGCCCCGCTCTGCTGAGACCCCACCTGCAGAGCTGCCTCCAGCCCTGGGCTCCCAGCACGGGGAGCACATGGAGCTGGGGGAGAGAGCCCAATGATCAGAGTTGGAATTGTTCAGCCTGGAGAGGAGAAGGCTCTGGGGGAGTCCTTTATGTGGCATTTCAATACTTAAATGTGTTGTATTAGAAAGATGGGGAGGGAGTTTTTAACAGGCCCTTTAGTATTAGCACAGTGGTAATGGTTTAAACTATGAAAGGGCTAATTTGGGTTAGATAAGCAGAATTTTTTTTGTGTGGTTGTGGTGAAACACTGGAACAGGTTCCTTAGGGAAGCTATAGGTCACCCATTCCTGGAATTTTTGAAGATCAGGCTGGGTGTTGCTCTGAGCAACCTGATTTTTTTGATGTTTCTGCTTATTTCAGGATGTTGCACTACATCACCTTTTTGGTCTCTTCCAGTGCAAACCATTCTATGAAGAATGAAGTTGTGGTTCTCAGAACATCAATGAATAGGCAAACTCAACATAAGGCCTTCATAACAAAGTGATGAACTCTAATTTGCTGTAACCTTTATATTTTTAACTGCTTTTAACCTTTGTACATTTATTCACTGACTATGTTGTAATCCTTGTAAGGGTTGGAACATCCTCCTCTGCAATACTTTTGTACCTAGAGTAGGATGTTACAGATGCAACAACAAATAAACTGGAGAGCACCTCTGCTGGAAGGGAGATGAGGTCCTGGTGTACAGAAATTTAAGTGATTCTGCTCTGAGCCCTGCAGCAAAGAAGGCCAACAGCATCCCAGCCTGTAACTACAGGAGCACGGGTTGAAGGAAGTGATTATCCTGCCTCATGCAGCTCTACTAGAACACATCCAGAGTACTCCTGCTTCCAGTTTTGGATGTACAGTGAAACAAACATTGACAAACTGGAGCAAGTCAAGCAGAATGCCCCCAAGAGGGCAGCCACATCACCCAAAAATCTCTTCCTGGTCATATTCTGGTGGGGCACTAGTTGACCTCTGCAAGTCTGCTCAGCCTCATGTGGGACCCTCACCCATGGGCACAGGGGTGACATCCAAGGAGTGCTGCTCTCCAGCCACACCTGCCCATATGAGGATCTGTAGGGTAATTTCCTGGCTTGATCCTATCCTCATAGGTTTGTGAGATGCCCAGGACTGTCAGCCCATCTGCACTGCTCGCCTCCTGGGGCGCTGAGATTGATTGCTCTGAGGTTCCTATCCTGAGAGAGATGGGTTCCCCTTGTCTCCCTGGGCCTGGGGAGATCCTGGTCCTCCGCTGTGCTCTGGCACCTAGTCATGATTACATTTTCAGTTGGCTGGTTCTCTGCACTCAGATGTTTAGAAACAGGTGACAGGAAAAAAGGCACTGTCACATGGTGACAAACGAGTGTGGGGCCCACAGCTATCCTTGTTACTACACAAAAAGTTCGAGGTAACAACTCTGACATGTCTTGCTTGAATGGAGAAAAATAATGTGACACATGGATAGTTAGACATGTTTATTTGAGAAATCCATAGAAAAGGTGTCAATGGAATTCTTGGATTAATACATCAAAACCAGTCTTGCTGCATACACTCTTTTCAAGGTTAGACATGTTGCGTTTATAAATTATACAAGAAGATACTCAGATGAAACACAGAGGATGTGTGTCTTTAAATGTATTTCACTCATCATCTAAAAGTATAATAAATCATATCAAAACAGTATTTCACATAATTGAAAAAGATTATTAAGCACGAACCAGATATTTAATACAAACTAACCGAGAAACTTCTGTAATTTGATATTGAAAGTGAGGAATGTTGATAAGCTACAGACATTATATTCTGTGCACTTCCATCAACAATTTTAGTCCAGTTTCAACTGAAATGGTATAAACATAATCCTAGAATATCTACTGAGCAGGGAAAATCCCACATTTAGCAAGACAGATATAAAATTACATACAATGTCCATAAAGTAGAGTTTATGTCATCATCTATGAAACAAAGCAAATTATTTTGATAAATGTTTCATTTAAGATGTATTTTGTTGACTTTTTTATTCAAGTCTGAGTTTGTCTTGTTATGGGCTCTAGAGGGCACAACTGATTTACTGCAGCTGATTAGACAAGGGCAAAAAGAAGTAAAAACCCAGTAATCAATTTGTTACAGCTTCACCTGCAGGTGTTCAAAGCTGGTAGGTGGATATCTGCCTATGTTTATTTGTTGCATATTGCTGCAAGCTGTGGAATTCACAGTACTGGCCTTTGGATGTGCTCCCACTCCATCAGTGCTGATACACTCTGGCTTCAATGTGCAGGGTATCGGCGCTTCCCAGGAAACGCTTCCTGCTATGTGGAATAATGTTTGCAAGTCCTCCTGCTGGTTTCAGGTGATTCACTTGCCAGAGGTCCACAGAAAACTGTGTGCATGCTCGCCCATCCTTAAAACATGGTGTAGGCCTGCCAGGGGCTACCTAAACTGTTTTAAATGTCACATAATCTACTAAATACTCATTACATGTCTAGTGGTACAACATATTAGATACACCAGCAAGCACCAGCTTAATTTCCAGGGCTAGGATCTAGTCAGCTGGCCAAAATTTTACCAGCAGCAGATAGCAGTCGTGTTTGTATTAAAATCTGAGAAAACTTAATATCCATTCTCTCTCTTTATTTCTCTTTAAATATTTTTTAAATTATTTTTTTTTCCCAATTCAGAAAATGGGGAAAGAGAATGTATTTGTTAATGTATGTATGCTTATTCACGGATGTGACCAGCCGGTCTTTCCAGGCAAGATGTGTGAGCTCCTACATAGTTAGAAGCAGTTTGGGATGGACTCTGAGTGTCAAAAACTGTGTGGCAAGTAGCTCTTGGTACCCAGTTATTATTGCTATGCTGTGTAATACTTAAAAGACAATTTTAGTTGTGAGATACACTCTGCTTGAAAAAGAGTAATGATGTGTAAAGTATCCCAGGGGACTGAGATCCAGGAATCTAAAGCAGTTTCTGATAAGCAGAAATTCCACTTTAGAGAACTTATAAAGAAATCCCTGTGTCTCTCCATAAGAGCTTCAAAGTAAATAATGGCAAAATTGACATTTTTTGCCTTGGGAGATCTACTGTTGTCTCTTCCTAAATTCTTCAGCACTGTAGTTTGCAATGACATGGTGTCCCTCCAGGTAGTCTCTTACTAATAGGTACTGAAAAAATATTGCCAGACAGGACAGCTCTATTACAAAAAGACACAGGATTTTAATAATATGATTCTGACATCAGGATAACAGTAATACTTTGGCTTTTCCCTCGAGGAAAGTAGCAAAACCAAAATTATAAAATATGGGGCAACTTATACCCCACTCAGAAAAAAACTCCAAAATATAATAATGAGGAAGTGAGAAAAATATTTTAATATGTTTTAATATTGAAATTACCCTTGGCACCAGAGTAAGGTAAAAATAACAGTAGAGTAATCCAGTTTCACAAATCAAATACATGCAACTTTTTTGTCACATCTAGGGAGGGGTTTAAGGGAAGAGCTGCATCTCCTGAAACACTGGCCCTGGGAAGCACCTCCATCACTTTCCTATAAAGATGTCAAGTCACATAACCAGCCATGGCGCTGTGGAGATAAATTTATATCAGTCCTTCAGCCTGAAGAAAGCTCTGCCTTAAAGGAACAACACTTAAGAAATACGTAATCTTATAAACTCTCCCCTCTGTTTCATGTCTGCCTTCTTGGGAATTTTCAGGTTAATAAAGTTTATCTTCTGCTGCTGCTTACATTTTAGAAAGACTCCTGTTCTCTACTGTAATAGATATAAACATAATCTATCCAGAATGATTAAATCATCAACCTGTTCTGCTGTTTAAAGGCAAAGGCTGAACTTCTAGGCCATGTATTAACAAGTTATATTTTAAAGGTTTTGGGTTTTTTTTTTTTTTTTTTTTTTTTTTTTTTTGCTTGCAGGACTTTATTTAGTTTTATCAGTTTTCTTCACAATGTAATTGTACCAAAAACTGTGTCAGCAAAACCTAGGGTAGTAGCATATTTCAGCATGGGAGGAGGAGTGTATATTGTATGTGAGGTGCAGGAATACTTTAAGCTGGAATTTGTCCTCAAGGTGGGTTTTTTAATACACTGAAAACTGTTTTATACAAATGTATTCACAGAGAAGGCTGTGATTTATTTAAGCCTATAAAGTAGCTTAGCATGTGCATTACTTCTGTCTTCTCAGAGTAGAAAAAATTTCCTATCTCAGGTTTGGAGGGGTCAGCATGATGCCACCAAAATGTTAATTAAACCCTGTTGCTTCAAGAAGGGCATTCTTCAGTGGAAATAGTGGCCTGAGGAATTGCCATGCTCATCCTCCCCAAGCTCCTCACTGTGTGGCTGAGTGGTGCTGGCCCAACACCTTTCTGGCTGTGGTGTTCAGCAGATAGGGAACACACTTAGTTTGAAAAATTGTAATGAGACCTACGTAATGAAATTATGTACATTTTAAAATAACAGTATTTTGTTAAAGCCAGGTCATCTCCTTTGTCTCTTTTGCAAAACAGTTGCATAAACAATTCTGGGAGCAGAAGTGAGGAAAATGCTGAAGACTGAGGAGGAAAACAACTCTAAGATGGAACGGTGGCAGAGGAATCAATGCTGACTTCAGGTATTGCATCCAGAGATTTAAAATCATGAACTGCCATTTTTACCTAGGTACATCCACATACAACTGGTCTGCTTTCTTGCAGCCAGAAAATAATTTTGCTTTATCACCATTGAAATCTTTTAAGGTGGCTTCTGTATCATCTGAATATTAAACATTTACACTTTTCCAGTCTGAATAAGTATAAGCAAGATAAAAATTCCATAATTTTCAAAGAGAGACATTTATCTGAGAAATTATTATTCCTTTAGTTTAAGAGTAATTATGGCCTCTGGTTTTGTTGTTTTGTAGTTTATTGTTTTGGTTTTTTTAAATTAGTCGGGAGCATAATAACATGGATTAGAAATGCTGCTCCACAGAACTAGAGATAGGAAAATTAGTGGTCACTCTGTAATGCCATCTGATGCACAGGATAAAACTTGGGCTTGTCATATCAGGCATGCGGGATCATTGTAATGACATTGCATAAACTGTGTAATTATTTTTTTAACTGGTCTCAATGCTCAGAAACTTATCTATAGGTCTCCTCCTTTATTACAAGTTGATGCAGGATGTTATTTAAACCCCCTGTTTAGATTTCTCTGTGTGTGTTCTAGTACCCGAGCAGTGTAACTGTGACCATCCATTAGGCTGTAGTCTATGACTCCAAGTAATGATAACAGCAGTAAATTTATCAGGACTTTAAACAGTTTTAGGAAATCAAGTGTTTGAATGTAAAATCAGAAATATAAATGCAAAATCAGAAATTTGAATGTGTGTCTTTAGCTTTGGATTATGAGTGGATGCTCCACTGCACACCTGTTCTTTGTACTCAGGTATTAGCAAGGATCAGTAGCAGCTTTTAAGAAGAAAACGATGACTTGAATTCCCTCACATCACTGGGAATCTTTCCTTTTGTCTTCTAAGTCATTGTAAAATTAAACCAAAATTGCTGGTTCCTTTTACTTCTCTGAGAAATTCTGTGGCAGATTACAGTTTACACAGATGAAAAACAAATTGTGTTGTGTGCACATTGAGCCTGCTTATTTGTATATGTATATACACATATATGTGCATATTTGTAAATATTTATGGCAATGTACAAGTATGCTTACTTCTGTTAATTCCACCATCATTTATTTAGTTACCATAGAGAAGCAAACAGTAAAATTAATGTGAATTGGGATGGAAAAGCATTGGCAAGTACTAGGATTTAGGAATGTGTTTCTGCACCTTAGCTTAGAGCTGGGAAAATCCTGTCAGGTTATTCTAAGGAAACCTCCAGGCCCCTTAAACACAAAATATGTAGTTTTAAATAGCACAGCATAGATTTGAAAGGGGTCTGAAGGGAGCACTAGTCAGATCATGGTGTTGTCATAGCAACAGATATTGAAATTCAAAATATGAAGTACAAAATGGGGGTGGGAGAAAAAGGAGAGGAGAGAAGAAAAATAGCAAAAAATAATGAAAATCTCTAAAAAGAATATGAAAAATAGACTTCTATAATCAGTGATAGAATAATTATAATATCCCTACTCTTATTCCTATTATTTGTATTTTTTCACCTTTTCCATACAAAAATTTGAAAATGCTTTGCAAATATTAACAATCTACATCTTCTAACATCCTGTAAAGAAAGTATTGACATTGTCATTTATAGATAGAAATACTGAGGAGAGAGTGCTTTGCATAAATAGAATACCTATGGCAGAGGTAAAAAGAGAGTTCAGCTCTTTGCTTAGCTCTTGTATTCACATGCTCTTTGCTTCATTGCTTTATGAATGCCTCAGTTTTATGATGTTATTATCTGAATATGCAATAGAAGAACCAGAGTATTTTTTGTAAGAGTGGTAACAACATTATTCTTTTTCTGACACAAAAGCTCTGGTGCTTTGATACAGGTTTTGTATAGTTATTTAAAGGTTTGTCAGTATTTCCTTACAATAATAGTGACAGAAAATAAGACAAGAATGAATAAAATGGTAAATTGCAATTTTTTTCAAAGATGTTCAATCGTTGAAAAAGAGACACTCATTCATGCCTAACTCATCAAGGTACTGCAGCAAATCTAATTCAACAGGAAGGAATTAATATGCCTTCACTGGGGATCAAGGAAACATACTGCAGGTTAAAAACCTGAGCAAAATTTTTATTGGGTTTTCTTCTAAAATTTATTGTTTTATCTTTCACAGACATCTCTTTACAATCTTTACTTCTGAGTATATATCTATATTAATCTCTCTGTATTGCTGACTTGTAGGTAATATAATTCTTTAGTATATCCAAGAGGTTTTTTAATGTTGAGTTTTGCAATGACTCACATTTTACTTCAGCACTATGATGGACTGATAGTGAGGAACTTTCCTTCTCTCTATTTCCTACATCTATATTTCCCTTCCAGGCATGTAATTTAGCTAAAAGTCATTATTCTTGAAGTAATATAAAGCTACAGTTTATCTCCTAAGAATAACTTTGGGGTTTTTCAACATCAGTATCAGCAGTATAGAACAACAGATAACTTGCATGTCACATCAGGAATTTTAAGCAATTAGCCATTAACAAAGAAAGTAGATAAAGGTAGGAAAGAAGCATTAAAAATTTTGAAAATATGCTGACTGAATCATAGACTTGCAGTGTACCAGAGGAGTTGCAGCAAACAGAAGAACAAAGGGAAAAGAATTCTTGAAACCTATAGCTTACTGAATAGGACAAGGGTTTTACTATTTAAGAAGCAAATCCCTGCTATTTCTAGGGTCAAAATGGTGGGTGAATAGATTATGATATACTAAAAATTCTCTAGTAGTTGGAAAGCCAGAAGAAATTAAAGCGTGAGCTTATAGAAAATGAGTCATGATAGGTGAAGAGCGACCCAGGATACTGAACTTATTTCTTCAGGTAGTTTTACTAGACAGCTGCTATTGTTTCAGGTGGCTGGGCCATGAGGTACCCTGTCTGGTAGCTGTTGAGGAGTTGCACCATGGAACCTGGCATGTTTCCAGGTTCTTGCCAAGTTTCTTGGGAGGCAGTTTTGCAATAAGGTCTGAAACAGTGCTTCAATGCCACTGTTGTCCAAAACAGCAGGTTTTAAGTACTGACGCTGATCACCTCTGCTCTAGCATGAAGATATAATGTGTAGGAGCTAACATTAGGATCTGCTGAGGGCAGAATGGAAATGTGCAACAAGGTTTATGAGGGAAACCCTCCTACTGCATCATGAGGTTCAGAAGGGCTATCCTCAGAGAGGAACCTAGGTGTGGCTGGATCCAAACCCAGTCCCAGACTTGGTCAAGAGTTTATGTCTGAAGATTTTTATAGGTGTAGTTGAACTTTAGTATAGCTTTGTCCTGGAGAGTTGAGGATAGCAAGCCAATATAGAATAATTATTTATTTTAATTGATGATTAAAATGCTTAGATTATGGGATCTTAATCAGAATTTGCTACTACACAATGAAGATAGCCATAACTACTAGTATAGTGCATGATTTATCGAAGCAATACTGAAGGAATGATATCAAAGCCAGCAAAACAATTACTAATGGAGATTGGTGCTACCCATACCAGCAACTGAGGGCAGATCTCTTTTGCTCAGCCTCGAGAAGTATGCCCTTGAGGGGCATCCCCATTCAAGGGCAGAATCTCCACACTCACTCTGAGAAGTGGTGTGTTATAATTTCCTGCAATTGAAAAGAGGGTCTGGGCTTTTGTGGTGATTCACAGTCAGATGTCTGTGGGCCTGCAGCATCACCTCAGCAGCTTGAGATGAGTTATCAGCACTTGATAATGTGACTTGTTGGCACCTCTAACAGCAACTTCACCTGTCACATCCTCACCAGTGTCAGTTACAATTAAGAACAATTAAGGAAACATTGTTCTTCAGGCCCCCAGAATGTTTCACTTTGACACTGATGAACCAGGCTGATTCTTCAACACCAAACACAGCATGAGGCCCCTTCCCCATCCACTATTGCAACTTTCGAAAACAGGGTCAAGTTTGAGCTGTTTTACACCACTTAGCAGAGCATCCTGCTATGGGAGTAAAGCAGAGAGGATGGAGAAAAGTACACTCAGGGACTGACAGAATGTATTGAGGCAAGAACACAATCACTTCTCTGATCCTTTTCATCTCTTCTGGATACTTGCAGGAAGCAGCCTCTCTGATTTTGTACTTAGCCGTTGGGCCCTGGGTCAGGCTTGGGAGGAAAAGGGCAAAGAAAATTTTTGCTATGTGGAGGAATGTGTGCAGAACTGGAAGACTGGGATAGGGAGTGTCGTAGTTTGAAAAAAATGAGTTTTTTGAACTTCAGTGGTCAAACCAATGAGTGCTCAGGTTTAAAGACTGGCACCTGGTGTGGCCACTGAGGACAAGGATCCGCCTCTGAGCACACAAGGGGTTCAAAGCAGAGGGCTCCCCGGAAAGCTCTCTCTTGGTTCCGGTCCCTGAGGACGGGCGGATCTCCCCTGCCCAGCGGCTGGCTGGGCGGGGGAGGGGAAGCCATGCGGCCTGGGCGAGGGAGGCTGGAACCTTGGGCACAGAGGGGGAGAGGAAAAATCCTGCAGGATGGAAGGGTGGAGAGAGTACAAGAACCTTGAGAGGCATCAGACAGCCTTCTTTTCCCCCCCCCCCCCCCCCCCCCCCCGGAGAGAGAGAGAGAACTGAGAACCGTGTCTGTGATCTGTGTCACCTTGAAATTTGATATCAACAACTAGACAGCACGGCCGAAGGAGTATGGGGGGGTGGCGCGAGAAGAGTGCCCAGCACAAAGATACTGTGAGAGTTCTGGGGAAACAAAGCCCAAGATTTTAACCCTTTTCGTAGATGATGGAAACTTTATAAATGCTAATCCTCCTGAATTTGAAGAAGAAAGAGAGAGAGAACTAAGCAGAGATGATGAAAGTTTGTGCAAGTGGAAGATTGTCAGAGAATGCTGAAAAGAATCCTAGGTGGGAGGAGATGATGGAGTGGCCTTTGGCTGGACTTTTTTGTATAGCCATGGATGGACTCATTTCTTTTCTGTAACATAGAAACTGCATCTGGGGAGAGGCATTGGCTTGGAGCCAAGAGTGGACAGTAGTGTGAACAGAGATGAGAGGAAGAGCTCTGTTCTCAAGGCCCCTCGGCCCCAGGGGGTAATATTGGAGGGGACTGGTGTCCCAAAATTTGAGAAGCTGTCGTTTCTTGGAACTAACCAAAGCATCTTTAAAAAGAGAAACCCTAGAAGCAGCTCTGGTCCATGCACAGTGGTGAGAGCACTGGACATGGAGGAAGAGGCCACGATGTGGTGCAAGGAAGACTCCTATCTCTCCTCAACGAACTGAGTACTGATTATCGGAAGGGTGGTAATAGACTAAGGATTAATTATCTAAAGGGTGGTAACGTGATGGGGAATTTTTAGTTTGTTTTATTGTGTTGAGAACTGGTGGGGGGGGGGAGGAAGAGTTTTTTTGAAAGTTTTCATGTTCTTCTGTATGTGTCTTCTTTACATATTATAAGTAATAAAATTCTTTTCTTTTGCTTTCTAAATTAGAAACTGTTTTGCTCTGTTTTTGGTCACATCTCACAGCAAATACCTGGGACAGTATATCCTCATAGGGGCACTGGCCTTGTGCCAACGTCAAACGTTTGACAGGAGGATCCTTTTACAAATAAATTTGCTAATTTGGATTTTAATTGCAGGTGCTGATAAACTTTCAAAGCTTTTTTTATTCGATTAATAATTGCACTTTCTATATAAAATCAACAATTTGATTTTCAAATATTTTGCATATGTCTACTCTACACTACAGTAACTATAGGAACATCTCTTTTTCATCTTTATTTAACAAATAAATGAAAGCTTCAGAGGAAAAAAAACCCTATTACATAAAAAAGCACATAAAATCCTTTCTTTTTCAAAAATCAAGAAGATTCTTCAATAAAGTTTAAAAATTTCTAATCAGAAAACTAATGAGGAAAGATTTTTCTACCCTCATACCTTTGCCTACCAGCTTTCACAAAGATGAAGGGTCTCAAAGGTAGCTAAAATGAAATGTAGATAAAAGTCATGCAACTTCTTCTGTTAGGCACACAAGAGACTGACAAGATACCTACCCAATAAAATAGTCTGTGTTTGAATATAGCCGACGCAAGACTAGCTGAGGTTGTTTGCATATAAGATTTTTATCCTAGGTCTAACATAGGTGGAAATCTACAAATATAAAGTACATTTTGAACCGTTATTTTCTGGTACAACTAAACAGCTTTTTTTATTCCCTCAGTACTATGCAAATTTGTTTATAACTGCATATAGGTCTCAACTTGCCTCAAGGTGCATAGAGATGAGGTACAAAGGAATGTAATTTTTTTTTCTTTTTCGATAAACAGGTAAATAAAGTTATTTCTATAAGCTGTTTGGGATAAAAGGTATGAATAAACAGGTAGAAAACTGCACAGGACAAAGCTTAATTAGGACTCTTTAAACACTTTGGTTTAAAAAGAAGTAATGAATTGGAATATGACTGCTCTGTGGACATCTCAATTTTTAGGGTCTTTCCTAAATACCAATCACTACGAAACTCTCATTAATAAAAAAAAAAAAAAAGGAAAAAAAAAAAAAAAAAGAGGATATTTATCTGTAAGAGACAGTCTAAACTGTTAAGGGGCTCTTCAGTGTCTGTGAAATGATTGTGGAACCAGACTTTGTTATTGCTATTTCGTTACATTGAGTTTTTTTTCATTTGCTTTGTGCATAGTCTATTATAACAGACAATATAAAAAGCTTTAAAATTCATGGGTTTTCCTGAAACCTATCAAGATAATGTCACAACAATAACTTTTTTCCCTTGGATTTTTTTCTCCCTCTTTGTTTTTCTTTTTTCTTTTTTTTCTTCTTTTCCTCCTCTCCCTTTCTTTCGCTTCTTTTTTCCCCTTCATTTTTCCTTCGTTTTTCTTTTCGCCTTTTTTTTTGTTTTTATCCCTTTCTTTTTCCTGCCACATTTTTTCCCTTTCTTTTTTCCTGACATTTTTTTCTCTTCATTTTTGCTTTTTATTTTTTTTTCTTCCATTCCCCCCTATTTTCCCTTTTGTTTTCTTTTTCTTCCCCCTCTTCTCTTTTTTTCCTCTCTTCCACCCATCCCCTTTTTATTTTTGCCCCCTATATTCCTCCCCCCCCTTTTTTTTTTTTTATCTTCCACACCCAATTCTCTTCTTCACCCCCCCTTCTTTTTCAATTCCCTTGGCCTCTCTCTGGTGCTGGGCTGTCAAGGACAGGGACTCCTTGTCCCCAGGAGTGTCCTGGGGTATCCCGGGGTGTCCCAGCAGTGTCTCCAGGGGTATCCCGGGGTGTCCCGGGGATGTCTCCAGGGGTGTCCCGGGGTGTCCCCGCAGTGTCTCCGGGGGTGTCTCCAGGGTGTTCCGGGGTGTCCCGGAGTGTCCCGGGGTGTCCCGAGGTGTCTCCAGGGGTATCCCGGGGTGTCCCAGCAGTGTCTCCAGGGGTATCCCGGGGTGTCTCCAGGGGTATCCGGGGTGTCCCGGCAGTGTCTCCAGGGGTGTCCCGGGGTGTCCCCGCAGTGTCTCCGGGGGTGTCTCCAGGGTGTTCCGGGGTGTCCCGGAGTGTCCCGGGGTGTCCCGAGGTGTCTCCAGGGGTATCCCGGGGTGTCTCCATGGTATCCCGGGGTGTGTCCCAGCAGTGTCTCCAGGGGTATCCCGGGGTGTCCCAGCAGTGTCTCCAGGGGTGTCCCGGGGTGTCCCGGGGTATCCCGGAGTGTCCCAGCAGTGTCCCCAGGGGTGCCCTGCGCGCGGGGGAGGGCGGGGCGCGTTGCCGGGAGACGGAGGCGCGCGGGAGGCGTTGGCGCGGGCGCGCGCTCGCCCGTCACGGAGGCGGACCGCGCCGCCATTGGCCGGCGGGGCGGCGGGCGGCGCCGCGCGCATTGGCCCGCGCGGGTCACGCGGCGCGGGCGGGGCGGTGACGCGCGCGGCGGCGGAGGGGGCTCGGCTTGTCAGGTAGGGACGGTCCGCGCGCGCCGCCCGCGGCCCCGCCCGCGCCGCGCCCGCCCCGGCCCGGCCCGGGACCCCCCGGGAGCGCCGGGAATACCGGGAGCGCCGGGAGCCCCGGCCGGCGTGGGGGCGCGGGCGGGCCCAGCGCCGGCTCTACCTGCGGGCGGGGCGGGCACCGGCGCCGCTCGCGGTTCGCTGCGCCGGGGCGGCGGCGGCGGCGGCCGCATCCGGTCTCGTCCCGGTGGCGTTCCCGCGGGGAGGTGTCAGAGGCGCCGCTCGCCCGACGGCGGCTCCGCCCCGGCGCGGCAGGGGCAGCGCGGCGGGCGCGGATCCCGCCCCCTCCCCGGTTCGCCGCCGCGGTCCGGGCCGGGGGGAGGCCGAGGGCGGGTTCGGCCCCGGTCGGGCGGTGCCGGGCGTGTCTGTTCCCCTCCCGTGCCCCGGCCGGGATTGAAGTGCTGCTAGTAACGGGAGGACGCGGCGGCCGCCGCCAGGAGCTGCGATGTGTGACCATCTCCCCAATAAAAGAGCAGCCCGGGGGAGCCAGTCGGTTTGGGTTCTGGAGTTTGTGCTGCTTGGTGCCGCCTGACAGTTCTCTAGCGCACAGCGGGTGCCCGAACTTCGGCATTAGTGCTGGAGCCTGCTCGGCGGGGCCCTCTCAGTGTCGCTGCCCTGGCGCTTTCCGTGTGCGTTTTAGTGCTTTGTTTGTTTGAGATTTTGGTATCTGCAAGGGTACCGAATACTCATATTTGGTGTTCGAGAATGGATTGCACAGAAGGGCGTTAAGCATCCCTTTTTTTCATGTTAGAGTATGTTTCTGTTCAGTTGGGCTTTACATGAGCATACACCCCTGAAGTGACACAGCCTATGTGAACACCAAGGGTTTTGTAAGACATTTAAAACAAGCCAGCTCATTTTATCTTTGCAGGAAGACATCAATGCTTTTCAAGTAGGTGAAATAGCTTTCCTCCTTTGAAACAGACCTACTCAAATCGTCTTTGGTGCGCTGCCCTATTGTACTACGGATTCCTTCAGGTTGCAATGTGAAAAGAAACAGGGGTGGTGCTTGAAACTTCTTGACCAAAAAAAAAAAAATATCAGTATTAAAAGAAGTTTATTAAAATAAGTTAATTTTACTTGCCAAATAATACCTAACAAGGAGATTGCTTCTACATTTTCTTTTATGTAAATGCTAGTCTTTGAGAGTCTTAAAGAGGTGGGACATTCACGCATCATCTACTTACAGTCAAAGCAAAGTGCAAATGATGGACACATTGTAGGCTGAGTTAATGATTATTGTTGGTGAGACTACTGTATGTTCCCTCATTTTATGAATTTCTTGTATTGTGACAGAAATTGTCAGTTACAACTTAAAAACAGACGTGGGGAATGTTAACCCCAGTAAAGCTGGCCTTTGGAGATATTTCTTTGAGGGAGAAGATCATCTTGTGTGTACAAGGTCACTTACTAGCTGATCAAAAGCTGTTATCCATCAGGTTTCCTGATTTTCTACAACTGTAGCTTCATGTCACAACTGAGTCCTTCATCCTTCATCAGTTGGTATTTGGATTGCCAGTGTATAAAGTGATCGTGTAGAAATAATTCTGACACTTGAAAGCAAGACAGGCCAGAGAAAGCGATGACTAATATACAGAATAGAAACTTTCATTTCCTCTGGAGTTGTTTGATAGAGCTAAAAGATTAACTAGTAAAAAAGGATAAAAGAATGTATCAGTGTGTGCACAGAATGTCGGTCCAATCTCAATATCAAAGATCTTCAGTGATACAAAGCTGAGATGGGCCTTTGTTAAAGAGAGGAGAGGTGACATTTGCTTCACTAGATTAGAGATATTTAATTAAGAGCATAAAAGGTTAAGGTTTAGCTACAGGTTGTGCGCTGCAGTTAGGTAACATGGGATGTATTTCCATACTTAAAACGTTCAGACTTCAGTGTTATTCTTCCTGCCGTGGAGAGCAGAGGTGCTTGGATGGTGCCAGGTTAAGTGCGGCAGGCATCTGGTGGCCTGTTCTTTGTCCGTGGGAAAGCCCCTCTCCCTGCCCAGTCTGCCCTCCCCGCTTGCCGCCTATCCTCGGTGTTCCCTCAGCCGGGAAGCAGCAGGGTGAAGGAAGGAAGGTATGTTTGCCGTGTCGGGCTGGAGGCGGAGAGAGCTGGCAGTAAGCCCGGAATTGCTCCATACAAGGAGATGGGCTAGGAGCGTGAGGTCATCACAGGGAGGAGTTTTTTTTTTGCAGTGTGTGGGAAGTAGGTCTAGGAAAAGGAAAAGAGATTTCTCTGCTGGCGGGGAGGAGAAGCAAAGCAGTAAGAGAAGAAAAGAAAGCCTAAATGCATTCCAGTAGGAAGTAAACTGCATATATGCTCCTATTCCAAGATAAAAAGTGCCCACTTATTCATGGCCTAATTACATTGTTCATGTATTTACCTTGGGAAAATGGATTTCAGAAACTTAGTTGAGAGCTTTATTCTACGGTAGAGATACTCTTGAAATTGTTGAGTATTCACCATTTTATTAGGGCCTTAAAGGATTTAAAATTTGGTGCATGAAAATATGCAGAAAGTTTCTGCCGTTTAACATTTATGTCAGGTACATGTAGCGTTTCTTTGCAAAGGCTTATTTTGGAAACTTTTTTGCAGTAGTGAATCAGTGAAATTCATAGCTTTTTTTTTCCAGGGTTTGAGAGAAGATAGTCACTGCTCATTTTAAGATCTATATATATGGTCTCATACAGTAAGTATGAGTAAGTACATAAGGAAGTTTTGGTGAGGATTCTTAAAAAATAGCAAGAGTCCTTCTAAAATGGCTTTTATTTTTGTGTTTGGGATTATAAATTTTTTTTTTTTCTTGTAGGACAGTGTCATTGGATGGAAGGCTTTGATTGCTGTTGGCTTGTAGCATGAAATCATATCTGTGACCATTACTGTAATTATTTTCTATTTTCTTCTGCAAGTGTAAATACAGAGTTTAGTTTGGTTTAAGGAGTCTGAAATAATAGTGAATTCTTAAATTCCTGTGTGTTTCCCTGATGATAATAAAAAAAAAAAAAATCCAATATTTTAGGGTGTAATGCTGTTTTGAGTGAACTGTACCTCGTGACATCATTCTAATTGGGATCTCAGATTGCTGTTTGTTCTATAGTCAGCAGCTTCCCTTGAATTGCTGCCTTCTACACTTGAGAGAAATTGCCAGGTGCTTTAACCACATAAAATTTCAAGCTTCTTAATATCTGGGTTTCTTCCTAACCTGTTTACAATACTCAGATGTGTGTCAGAGCAGTTAGTAGAG
Source organism: Sitta carolinensis (assembly GCA_032173965.1). NCBI lineage: Eukaryota > Metazoa > Chordata > Aves > Passeriformes > Sittidae > Sitta > Sitta carolinensis. Next base: position 74,842,453 of record CM063313.1, read on the forward strand.
ACAACTGTCTATACTCATAACTTTACTCAAGTTCAGTGGCCGATTTCTGTCCCCATTTGGGTTTGGGAGAATTACTGATCTTTGGAGCATACTACTTGGCTCTAGAATCTTCTTTATGTTGTAGGCTTGCCCCTTGAGCAAAAAGGGTATTTTGTTAGGATGTGGCTGCTCTTATTTTCTGCTGAGGAGACAGTTACTACTTGGACCAAACAATTCCTTCAGGTTGTTGACAGGGTGAATGTGGAGTAACAGCACTAATTGCATACTGTGGGAGCTTTCTGTGGTGTATCTCTCTATTAAGACAAATGTATGAAACTCTCAGCTGTTGAGGAGGAAATGGAACAATTGTGTGTCTGATGTTAATCTGTACTTTAGATATGCTGTACAATATTGCCTACAGAATACTATAGACCACTTGCAACCCTCTCTTAGTACAAGCTAGTAAGAAGATACTTAATAAGTACCTAATGGTTCTCATGTATTTGGCATTTTTCTATATGGCACTCAAATCTTGGTCTGAAGACAGGTAGCTGTCTTGCAATTGTCAATACTTGATCTTAGGAGTCACAACTTTTATTTCATACTGTGATTCTGTAAGCGATTTATTTCTACATGAGGAACTGAGACATTAAGAAATTAATCTTAAGTGTAAAACTAAATTACCATAATTAAGACCTAATGAAAAATTAGTTATCTTGTAAGTAGTGGCAACTTGTGAAAAGTTTGTGAGTTGCTACATATTATGTCAGCACTCTTTGCTAGAAGCAGAAGTTAAATCTAGAGCAGTGTTAAAGTGCATTAATCATGAGCCATTTGTTCCGTGAAATTGCCTGTTTAGTAAATGGGAGACACACAATTACAGTGATGAGTCTGATAAGAGTTGTGAAGATGAGCCCCTCTGACAGAGTGCTGAATCATACTCAGAGCACTCCAAGCTCTCTAATAAACGAGTTGGGCATTTCTGGAGAAAAACACTATGAAGGTAATTACTCAATCACATAGTGCATATTCCAAAGAGGGTGGAATTTGGGTTTGCATCCTCCTTTTTGTGGGTCTCTTAATTTTGTACTTGGTTTGTCAGCTTTGCTGCTTTTTGCCAGTTCTGTTTATGCCTAACTTTTTGCTTTAGAAAATTTGGAAAATCTTGTTCCATACATTGACAGCATATTGTAGCCTTACATTCTGTCATCACATTTGTAATGTTTGGTGTTTGAATTGAGAGTGGCAGTTATAAGTTGTTTTCTCTCTTAGTAGAGAGCTGGAAAGGACATAGATTTAATGATTATTTAATAAGACAGGAGTTATTGAATATTTGGCTTTAGTGCTTGGACAACTAAGCTATTAATAATGGCTCAGCTGGTGGAGGTTGTTAGGTGCTATACTTGTAAATCACAAAATTCACCTTTGGTAAACCTATAAACAAGTAGAAGTAGGATTATAGGATAAATCTTGATTTTTGAATACATAAAACTTGTTTTATCGGCTGTTACACTGTATAAGTTTGTTAAAATATGATGACTGTTATGTATCGCTACTTGTCCGCTCAAGTACAGCTTTTTAGAATTATGCTAGAGCTTCCTTTCTATGTTTTGTGTGGTCTTTCAGATAGCATCTGACTTGCTAGTTGTGGCTCCTGCTTTGAAATGCTCACAAGTGTAAAATAATAACCAACTGCATTCGAACTCTTAAGTAAGTTTCAGGAAGTACACATAAGGGGTCCAGTCAGGAAAAGTGGTTAAGTTCAAAAATGTGACAGCTTAAGCATTTTAAAAATGGTATTTTTAAAACAATCAGCAGAATGTGAGAATTGTAGTATTAAGGAAAATCATAGAACTTTGCAGCAACTTTCTACTGATTAAAACATAGAAAACATGTAATCAGAAAAACACATCCTTGTTTTTTTTAGCTATATTTGTTGTATGTCAATGCTGTGAATGCTGTTACCTCCCAATTTATCTGAAATTTCCATGATATGGTCAATAAACTGAAGTTCATCAGATAAAAGGAAATGCCTAGTTTGCCAAATACAGAAAAAATGTTGACAATTGAATTGTGCATCTGAAAAAGCAAACAGTTCTAAAGGATCTGTAACAAAGACAGAGGAAAGCTATATAATACCTAGTTCTGCCTTCTGGATTAGGTGAATGTTGAAATTGTAGTGCAGAATCTCTCATCAGTGAATGTGTTAAGTAAATTTGAAGCTACTATTTTAATAAATTCAATTGGCATCCAGATAATCTGATTTATCTAAATGATTTTTTTTTAATATGATAAGGCAATTATATGCCATTCTTACTGAGGTCAAGATCTCAGTTCAAGTCCTTGTGTTCCTCCATGATCTCCTAGTTTTCCATGCTGCACGCCTGCTAGCACTGCTTCTCTGGAGCCTGGTGGTACTCTCTGAAAGGAAGCCAACCCATACCTGATGGGAGTTTTCTCCAGGCTCTGCTTCAGCCAGAGTATGGAAACTCATTGCAGCAGATTGGTGCCCTTTGCAGAGCAGTCTTCAGGAAGTATCCTGCATGCCTTGTGTCTCAGGGCTTCATGTTTCCAGGAAGCATGCAGTGCCTACCCTGTGCAAAAAATCAGTCCAGTGTGCTGTGACACGGTGATTTCTTGTGCTCTAGTATTTCATCCGGGCTTGTGGAGACTTAAGTGGGGAAGTAGGGATTAGCAGTGTTGGTGTGGGCAGTCTCCTTTTGTTGGGGGGACTGCCATTTTCAAAGCCCTGATTAAGCAGATGGTTGTCAACATTTGGCCACTACAATAGCATGGCTTGTGTCCCTCTACAGAATTTTTCTCAGATTAAGTTGGGATTTCAGGTTTAGAGATGCAGTCAAATTCCCTTCAGCTGCCTCAGAGTACAGTAAGGCAAGAATTCTCAGGGAGCTAAATAACCCTTTTCTACAGTACAGCGTTATTGTCATCTCTAACTTGTTTCTGAATGATGCTATGTTATGAAGAATATTGTCCTTTTAAATGAAATACTGTCTGCCTGGTGTAATTTCTGGAAAGAATAGTTTTGAGAGGCAGAGGAAAGGCAGAATATGAAATAATTATCTATTGCATTAAAGATCAGATAGGCTGAATCTTATCTATGCAAACAAATTTTCATGTGAAGATTCCAAGCATGCACATGCACTTCAGGACCACTTTTCCAGACACTTGGAGGATTAAAAAGCTCTACAACTTTTACCTGTTTGTAATAGCATCCATTTTTAATTAAAGCTCATAGATTTTCAAATGAGAATAATAGCCTTCAGAAGGAGTGTTCTTTATAACTAGGATATCTGATGATACCCAAACAAAACTGTCTGGAACTAAGAAAAAAATAGGTAGGTTTCATTATATATTTTGGTATATATGTGTAGAATGCATGTATTAAAATTTGTTACATACTTAAAGCACATAAGAAAGTGGAAGTGCATGGTTCAGTCATCTGCATTTTTGGTGAGAGTATCTGTATCCCATTTAACACAGAGAGTTATCACGGTATCTTTTAGGCTATGGAGCATGGGAAGGAACAGTCATTCAGTTCAGGAACAGCAAACAAAGGCTTGGGCAACACCTTTCACTGAACCACATATATTATATTTCCTGCAGTGCAACAGTCTGGAATATCAGTACTTGGGAAGAGACGGAACTCTCTCATGGGCCTGTAGTCCTCGTGCCCAGTATTTTCTGTACAAAATATTGTGTAATCAAACTACATTAAATGTGGTCCAGTGATGCCAGGGAAATAAGTGACCTCGAGAAGACTGAATGAACAGTGAGTTAACTAAGTAGAGGGTTTAATGAACCAGAAGGGTGTAATTAATTTAATGAATGAGGAAAAAAGAAGAAACATCCTGATTGCTCTTTCAGTTTCTTTCCAAAGAGCAATAAATACTTCGAACTAGATTATGTTTCTCCTGAGTAGAACACTATTGCCATATATTACAGGCTAATGGCAGATTTGTTATATAATTGTTTTGTCTGAAGTGAGAAATTCTGGCTGATACTGGGCCATAGGAAGAGGTTAAATACCTTTAGTCTTTAAAAAGTATTTCACATCCTGTGGATTTATCTTTTTCTATGGCTGTTCTTAAATCTTGAGAGCTAAGACAATGCTACTGGGAGGTTTCTAGTAGCATTCTGGATTTCTAAGTTGAAATGTGCAGTGGCAGCAGACAGATGAATTTTGGGACCTGAAGTCTTCAGGAGGAGTCTTAGGTGTAGCTTTGTGATGATGAGAGAGTCTCAGTAGTAGTATTCTTCAATTCTGTTCCCCTGAAGAAATGCTTATGTATGCAGCCCTGGGACTGAGGGTTTTATGTATGTGTTAATTCTGACTTGCCATTCATCTTGAGACAGATGGATATCAAGATGTGAAATGCTACTTTCGAAGGTTTGGGATTTTTTTCATATAAGGAGGACTGTTTCCTACCTTCAGACTAAAGAACTTGGTACCTAATTGAAATCTAAATATCTAAAAGAAATCAGGAAAGAAATAATTTAGCCATGCTTAGAATAACTCTTCAGTCAAGATGGTTACTACAGGTACTTTTCAATTTCAGTGTTGACTTTTTCTAGAAGTTGTTTCTACCATTACTAGTCATCTAAGACAAGAAATCTCTTGAAAATGCAATAGTTTAATTTTCTTTAACTGCTCTTTTTTGCTCAGAGGTTTCTTTAATACACTATATAGTATACACTTTAAGTGAGCTTGGGTCACTGATGTATTTTTTTTTCTGTTTTTGACTTGTAGCCAATTTTTTGAAATTTTAACCTAACTCATATCTTTGTCATTCTGGAACAGTCTTTCTATTTAGCTGATAGAATTGATTAACAGGGCTGGAGATGCACAGTGCCTGCCCTGTGATAGTCACTTTTAACAGCCTTATCCTGCTCAATCAATTTTTCTTTTAGGATTTGATGTGGATATACATGTTACATTCTGCAACACTGCAGAATTGAGAGTTCAGTGAAAACTTGTCAGTCAGGAACACTCTATTGAGACCATGCTTTTCCTTGCCTTTCCTTGAGTCCTGGAGCTGAATTTAGGAAAAGTGTAGTTTTTTGAGTAGTAGAGGAAGTAAAGCTTTATTTTTTTTCCTTCTAAACACATGAAAGGTAACAAGAAACTAGGTGTGTTTACCTTTGAAAGTAAAAGAAGAGTTTGTGGCTTATTTTTTGCTTTTTTAGAGTTAACAAGACAACAGAAGGGTCTTAAGTATTAGTGACAGGATGTGACTTGTGTCAGCTAGACTAGCTCTTTTTGTCCTAACCTGTATCTGCCTTCACCTTCTTGTTCTTCTGCCTGGTGAGCTTCAGTCTTGCTATTTAGCGGTGACTGTGAAATTTCTACAGGGTGGTAACAAAACTGGTTGAGTAACTGCACCTAAAGAACACTTACTGCATGGTTCACTACCAGATGTGAGCTCTACCCTTTGGCTGTTCTTTCACAGAAGGCCTGAGATGATGGAGAACATATGAGAAAGTTCAGGGCATGGGAAGTAGCAAACAAAAAGCTAAAGGTATGGTGGAGAATGAGATAACTGGTTTAGAATAGTCTTGGCAAATGGGAGATGGCATGTGGGCGTGACAGGACAAAGCAGGGGTCAGTGAGTATGGAAGCTCACTGGCTGGCTGTAGGCTGGACAGAATGGATGTGTGGTGGGGAAAGATGAAGTTCTGTGGAAAAAGAACATGAATTTTTGGATAATGAACAAGTAAGAATATATTATCAAGTTGTTAGGAAGAGGATAAGTGCTTGGGCAAGGAGCTTGAAAGTAATTTGAACGAATCTCTCTGTTGTCAGAATTGGTTGGTCCTACAGTACCCCACTGTTTCAGCTTCTGACTTATGTGAGATGAAGACCAATTGCAGGGTGTTTAGAGGATGGCAGTGGTTTAGAAAATGGTTTAAAATGAAAGACTGAAAAAATTAGACCTGTGTGCAGGTGAAAAAAATGCACATAGGTGAAAAGTCAATAGTAACTGGAATTCTAAAGAAAAATTTGGTTTGCATTTAATTTTCATACTGACAAAATACTGCACTCTAAAATATGTGATAGAGTAGTTCTTTAAAAAAAAAAAAAAAAAAAAAAGTGTTGTTTATGTTCAGGGATCAGAAGATAGGTCTTCTTTGTATTGAAGTGGCTCCAATATGTTGTTGGAATTTTTTTAAGGACTTCGTTTTACCACATGCAATTCTTAACATCTGCTTGAAACTTGAATATTCACAGGTGCTTGTGGTGATGTTTGTTCCACTTTCATGAGTCCCATTTGAATGGGGATTAGTACTTGTGTTCCTGTCCAGTAACAGTCTGGTGTTTCCACCTGGTTTGTATTTATGTTAGAAAGACAGGAGTCAAATTTACTCTAATGCTTTGCTCCTGCTTGTACTTTTTTGCTAGTGGAGACTTTCCCTTGGGCTTTTCAACTTTGGAACAAATTATTTTTTATCTGTTTTTTAGAAATTTGATTAATTTTATTATGCTTGTAACCTCCTGTGGGTTTTTTTTCTCTTTTCATATCTGCTTGCATAGCTGCTGTTCCTTTGCAGTGCCTGAATCTCAGCATCACTTAGTCTTTTCTATTTTTGGTCATGGAGAATAGAAGTTTTGTATTTACATTAGGCAGTTCTTTGTTTCTCTGACGTCACTAAGTAACCAGAAGGGAATACTAAATAATGCCTGCTTGAATGTGAACTAAGACTGTCCTTTGGTAAGATGTTATAAATGGTCTGTGATCAGTGCTTTGTTTTAAATAACAGAGATTTTGAAAATACTTTTGATTTCCTCACCCGTACACACTGTCTTTCTTTCAGTTTTGCTTTATGTGTTTTTTCCTATGAGGGCATTGCTAAACTATTATGGAATGTCTCATCTGAATTTGGGCATTGTAGTGTGAGTGCTTATCATGGGTCCACTTGTAGAGATTTTACAGTATACATTGCACTTGTAAGCTGTGTGCAAACCTTGTCCCGTACCATTTTTAAAATTCAGTATCTTTTTTGCCTTAATATAAACCCTCGAAACCCTTCTGTGTCAGTTTGCTTCACCTAAATTGCAGTCAAGAGTTACAACTTGAAATTTTGGTCCTGCTAGTCATCCTAACTTCCTGACCTCTTAATTTTCTAGATATTAGATTAGTTAGAGAAAGATAGAAATTTAAGTGTCTTGAGTGGTTCTTTTCTCTTGTTGCCACTTGTTTTCTTACACTTTTATGAAAATGCCACTACTAACTTGGTCTTTCCTACAATAAACTTTGGCCTTCCATGTTTTCATTTCTCTTGTTAATGGGTTTCTATTTTCATTTTACCAAGGGCAAGGTTCATAAATAAATAAAATCTTCTAATTTTCAGCTTCAGTATACTTGTCATAAGAAATTCCAAGAACTTTTAAAAAATCTTCTCTTACATGGGTAGAGTTAAAATTATTTCTTCACTCAAAATTATGTGTGGAGTGATAGCATACTAGTACTAGCAGTCTTCTGAGAAATCTGCTCTTTTCTTTTAGTTGAACTGTTTCTTTTTTTAAAGAAAAGCTGCTGGCTTCTGGCAATAATCTGAAAATGCAGGGCAACTTACCTAAGTCTGGGTTTTGCAATGGTTTTGAAAATGCTGAGATAGTAAAAGGAAGTTTGATATATTTTTCTTTCACAGAGTCCCCAGAAAAGAAAAAAAAGTATATTTCAGTAGGTGAAAATCAGAGGAAGTAGCTGCTGACATAGGAAAACTGTGCTAAAGGACATTTCTGAAGGAAAACTTTTAAGGTATGTGAACCTTTCATGCTTTGCAGAAAAGCCTTCCTGAAAATGAGCTGCCTGCTTTGCTTTGAGTGGACCAGTATTTCAAATTAACTTTGAAATAACCAGGCTAACTTGTATTACCACTTCATTTGTTTATTGTTGGCAAAAGCTCTGCAGAAGGATTAGTTTTAGTTTTACTAGTTTATGTTGCATACATCATTTCTATGCATACAAAGATGATCTTATGAATATGTGATTAGTGTAAACAAATGGTAGGTAATGCATGTGTTTTGTGTTTCATGTTCTTGTGTGTTCCAGGTATAGATCCTACACTAACAGAAATGTCAATTGTTTGACTGTCTAATTTTTGTTTAAGGTGTGGATGAAGCACTAAGAATGATTTATTTCATTATTTTAATGGAATATAACTACTCTAAGCCTCACATTGAGAAATTAAGAAGGACTGTCTAACAAATTGATGGTAAAATTGATTGATATTCTATGGTAAAAATGCTTTTAGTTCAATACAGAAGTCTTGATTTCAAGGATTTGTCTCCTGAGTCCATATCCTCTTTCTCTTCCTCATTTTCACATGTTTTTAATGTTTGTAGAAAGTGTTTGCAAAAGAAAAAGCATTCTATATTCTCTATGATTTGGTGCCCATGCAGATTTAGGAGCCAGATAAATTCACAGACAGCATATGAAGAGTGAGAGAATCCAGATCTGTGATGTGCTTTTGTATTCTGAATTTTACTGGGGGCTGGGTATGCTTTCTGGGTTTGTGGTTTTTTTAGTTGCCTGCCTTGTATTGGTACTGTGAAACCACAAGTTCCAACTGATGTGTATGGCTCCATCATTATTTTAAAGTTATCAGTCACAATCTTGGATAAAATTGATGGCAGTATGTAGCAGAAGGCACCAGTTGTTAAAAGGGTAGAAGAACACCTTGTGAGAGTGTTGCATTGTACGTGCTCTGTTCTTCCTTGCTCATTTGATTTCAGCAGTGTCAGACACAGGTCCTTTGGCCTGACATAGTATGGCGTCTTTCATGTGTCACAAACAAACAGATTGCAGTCTTTAAATTAAAAGTACATTGGTTATGGAAATTTCTTCAGAGTTGCTGCTGGAATCCAAGAGCATGACTAACAGGAATACTGGCTTTATTTTATGAGGGGAGTGTTGCAATATGGAAGGATTATGTGACTAGTGTTGAAGTTGCTCACTGTTAGGCTGACAGAATTTAACATTGATTTGTTTGGAATATGACTGCACCACTGTGTTGGTGGTTGAGAGAAATTTTTAATTGTTTTTGGTAACTCTGCTTAAATTTAGAACAGTTTGAGACCTAGTTGCTCATTCACACTACATTATTAAATGTACATTCAGTGTGTACTTCTGTGAAGTACTAGTTTGTTGTTTTGATTGTAACACTATAAAGAAAGTGCTACTTGGAATTGACTGTGAGACATATTTTACTCCTAAGCTTAACAAATTTTTTTGACTCGTTTACGTGTATAGTAATATCTTTTAGCTATCTGTATCTATGTCTATATATCTATATGTGTCTTACATTTCAAAATTAAAAAATAGCTGAAACTCCTTTGTCTTATTTGGTGGCTAGTATTTTATTGCTTTTAAAGAACATGCTAGAATTCTGTTTGAGACTTTGCTAGCATGTCAAATTATGCAAGCTTTGTTCACGTGTGGAAAAAGAGATAAACTTCATGGGTATCTACCAGAAGCAAAAGAAATCTCTTCACAGTAAGAGAAAAGCAATTCCTGAGGGGTTTTTTTCTGTATGAATTTGGCATATCATGTTGTTGATATTACTTCTCTGTCTAGCTTGTTTCAAAGCATTATGCCATCTCTGGATTTTCTGTTAAGATAAAATACTTATACTACCATGTTTTTTTGACAAATTCCCCCCCACCAGAATAGCTTTCACGCTGTATTTTGATATTTTGAACATTAGAGAAGAAAGTGTTTGTGTTTCAAACTCCCCATATCTCATACCAGTTACTAAATCTTTTCTGGGTTCAGATTTTGCTGGTTTTGCTGATTTCTCAGTTTTGACAGTAGTCTGTGATTGCAAAATCTATCTGGGAATCTTCATCTTTCAGTGTGAGTATTTTAATGTTGTATGCTAAAGCCAAAAAATACGGGAATATTGGTATTCCATAATCCAATAGCTGTGGATGTGCTGATTTGCTGTTCTTAAACATCTTCTGGTGCCATGGTTGGAGACACAGGGCTGGTCTAAGTGCATCCCTGTGCCCAGGTGATCACTGTACAGCCCTTCTGACTGAAATACTCTGTTGTATTGGTCTGACCCTGTAAGGCAGCTGTCATCTCATCTGTGGTCACTAGCAAGGGAGATCCCAAATTTGGAAAAGTACCTGTCCATGTTGGTGCCAGATACTGTCTTTTTGAACCCTGGCCTTTCAAAATGTGCTTTTTTTTTTTTTTTAAAGAGTATTTGGAAATCAGATTGTGTGTTCATGTGTTTGGTATATCTTTTAGTTCTGACTTCAAATTAATGACTGTGTGATCTGTAATGTTTTCAGTTGTTTAAAAGTATTGAAAACCATTGAAAAATCAGAAGTGGTTTCAAGTGACAGAATTGTTTTTTAGCTTATCAAAATTTAAGCTTAGTTAAGTGGCTTAGGTCTTGAATACTTCTTCACTACTACTTTGCCTCCACAATAAAGCTTGAATTTGGCTGGACATCTTGATTTAACGTTTTCTTAATTTACATGGAAGTCACATGGCAGCTGGCTTATCCATTTGGGAATCATCAGTTCTGAGTCTATGCTTGTTAGTTTTAGCAAATCAGAATTTTATCACTTTTGCAAAACAAGGTTTTGCTGTGCTGCTTCCGTCACAGTGAAAGGAACAATTTAAAACACAGACAGGAGTCCAGTGTGTATACAATGTCTATGTATTGCCTATGTATCCAATATCCACTATCTATATAATAGTGGAATTGGAAAAAATCTGATTACTGCTTCGTGAAGAGAAACTTAGCAGGCTGGAATGAGATATTGTTGGGTCTTTTGTTCTATTGATTTTTGTAATCCTGCAGCTCCTTTGTAAGTCTCTAGAAGCAGACTGAAATAGCACATGCTGAGAATATTTCCTCTTTCCCTTGACATATTGCCTCTCAGTAAAAAAAGATAGGCTAGGGTAAAAGCAAGCAAGCCATTCCTTTACTCATAACACAAAGCCAAACTTCACTGTGAGATTCAGTTTCCATCTCTTCTAAATCTGGATGTAAGAAAACAAGGATACTATCTTTTCTCATGGCTGTTGTGCTAGGAGAGTTAGGTAATGCACTAAAATGGGGTAGGAGAAAAATGAAAAGTCTCAAAAATGGATCTAGATCTAAAGGGCATCAAAAATTCACTAGTGCAGCTTTAGTCATGTTAATAAACATGGGCTTTAAGGTTTTTTTTTTTTTTTGTTCTTCTTACTAAAATATTTGTGGTTCTGCAAGAGTATTCCTGAATTTTAACTGTGGAGGTATTTTCATTAATGCTGCTAATAATGACATAGTTCATAAATACAGCCAACATAAACTGTTTATTGTTGCTGTATATGACTGAATTCCTAGCCATCAGGAATAATTTTGACTAAAATATACAGCTTCAAATTAAAGTGTTTATGGAAGCCTACGGGTTTAAGGTTACTCTTACAGCCTTGACTCATCTGTATAGTGTAGATACATAGTAATGTGGCACTGTTCTACTTTTTTTAATTGGATTTTTGTTTTGTTATGTAGCAGGGTTTGTGTACTAAGAATAAACACATAGTACATGAGGCTTATTTGAGAAGCTGCTTGAGGTTCTAATTTGTAAAACCTTCAGAAATTTTGTGCAGTAACTGAAGCCAATAACTTATTTATTTTTTTTGAATATCTAACATGCTAAAAATGCTAGGCACTCTGAAAAGTCTGTCTTTAAGCCTTGTACATAACGGAATGAGTTGCCACAGTGTTGATATTAGTTTATGGGTCTCAGTTCTTAATGTAAAATAAGAATATTAGTCCTAATTCCCTCAATGGACTGCTAGGAAGTGTAGAACACTGCTAATTTAAGTGGTAATATGCAAAGCCTATGAAGAAACTGGTGTTTCTGTGTTAAAAAGAATCAAGACTTTGCTGTAGTGCAGGAATTAGTGAATAGGCAGTGTACAGGCTGTGGCTGCACTGCAGTCCAGAGATAAGGGTTGCAGTTTATATAAGTTTATCTTACCTAGTTGAAGCTGATTAGTATAGGAACAGGGAGTTGGTGGGTACTCAGAAAAGTAGGTTCAGCCCACTTTACAAAACCTGTGCAAGATTGTGTAGGAATTACTTCTTTTTGTGGTTTCAGCTCTTCCACAGTGTAGCTGTGCGTTTATCAGCATCAGATGCAGGTATTTCCGAGCTAGCTCTAGCAATGTGTCTTTGACCTTTGGTTCTGCTACAGGATTTCATAAATCAGCATATCTTACCTGTTTATGAATCTTATTTTATGTCAATTTGGTACAATAAGTCTGTACTGTCCTAGGGTAAAATGATGTGAGCTAAAGAACTCTGACCCAGGGGACCAGTGTATGGTTGAATGGGAAACCTGCTTTGGGGTATTTTCTGGTTTTTTGGAGGTTGAATCTGCAGGTTTAATGTTTTGTTAACACTGGGTTTAGAAGCAAACTAACTTCTAAATAGTTATCAATTTCCCACAGATGCAGGGCCTGAGAGCTGATGTTTTATTTGGATTTTTCTGTCCTCTTAGGACAGTAAACATGAGAAACAAATGTTTCAGGTCACCAGGAGTAGAAAAATGCAGTTGACAACTTTTTGGAGATACTGTTAACTGTATTTGGTTAAATATGTAGATTAGTTTTCAGTTTTTGTCTTAGACACTGTTATGTTTTCTTTCATACTGTATGTTAAGTTAGGGAGGGATTGCAGAAACGCAAACTGGAGAGCAGTTCTAAGGCTGAAATATTTTCCAGTCAGTGTCTGGTGTTCAAAACAGTGCTCTGAGCCTCCTTTGAGTTTATACTGAGGAGGTAGATGTATGTGGTTAATCTTTGATTAGGTTATTTCAGGGTTTAGGCATCAATAGTTGTTCTCTGTCTCACCAGAAGTTTTTGTTTTCATAATTGTTTCATAAGTCTTGTTCTCCTTTCAGATGTGGTGAAGAGCCTGTATTTACCCCTGTCTGGTATATAGTGCCTTAAAAATGGGGTTTGGAGGTGACCTGAAGTATTCTCATGATGCTTTATTAAAACTGCAAGACTGGGAACTACGACTGCTGGAAACAGTGAAGAAATTATGGTAATGAGAGTAAAAAGTGATAAAGAATATGCATCGACTTTACAGAATCTTTGTAACCAAGTAGATAAAGAGAGTGCTTGTCAATTGGATTATATCAGCAATGTGTCCAAGGTAAGTCTGAAGTATTTTGAATTTGGAATATCCTTGGATTCTGTGTTTATTTTTGGGGTTTTCGTTTGAGTTGGATTCCAATCCATTCATGTTCTTGAGAGTTAATGTTGCCAAAGTATTGTAAATGGATTCTTTTAGTTTCTTCATTAAATATGCAGAAGTTGAGCTCTAGTCTTGCTTTTAAAAAATTAACTGAATGAGAATCAATCCAAATTTTTGAAATTCAGTATTTTGCATAAATGGGTTGAGCCTGCTACTTTGTTTAGAGCTTTGAAAATCAATGCCATAGTAAGCTTTTCTTTTAAGATAGGAACTATTGTTTATGTCATATAGAATTTGTGACAGAAATAGAAAAATGCCAGGAAACCAAGGCAAAGCCTAGCATTCCAGCTGTTACTCACACTGCAGCATGTGTTGTGAGAACAAAACATTAATTCAGGATGTTTCTTATAATTGTGAGGTTATTTTGTATTCTGTTTAAAATAACTGTGTTGACTTTTTAAAAAGGTAGGGCTGTCTATTCTCCAAATTACTGGTTTTCAGATTTAGAGCAAGTCCAAGTAAATGTAATGATGAAGCAAATTTTGTTTATCAGCTCTTTGAAAGTTTTACTCTGGACCTGGATTCTCTTTTGACAAGAGAACACTATTCTGTTTTGATGGCTTATTCAATTCTTGGCCCTTGTTCTGTAGCAGTGGTTAGACAGTGCCTTCAGTCTGGTGTGAATCCTCATTTTCTCTCTGCAGGAAAACACCCTTTCTGGGTCAGGTTAAATTTTAGACAAAGCAGTTTTTATGTTGTGGGTTTATCGTGTGGCTGCTTGGACAGTGGCTGTGGTGTAGCATCAGGGACAGGACTGCTCCTTGGGCAGGATGGATGAATACAGGGTTAAAGTTGCTCTGTGTGTCTTGAACGCTGTGCTGCCATGGCTGGGCTGCTTCAGCGCTCTGCAGTGTTTATATATAGCATGTTTTGTTGTTGCTTCCCTCCCCCACAATTATCTTGCCTTGTAAATTGAAAATTACCCTTTTTTTTTTCATTGGCACACAGTATTTACCATTATAAGGTATACCTGCACATAGGGATCTCAGCCTAGGACAGTTCGTGTTAATAACATGAGCACTTCTTGTGAGCAGATAAATTAAAATCTGGAGATCTGACTTAAGCTCTGTTCTTTTTGGCTTGAAAAGAGGAATGCATGTCACATTTTGAAATCTGGTTTTGAACAGAGGATTCAAGTTGTCCTTCAGGATCATTTTCATTTCATTTTTTTCTCTTTAGGGGGTGTAACTTTTCACTAAGTCACATCTCTGATTTCTATGTTTTTATATATACAGCAAAAATATTCATATGGGTAGATCTTTGGTATGGGCTTGCCTTAAAATTTCACTGATGACTTGGATTTTGAAGTTGTGTAGTGACATTATCTCACTTGGTTTTGGCAGTTAAAACCCTGAATTATTGATTAATCTCATTCTAATATATTTCACTCTGTTGTGATACGTTTTTCTCTCTCCCTGACATTTTACAGAACCAAAGAATGATGCAAATATTATGGTACACGAGTCTAGTTTCTTACATCTTCTAAGATGTAAGATACCTGTGTTTGGTTTTGTGGTATTATTTGGCATTTTTTGGCATTAAAACACAATAGCAGGCTGTTTTATTTTTGATAGGTTTTGTTTCTTTGGTTTTGTTGTTGTTTGTTTTCTTTTGTTTTGATCTCCAAGTGTACAGTAAGATTGAGTACTTAGAGAGAAATGGTGTTTGGGAAAATCTGTCTTCTGGAGGCAACAAACTTGCTGGAAGGCATGGTAGCAGCAACTGCTAATGCTAGAAAAGAGGTGTTTTTAAGAGCTTCCAGACTGCTTTTGTGTGTGTGTGTATGTCAGAAAAACAGTGTTAAACCAAACAATAATGTATTTTATTGCATTTTGTTGGGTTGTGGCCATTTTTTTGTGGAAGGAAATG
The DNA here is from genome assembly GCA_032173965.1 of Sitta carolinensis. Classification (NCBI taxonomy): domain Eukaryota; kingdom Metazoa; phylum Chordata; class Aves; order Passeriformes; family Sittidae; genus Sitta; species Sitta carolinensis. The sequence goes on from CM063313.1 coordinate 74,857,588, forward strand.
GTTTACCTTTTGTGCTGTTCCCACCCAGCATTTTTGTCCCATATAAATCTCTATTATTGAAGTGTTTTCACTTTACCTTTTCCTAATTTATAATAATAAAATATAATCATACAAAGCACAGAAGTCCTGCTTTACTGCTGTTTCCCTATGGAAATATCACTTTCATCGTCTCATGATGGAAAGAGTGATGTGAAGAACAGGGAAATATGCAAATGATATTTTTTAATAGAAAGGGAAGTAGTTGCTATCTTTCTGGCTTATTTAAGCTCATTCGGTGAATTGTAAACTAAGCATTTCCTTAGAATACCTATACTGTTGAAAAATGCTTTTGGTGTGATTTTTCAAGATTAAAACAGTAGTTGTATCGTCAGTAATAAATCAGCCTTATGGAAAATGGAAGACTCTGACTACATTTTCAGCTCTGAGAGCACTTTTGTGAACTTTTCTTTAACCAGAAAGACTACTCTTCTCACACAGGTGTTCAATGCTGTTTTATCTTACACAGCTTTGCACTATGGCTTCTGAAATGGTCTCCAGCCATAGCAGGGGAGATTTAGGCCTGAAGGTTTTATAGAACTACACTTGAAGCAGTGGAAATAGCACTTTGCCAATCTGTGGGATATTTACAAGCTGGAGGAAGTGTTAAAGATAGTCCAGTATATAGGGGAGTCAATTGTCTTTTGTTTTGTTCTCTAGAATCCATTGTCATGTAGAGATGGAAATATTAGGTATATATGTTTGTATACAGGATATTAAAAAAATCCCAAAGCTAACAAATTAATTTTCTAAAATTTTTATCTCAGGCTGATATCTGTTTTAGTAAGAGTAAGATAAATGCCAGTAAAGCTTGTATGCTAGCCGCCTTCAAAACCTTGTAATTCTGTGACTTGTAGCCACTCTGAAATCTTAGCTATAGCACAGCACTCACTGTCAGGGAATTCTCTTCAAGGAATCCAATGTGTGACAGCAGTTTTGAGGGTAACCAGGGCTTTTATTCGAACTGAAGTTTAATTTCACATTTGTGCCTTTGATACCTGTTGATAATGTATCTGTATTCAGAGCCACACACAGCACATTGAGCTGTCCTGAGAAGTGACAGCATGTCCAAGGAAGGTATAAAAGCAAGGGTACAGAAGGATGCTGGGTTACAGTGACAGATGAGTGTTGTATCTGTGCTTTGGTACTGGTGGCCTGAGTGATGCTGCTGTGTGAAGCAGCTGATGTAATGGTGTCCCCTTGAACCACCACCCCTCAAACGCATATTGCTGTCAGGTATTCAGACTAAGGTGGAAGTCAGCTTGGGCAGAGCAACTGTGGGACAAAGGATGTAGGAACATGGTTCTCAGTGGTGTTAGGAGTATATTTAAAAGAAAAGAAATAAGTCTGCAGTGCCTTCTTTGGTGTTCCAAAATACTAGGACAGTACTGAAGGGTGAGCATTCAATGCTGTATTTTTGTCTCTGGTGGTTTTTTAAAATTTTATGAGTAAGAATGAGGCACGATTTTGTTGTTGCAGGAGGATTGCAAATGCATTTGAGTAAGCTTAAAATGAGTTCTTTTACTGATGCATCTTTTCCCACAGTTATTTATTAATCATTTCGTTATTTGTGAGCTGAAATAAATAAGTGCTTTCCTGTTATGACTTTTTTATAGTCTTGGTTGCTCGTGGTGCAGCAAACAGAACAGCTGAGCAAAATAATGAAGACACATGCAGAGGATCTTAATTCTGGACCCTTGCATAGGCTTACAATGATGATCAAAGATAAGCAGCAAGTTAAGAAGAGTTTCGTAGGTGTTCATCAACAAATTGAAGCAGAAATGTACAAGGTATTTTATTCATCTCTAAGTTGATTATAATTCTCTGTTTAAAAATATTAAATTAAGAGTGGAGTTTTTTCGGGTTTTGTTTATGCTGTGGTAAAACTATAGTGGATGATATGTAGCATGCTTAGTTTAAATTTTAATAGTTCTACACAGGTTTTTTTTTTCCTGCTAGCTGACCAAGGCAAAGATGGAAAAGTTTCTTCCATATGAATTTCTGTGAACGGATAGAACTGGAAATACTCTTCTAGTAGAGGATAAGTCTTGTGTGACACATCTCTATTTCATCTCCTTTCCTCTTCTAATTCCACTCTAGGCATTCATGGGACCCAGGGCACTGTAGACTTTTGTTAATGAATGCTTTTGGCAGTCCAGATTATTTTGGGTGGGGATGGGGTTCTAGTCCCTATTCTAAAATATAAAGCAGGTATAAACCAAACATTGAGACTGCAGGTGAAACTTTTCAGAGTGTTTTCCATGACGTATCTGTTATCCTGCTTGTGTTCAAAGTGCTGTATCTTGACAGAAATCACAGTTTCATGGAGATGCTCTGGGGGAAATTTAGCTACAGATGTCAAAAATCAAAGCGATAGTTTGAAAGGTCTTCGTAGAGAAGGAAAAGCACTGTTTCTTCTTTCTTCCAGGAGAGAATTTGGGATTTGAAGAAGTGTAATTAAAATGTAACATCTGAGTAAAGCAGTAACACTGTCATGGATTGATGAGTAAAAGATTCTTGGGCCAGTTATGAGAAGAACTTGGAGTTATTCTGTATTTAAACTAAGACTATTTTATATTAAATACCTTGGCTCTACCAAGATTGCTTCTGTAATATGCTAGAGTATTGGCATCTTCCCCAAGCAGGGACTATGGGGATGACTTTTTTGAGGCATGGTCAGTAGGCTGTCATTATCTGATAAAATTTCAAGCCAGATAATCCCTTGCTGCTACTTATGAATTGGTGCATCTCAAGAAAGTCAGGATGGATGAAGAGGAAGAACTGGTAGCATGTGTTAGAAATAATAGAAGTTATAAATAATTGCAAGAAAGAGAAAAAGAAAGATAAGAATGAGAGGCTGAATGGAGTAAGAATGCTGGAAGCGTAGATATACTTTGAGAAGAGACTGTGCAATGTTTTTTCTGTTAATAGGCCAAACTCTAATAAAACCTCTAATAAAAATGTCTTTTAAAATCAGACTTTTCCAAAAAACTGTAATGCATTTTGAGTACTTGCCAAACGATTATTCCATACCATATTGACTTTATTTAATTATGGGCTGCGTAGCTATTGAAAGTATTTTGCATCCTGCTGATTAAGCTTGCATTGTTATTTGGTTTGAGGTTTTTTGGGTTTGTTTTCCTTTTTTCCCCTTCCTGATTTTGCAAAGAAGTATTTGAATAGCGTTCTCCTATTGTTAGCTAACATTGTTCAAAGTTTTGTGTACCTGTGCACTTTAAGAATGATTCCTGAAATTCAAAGTACTTCTCATGTTCTGTGGTATTACTTCTGCTTTTTTTTATGCACAGAAGTAAAATGCCAATTATATCCCAGCACAGTATGCAAAGTTTGTGAACATCAGTGTCTGTGCACCTCCTATTTTTAGGATAAACTGGCAAAAAAATGTGTTTAGGTGAAATACATGTATGTCATCCTTTTTTATTCTAGACACTTCTGTACTAACGGGGAAGATTCTCAAGGACAGTGAAATGTCATGGCTTTTGCACAAATGTAATAGGACATGTGTCTTGTAGATTTATTCCAGTTTCTGTTAAAATGTTAATAATTTTCTTTCTTCATGAAAGGGGACAAAAGTAGAGTACTGTGCTAATTAGGTGGGTAAGACCTTTTGAAATAAAAACTGAGTTTGAAGTAATCCTTCACCATCTTAGTTCTTTAAGCATTCTTAGGGAACAGAATTGCTCTTGGTGTTGGTTTTGTCTGTTGGAAAAACACAATCTAAGAATCATAATGCAATTATTATAAAGATTTCATAATGCTAGTGCCCTGTTTTATTATTCAGTTTTCTATAAGAGAGGTAGTTTGTGTTATTTAGGTCTTAATTGTGATCATACTTCCTGATTGCATCTTTTCTCCATTTGTCATGATATCTTTATAATACAAATTTGTCAAAAAGTTATTTCTCCTGTATCAACCTCTGTTGGTGTATAACAACAGCAGTTGTGTATGATTTACCGATTGTAGAAATATGTAATATGTGATTGATGTGAAGAAAAGGTTCTGCCTTCAAATTAAATTTGGCACAGTTGGCCCAAACATAGAAGCTGTAGACAGCACTTTGTTGGATCTTTAAGGAATTTCATTAAGTTTTCAGGTGTTCTGGGGGCTGAAAGTACTGTTATCTGGGCCTTGCCTCATTAAAAAAAGGGGAAAATTGTGAACTTTAGCCTTCTTCCTGCCAGATGCAAGAGGAACAATTTTTCAGTAGAATGTTCTTTTTCTGCACATTCACTGAGAGGAGCACTTCCATTAAAATTAGTTAATAATTCCTCTTCCTTAATTTTCCAGTTGAAGTCTATTTTTCAGTTGAATTTTTTCCTTTTTTGTTTTTTTTTGTCAGAATTTTTTGTTTTTCTTTACAATATATGCTAGCTTTTTTTAGTATTGTGATGGCTGGTTTGTTACTGGCTTTCATTTGCAAGTTCATGATTTGGATTTGTTTCTGAGCAGGCACTAGTTTTGTCACACTCTGAATGAATGCTGGGGGTAGAAGAGAAAATTTTATTTTAATTTTGTGACCAAAAATCACAGTCCTCTGTTTCATGGTAGAGGTTTTTTAGTTGGTTGGATGCTTCTATAATTGGGTTTTTGTTTGGATTTTTTTTTTTGTTGTTGGTTTTGGTTTTCCTTTGTAAGGGTTTAAGTTTTACAGTTGATTTTTTTTTTTTATTATTTTTTGATCATTTCATGCCAAGTTGCTGTTCCTTAGTCATGTGTATGAGGTGTAATGTTTAAAAATTCTGCTTTTTTTTTAGGTGCTAAAGAAATTCCTTCCAATGCATAGGACATTTGAAGCCAGTATGATTTATAATGCATCTTTTTGATTTTTTTTTTTTGCCTTATAATTGAAATGAAATATTGTTGATGATTAGCTGGATTTTCTAAATATATTTTTAAATACATTGATATGAATGGGGATTTGTGTCTTATGCCTTTTATTTAATTCCATGCATTTATGGATTTTGATTTTGCACCATGTAATTTCCACTATGTAATTGCACCATGTAATATCCTATTAGGATTTTCTCAAGCCAGTGGAAAGTGTAGCATCCTTTTTTTTGTATAATAAATTCTGTTAATTCTCTTTTACTAATACTATGTTTTTTTAATGTGTTGAGAATAAGTATTTTTAATGCTTTCTATATTTCTTTTCTTAAAGGTCACAAAGACAGAGCTAGAGAAACTTAAATCTAGCTACAGGCAACTAATAAAAGAAGTAAATTCTGCCAAAGAAAAGTATAAAGAAGCTGTGGCTAAAGGTATGATTGACTTGATTTTGTGTATTTATTAATGCCTTTTTCAAATTTGCTAAAACTCTAACAATGAAACAAGGTAATTTTTTTTATTTTTAGCTACTTGATTGCAATGTAAAAGTTTGTTTAATGTCTTAAGTATGCCAGTCTGATCGTCATCATATATGCTTGGTATAATCTTTTAAAAATTCATAAAATATAAATGGTGATTCTTTTAAGTTCTTGTATTATACCTTCAGTGGATGTTTTTGAAGTCTGAAATTGCTCAGACGGACTCTGGTCTCACCTGTGTTGTAGCTGCCACCTATTTGCCTGTGAATTATTATTGTTCCTACAGTGGCATCAGCATCAATTCTTGACAGTGTAATGCATCAAACCTTTGTAAACCTCATCTAAAAGAGGAAAATAAGTCATTTGCACACCAGCTTTTTTTTTTAAGGGAATAATGTGTTCAATCTGCTTTTGATTCCTGTTGAATTGTGCTTGAATGATGTGATAAAAGAGAGCCTTTGTTCTATTACGTATTAAAATATAATAGTTTCTTGCTGATCGTTGTTCTTATGTGTCCTTCTAAGATTTTCTTTTCTTTCTTTAGTGAAAATTGACTGAATGGCAGTATGTAAATGTAATTCCAAGATCCATCTTAAGGTTTTGTGTGAGTGTCTAAATGATGGTTAATGTTCTCGGTTCTGTTGTAGTATAATTATAGTATATATATATGCATACATATAAGTGTGTATATATATATAGCTTACAGTGAGGAGAGGTTGTTTCTTTCCAGATTTGTGTCATATTTGGACAAAACAGCAGGGGATAAGAAGTTACACTTAGCACTGTTGAACTTTAACTGTTCTTTTTCTTTTACTGAAGTTCATAAACACTTAAAAATAAATATGCATTCTTTGATGTTAATTTCATCCAGTTTCTGTATGTAACTTCATTTGATTACTTGGTTTATTCTCAAGTAACTATTTAACATTGGAATATGTAGTATGTATCATGGAAAATGTAATAGGATGTTCAGATCTTAGTGTGTTATTTTTAGCCTGTTTTATCCTCTCTTCCTGTTACCAGTCTAGTCATTCTCTATTCCTGAAGCGCCAAACTTTCCCATTGGATTAAAGGAGTGCTTTGGCTGTCAGCAGCTGTGATGTTTTGATGTGGTTTTGATTAACTGAATTAACATTTCTTCAGATAGACAGCAAACATAAATTGTTTTTAAGACACTTATCTCCTGTGGTTTTCTTAGACCTTCTCTTTCAGGCTTTTATGTAATGTTTGTCTTCATATAATTCATACTTAATTTCATTTCTTCTGAAATCTTACTGTAAGACTGTTTTGACAAACACTGATGCCCATAAAAATGTTTTTCTCCCAAAAGTTGCAGAATTGCTTCTCTCCTCATGCATCCCAGGCCCTGTTCCTTTTTACAAATACTTGTGCATTTGATTAGCTACTACAGTTGTTTATCAGCTGCAGGTCAGCTGAGCTTTGAATTTTTTTAAGCGATGGTATTTCTGAGCTTTTAAGTTGTTGAACTGGTTTGCTGGTGAAGTGAAAAGTTGGTGAAGTTTTAAAATTAAAATGCTTCATTATTCCAGGTTATTCTTTATTCAAGTTATGTGCTATTAAGATATATTACTTTTGTTTATGTACAAAGTGGTTCAGTTTTTCAGGATTTCAAGAATTACTGAAAACAACAGAAGAAACAGTGCTTGCCAGAACAGTTGGAGGGCATAACAAAGTATTGAAAATAAGCTGAAAAACATTTTGTTAAACAAAAAAAAAAAATCTTTTGACAACTCTTGCAAATAATGTGATAAAATAGCCAATCCAGGTTCATTTATGTAAAATGTAGTTTTAAACAGAGTCTGTTCCTCTGGCAGTTAAGTCTGTAAGACACTGACTGGCCTCCCTTCTCTGGAACCAAAGGGGACAACTGCCCTTTACAGCATACAGTTTTAGCTTTACGCTGGGGGTTATGTGTAATTCATGCAGCACCTGTACAAGCTGGTCCATAGGAAAAGAATGAAAGTAACACGAGTCTGACAAATGCCTCTGTTTTGCAAGAGTAGTGATTTTGAAATATGGTGACTTTTTCTGCTTTGTTTTGGAGTAGCAAAGCTGCTTTCCGGTGTAAGAGTAGGTTTGTTAGAGCTGCTAGTGAAGGAGGTACAACTGGTTTTTCAGCTTGTGAAGAAAACTGCTCCCCAGTTTTCTGGTTGAGTTATTAAAAGCGATACTAAGCTCTGGGCTAAACACACAGGGTAGAGAATATTAACTGATAGGGTAAAGGCTGGCAAATTTTGTGCAGTGGAAATTGACGTTATGATTTTCTGGAATCAGGAAGTATTCTCAGGTAAACTTGAATTTCTGTGTGTGCTGCGTTGCACCAGCAAAGTGGGCAGTCACTTTGAATCAATAACACCCTAATGCAGGGTTACAAGTGTTGTCATTTTTTGGTGAAAACACTAGGAGGACCATTGGAAATAATAATAAGTGCTAAGGACTGAATAATGATACTGGTTAGTTACAGGTTTTGTTAGTGTTTGGGCAATGGGTAAAGCATTTGGTAGGAGCTTGTGGATAGTTTTTCAGTGGGGAAAAGGGAACTGGTTTCTGAAGGAATGCAGGAGCTTCATTATGGAAGACTTTGTGCTGTCCAGATTTGGAGGAAGGTGAAAATGTCTGAGATTGTGTCCTAGAAGCTGTGCTGACAACCCTCTGCTAGCACTGCTTCTGCTTGTGCACCAAGGGGAGCTGTGGGACAGCTGTGTTGGAGAGGTAGCACCACTGAGCCTTGGCTGCCACTTCCACCTTGGGCTGGGTTGCACTGCCCTGTTATGGCCAACAGTGTCTGAGCTGATGGCTCAGTTAGAAATGACTGATTTGTTTGTTCTAGCCCTTACCCCAGTAAGTCATGCATAGCTGCTCCTTTCTGGACCAGTGATTACCACGCAAATCACAAACGCAGTCAGGTTGGTTTTTCTTGGGCATGGAGGCTCCAGGTGTCAGGCAGACTGCTTGATGTTAGTCATTTGCATGATAGTTTTCTGCCCTTTTTATCCATTCTTTCATTCTTGTTTTTTAATTTATGGTGAGAGAGGATGAATTCAGCAAGCTGAATTAGTCCAGTGCCTCTTTTATGAGCCATGCTTAAGTTTATGGGACTCTGTGGACTGATTGTATAATAGTCTCTTCTGGATTGGAAAGCTTTGTTATAAAAATTCCACAAAGTGTAGTGTAGTGGGAATGCAGAGCATGTTCCTTTGCAGAACTGGGGCATTGGAGTCATAGGGCATGCAGGAGTCTTTGGACAAAATATAAGACAAAAGCTTGTTATATTATTTTTCTGTAGTGAAAGGGACAGCCCTGTGAAATGTTCTGGGTGTGTGATATTGATAAAAAACAGTATAAACATCTTACAACATCAGTCCAAAGTATCAGTCTCAGAGTGTGTATACAAGTCTGAGTTTACAGGGCTCTGCTAATCACAGTAATGCTGAGTAACAAGGTGATTAGAATGTGGCATGTTGATGTTGCTGCTGTAGAAAAATGTATCAAGCCAAAATTTGTGCCAGATGGAAAAAGCATGGTTTCGCTAAAGAAGTCACAAAACTTCTGAAATAATTTAATGAATAGTGTATTAAGAATACAAAATGGAGACTGTAGGACCAACTGTAAGTATCAAGTGTGATATTTCATTACATTTTGATTCTCATTTGGTTGGACCAGTAACTGCTTCCACTTATATTTGATGTTTGCACAATTATTTTTGTTTCTGCAGGATTGTGCATCTCTGTTATCTCTAATAAGTATAGTTCAGTGTGTAGTGGGGGTTTCAAATATTTTCATCCTTGAATTTTTTGACTAAAAATTACTTATTGCTATATAAATAAGGAAATAATGATTACATGAAACAGTATTTTACTCAGTTCATTACAGGTTTTTTAAAAAGTTGAAATGCATTAATAAAATTTAGCATCTGTTTTTCTAACTAATTTTGGTGTTAGATGTTGAAGTTTGAAACAGTTGCTCGTATATCAATAAATATTGCAAGTTGGAACAGAGCCAGTGTAGCTTTGGGAGGTTCATGCTGAATTTTAATACAACATACACATTAGAAAAAATTACGGTTTTTATGTAAATACATTAATTGCAGATGTTTATTGTAGTCTTATTCCTAGTTCGTTACTGATTGAATGTAGAAAATATGTTGCAGCTCTCTTATGTGACATAGTGGAACTGAAATAGATAATAAAGGAAAAATTGATTCTAAGTATTTAATATCATAATTTCATTTTATGCTGCTACAGCATCATTAAAAATAAGTGCACCAGGCTTGTGTTCCCTGACAACATTGTGATTTAGAGGAGCCTAAAAATATTAAGTGTACACCTACCACATTATACCACATTTCTTCTGCTAGAAGAATGTTTTCCCTGCAACTCAGGTGATCTAATACTTCAGAATTGATGTGACTTCTATGGTACATACTGAAATTTCACAGCAGCAAAAGTTCACATCTTTGATAAATAAGGGAGCTGTTAAAAAATCTTTCATTAAATCAAAATATTGTCCTACTATTCTTTGTAATAGCGAAGTGGTCAGAAAATACTTATTAGGTGGCTGGTGCATTCATTCTGAGATGCCTTTAAAATTGTTATTATACAATTACATTTCCTGGTGGCATGTGTTGCCTGTAGTTGTTGCTGCAATGAGGGAAGCTCCTAATAGGATGTTTTTTAAGCTTAGTTTTGACTGAAATTCTCATACTGTTAAGACAAAACAAGTATAACTGGCTGAACTGGTCTGTCTTACAGACATCAGCAGGCTGCATAGATTTAAAATTAATGCTCTACCCTAAGTATTTCAACACATATATACTACCAGTGCTTTTGCTTGGAAAGGGGTAGGGTTGTTTCTTCTGTCCAAAATAAAGCTTCGAGAGCAGGACACCCCAGGGAGTGCAGAGATCATGGTGACTTCTTGTGGAGTGTGGTACCAGCTTGGACATACTGTTTCCTCTTAACACAGACATGCAGCACCAGGATGTGCTCTCCTCACAGACCAGGAGGCACAGGGCAGGGAATTGGCTAGAGGTGCTTAATAGCTTGCCCTGACAATATTTGACAGCAGTTCAAAATATAGAACATTGATTTTTGCTATTTTTGTGGTATGTTACTTAAGATTAGGATGATAGCTTTGGTGAACTAATTCTTAACTTAGAAGTTTAGATGTGTTATTCTGTAAATTTGAACACTTCAAATATACACAAATAGTTTGGGGGTTTTTTCCCTATTAAAAAACTATTTATTATTTGCAATCATTAATTTATTATGTAATAATTGGAAGAAACTTCTTATCCTCTTAGAAGCTGGTTGAGTGGAGAAAGGAGTAAGTGATTTTATTCGTTGAAGAAATACATTCATGTAACAATCTTGCAAGACATAAAGTGGAAAACACCTTGGAGACTAAATGTGAAAATCTTGTTTCTGTCGTCTTTGTGATTTTGGTCTTGTAAACGTGTGTTAACTGAGACCGCTGTGTTTTCATCTCTTCATTTTCATAGTGATGATAAGGCTGGTCACCCACTAAATTTCCAAGTGTGTTTTGGAGACAGAACTAACAGTCAGAGCTATCCTAGTTTAGTGGCAGAAGTTTGCATAAAAATTGCTTTGTAGATAGGAATACTTAAAAGTCTAAATTGGGAGTGGCGTGGCTGGAGAGCAGTCCTGCAGAAAGGGACCAGGGGTGCTGGTGAACGGCAGGCTTCACTTCTGTCAGCAGGTGACGGGTGTCGTGCTGGGTGCACCATACACAGCACAGCCAGACAGTCACCAGGGGGATTGTGCTGCTGTATTTAGTGAGAGCAGTTCTGGGCCACACAGTGTAGGAAGGATGTGAAGGCACTGGGATGCACCCAGAGGAGGGCAGGGGAGCTGGTGGCATGGCTGGAAGGGCTGTCCTGTGTGGGGCAGCTGAGGAGTCTGGGTTTGTCCAGCTTGGAGAAAAGGAGGCTGAGGGGTCACCTCACTGCTCTCTGCAGCTTCCTGGGGAGGGGAAGAGGAGAGGGAGGTGCTGATCTCTTCCCCCTGGGATTCATTGACGGGACACTGTGGGAAGGGCTCACAGTCATACAGGGGGATGTTCAGACTTGACATTAGGAAACATTTCTTCATTGAGAGAGTGTTTGAACACTGGAACAGGCTTCCCTGTCAGCATTTAGCAGGCATTTGGACAATGCCCTCCAAAACATGCTTTAGTTTTTTGCTAGTCCTGAATTGATCAGGCAATTTAACATCATGGTTCTTGTAGGTCCTTTCCAATTGGAATAGCCTAGCCTAGCCTAGCCTTAAGGAACTGTAGCGAGCTCAGTATGGGAGTCCAAATGTTTCAAAAGTCGTGTCACTGGTGGTTTTCTTTGGGTCAATAAGAAGTATCATATGAGAAGTAATTTTCATCATAACCTACGGTATATTTGTTTCCTTAAGATCAGCTTCCCTGAGGCATTTGCACTGTACATTCATGCTGATTTAAAAAAAGATGAAGTGAATGTTATGAGCCAAAGTTTATTGCCCCATCCAGTATTTTTTCTTCCATTCTAGGTGATTATTAGGCCATAACAGTCTAGTAATTATGATTGCAAAAACTTTGGATTAGCAGATTTGCCTTTTGATTGAAAATAGACTAAAGCATTATTTTCCTGGATGGCTGTGTTGTACTGTATGCAGTAAAATCTTAGATGAGTTTCTATTAGAAACTGAAATACTAGATTACAGAATGATTGAAAAAGAATGTCAGCCTTTTCTTTGTAAATGTAAAACTTTCATAATTGAATTTTGCAAGCTTCACAGTACAGTTTATGGTGTGACATATTGTATACACAGTCAGTTTCTAGTAACATTAAACAGTTTTGTCAACAGCTGATGGCAGTAGAATTATAATTAGATATCTATTTGTGAAATTCATTATAGAGATAAAGAAAATTGGATGTTTTCATCTCTGCTAATTGACATGTAGAACAACTGTGTATGCTGCCTCAGTGCATTTCGCTACTTTAAAAAATAAATTACAATATGAAAATAATTCCATAACTGTGTTCCCTGAATTGAATCTAGATCCAAGGCTCTATTTTCAAGTTGAGTGAATATGGTAATTTATGTCACAATTAATTGAGGTGTTCTGCTGAGGAATAATGTATAGCAAAGGTATTCAGTCCTTTAAACAGATGGGAAAATCAGATAGTTTCGATGTTAATGAGGTTTCTGAAAAGATATAGTTTTACTAAATTGCCAGTTATGTGGATTTGTTAATTTTAGTGTAAATTTTCAGTTTAGTTTAACTGTTGGAGGTGGTTTGTTGCAGTTTACAGGTCACAAGCCCATACTGATGGTATCACATGTGCTGATGTTTCATAAGCTGAAAGCTTAAAAGGGATGTATTTTAAACACATGTAGACAACTTGTCGCTCTTAAACTATGACATATGGAGATAATTTCAGATTATTTGATCTAGGGCATGCTTGAGTAGGAATAGCCAAATACAGAATAACCCAAGAAATAATGTCTCTGAAATAAGATAAAAGAAAAGAAAGCATTTTTGCCTTTGCTACCACCTTGCCTGACTCTTCTGGCTTCCCTGGACAGTGTGTCTCATAATGGACTGGCAAACAAAATGTTTCAGCCTTGGCTTCCAACAGCTTTGTCCTGTCCTTTTCCATCCAGTCTTCATCCTGTAACTGTACGTGCCCTGTTCCCTTCCCTTCCAAACCCTCTTCAGTCACCTTCCAGTATTTCCCCATGTTCCACATGCCTCTTCTTCTCCAGAAAATCTTAATAGTGTTATTGTTTTACTCTGAAGATGACCAGGTTGATTCTGTAGCCTGCTGTACTTAAAACAAGTCTGTATGATACTTCTGTATGATACTCTGAAATAAATTGAGGTTTTCAGTTCAGGAATAATGTATATACAGGAGGAATTTAGTCCCTAAGGCAGATGTGAAAATGGGAGTTTATACCATTTCCTGTTATGTTGCTGTGCTGGTGTCAGACATGCATGTTTAGGGGTATTTAACTTCTGGGATATTATTTTGATGTGTTTGATTATTTTTTCTCTTATAAATGGTCTACATTTCATTTAGAAATAAATAGTTTAAATAGGGTTTTTTCCGGGGGGAAAGTAAAAAAAATTGGTCTCCTCATGAAACATGAATTTAGATGTTTTGCCAAAGACAAAAGATGTCTGGCTAAAGTTGAAGATAGAGTTGTGAATGTTCTCTCTCTGAAAGAGAAATTTTTAAGTGGATTGTTTCATTCATACCTGCATGAAAAATTCTTCTCTGGTGACAGCTCTGGAGATGTGTTTTTTCTTTGTTGTACAGAATAACTCAGATAAATTGTAGTGTAAGAAATCTATACCTTCCATGTACAAAATTAGGTCAGTAGGTGGATTATTTTCAATTAAATGAAAGACATAATATCCTTTAAAGGTGATTTTTATTCTGTGTTCGAAATGTAGCTGACAGTGGCATGAGGTACAAGTGTCTAGAGAGCCATATGAGAGTACAAACTGATAGAAACGTGCTTCAGCTTCATGGTAATTTGCTACCAAGGGAGTTCCTGAGTCAGAAGTGCTGTCCTACTTCTTAATAGCATTTGAAGGTTTTTTTTTTAATACACTTGTTCATTCACTGTTAAACGACTTAAGATTTTTTGCTTATAATAACTTTTACCAAAACAATACATAGGGTAGTTACATGTTAATCGAAGGAGGTCTTTGTTTTTACTCTTTCCATATAATGCCATACAGTTTTTATATTGAAAGAGGTTGTGGAGGTCTGTTAACTCTGTCTCTTCTTAAATGTTCCTCCTCAGACTCCTAGTGCTTCAGGACCCTTCACTATAGTTAGTCATTCTTTCTGTATTTGTCTTGCTTCCTGCCTTTCTGATGGTTAATGCCTTTCTCTAAACCTTTTGGATGTCAAATATATCCTCCAAGGTCAGCAAATCTCATACTTCTAAGTGATTTAATCAGTGGCATTATAACCCAGTCTACTCCTTTGCAAAATAACATTGTGTTCAGCAGCTGCTGAACACTGAGTTTACATTTCCATCAATCTTGCTGTATTGACCCCAAGATCTCATTTCTGTATGCATTTGGATTACTAGGTTTTACCCATATGCATCTCTCTAAATATTCACTCTATAATTTACCATTGCTTTAATCAGTACATCTCAAGGTTTCTGTGCTGGTTTTGCTTGTCCTGGTTTTGGTAGCAGGGGCTCCACAGAGGTGGTTTCTGTGAGAAGCTTCCAGAGGCCTCCAGCGTGTCCAGCAGAGCCGATCCCCGATGGCTCTGAAGATGGACACAGTGCTGGCCAAGGCCGGGCCAGTTAGAGAGGCTGCTAACGCCTCTGGGATAACTTATTTAGAGAAGAAGATCAAAGCAAAGTGGGGCACAGTGTTAATTCCAGCCAGAGAAGAGAGGGAGGTGCGAACCTGTGAGGGAAACAACGCGGAGACAGCCAGGTGAGAGAAGGAGGGGCAGGAGGCGCTCCGGGCCCCGGAGCCGAGGTTCCTCTGCAGGCCGAGGGGAGACCATGGCGGAGCAGCTGCGCCCCCGCAGCGCCGGGGGTGCCCGGGGCTGCCGAGATGCCCGCAGCGCCGGGAGGGGCCCGTGCCGGAGCCGCGGTGCCCAGGGCCGTGGCCCAGCGCAGCCCCGGGGCAGAGCGGGCCCCGCTGCCCGGCTCAGCAGCCTGTCCCCGGCAGAGCCCCCGGCAGAGCCCCCGGCCGCAGCGGCTCCGCAGCTCTGCGGGCCCGGGGCAGCTCCCGCCGCAGCGGGGCCGCTTCGGCCGCTGCCGGGAGAGCGGCCCCGGGCCAGGGCAGGGCACGGAGCTGTCTGCCGGGGGAGGGACCCCCGGCCTCCCGGGGCAGGACTCCTCTCCCGGAGCAGCGGGAGAGAATCCCGGGGTGAGCTGCCCGAACCGCCCTGCCCTGGCTGCCTGCGCTGGCGGCGGAACGGCGGAGCGGCTGGGGGGGCAAAAGGTGTTTGGTTTACTTCTCATTATCCTCCCCTGATTCTGTTGGTAGTAAATTCACTTTGTGCCTCTAAGCCGAGCCTGTATTTGCTCTTGGACTGTTTTCTCCCCCTCGTTATCTCAAATCGTGAACCCTTCATTAAAGTCTTCTCTCTCTGGCCGGCTGTGGCCAGGGAGGGTGGGTAAACAGCTTTCATGGGTGCCTGGCATTCTGGCCAATGTCAAACTACAACAGTTTATTTTCCAGTTCTTCACATTTGGTTTCCCTATTTACTACTTTCAGACAGCATCTTTATCATCGTTGTCTTCATCACCTCGTGTTGGGAGTCCAGCTGATATTCCTGGGATTCTCCACTGAGTGCCTACTTCCTCCTGTATAAACTAATCATATTTCAGCTAAAACTTTCTCAAGTACCTTTGAAGTTTCAAAGCTAAGCACCATCCAGATCTCCTAATTTGTTCTCTTTCGTTTATTCTCAACAACCTCTTCTGACACTTCAGAAAAAAGAGATTCATTGACTCTTTCACAAAGTAATATTTCATCCTGGAAATCTCTGAAGGTCTGAGGTAGAGATTACAGAAAGAAAAAAAGTATTTTTTTCTTGTACCAGCTCCTTTTGTATGGTGACTGTTGTTTACATTTTCTGACAAGGTTGCTGACTCCAGTGTATATGAAAGAAGATTCCTTACTGGTTTTCCCTCAACTTTTTTTAGCATGCCTTTAATGTGGCTTTGTTTTGATTTATTTGAGTTCACAGTCCCTTGCGTATTCCTTACATGACACAGCCCTTCAAGGCCTGCTTTCAAGCAGTTGATTTGCCAGTTAGCTATGAATGCTTACATTTTCTTTTTTCTCAAATGTTTTGTGATGTGTAGTAGATACATTTTTTCCTACATAAATTATTTTAAGTTTATAAGAAATGCAGTGTTCTGAATGGGATTGCTTTAGGTAGCATATGTTTTTCTGTGCAGGTTGCTGTGACTCTGCACTTGATATTTACAGATATGAAATTAATTTAAAATCATCTTAGTTCCTGAAGAAGTAATGACATACTTGATAAATATCAAGAAGACAGCAAAGATGTTCATTAAAAGCTTATGTGTCTGTTCTTGTTATGGCTGAAATAGGGTTGGGTTCCTTCACAGTAGCTGTTATGGGGCGGTGTTTTGGATTTGTGGTGGAAACAGTGTTGATAACATACCCCATATGGCTGTGCAGTTACTGTGGCAAAGAATGGAAGAGGCGATGTCTTGAAGCACCCCATAGCTCTGCAATTCAACTCTCAGTTGGTCCTGTCAGCTTGAACTTGAGGGCTTCCAGTCTAGTGGTGCAAAGCTGAGGCTGTCGAGCCACACCTCCTGATCAGGATATCGATGTGATAGGGAAATGTTAAGGTGTAGGAGAGAAGCTGCCCATTTTTACAGGAGTAACTGTGAGGGTTCAGCTGCTCATATGTAGACTGGCTGCGATCATTGCTTTATTAGGATTATATGCAATAGGAATGCTTGAATACAAAAAAATAATATATTTTTATTGTATCTAGTATAAAAGGATATCTCATTCTCTTTTAAAAATATTATTTTGCAAATAAAAGCTCTGAGATTGTAATGTGTCTGAGATTTCTTTCTTGTTCATAGTTATTTTTATACTTGTGGTTTTCATATGCTTTTAGATAAGGAATTCTCCCGTTTCTGCTCAAAGGAAATAGCCGTTATCTTACATAGTTTATTAATTAGAAACCTGGACATTTGATCGTACTAATAATCTGAAAGTGGTTGGATTTTACCTTCCTCAGAGAAGTACCTTAAAAATTACTATAGAAGGGAAAACCTGTCATAAATCTACCAGGTACGTCATCTGTAGGCCTGTATACTATTAAATCACCATGTGAATTTTTGTTTTGTTTTCTCTCAGGAAAGGAGACAGAGAAAGCCAAAGATCGGTGTGAAAAAGCCACTATGAAACTTCATATGTTGCATAACCAGTATGTGTTGGCACTGAAAGGAGCACAATTACATCAGCACCAATATTACGATACTACACTTCCTCTGTTACTTGATTCACTGCAGAAGATGCAGGAAGAAATGATTAAAGCCCTGTAAGATGTATTCTTATGTATTTCTAAGTTGTACAATTTTCTGTGTGTAGTATTCAAATTAATTTATAGGAATAGTTGAAAATAAGAAACTGTGATTTGTTACTTATATATCAGGGGGTAACAGTTGAAAAAAGTCTGTCCAGATGATGCAGATGGTATTTCTGAGTGCTTACTTTTGCCTATCAACAAGACACCATCTTCTTATAAATTCTTACAGATTGGCTGCAGAGTTTATATTTGAGGTCATGATTTTCCCTTCAGCTTATAAACTATAGCAAGTTTGTTGCCTCTCTGGTAGCCATTATTATGAAATTCCACCAGCAACAAATTTGGTTTAAACTGCCCAACTGTCTTGACAGTGATTGTGGAGGAGGGCAAAGCCAGATGTATAGTTAATGATATGGGTGGGAGAATTAACAGGATTATGTAAACTTGATCTCACTCTAAGGTGGATCCCCGTAAAAAAACTAATGCCTCTTTCTTAAAAGATCATTTTTACATCATTACAGAGTACGTGCAAAGTGATGATATCTGAGAACAGATACTGAGAACTTTGATCCCTCCTTTGTGTTCTGTAACCACCATACTGCCTCTTTGTCTTAGCTTAAAAAAAAGAGTGGTTACCTTTTTTTGTAAGTGTTCTTCATTAAGATGTGAAACACTCTAATTGATTTTCATGCCTATTCTGAAGTCAGTGTTCATCTTGATTTCAGTGTACAGGAAGTGAGGGATAGTTGGGATTCCACATTTTACACTGTGCAGGCATCATTAGCTTCCCTGGACAGTATTGTTTTAATTTTTTTTGGTTCAGGTGCTGGTATTGAAACAAACCTTTGTAGTACTCCCTGTACAGTCCCTTTAATTTTGTGTGTAAGATCACAGCAAAAGGCTACAGTTAAATGTGTGTGCTCTAGTTAAGGTGATTTTTTTAGACTCATGAGATACAATAATTAACTGAAGTAATTTATGATGGAACAAGAACTTACTGAAACACTCATCTTTGCTGTGCCTGGAGTAAAAACCTGTAAATAATGCTTTTGCCATTACATAGACATTTTTGTGAGTTCTGAATATATTGGAAAATTATTCTAATAACATTGTTGCACATATAGAGATGCTGATTTCAGGTGTAGAGCTTAGTGTGACAGCCTCTGTGAAAAAAATTTCCTCAAGAACTCTTAATTTTGCGGGTGAATTAGTTTCTTAAACTTGAAAAATTACAGATTAATATTGCTAAAGATTGTTTTCCTTTTTTTTTTTTTTTTTTTTTTTGTCATTGTAATTTATATAGATTTTCTTTGTCTTAGATATTTGAGTGTTGTTGTAGTTGATGTTTAGCTACCTTTACATCACATTCCATGAAGTATTTTCTGGAACCTTTTAACATGTGGCATTCTCAGAAAAGACAAGATTTAATGCCTTCTCTTGTCTGTTTTCTGCTCAGAATAAACACATTGAAAAAATCCTCACACACCATGCTTTTCTGCAGAGCAAACATAACTTGAGATCTTATCCAGAAAAAATGTATTTATACTTTTTTCTCTGCATATTTATCTAGCCGAAACTCATCAGTGTTTTCTGAGTGACCGTGCTTCATATCCTGGCAAGCTAGCAAATTTATCAAAGATAAAAAATTAAATAGGAAATAATTATGAAGGTACATTATGAAGGAAAATTAAAAGTAAAGGAGAATAGAAGGGTGTTCTGAGTATGTGTCACTGAATGCTATTAAGAGTAGTGTAACAATACCATCTCTTCCTCTGACATTCACTTTTCATTTTGTTTTTTCCACTCCTGGGAGCAGGTAAAGACAAGGTTAGATGACTTGTACTTTCTCACAGCAACTTCTTGGTTAATTTTCTTTCCTCTTATAAATATATGCTTACTTGTGATTTATGCCTATATTTGTCTGAATGACAAATAATATATATTAAAAAAAGTTAAAACAATTTGGAAAACCAGTGTTGAAAGGTAACACACACATTTCTGTAAATTGTTTTGCCTTATGCCAGAATATATTTTGTCATGAAACATGATAATCTTCAGTGTAGGTTGTAACAAGTGTGGCAATCCTGTGTGAAGAAGAGCGTTATCACTGAACTCTTTACATTCCTTTCCTTGTAATCTCTCCAGTTTTTAGTTTAGCTATGCTGTGTGTTGGTGCACTGAAATCAACAGATGGAGCATGGTCTTAAGAGACTCTTCTAGCCAGCCTAAGCCTGTAGAGGAAAGGCTTCAGGTGATGCACTAATTTCTTTGAATAATATATTGTCTTATTTTTCCCTTTTTAGCCAGTTGCAGCAAGAGTTTGTAGAGACAGCAGATTGAAAATTTGAAGCATCTCCAATGCCATCTATGCCTTCAATGCCATGTTATACACTAGAATTTTTTTTCCTCTCTAGAAAAGGGATCTTGGATGAGTATAGTGAGATCACCAGTCTTGTAACAGAAGAGATTGTGAATGTCCATAAAGAGATCCAGACCTCGGTGGAACAGATAGACCCTAACTCTGAGTATAACGACTTCATAGATACTCACAGGTAAGCATTTTCACCTCATATTTCTTCTTGAGAAAGCCATTCATTAAATGCAGCTACTTAAGCAGTCAGAGGAATTGCTTCTGTTTGGTTGCTTTTACATTGTTACTTGTAAAACTTCATCCTAATTTGAAAATTTTTGTACTTTACACATACAGAAAGCTGGCTCTAGGAAAACAAATTTTCAGTTAGGTGAGAAGAGCTGTAACTTTGGTACTAACAGCAGACTACACATTACAGTCTAGACTCAACGTGAGCCCATTTACTGTTTATTTGGATGCAATTTTCATTCTGTGCTAAACTTGCTCTAGTTGAAAGTCAACTCTAGGTACCTTTGTACTCTGCAGTTACTGTAGGTTGAAACTTCAGAGCATGCACATAATGCAAGAAAGTTCTTACTTAAAAAGTGTATTTCCCATTTATGGAATGATGACTTTGTTTTAGTGTATGAAGAAATAGCTCTAAGATTTCTTGCATTATCTTTTTGTTGTTATGTGTGAATTGATGGTCATCACGTGCAGGTTTATGATGAAAGCAGGTAAAAGTCACCCATTCACATTGGTAGTCTTTGAGAACCTTGACTGTGCTGTGAAGTTGATTCAAAGAATTGTATTGCATATTATTATCGCATGAGATTTTAGAATTATGTTTTCTTTCACAGGAAAAAAATATGTATCCAATTGCTATCTATCCCTTTATTTCATATATAGTTTTAACTGTAATCTCGTTAATAAAATACTTCAAAACCTCATGATTTGCTCTATGATCTACTCATAGATACATGTTGATTTTGGAATTATAACAAATATTTACTAAATTAGGTCATCAGAAGTTGTTGAACAAGAAATAGAGTTTGATACGTCTTTACTGGAAGAAAATGAAAACCTTCAAGCTAATGAGATCATGTGGAATAATTTAACAGCAGAAAGTTTGCAAGTCACGTAAGTCTTTTTACAAATCTTTCATCCTTTGAAATGCTATTCTGTGTTCTAGCTGTGCTCACTCAGATCCTTGCATGACTGTGTCTCTGTTTTTAAGGTCCAATTTGGAAGTGTAGTGTTTTCAGGCTCCAGACTCTTTCCCATGCTGGGAAAATTTGCACAAAATCCTTCTTAGGCTCCTCAAAAACTTGCCATTATTTTTAATGTATATTATTTTCTTTGCCAGTTAATAAAATGCTCCAAATGTACCATGAGTCCTCTTCTGTAACATGCTGGTTCATTTTCCCAAAAGTCTTTCCACATTCACTACCCTAGGAAAAACAGCAAAATACTCTGATGAAACCACTTAGTAGAGTTATGTGGTCAGTGATTTAAATCACCATGGAGAAAATTTTTAATGAATGAATTTATTTCTCTTGTTTTTTAATTGTTTGCTTTTGTTTTCAAAAGGAGATTGTTATTCATTATTGTAACCTTTAGAATACATTAACTTAGTAACAGAGATGTAGCTGTTTTATAGCATTATAGAGCTTTTAGCTATTCAGGGTGTTATGAACTGCCTCTCTGTGCATTTTGTTAATATCTTGCCTAGTTAAATATTTTCATTACTTTTACCAATTTTGCCTGTAATCATTTGTAATGGGGAATGAATCAATTACTGAGATTATTATATTTGTAAAATGATCAGCCTCAGCTTTTGACATGAGTAGTCCTGTGTGGTCACTTGTGAGACTGCAACTGTTAATCATGCATTATAAATGGGAAATTCAGAATTTCATTGGTTGATGATGTTTTTGCTGTCTACTGTATTTCAATGCATGTTTGACTTACTTGAAGTATTTTCCTGTAAGACATCAATAAGACATCAGTAATATATTGTGATAATTTTTTTTTTTTTTTTTAATTTAATTTGCTTAATAAAACTATGATCCTTATTTCTTGTAGGTTTTTCTGGAAACCAAAATCAGAGTGAAGTATTTCAAATATAAACATCTTCCAGTGTTTTCTGCAGGTTATTCTAATCCCTGTGTTTCCTCAGTATGACAGAAACTCTGGATTTTATTAATTCCTTTTTAAGGCTGTTAATCATCCTCTCTTTTAATTTTTTTCTTCTGTATAATTTGGTTATGTTTTGTAAATCTATTCCATTGATAAGTATTGAAATAATTTTTTTAATACAAAATATCTGCCTCCTTAGTCATGAAGCAGCTTTATCTTATGAAAGGATCCCATGATAATTAACCCCCCCAAATTCCTTTAAACATGTTTCTGTTTTTAATATATTCTGCATCATTAGTATATTGAGATTATTCCTGCCTAAGCTCTGTAGATGTTGTACATCTCAATGTACATCAACACAGTAACAAGAAATATATAGATACTGAGCCTCCCTTTTCAACAGAATATTAGAATTTTTCAAAGATTCTGCCTTCTATAGCTTAAAAAGTAAAATTCCTGTTTGTATCCAACTGTTTAGAAATAAGACAGCAGCGTATCTAAATAAAAGAGATTAAATGTTGCTTTTCTAATAAACATTTTTGAAGAAATATATGAGAGTGTTATAAATGCATGTCTATATATCTTTTACCTGCATATATACATGTTCAATTTTACTAGTGTTCTGTTGCAAATCTTACATTCATCCACTTGAAATGGTTTTGCAGATTTGAGTGATAAAGTTTTTGGTGTGGCATTATTTCTGGAACAAGAATCAGGTAGCTCTTTTAAGCGCTGCTGTCTTTAAGGTGTTCGCTTTCCGGTATGGATTGAGGGTTCTGAGAAAAAACAGTTAAATTGTATTAAGACAGACACTCAACTTTCTTCATTCTCATGTTAGACAACAAGGAAAAGTCTTGAGAGGAGAACAAAACCAGGATGATCATATAATGCTATTTCCTCAGCCTCCCTTAATTTTCACCTCTGAAATATTTTGAGATAAATGTCTTTACTGGCCATGGAGGTAGTTTGCAGTGTCCTTGGAAGTACTTTTCTTCCATGATCTTTTTCTGTCAAGTTCAGTGTGTAAAAGCATCAGTTGTCCGTAGAATTTTTGGTCGAGGAATTCCAGAAATTAACTTCCTATTTTGTGAACCTGATGCTATCTTTTTTCATTTTATGGCTCTTAAGCTATTGTTTTGGAAGATAAGAGGAATAATTATTCCTTTCTGCCTATGATAAAATGAATTTCTGTTAAATTTCTGCTCTGTGATCTCTTTTTCAGAGCAATATTTTAGCTTTAGTCTGTCCTTTGACAAAGCTTTCTCATCCTTTATCCATCTGGTTGTCTTTATTTGGATGTTTTTAAGGTTAGTATATCGGTTTTGAGATGAATGACTAGAATTTCACAGGTAATCCAGATACACAGTTTGGAAGGAGCCCTTCCAAGGTTTCCTTTGTTCTTATTCTGCTTTGGTTTTTAACAAATCCATGAGAACCATTCAGTTTGATATTCCTACCCCAGCAGCTCATGAAGCTAATGTTTTCAGGGAATCATCTACTGTATTTCCAAGATTTCATTTCTGAGTGGTAATGGTCACTTTAGAACCATTCTCTACATAAATAAAGCTTTGGGTTATTTTTTCCCCACTATTTATTTGCCTATTTCCATATGTATTGAAATGACATCCCAGGTATAAAGTGTCATAAGGTCCAGAATAATCCTCTTTTATTCTTCATATTCAGAGCCTTCCTCCTATCTCAAATAACATTATATGGTCAGCATTCTTTGTCACTTTTCAAACTGTCCTTTTATTTGGATTATTATGAACATATTAGGCACTGCAGATTATTTATGAAGCTCCACTGTCCCTGGGACTAAAAACTGTTCATTATTATCATGTTTGTCCTTTTGCTTTTTAATGCAGGTGAGAACCCTTCATTTTTTGTTACAGTTCTCAGTAACTGTCTTTCCTCATAGATCTTGTTAGCTGTGTTTTATATGTTGTTACAGTCTTGCCTTATAGCCACTGCAGCCAAAAAAAACCCCACAGGTATTTATTTCAACTGTGTATGACTAGAAATTTGCAAGTAAGAGAAGTGTACTGCATCATTTATCCTTAGTTGATGACTTTTAAAAAGTCATCTCTGTACATAATGAAACAATAGAAATTTGACTTTTGACCTTCAGTGTTAAAATCATGGCCTTGGAATTTTAAAATGCTACATTATGTTTCTACGGAGGAGAACTACCTACAGTATCTACCAAATAAAATAAGTGCACGTGGTGGATTTATTTCTGAAACATTTAAAACATTCAAAGACATATATTGATTTATAATCAATAATATTTAGTTGAATCAGCTGTTTTATTGTGTATGCAATGGAAAAACTGACATTTTTATTGCATACATAACTGTTTAATGGTTTTAACAACATGTATTTTAAGGGAGCATGGTGAGAAAACTGGTTTTTAAATTTTAAGGTAAACTTATATTTATGAAAAAAATTTTGACAAAGGGACTTAGAAGTCATTGTTGACTAGCTAACACTTCTAAAGAATGAGTTACAGTGTCTCCTGATAAATACTGGCAGGTATCAGTGAATAATACTGATAAATTCTGAAAAGTGTAGCAAAATAAAAGCTTTTGCTTTGAAGAGACATGCATTAAAAACTGAGAGGAGCAACCAGAATAAGCTAAAGGTTGATCAGTGAGCGTAGTAATATCCAATTCTTCTGAAATATAAGTTCTCTAAAATCAAGCATTTATTTTAATTGAGATTGCAGCAGAATGGAGCTTATAACTAAGGAAATATGAAAGGAAGCTTTCCAGGTAGGGGTATTGTGTGATTTTTAAAGTGTTACAGTGATTAACTGTTAAGTCATAGAAACCCTTTTGTAAACTTTATTGTATCCAGAAGGCAAATACTACACCACAGGAGAATTCTTTTTGCAGCTACAGCCAAGATGATACAAGACAGATTCAGAGTTGTCAGCTGTAGCCAGTGTAAATGAAAGTTAAACAAAGAATAGATGTGTGCAAGGAGGCAAGTGATTTTGGTGTACATGGTGGCTTTTTTGTCCTTTTCTCTAAGGTAAATAAAACTGTCCTGCAGTATCGCAGAAGTTTCAGGAAGAATTACATCAACTTAATGTTTTAATCTGATGCTGCAATATAAAATGTAAAATCTAATATTTTGGAAGTAGTGAAATAATGAAGATGTTGTATCTACATGTATATACTCATTCCTTCTAGTTATGAAGTCTTATCAATTTGGTTTTATTTTCATGGCTATTGATGCTTTATCATTAGATAAAACATCTGCTTCCTTTAAATCAGTTGTTAAGCAAATACAATGTTGATTAAAATTTTGTTTAGAAAGCTGATCAAAAAGCAGTTAAATTTTTTTAATTACTTTCTTTAGCAAGGTATTAAAATAAAAAAGTTAGTTGGTAAGAAGTTGGAGATCCAGTATAAGAAAACATAGAGAAGTTCAGCAGAGAGATTTTGACAGCCTAAAACTAATAAAAATGTATATGAAAAGTGGAGCTGTGAAGATGTTACTTTGAGAGAAATGTTTTGGGTATTTATCTTATCTCAAAATAAACACATGTAGAAGGTTTGTCTTTTGGGAAATAAATTTTAGTTGTTCACTCTGTGACTTACTTTATTAATTTTAGTCTCCTAGAATAAAATGCATGAGTGAGTACAGATCATGTATAATCAACATTGTATAAAATATATTGAGAGGAGGGGACTTATTCAGTGCTTAGAATCAAATAATTCAGTTGGTCATTTACAGACATGTGGAAAGTGCCTAGCAGATATTTAGAGAGTTGGGTGTGCCACTCCCTGATCTGGAATGGTCTTGGGCCATAAATCTTGCAGTGGTAATTCCTACATATATTTTGCTTGTGTTCCACTCTTCACTTCAGTAATTTAACTTGAAATTGGGCTTGAAAAGGGGAAATAAAGCAAAGTAGTTAAAGATGCATAGATAAGTGACAAAAAGGAAAGAAGTGTACATGCTTCTTTACTTTTAAGAGATTGTTTTGACGTAACATTTTCTTGATTGATATGCATTTTAGAAGTCATCATTATGTAAGCCTTTTACATGAATTGTTCAGAATGCAAATGTTGTACATTCATGGATTTGTTTTTCTTGTTATTGGAATATTTACCAGGATAATTATGAATTGCCAGTAATTGTTCTAAAGTGTAGTACCGCTTCTGTGTTGGTATTGAGTGGTTTTGTACAGTTTATCTTTACTTTGAATTAACCATTACCTGAGATTGTAACCTAAAAAGGGTAATTTTGAAGAACGATACAATCACTATTACAACAGAAAGTGATCATTTACTTTTGTCATTTCTAGAAGTAAATACAATCCAACTTCTGATTTTGTGTATTTATTTAAAACATGCTTAATTAGTTGGAAGGCTTTTGTCTTTCTTAAAGCATCTCATAAATTAGCAATATATTGGGAAGGCATTAATTCGTGGAACTCATCCTATATTCTGGAAGAAGTATTTTCTTGGTAGAAGAACTTGCAGGCAGGAGATCATTCTGTAACCTTGTATGTACACAGAGCTCGTATAGAATCTCTTAATAATGCAGATTAATAATGTAAAGGTCTAGCCACACAAAAAAAGAAAAAACTATCGCCAAGCACTGAGTAACGTAATCTAAAAATTAATGCTCTTTTACATCTTCAGGAGAAAGATTACAATGTTCCCAGATATATACAGTTTATGCATTCACAGCTTTGGTGTCTGAAATCTGTTTTGCAGGTTAAAAACAGTAATAGAAGAACTGATGCAGACACAGCAAGCCCTTTTGAGCAAAGAGGAACTTGTTTTGGAACTAGAGAAAAAAATAGAAGAGTCGTCTAAGACATGTGAAAAGAAATCTGAGTAAGTTGAAATTAAATTTCAAAATACAATAATTTGACAGGGAAAGTATCTATAATGAAATTTCTAAAACTTAAGTAAGAAATAACCTTTACTAATCTTGTTCTGCTTCTGTTTAGCAATTACTGTGAAAAACAGTCTCTAAAATAATCCTTGCCCACTGCAGACCCCAACTCATTGAACAATTGAGCAGCTCCATAAGTTTAACATAATTGTCATAGTTTGGCATGGCTCAAGAGCCAGACCTTTCATTAACTCAATTCAACTTGAATTAATGACAGAATTCCTGTGTAGGTGTCATTCTGTGAAAGGTTTTCAGAGTCATGTACAAAACTTTCTTATGCAGTAATATGTTTGCCACTTGTCAGGTTAAGTTCATACCTCTTTGCATTTTCTTTACAAAAGTGTAAATGTAAAAAAATATAAATTTCATACCCTGTAGTACTGCATAGTAAATACCAAAGGTGAGAGACGAGTGAGTGTTTTAGTGCACCATAAATAAAACATTATAAAGAATCATTCTTGGGCAACATCTTTAGGTTTTTCTTCTACCTTTGATTAGAAAAAATATTCACAAACTCTTCTAAACTGATGTCACTACAACAGATAATGAAACCTTTTGTCTGTAGCAATATTTTTCTGATTCTTTTCAGAATCAATCCTAATCTTACTAATTTGGTCATAAATATTCGTTTACAGTACCAGTAGTGAATTGGAATGCAAGTCCTTCATTCACTGAAGAAGTCTTGACACTCTTTGTTGACGGAACCTTGTCACATGAAACATTGCATAGTAATTAATTCACATCCTAAACTTTATTTATGTATCTGATATCAGTGTTTCTATTAGATATTTCACATGCACTCACAGAGCAATTTCCAGTTTTTGGTTCTTGACCTGTCTTCTTCGTTCTGTGCTACTCAAAGGATAAACTGTATTTGAACTAGTTGAGTTTGATGGTTTATTTGGATTTCTCTTCCTTAGTATTGTTTCGTTACCAGTTATGACTCCCTGAAAATAGTTTAGAGCATCACTGTATTTCTTACTGTGTGAAGAGTTCTCTGACTGATCCTTTACCAGTCGTTTGTGGTGTTGAGGAGATGATTTCAGTTCAAATTGTACCAGCACCTGTTTGTCTTATTAAAAGGCAGGGCATCTGGCTTAGATATACAGTTGTACAGTGAAGGTGTCCCTGAAATCATCCTTGTTCTGAGTTGTCATTGATCATGCCTGCCTCCAACAAGCACCCTTTTCACCTTTTAGCTGCTGGCAGAGTGATCAGGATGTTTCAGCATTTACTTGACCCCAGAATAGCTTGTCCACCTGTTGCATTGGGTTTAATTATGACTACGTAAGGCCGTACCTTATGTTAATGTCTTGGTACTATTTTCCCAGTGCTTATATCCCTTTCCATCTTCAAATGATGACATTACTTTCAACACAGAAAACGTTTTAATTGTATTTTATTTATATATGTATATGTCAAATGTTCCTTCTGCCCTTCCAACATGATAGCATATTGAATATTTGATTTAGTTCACCTTTTTACCACTTTCTCATGTGTTGCCCTGATCTTCAGGGATCCTTCACACAAGATCTCACTCTGTGAAGTTGCTAGTAGCTGTTACTAAAAACAACGACTTTAAAGTTTGTACCCATGCAAGCCACAGACAAATAATTTTATAGATTCTAATTCTTTATGCATGACTGGAGTGGCAAGCCCTGAAAGTTGGAGTTGGGAAGCCAAATCAGGTTGTAACCCATTTTGCCACTCTTCAGAAAGAGACTAGCTTGTGAATGACGTTTCACTAGCAGAATATGTCTTGTACTGTCCTGGTCAGTTGAGACCATTCTGTGTTTGGGTTGTCACTCCAGCCAGTGTGTATTCACCAAAGCCTTGATGATGGTTGAAGCATATTCTTTTCACATGGTGATGTCCTTTTTCTCTCATAAAGGAGACCAGATGAAAATACATTATCTTCAAGATAGCTTCA
Organism: Sitta carolinensis; assembly: GCA_032173965.1. NCBI lineage: Eukaryota > Metazoa > Chordata > Aves > Passeriformes > Sittidae > Sitta > Sitta carolinensis. The sequence goes on from CM063313.1 coordinate 74,886,357, forward strand.
GGATGATTGATCATTTTCTTCTCTGATGCTTTTAAATATGTGCAAGCTTATGTGAAATCTCAATTTCAAATTTGAGAATCGTGTCTGCATACCTCACAGTTACCCTTTTTAAATGAACTATCATTTTGCTGGTGGTGAGGAGTTTGGCTCATTAGTGACTTGATATAATGCTCACCTATATGCATATGATTTGTATCTTTTCCTGCCAAAGAGGATTTTATGACAGGTGGTTTCCCTGTTACTTTGAAACTCATTTGAAAACTCATTTGGCCACGCATCAGGTTGTGAAGAATCAATCCCCGTTTGAACTACTTTTGCCTTTTTTTTTTTTCTTCAAGGGTGGGGCTTGCAGGAGGGTTTGTCATCAAGTGATTGTCCTGAAGATACAGAGCAACACAAAACTGTGATTTTTTTCTTAATATTATCCTCATTCTTCATAGTTCTGGTCCATTTACTTCCTTCATCTGTTCTTGTAGACTGTGAGGACTCTGCATCTCCTATAAACCACATGTCACTGGGCTCTAGTTAAGTGCTTTTAAGGCTGTCTGTATTATACTTTGGGTGATTCTTAGGCAGTCTTCTGTCAGTCGTTGGTTATGGAAGTTCTTTGGGATAATAGAGTCATCCAGGTACCTGTAGTTGCTCTACGTGCGTGTCCTTCAGTATGATTTAATCATGACTGTTTTGAGTATTCACATGTATGCGCAGTATTCAGAGAAGAACTTATTAAAAATAATCAGAAGATGAAAAGTTGTTTTTAGTTCCCCATAAAGATGAATTTATTTAGCTTCATAAGGCAGTTATAATGCAGTCCAGAAATACTTAGGGTGCAGAGGAAAAACCAGATATCTCTTATGTGATGCCATATGAATTTATGCTGGTTGTGAGGTGAGTTTAATATTGAAAATTATTACTAGAACAACTACACTGGCTGGAGTGAATTTCTCATCACTTGAAATCATTATCTAAAATTTACTTTTATACCCTAAGGAGGGGAAACTCCAGTGTTTATAAATTGAGTCAAAAGTAGATGAAAACAGGAGTTTCACCTATATTTATTAAACATGTTTTTTGTGATGGAAAGAAGAGAATTAGCGTTTGCTTGCATTATCTTGTTGCTTTGAAAATTTTCTAGAATTGCTCCACCTTTGAATAAATGATTATGTTGAGGAACTGTCATGCTTTTTTTCCCCATCTTTTTTGAAGTAAATAAACTATTTTGAATCGTGTGCATTTTTAAATTGTTATTTTTCTTTGCAGTATTGTACTCTTGCTGAGTCAAAAGCAAGCACTAGAAGAACTTAAGCAAACAGTCCAGCAATTAAGATGTTCTGAGGCAAAATTTGCAGCCCAGAAAGAACTACTGGAACAAAAGGTTCAAGAGAATGATGGGAAAGAGCCACCACCTGTAGTGAATTATGAAGAAGATGCCAGATCAGTGACTTCTATGGTAAGTTTTACATCTGTTTTACTGAATTCTGTAGCCCTGCCACTGTACTTCAGTACCTGGGATCATAGTATCAAAATACTCACTGAGGTAATTTAAAGTGAATGGACTTCACTTTGCATTTTTGGAGACTTGTTTGGACAAGAAGTTCAGCTGAGAGATATTTTTTCTTTTTAAGTGGCAGTAACTTGTATCAGTCTGTGTCCGGGGACTTGGATTAGTCTTCTCTACGCTTGATGCTTGTATTTTCATTACACTGTTTTATAAAGAAAAGTCTTAACCTTTACATGGATTAAGTAAATGTGACTGAGTAGCGATTGCTAATTTCCTTGGCTGTGTTGATGAAATAAATTTACAGCTATAGATAGAAAATTAAGAGCAGAAAATCTTGGAATTGCTGCATGTGTTATGTAATTGAGAAATTAATTTTATGTGCTGTAATTACTCTTTTCTTAAACAGAAATGAACATTGGTTTCTTTGCTACTTATTTTTAAATGTTTACATGGTCTTAATAATTAAAAGGAATTTTTTCAGTCTGGTGAGACTGCATGTAATTTAAATAAATTGCTTAGCTAATATTTTGTGACTTACTTTTGTCAGTTGTATGCAGCTATGTGCAGAGTTCGTAGGCCAGAGAAAAAACCAACCAAACAGTACCTGTTTACTGAAGGGACAAACAGTTGTGTTTGCCTTTTTGGATTAGTTTTGGCATGTAGGAGATATTTATGACTTTTTTTCTTTGAGGTTTAACTGACATTCTTTTTGGCCCATGGGGCAGTAGCTCTCTGAAATGACAATTAAATGGTTCTTTCTGAGAGGAGAGCTTTTTTCCTTCCCCTGTCTATTTGTGGAACCGTTTGATTCCCATTCTACAATTATACTTGATTGTCAGCATTCTCTTGCTTCCACTGCTGTTTAATATTTACAAGGCACTATGAGGTGGTTGTCATTTATACTGGTACATCATTTTACAAAGCTTGCATGCTGTCATGACCTAGAAGGAGTTTAAAAAGTACAAAAATATGAAGAAAGAGAAAAGAAGAATTGTGATAAAGATTACAAAAGATAGTAGGCTTGGAATCTTTTGGGGGTAGGTTATCTTGTTAGTTATTTAATACTGTATCCTGTAGTATTACTAGTGATTAGCATTTGCTAGGGTTGAGATAATGAGTCTAGTCATAAGTATGGTACTCTTCCCCTTTAGCTCAAGATTACTGAAATCTGCTTTCTGGTGTCTAAACCTCTGTTTCAGTGAGTGGGAGAAAATAATCCTGTGTTCTGAGTGCAGGCCTACCCAGGGCCAAGAGGACAGAGACACAGCTGCTGCATCACTGCCAGCACTGTGTCACCTCCAGTGTCACCAGCAGGGAGTGAGGGCTCCTCACCTGCAGTGCAGCCACTGGTGGGCCTGCAGTGCCCCAGGGCAGATGGCACAAGGGTGGCTGGTTCTGTGCTCAAGGCACGGTGGCCTCTGCAGGAGGGCAGGGGAAGGGGGGAACATAGCATGGTTTGGGTTGGAAGGGACTTCTGAGATTGCCTAGATGCAGCCCCTGTTCAACACCTTCCTGTGCAACAGGATGCACCACTTTACAAAATCTTGACACTTTACCCAATGCAAGTTGCAGAGAAAAGCCATGAGAGCATATAGAAAGGGGCCTAATGATGAGAGGCAGTCTGGTCAGCTTCTCAGGGAGAAGGTAAAATGGGAACAGGAAGTTGGTACAAAAGGAGACAGAAATACTTAACACACTAAGTGATCTTGTGTCAGATGAAATAGAGGATAATGTGGGGTTTTGTTGTTTTATTTTTTAAACCAGTAGGTAAAATTTACTGTTAAGACAACTTGAGAAAATAAATCAGGGACACCATTTGTATGTCAGGGATAATGTTAACATTCATTTTTAACATGGATTTTGTACTTTAAGTAACTTGCTCTTGTTTATGTAGTTCCATCTGTCCTATGTTATCTGAGAGTTCAGAGTGTCTTCACCTTTTATGAAAATAATGCTGATCCTTCAAGATACCTTTCAGAGAAGACCTGTCATGAAGTATGATGTGTAAAGTTTCATCTGAAGAATAAATTGTGGGGAATTACCACTTCCCTTGCTTCTTTAAGGCAAAGCTTGCCAGAAGGGCTAAGCCACTCTTGGACATGCATACTTATTTTGCAGGTGCCAGATGTGGAAGTCCTTGTCTTTTACAGGAGACTGAATGGGACTGAAAACAGGGTTAACTGTGAAAGCACACAACTTTATTTCGACAGCTAAGTTCATCATTTACATGTACAGGATACAGCATTTACATGCAGGCCATTGGTACTGAGGCTGCCTTGGGATCAGCACAAGTTGCCCCAGGAGGAAATGGTCGTGATCCACTGAAGCCTGCCCTGGATCCTGTTCACCCTGCTGCTCATGCTCTTTTTCCCCTTAGGACTTGCAGGAACTCCCGAACCTCAGTAAAGAATTCTACCAGCTTTTGGGCTTGAAAAAAAGACAGGAGCTAAATGTGCCTGATGGTGTTGGTATCGGCCTTGCTTTCTGAGAAGGGGTTTGATGTGATCATTAAATGATTTGATGCCTGTGATGTCGGATAAGCCCTTACACCTGGGCTATCTGCTCAGCACTTCTGCAGCACAGAGTAGAAAGGCTGAGAGGTAGTGCAGAATCTGGGGCATTTTTCTCTCACACAGCTTCTTCCCCAGCTGGTCACTCCAGTGACCTAGAAGCCATCAGGCCTGTTGTCTCTGCATGTGAAAGGACCCCACTGCTGCCACCCTGCAGTGGAGCAGAGAGGATTAAGGTGGTGTTGGGTGGTCAGTGTCACTACTGGGGCTGTCTCCTCTTCACAGCTCATGCCAGAGCTGTGTTCCCGGCACAGCAAGTCTCTGCTCAGGTGCTGGAACCTCTCCTCTTTTACAATAAGACTGGTTTCCCTTATCATACCACTATCTGCCAGTGCAAAGAGTCAGCCTCCATCCTCCTTATGAGCTTCCTTTAAGTACTTAAGGACTTCAGTGAGATCTTCTTGGAGATCTTGCCTCACTTCTCTAGGCTGAGCAACTCTTCTCTCAGCCTGTTGTTATAGGAGAGGTGCTTCAGCCCCGTGATCATTTTAGTGGCTTTCCTCTGGGCTTGTTCCATCTCTTTCTTGTGTTGAAAAGACACCCCAGGCCTGGGTGCAGTTTCCAAGGTGGGATCTCACAGGGGTAGAGTAGAGGGAGCAAGTCACCTCCATCATCCTGCTGCTCAGGGTGCTTTGGGTGTAGCCCAGGATGTGATTGGCTCTCTGGGCTGCAAGCGCATGTTCAACTTTTTGTCTTCCAGCACCCCCAAGTACTCTGCAAGACTGCTCTTTATGTGTTCTTCTTTCTCCCAGTCTGTGCTTATGTCTGGCATCGCTCTGACCCAGCAGTCTTGACTATATCTCAAGATGAAAAAATAATACTCTGCTGGGTTGTTTCTGTAAATAAACATCCTGGTGATTTTTAAAATGCATTTTTTGTTTTTAGTAAAACTCCTTAGAAGTGTAGGGCTTTAAAAGATCAGAAATTAAATGTTCTTGCTGCTGATTGCTCATCTGGTATTGTTCAAGAGGATGACTGTTTCTTCAGCTATAAATTCATTCAGGTTTCTCCACTTTTTCTGAGAGCAATTCATCTAAATGTTACTCTGATACACTTGAATGTCATTACTTATTCTGCTTCAGAAACTAATTGTAAACACTTGTTTAAAAATTTTTTTTCCTAAGAATTAGAAAATCATAGTTAGCTTGTGTTGTCAGCATCCATATGAAGCAAATTTTTGTGTCGTCAAGTCACAAGTAATTTTTTATATTTTGTAATTTAAAATTTAAAAGAGGGCATGCAAAGCAACTTTGTTTCGTATCTCCTAAGTACCTATATCATATAAATAGAGCAAATTTCATGGTGGAATAGTTTGCAAATAGTTTTGCATTGCTTCTGTTACGTTAGGTAACTATATAATAGAATAATAACACGGAATGAAATTCTGAAACGCTGTTAGATATGTTTTTATAGAGTAAATGTGTAAATCTCCACTATAAAATCTATTTACACTATAATAGAATATACTATACGCTATTTTACATTATAGTGTATCTATACTATATATTAAAGATGTAATAAATATCTTTACACTATAAATATACTTACAGTCTATATAAATATATATACAATATAAATAAGTAGTATAGATTATTTACACTTTAATGTAATACAGTATACACTATATTACTATACTACTATATTACTATATTACATTATAGTGTAATGTTATGTATTTTAACTTAGTTTCCTTGTTCTTTTTTTCCCTCTATTAACTGTAGAAAGTTTTGTATTCTGTTAGTATCTTCATCATGGTTCGTTCTAGTCAATATATTTGGAGTATGTTTGTTGTGTATTGGTAGGCATGTACTCATTTTAGGAAAAAAAGGGAAATTGCCAAACAATTATCTTTTTTTCAATCAGAATATCATAGCATGGAGTGAAACAAAAATGGGTTTTTTTTGTTATTTCTGACCATTGCATTTAACAGTTTTGCCATTGTTTATGGAAAAATGAAGCATTTTATTGTTAGTATCAGTTATACTTTTCTACTGACTTATCCATGCAAGACAGAGATAATTATAATGCTGGTGGCACTACAAGTTTAAAATCTTGATTTTGAGCCCTTCATAGTTATGCATTTATGCCATTTTCTATGTTAATGGAAGATTCATAGTTCACATTTTTCTTCTGTACTTAAAGTATGGATATACTAAAAAAAACCTGGTTGTTCCTTGTCAACAGATATATTTTGACAAAAATGTAATAGTATCCAAAGTGTTATGTATTGTGTCACTTTATAAAATTTAACTGGAAGCTACTTGAACTAACTTTTCCACATTTAGGTGTTCAGTCAGTGGGTGTATGACCCATGAAATTTGTCTTAAGGTACATAAGGTATATTTTTGCTGTCAGTATGATCAACAAAGTGTGGTAGTAGTCCATGGTAATTAAAATGAAGAAAACAACAGCAACAAGACTTTTATATGTCTGGTGATCAGATTAGAAATAAAAACATAATTAATTTTTAAATATTGCTAGCTAAACATTTACTCAGGTAATTACATAAAATTATGAGGATTTGCATTTCATGGTAAAGCTTTATACTCACAGCATCAATATTGGTGTGGAAATTTCACTGAATAGGAAGTCTTCAGGGAGTGCTTAATCCAGGCAATAGATTTAGCTAATATAAAATAGTAATTAATTTTGTTTAACAATCATATAATGAAATATCTGTGCCACTTTAATATGTCTTCTCCTTTTCCTTATGTGGTAAAAAAAATTTACGAAGGCGTAAACCCATTACTTTTAAGAATATGTGTTTGAAATTACACGCTGTTCTCACTGTAGAAGTGTTTCCTGTGGATTTATTTTGCATACTGCAGTGATTTTCTGGGGCTGGTTGACAAAACTGAGACTTGGTGTGCAAGCTCTGCAACGCTTGAGAGACTTGTCAGCAGGTGGAGCTCAGTGCCAGAAGACTAGTTATGACTGAACAAGCCAAAACTATTAGTATGAACTCGTGGGAGGCACACAGGGCAGAAGCAAGCTGAAGCACCTTGGTACAGCCATTGAGATGTTGTAATGCCCTGTGCCAGTGGAGTTCCAGGCTTAAAACTACACAGCAGAAAATGGTTTTATCTGTTGTAGCATTAATTTTCATTACTTGAAAAAAAACCCCAAACCAGAAGTTCACCTGGTTTCTAATCGCTTTTGTTGTTTGTTACTCCCTTTTAAAACACTTCAGAGATGTTATCCTTAGTGAATGCTTCAAAAGTAAGATAAGCCAGCTTTTAATGAAGGTTATGGTAATTAAAAAATTAGTTCTCAGTCATTATGGAAAGAAAAAATACTAAATACATGAACATAGCTAAAGTGCTACTTTATTTGTTTGTAAATTATTCTATTTAACATGACTGTTTTATCTTTCCATCCTTGCTTTCTAGAATCCGAGACTTGGTGCTCTAATTAGCGTGATCAAAAAACCAATAGAGCCAGAGGTTTCTTCTGCAGCTTTGGATGTGAAGTGAATGTGTTCAGAACTCTAACTAAAATAGTAATTGACAAATTTAATCAATTTGTATGTTTTGATTTTTTTACTGTCAGTTATGTAGATATGAAAGAGGCTTTGCAGGAATTTGCTATTTGATTAAAGATGCTTCATTGCATACATTTTAGATGTTGGATCACAAGGTCCAGAAACATAATCTGCTGAGGTAACTACCCTACTCTTGGGGGTTTCTTTTCCTCTGCTGTCTCAGACTGTGCAGGTTCTTTATTTTTAAATAAGTGCAAGGAAGTGATTGCCTTTTGTGACAGACCATTGCAGCAATAGCAGAAAGCATAACAGTAGAGATAAATTTGTAATTTTTCTTACTGATTCAGAATAGACACATTCTTATGCTCTAATGCATCACTAAACATCTCTCTTATCTGTCCATGTAAATAATTCTGTACTGATTTGAGGCTCATGACATTTATGTAAAACTAAGATTGTATTAGAGCATGGTTTATATATTGATAAATCTTACACACTTCCAACACATTATTGCAAGATTTTAATTTTCTTATCAATAGACCCAGGTCCAGAGTTAGTCTGTGCAGCATTGGTGTCCATATCCTTTCTTTTATTTTAGTCTCTGCTGAGGAAACACTGCCAGTGAAGTCATGCTGTAGAAATTTGGCTTTTTATTCATAAAAGACCTGGAAATAAACAGTTTTATATGGTGATTGCCTGGAAGTTCGATTTTGTTTGTGGCCACTTTCCAAGCTTGCTGGATTAGGCCTGTGTTTCTGGCTTACAGCCGAATTTGACATGGATCAAAAGTACCCCAAATGTCAGATGCTTTTAGGAAATGTGGAGAGGATGCATTCTATTCATTTTTCTCTCATAGTGAATATGTTCTAGCTTCTGTTTCTTCTTTTTGTAAATTCCAGCTGACTGATAGACGTATATCAGAGGAAGAACAATACAAAAGGAGATACTAATGTAGTAGACAGATAAAACCAGTCATACTTTGTCCTACTGGCTGGTCCAGAATTTAAAGGATGAGAGGTCAGTGGAGCTGTCAAGATTCTTGCCACTGAACATGCTTAGAAGCATCTGAAGTAAAAGACTGGAGTAAGTTCACACACTCAGAATTTAAGTATTTCTTAAGGTTAGCATATTATCTATCAAAAAAGTGTTGAGAAACAACCTGCTTTTGGGGAAAAGTAAAATTGTAACTATAAGCAAAATTTTTGAGGAACTGAGTGAGGTAGATCATTCATAGAAACAGAACTCTTAGAATTTTGAAGTGCAGAATTAGTTTACCCTCTCTCTATGAAGGAGAGTTATAAGCACTTGAGATAAGTATATAGACCTCTCTTGAACTGCCAGAAATATTTCAAGAGCTTTAATTTCTTACTTGAGGAAGCAGGCTTCACCATAGTAGTGTTGCAGAACTGCATACCCACTGGGGATTTGTTATTTCAGTCAGAATCTTCTCTGTGGTTTAGGAAATCTTCACACAGAAGTTTGCTTTTGAACAGAAATCACTTACTTGTATCCAGCATATGTTTCTCTGTTTGCTGGGAGAAAAGTAGTAATTCTTTGCCAAAATTCTCATCATTGCCTTCTTGCATCTTTTTCATGGTGATGGGACTGAATCAGTGTAATTGCTAACTCCTTATAGCCTCTAGGCAACGCACAGGAAGTAATGTGATAGAATTTGGCTGCTTTAAATCATTTCTCTGCTTTTCTCTCTTCTTTTTTAAGTGGCTGATTTAAAATATTATTGTCCTTAAAGGCAATTATTTTGCTTTTAAAACTCCTAAAATCTGCTCTAAAATAATTATTTGAATTAGGATTTATGGTTTTCATATAGTGGCACTGGTAGTTTTTTTTCCAGATTGAAGTATATGATTTTATGCTTTGCTTCTGTTTTATTTTTCTGCCAAGTGGGGCAGTTCTCACCTGCTACAGACTTGAGAACCAGAATGGCAATCCAGTTTTCAGACCACTGTCTTTAAGTTACAGACTTATTTTTTCTTGTTTTCCTTTTTATTTTTTGTTTTTAGTGTTGGTGATTTTTAACAGTGGGGTAAGCGAAATAGCGTGTTACAGATACTCCTTTTTCTTTTGTCTTTTATCATCTATCAGTCAGATAGATGCAAAACATTTCTGGTCAGTTTGGGATCCAGGGTACCTGAACATCAGCACTAATGCCAATTTTTAGATTGCATAAGGTATCCACGTGACAGGAAGCTGTGACTCAAGCCTGTCAGTCCCATGTAGTTGTCATGGATAACCTAGGCCAATACGAGCACTGGATCTTAATATTCAAACAGGTGAAGTCCCCTTTCCAATAGACATTGAGGTTCTTTGCTCAAAATACTCTTTAATGGTGGGGAAAATTAAAGGTCTGTGTGAGATAGTAGTACTCACTGTAACCTTGTGAAAAAATTCCGGGATTACTTATATCGATTTCCTTTTAGGGAGGTACAGAAACAGGTCAGCAGAAACCTAATTTTTATTTGGCTGTTGTGTTAGGGTAGTTTGAGAAAGGCAGTGACATTTGCATGAAGATAATAGCAGATGTCCGGGAGTTTCTGGAACCGATGTCCTCATCCTAAAGAAGAAATAAAGCTTGGAGTATCACAGCCAAGATGCATGGAAATTTGTCATTTTTGGAAAACGACTGAAGGTCTTTACTTTTTGGGCACTGTAGGATGTTGTGGATCGAAAGCAGGTTTGTTTTCTGGAAGTTACTGCAAAATCTTTTTAAGATCTTTTTAAAATTATTTTTTAAGTCTGACTTTTTGTCAAGTTTTTGAAAAAAGCAAGAGTTGGTGGTGTCTAGAGTACATATTAGTAACAGAATGGAAAAGAAAAGAAAAAAGAAAGAAACGAAATACAGGATATAGTGGCAGAGCCAGACACTGGCAGCTCCATAGGCAGCAGAGTGTGAAGTCAGGTTCAGAGTGTGCCTAGGAGTCCTATCAGGAGCAGAAGGAAAAGAGGTCAGGAGCAGAGCTGAGGACGAGACTATAATGTGGCTCCAAAGTCTGTCCAGGACACAGAACCAAACACAGGAGAAACCTACAATATACTGTAGGATTCGTCCAGAAGGAAGGGCTGGAGGCACAGCAGTTGTCAGTGTAATTTCATGAGACAGTATTTCTGTGAGACTGTCGCTCTGGCTTTATCAGCACATGTTGCTGCTGTGGTAAATTGAGTGCTAAATTAAAGCATAAATGGTATTACAAGAAAAATACATATAGCCTGAGCTATATCTGCAAATTTTTGTTTCTGATGTGCCTCATAATGACTTGTTTTATTTCTAGATCTTGTCTCTGAATACTAAGATGATGTAAAATTAGTAATATTTGGCTTTATATGTAATACAAACTTCTGTCATTCCCCTGTAGATTAAGTTTGCCTAGTCTTGCCAGAAGTCTGTTACACTGAGGATTTTCACAATATCTAACTGAAATTATTGCACTCTGGAAACCCGTAGCATTTACACAGCAACTACTATAAAAATGAAATCAAGAACTGTTGGTAGAAGAGAGAGAAAAATGGAAACACAAATATATTGGTTTGGGTCTGGGGGCAGGGAGGGGCAGGGCTAAAATGAGATGCTTGACTGTCTTGACAGTTTCTCTATCATGTTAACTTGAAATTTTTGTCTTCTGTGCTAGCTGCTGTCTAGAGCAGTTGAACATGGTGATTGTTTATACTGAATTCAGTGTAATGCAGTGAATGTTGCAGTACAGAAGGAACTTATGTGACTGAAGTGACCATAGGCAATTGTATTGAAAAAGGATGCAGATTTTTGTATGACTTTCAAGTCAGGGGAGATGTATTTGGAGAGTTCTAAAAATAAAATGTTTAAAAGAAACTTCTGAGCCAGAAACAATGAAAACAAACAAACAGACAAACAAAAACACCAAAAAGCACCAAGACAAGCCCAAAAGTAACTTCTGGTTTATAAAACCAGAAAAGTTGAATAAGTAACTTCTGGGTTAAAGAAACCCAAAAAGCTTCTAGGTATGCTTGTCTTCATTAGTCTGAAGGAGAAACCTACATCCTCAAGGAAAATCTAAATTCAGTGCAGCTAATATAAATCCTGTTATCTAATGTTAAGTTGTTGGCTATTTTAGCATAAAGAAGAGATGTTGTTTTCTCTGTAGGGAGTGGGATGAAGACAAACCTGCAAGAGGGAATTGTCAACGTTTCCTACTTATTAGGGTCCTGTTACAGTGTGGTTGTGCTCCCTTGGTGATGATTCAAGTTCCAGGCCATGGTAATATGTGACAACTGTGTAAGTACCATTAATGAAGGAATGATTTGTTTTAGAGTAATTTTTGTATGGGCCAGTGAAAAAGCTTTTCGACAAAAATGCAGCTGTTTTTTTCTCAGGCTGTTTTGTAGTAGTATCCAAAGCTGTGGCTGTGGATTGGAAGGTTTCAGTCTGCTTCAGGTGCTGCTGCATTTGTCTATTTGAGTGTTCACTAGGTAGGGATTTTTATATGTAACATGTAAATTAACACTGATTTTGTGGATAATTGTATGTACAATTTGATCTTTGCATTAAGTGTCTCAGGAACTGTGTGATAATGAAATTTGTTGCATTATAGAAAACAGGATTTTCAACCAACATGACTGAAGTATTTCATCAGGTATTTTGTTCAACATACCTTTTAAGAAATTGATGCATCGAATCATGTATAACTATATCCATAAAATACAAATATTGATTTTTTTTTTTTAGAGGAAGGGGGTGTGGGTACAAAAGGAGTTTTTTCTGTAACAGAGGAGACTGTACTTTGATTCAACAAGCAGCTTGAGCATGCCAAAAAAATACAGCTTACAAACAATGAGGGAATGCTTCTTGGTTATTCAGAGCCTTTTTAATAAGTAATGACTGAAATGAAAACAGAGACTCTTTTGACTGAACTAATAACTCGAAGTCCTTTTGCATTTCTGTAGAAGTGCTGCCTTATTTATTTTGGCTTATTATCATGCTAGATAAAATTTATGAACCTCAGCTTGAATAGGATTGAAATCTTTTACTTGAAGACCATTACTGAGACTTACACACTGACTGTCCTCCATGATGTCTATATTTTCAAAATAGTCCTGGTTTTGTCTATGATTTGTAGCTGTGGTCTATGCATGAGTTCAGCGGACCATAGGCTTTACTGAGAGTAGAATTTGAACACTGGCAATTTTGAGGGTTTGCCTTTTTGTTTTTCTGTTGTTTAAATGGCAGATATTTGTTGTTTTAGCACCCTGCAAAGATTACTCATTAAGCCTTACCTCAGTTATGGTGCTCAAGTTGTGCTCAAGCTGTCACAAAGTTGGTCTGTCATTAACTATTAGCATGCAGGCTGATTTGTGCATAAACAAGTATCTATCAAAACCAAAAGCAAACATCATATTCTGACTACCCTGCCAAAAAGCTGTCAGACAGAAATACCTGATCAAATCTGAATCTAGGCATTGCAGTTATGCAAAGTTCTGTTTTATTGTTTGACACATCTAACGTAAATGTGGATCTGTCTAAGAACCTGTCATGTCCCATCTGACTAAAGCTCTTCAGGGTCAACTCCATGAAACTTTGTTTTATCACAATAAAACAAATGCATCCTGTCACAGTACGATTTTCCAGACAGGTCACAATCACCAGTCCACATTTAGTAACACTGTTTATTGGGAGAAGAAAAAGGATAATTCATACCCTACCTGACCACATAACATGTAATGCTCTTTATTGGTGCGCGACACACCATTTGCCAGGTGGTTTCATTAGAGCCAGTGAGTCAGCTCGTTCCAGTTAATGAATTATAAGAGGAATCTTGATTAGTAGATGCCAGTGTGTAGAGGGCAGAATTGAAGAAATGTTACCTTGTACAAGTCAAAACATAAAGGCAGTACCCCTCTGGTACAGTGACATGGTGGTTAGCTGGGGAGACTGGATTTTTCTGTGGCCTGTAAGAACTTCCTTTGAAGTTAGGGAAGAATTTGGGTGTTTCCCCACCTCATCCACCTAGAGAATAGTGTTTTCTGTAGGTTGGCATGGACCTCTGCTAAAGTTGTCTGCAGGTCCTTGCCTGCAGCCTTGGGATCCTGCAGCTATTGGATTTTTAGTTCTTGGTGTCTTGCGAACAGCTGTTGAGGGTACAGCTGCTTCAATCCATCTAATCCCTTCCAGGAACCAGACTTTCTTGACTTAAATGTCTAAGATCTAGACTCCACCACTAGCTTTGTAAGGCACTTATCTTTAGCAGGTATTACTGAGTGTAAATGTGGATGAAAACCAACCAAATCCAACAGTGTTTGAATGTATTTAATGAGAACTGGAAAGGCTGTCATTCCTCCTGTTAGTGAGTAGTGAATTCTAATTAAAGTAATTGACTGGTGTTGTAAGTGCAGTCACTAACAAATGCCATAGTCAGTTCTTGCTATGTTTATAAATACTGCATTTAGATACATTTTGGGCTGACTAAACACTCTTTGGCACAGTTGGAAGCAGCATCAGGTGCTTCACTGGCTGATACACAGGGTACTTGCTCCCACAACTTTAGTTTTCCCTTTATGCAGTTGGTACAGCATCCCATTAGTTGATTCAGTTGTCTTCCTGTGTCTTCTTTGGATACAAAACACTGAACTCTAAAGAGATGCAGTCCTCCTTAGAAAACCATGTTTTGGACAGAACCTTTGCATGAGCGGAGGTCAGGCAAATTTTATTTTTTTTTCAGAATCTCTAGGAAGAAACCCCCCAAACTGTTCTCACTGACCTATTATTTTAGTTCTGTATTCCCTGAACTTCACTTCAACATCTTTTAACTAACCTCCATGACAGAAATAGATCACCTGCCTGTAGCTCATAGCTGTAATTTTCCTCTGTTGATTTATAATCCTCCACCTACAAACTGCTATATAGATTTGCTTTATGAGGTCACATTTTGTCAGGATACTGATGCCATTGTACTCAGTAAGACCAGAAAAGCTGTGCCTCTGCAGATCTGGAATAAAAGATTGAGAACAGTTTTTGTTTTGTTCTCTGCTGAAATGTGGCTTGGCTTCATGGCTGGGGGTTTTAGAGTTTTAAAATTACCAGCACAGGTTGTAATGAGAAAAGAATGGTTTGTGCTACTCAGTCTGCAGAGTGTGTAAGTATATATGGATTTCTGGCAAGCCTATTACTGTTAATTTAATTTAATGTTTGTGGCCAGTAAAGACAATTTCCAGTTCCAGATGGCATTTTTTGGCGTGCACGCTGCTCTTCAGGAATTTGCCAATATGCTTGTGGTAGCTATGGGTGATCTTCATGACTTCCTTACTTCAGCTACAGACTGTTGCAGAGAACATTAGGAGTTGAGGTGTTTTGGATATTTTTCTGCAAGGCTTTATGTTTAGCAGTCTGGACCCTTGTGTGAAAATGTCCTGGACATTGTGTTCATATTTGCTTAGTCTGCTGAGTTCATTGTGTTGAGTACTGTATGCATAGCTTAGTTTTTCAGACACTTTCACTGGAAGATTTTGCATGCCTCTTATGAAATGTGGCCTAGAGGTTATTCACCTGTGGCTTTTTGTTGTCAACAGAAACATATAGTGATGACTCTAGTTCTTTTTATTAGATCAGTAGTTGTAATAAAGTTGTGCTAGTCCTTGAGTAATATTTGCCAGTTTGAAAAGTTTGATGTTAACTTTTTTAAAACTGAAGGTAACTACTGTGCGTCTTAAGCTTCACCATTGCATTGAGGAAGTGCAGTTACAGAATACTATGTATTAAAAAATGTAATTTTTTAACAAGTGCCAAAACCGCTCTCTATACTTGTTTTTGTGAATAAATGAGTGTATGAAAACTTCAGGCCATAAAATTTATTTTATACACTAATTCCCATGTCTAGTGAAAACTGATGTTTTCAGTTGTTGCTTTATCACAGTCCAGGTAAATAGAGATGCAGTTTTCCAAATAGGAGTAATGCTGCATAACACGTATCTATGTAGAAAAAATCCATTTTTTCCATTACCATAGCAAAAATCTTCATTCTAGCTCAGGTTTTGTTTTGTTTTGTTTTTTCTTTTTTAACTTGAAAGGGGGATGGCAAGACAGTCTTTGTGTGCATAGATGTATATAACCAGTTAAAAAATGTATTTCAGGTTTAAGGCTTTTCCACTTCAAATGGCAACTGTAGTGTTGATCTGGATTAAAACTCGGGGGTAGCATCAAGAATTACTTCATTTCTCTGTTTTTCTGAGAAATTGGGTCATGAAAACTTGAAACTATTTCAACTAGATGTATGCAATATTAAAATAAAGAATAAAATTAGTCTCTTTGATTCAAAAATACTCCAAAGAATTTTTACATTGACATGGTTTGTGGTGGCACATTTATTCACTGCTTTTTTTTTGCGATTCTTGTTTTTCTTGAAGTAGCAGCAGCAGCACAGCCTGAATGGTTGAGCATGCTGTCCTGGCAAATGCTGACCTTCACCAGCAGCCAGTTCATCATACCATTGCTTTTTTTCATGCCATTGGTTTTTTGAATTATGAGCTGCCAGTGGATGTAAGATGTTGGCTTTCTTACTTTTGTGGACATTAGGTACTGCAGTACAGCTATGAGCCTCAGCGTAGTCTGTTTTATGTTCTCCCAGTGCACTTTCATGAGCTTACACAGAATTATAGCTAGAGAGAACTTGTGGTTATGTTTGGAGATCCGTATTGTGATGTGGCAATGGCAGCCAAGGAAGAGAAGGACCATGCCATGAAAAGGTATATATATAATATATATATATATATATATATATATATTATGTTGTTTGTGTGTGTGTGTGTGTTATGTTATGTATGTATATGTATATGTATAGTATATTATATGTATATGTATATGTATATGTATATATATACACACACCTTTCATATATAGCAAATTCTGTACAGACTGAAATTTGATAATTTTTTTTACTTGAAACAAGTAAAATGATGGTTTGATAACTAATAATTTTTGTATCTTCAGTTGATAATGTCATTGTTGATTAATAACAGTGCTCTTGAAATCAGTGAAACAGTTCGTATCTGAAAATGTACACATCAGGCTGAGGTTTTTAAAGGATGCAGGTCTTAATTTTCCCTGCTATATGTTTCCACAGTTAAATAAGGTAACAACATTTAAACTTAATTTTTAGATAGTATTTATTTGTTCTAAATTTGTCTATAAGCTTTCAAAAGTCTTAATTGGTTTGTTAAATTGCCTTTATTGAAATCAGGTATCATTTACTTGACATCATTATGTGATCAATTAATGGAGGTGTCTTGGGATTTAGTGGTGTAGAGATACAGAGTATTAAGCTTCTCTTTAAGAAGAGATGGAATGCTTAATTTCGGGGGCCTATATGCATTTGCAAAGGCAAAAGCCTTGGTCTGGCAACTTTTTCCTTCCACAAAACCAGTTTTTATACAAAACCTCTGTGCCTCAGCTTAGGTTCTGAAGTGTATTTAGTCATGTTTTTCTCTAGGGAACTGTTGACATTCTTGAGGATAATTTGATGAAATCAACATATCTTCTTTTTGAAAACAAAAAGCTGTTAGGTGTATATAAGAGTTAAAATGTGCTGTGTTCTAAGCCCCGTTAAGAGGTGCTCAACTTAACTTAAGACCTTTAATACAAGTCTGTGTGTTTGGAAGATTTGCTAATTATTTAAAAGATGAAGGTGACGTTTCCCTGACATTTCATATGTATTTTGAAAAATTAGCCTTCTGAAAGTCTTAATTAAAACATAAAACAGAGCAGACAATTTAACCATACATTCTGTCATGATAGATAGGGATTAAAAAAGAAAGCAAAGGGTCAATCACACTGTAGTATTCAAAACTCTTTTCTAAAAATTAATTTACACAGAGTGTTTCCTGATATCTGATCCTTTCCCTAAGTAAAATCTACCAAGGATTTTTCAGGTTTTTGTCTCCAATTATTTCATCAATCTCATGCTTAATACTTTTTCTTACTCCTGTTTTCCTGGGAAAAAAAAATTACTTTCTAGCCTCTGCTATAACTTCAAGATACAGGGAATGAAATGCATAAAAGCAATCATAAGAGAAAAAAAATATTTTGAAAGAAAACAAATATTTTGGTAGTAAGTTGAGTAAATTCCTGAACTTGTAACAAATTGTGCCTATTATTTCCAACAGCCTTTTAAAAACTTTTAATATTAACATTGTATTGTGTTATTACATTCCTGCAGACCAGCCTGTAGTAACACTGCCTGATTTCACATATCCCAATAATGACTTCTGAGTTACCACTCTAAATAAGGTCTAAATGTTCCTGAAAATATCAGGTCCCAGAAGCGATCAAAACAAAAAAAGACATGCTAGAAATTTTCAGGAAAAAGAATAAAGAAGAGAGCAGAAAACATTACATCAGTGTATAAATTGATGTGCACCTGCTTCCCAAATGGCTCAGAACTGCAGAATAATTTAAACTGGAAAATATCTCAGGGAGTCCATCGGGTCCTGCTTCTTGCTCAGAGCAGGGACATCTTTAATGTGGTATCAGGCTGCAAAATGCCTTATGCAT
Organism: Sitta carolinensis; assembly: GCA_032173965.1. Lineage (NCBI taxonomy): Eukaryota > Metazoa > Chordata > Aves > Passeriformes > Sittidae > Sitta > Sitta carolinensis. The sequence continues at coordinate 74,904,440 of CM063313.1, forward strand.
GTTGAGGCTCTAGCAGCTCCAGTGATGGAAGACCCTCTGGGAAACATGTTTCAGTACTTGATCACTGTCCTCATTGTGAGGGTTTTTTTTGGTTTATTTCAGTATCTTAACTGGTGTTTTTCTTAATGCAAATTGTCCTTTTGCTATGTACCATAGAAGAGTTTGACTTAATGTAACCAGTTATATTTTCAGCTCTCTTCATTAGAAAACTGACATAGGAGAATTCAGGAAGACAAAATAATAATGCTTAGGTATATGGAGGAGCTTCTGTAGAATTAGTAAATAAGTAGATGGGCTTTACAGACTTGAGGAGTGCAGTGAAGGGGAATGTGATAAAGATGTGTTTAGTGTGTTGGGGTAATGGGGGAAGTGAATAATGGAATAATGACTGTTCTCTGTCTTTGCAGAAGCAAGAAGTAGGGCTCATCAAATAACCACAGCAGGCAAATGATTCAAAACAAGCGCACAAATATGTTCTCAAAAAATGTGTAATTAAGTTGTGCAAATGGTTGCTACATTAGGGGGTTGTAATAGGTTATATAGCTGCAGAAAACACCTGAAAAATATGGAAAGAAAATCCTTCCATGACTGTTCCATGTAGAAACATCACATCTTAACTATTAAGGCTGATCTTATAATACAGAGCCCCAGAGGACAAAGACATTCTCTGAAGAATTTTCCTTCTCTTTTTCTTACAGGTTATTATTCCACTGGCATAGTCTGTGATATGCCTTTGGTCTGAGAAAATATAACTGTTATCAAATTTCGCACTAGTAAGTCTTGTTTTTCAGGCTACCCCCTGAAGTTCAGGATAGGGAACATTAATTTGCATCCAGCACAGTGTTTTACAATATGCGTTCATCAATTATGCATCATTTCTGCTGCTTTGGAAGGTGTTACTTGTGTTTAAAACACAAAATGCTGCCTTATCATAAAATGATTTTTGAATAGCTATGTTGTTTAATTGGTTCCACTGTATACTTGAGATATTTTTAATTAGCTTTGAATACTTAAATTTTTAATAACTGTATTATATCTACATGCTTCTGCACAGTTTAGATATCTACAATATTAAACTAAGAAAATGCATATTATAATTCCTGGAAACAGACTCCAAAGAGATGATCTATTCAAGATGATCTACTCATCAGCTTATACTCAACCAGAACTGTTTTCTCTGTGTGTGCCATGTTAATAATTTAAAGTATTCTGTGTTTTTTGGTAAAGATCCGATGATTCATTATCTGTTTTTCTACTTGTGGTCTTTCTGAGATACCTAGTTCTATCATGAATGGGACAAAAAAAAACAAAACGAGAGAACAGTCTTTTGAGAGGCAAGATTAGTCTTATTTCTGAAATCAAATTATAGACTTTAGAGATATTGGCCATGTTTTGCAGTATGCTCAAAGATTAATATGTCAGCATTTACATCTCTTTGAATAAGTACTAATAGCTATAAAACAGACACATAACAGCTAATAGTTATAAAATTAAGATTTTTGTGTTTAGTATGTCCATTCATCAGTGGGCAGGCCATAGTTAATGTCACAGAATAAGTTGATGACATGCTTTTGGGACCGTTCCTCAATAACTTTTAATCTCCACTGCTGAAGTGATTAATGCAGACAATCATTTTCAGAAAGTTATTTTCTTGATTTTAAGAGTTCCTGCTTATAAATTCCAAAACTTAATTCTCATACTATACTTCTATAGACCTTCCAAAAAACCAGAAATATTCCTTGTTCTGCCCATTGTCTAAGTTTGAAGCCTTAAGATGAATGTTGTTCAGCACCTTTTTTCATCATGGAAAGTTTACCTTCTAACAAGAAAGGAAGCTAGCAGTACTACAAAAACTATATTAATTGCTCCGGCAGATGCTGTTTGTATGCCTGTTTCATCTGTATGGTCATTGAACATATTGTTTGCAGTAGCTGCTGAAATTTCCCTGTCTGTCTTAGAGCTCTTGTACTGTACCAAAATGGTTGTCATCAAAATCTCTGAGGACCAGTTCTTAGCCAAATCACAGAAACAGGGATATCACTGTCATCTTTTAGATACCACTGATTATGTTCTAATTGAAATCTTCTCTTCTGAGAGCATTTTCTCTTTGAGTTGGAGAGTCATCATCAGATTTCCTATAAATTTCCTATGAAGGTTCTGTGATTTAATTTGAAAGCCCCCATTCAGCTTCCGGATCTATGTGGACAGTTCACATTTGACTCTTGAGGCAATTTTTTCTTCGTATGGAATAATATCAGAGTATGGGCTTGTTTATATCACTGTATATACATGGCTAACTAATGTTTTAGGAATATTCAATATATGCTTCATTGTTCTTTGTCTGTTACTGATAATCTTCTACTTTTGATTGGTAATGTTTCTATTTGCCTGTCCCTCAGAAGCATTAATTTAATTTTATCTTTATCTTAGATCTCTCTTCAGCCTCTTACTTCACTGCTTTTCTAAAAAGAGTATAGACGATTTTCTGTTATGGTAACATCTAAAATATAGCCCAAATCCTGGATTTACACAGCTAAAAACTCTTCTGGGCTTTTATATCACACAGTTCAATTTAAGCAAAGTCTTTTTCTCCTGTTGCTTTATCTTGCTTATGTTCATTGAAAATACTGTTGTGACTGTATTTTCATCGGCCTGTTGTTTTGATTGTGTCACTCTGCTGGATATATTGTTTTATTTCTCATGCACTCCTAAGATTTACAGTGATTTTGCTCAGTGACAGAACCATGTGCTTGTCAAATGGGAGATTGTTGTCCACAGGAATGTATCACTTGAGGGGCATGACTGTAGAAGATAAACTGTGGTGAAGAATCCACTAAAACACACAGGACCTCACACTGCACAAAATCCCCCAAAGAGAACATGGGGAAACACAGAAGGCCAGATTCTGGTCATATATAAAGATGCAATTGAAGAAATTCTCAAGTAAAATGGCAAGTGGTTCACTCATGGTTTTGAACTGACCTGAATCCTGTGCTTCTTTTTCTGTTCTTATGCTTCATTTCTCCTTTCTGTCACTTTTGAGAAGAGAAAGAATGGAAAGTGAAATTAAGAGTGTCAGAATGGTTGTCTTCTGTTTTGACATCTCTTAAAAAAAGCCCGAGTAATTGTTTCCCCTCCTAAGAAGGAAAGAAAACTGTATCCTTCAGCCTGTATCCTTCTGTTCCAGCACTCCGTAGGAGCTGCCCCACCATGCTTCAGTGATACCAGTAGGGTTCTAGCCCTGCAAGTGAGCGCACATCTCCAGTTCTTCCTGTTTACTCCCCATCTGTCTGCATCAGCACAAAGGCACTTCAGTGGGCTCCCAGTGAAGCTGACATTGTGTCTGGAGTGGCTGAAATTCCCTGGTGTTCCTTCAGGTTCTCCTGCTGACCTGCCTGCCTACCCTAGGCTCTGGGCATCTCAGTGGTGTGAGTGGGATAATGTCTCATTCCACACCTTGTCATTGTTAAACCTGATGATACCCCCCTCTTCAGTTATATCTAGTTTATGATGCAGTTAATTTTAGTTTATTCTGGGGAGTTGTTAGAAATATGGCTAGTCCTAAAAAGGGAAATATCAGTCATGCATTTTTCATAATTCTTTTTATTATGTGTTCTCATGACAACAGGTGTGTTTAAACACACTTTAAGAAATAGGTTAAAATGTTTTCTATTGACAGCTTGTATTTGCATACATACCCTTCTTAATGGTAGAGTACAATTTTTTCTGTTGTAATTCAGTTATTGCATAAAATATTATGACTTACAGGTTAGTTTGCTTTCTGTTTAAATTGGTGGTGTATGAAATAAAGAAGTGAGAAATCATCCTACTATTTTCTTTATATCTCTGAAAGTAGGTAATTTGAGCTGAAATAAAACTGAATCAGTGTCTTGGTTTAAGGCAAATTTGGGAAGGAACCTCTGAATAGGTCCCTCCAGAAAACCAATCCAACGGCCCCTTCCCCTCAACTGGTTGAGGAAAGGAAAAGAGGAAAAACAAAAAAAAAATTTCCTTAGAGGAAAGTGGAAAAAATGTGTTTATTTAACAGGCCAAGCACAACAAATGAACACCAAGGAACAAAACCTCCTGCTTCTCCGCAGAGATGACCAATCCAGCCAGTCTGTGCCGTGGGTGCAGCTCGGCTCGCTCAGTCTGTGTCAGTCCCTGGCACTGGGAAATGCCAGGCCCAAGCCAGGCCCGGTGGGCCACAGGGATGAGCTCTTGGTGCTCTGCTGGGGGTTAGTCCAGAGTAGGTTTGAACAGTTCCAAGGAAAAAAAAAGGAAAAGAAACTCACAGTCCGGAAAACTTCTCTGCTTCAGCTAGCCACGAACTAACAGAAAGCAAAGGAGAGCTCTCTCCCGCCGTCCGCACTGCAGCCAACACTCCTGTGTGTCCTCCAAAACTGCAAACTCTTATCTTGATGTTTTGAAAACACCCGCCTCAGACATTCCACTGCTTCTTCTTCACTCTTAGATCCAGTCTTAAAGGTGCAGAACTCATTTTTGATTTAAACAGACGAATGGGGATACAATTCAGCAGTAACCCAGGACAATCAGCTAATATGCTTTTATGCATTGTGTGTGCTAGTAAGTATATTATTCCATAATGCTCTCTGTAGCATCCTTGAAACAGAATTCCTAATTCCTTTCCAGTTTCTAGCTCAGGTTTGTTAGTCTGATAGTCACACTTCTTAAAACCTTAAAACATTTTTTGTGGCTACATATTTGGCCTGTTTGTTCTTTTTGGTGACATGATGTCTGTTGGAATGAGCTCTGTGAAGAATTGTAATGAACCTGCTGAAGGAAATAATGTCTCTGCTCTCTGCTTTCTTTCAGAAATTTTAAATTACCTAATACCCTGAGATAATTCTTTCATGTATTAAATCCTTTGTTGAATTGAGAGGGGCTTGAGTGAGAGGCTCAAAGTTTGATGTAGCTGGGAAGAGATCACTGAAAGATAGCTGTGATGTGTATTTGATTTTATTTTGTAAATCAGACTTAAAGTAACACTGTGATTTAACTAGTAAGATTGTACACACACATGTACATGAATACATACATTTAAAAAGAAGTAGATGGGATATTCTGGGTTGCAGTTTAGAAAAAAATATATACTTAATGTACATTTAAAAATCCCTTTATATTGATTTATATACTATTCTGAGTTAAAAAGAGGTTTCCTGCACGGTCAAGTGGATCCTTCTAAGACATGCTGGAGCTGGGCAATGACAAAAAAATAAGTCGAAGACCACTGTTGTAGCTCTTTAGTTGTATCTAAATTGCCCTAAAAATAATTCAGTGGAATAAATAAACTCAGTGCTGGCTACAGTTGTAGTTTTTTCATGTTTGGTTGTTTGCAGACAAATTCTGAATCTTCATTGCTGTAAGATATAAACTAGTTTCAGTATTTCAGGGGAAAGAGCTTTGGAAATGCTAAGCAGTGTTTATAAATGTATTGCAGGTGGAACAGGACGTGCTACTATTTGAGCAAAGCCGAAGTTTATCCCTTAAATCCACATTTCAGTACTCGCTATATTTAATGCAACTGTTTGCCTCTGTATGTCATTCAGTGGTGCTTATCGAAGTTGTCCCAGTTCTTGAGTATGGTAGTTTGAGTCAAAAAAGCTCCCTCTTGATAATATTTTTTCGTTAAGGAGAAACTGGTGAATGTAGAACCTTACTTGTAGTTTAATTTTGTCAGTAGATAAGCAGGCTATTAGTGTCCACTAGAAAGAGAACTCGTTGAATTTTGGTTGTGGGAAGTGAAGTAGAATTTGTGCATCTTTTTGGTAACTTTGTCCTGTTATGTAAGAATTGTACATTTAATTGATAGTAAATCTCATGGCTGACTTCTGAAGAGATGGACAGGGTGGATCATTCCACGATCAGCATGAAAGCAAATATAGACTTTGTGTCTTAGTTGTTAATGAGGTTTTTTTTGTTTGGGTTTGTGTGTTTTTTTGTTGTTTGTTTTTTCTGTGCTGGTTTTTTGTTGTTTTGTTGTTCTGCTGTTTGGGGGTTTTTTTGGTTGTTTTTTTTTTTTTTTGTGTGTGTAAGCAGTTTAATTCAGCAGCATCATAAGAATAAAAAAAATAGGTTTCAGCACAAGTTACTTGTACTACTTACACATACTTGACTCTGATAAAAAGTATAAAAATGTTATTGATGGGTAAGTGAGCACATAGTTAATGAGTATTTCTGCATTCCCTATCAGAGTTTTCACAATTTGACTGATTTGTGCTCTCTTCTATTCACTAGCAGATGAATTAAGGCAAATTGAAGACTTCTGCACCAAATAAATAGCATTATTTTGCCAAAAAAACACTTAACCTGTATCTTGTAAAATAAACTCTATTTGGAAATAATTTTCAAAGACTGCTTAATTTTGTGTACAGAATGTATACATTTTGTTGTTTGTTTTGAAGTCATGGAATAAACTGAAGCTACATTTATTACATTATGAGATTTTTAGTTTCTTCTGTCAAAGGTGTGCATTGGAAACTTGGAAGCAATTTTTCTTTGTAACACTGGCAAACAGTTGTAGTCTGTCTTCATTATCAGTTTTTTACAGTTTAGTTAACCTAAAACTAATTAGAATGAAGTTGTTAATGTGTGATTTTTCTGCTTCAAGTTTATTTACTTTGTGAGTACTCATTGAAGTATCTTTGCTGTTACTGAAGGTGATTTACAAGCAAAAAACTGAGTTAATCTATGTTAAAAGTACTTTTTTTAAAAAAGGTTGTTATTAGTTTGAGAGCTGATAGCAGGAGGTGAAGAAAAACAGTCTTTGGGACTAAGCTTATGAGACCTTTACATTGACTTCTGCTGAACTAGAGACACTTAAAGGCTGTTTCAGTGTTCCAGTGAGGGCCCTATTCTTGTAGAATTTAAAATCTAGACAGTGGCTGCACTTATGTTTTACAGTAATGCCAGAAAAGAAATAGCTCCTATGACTTGCACCAATGGGTGGCAATATTTACATGTAGTTTGTTGTTAGAGAAGAGCTTGTTAATAAAAGGAAAAAAACCCTAAAGATGTATTAAGTAAGAGAAACACATAGAGTTTTTACTGTGGTTTTATTTTTGTTTGTTTTGTTTTTTGTTTTATTTTTGTTTGTTTTTTTTTATTACATGTTTTCGAATCATTGTCCCTTTAAAATCATAGGTATTTCAGGAGAACTGAGAGTTACATCTCTTGGTTTTGGGATATAAAAGAATTGCAGTTTTTCTTTGTACTTAAAATAATTGCACCAAATATTTCAGGAAATACAGAATTTGTAAGTGGTTAAATTGATCTGAGCTTAATCCTGCTAATGTTGACACTTCCTGGCCTGTGTCAGTAGCTCCCTCAGTTCAGCCCCTGTCTTTTATTTAAGCGAAACTCAGGATTCCATATTGCACATTCTTGCAATAAATTAATTATCCTTCAGATTTTCCTTTTTTACTGAAGATTCTGACCTTTCTCCTAGGACAAGAAGGATAAAGTCTCAAGATTTGACACTATACGTCATTCCATAGCCGGAATTATAAGGTCTCCAAAATCCATGTTGGGTTCATCATCAGTAAGTAGTATCAATACTGTACTGTTGTGATATATTCTGTTATTTTTACAGCTTAAGTAAGATTTCTTTTCTTTTTTTAAATATTATGCATTTCCATATGAATGGACAAAAATTACATTAAAATGATGTTTGTATAAACGCTGTTCTGAATGATCAGCATACAGGATAATATCAGGTATAATGGTATGTCAGAACAACTTGCAACACTCTAGAAGAATCAGAGTTTGTATGTTCTTTGCAGCTCCCAGAGTGGAGCTATATTGTTCAGAATACTCTTCCCAACAAGGCAAATTTTCTTGAAATGCATGACAATGCATTGATACTGTATAGTAATAATACTGTGTGATAATAACCTGTAGTAGGTTACATGGCCATACATGTTCTATGAATTGTTGCAATAATTGTATTCCCCATATTTGTTATAAAATGTTCCAATGTATAAGCATATTTTTACTATTGCTATTACTGCTGGTACTATTTAAGTAACTAAGTGCTATAGATCTTGCTTAAAACCCCACTAAGAGTGGTTGTTGAGTATCTCTGAGAAATAGTTAGCTTTTGTTCAAATTCTGTAAATTTTGCTGGACAAATGTCCTTGTTTCTTTTACTTTTGTATTTCATTTCTTTCTTTCATATGTAAGCTTGCAAGATTAGTTAGAATCCTTGAGCACCTACTTAGGGATGTGTCAGATTTTACTTGAAAACCTTCTGACTTTTTCTTGAAGTGGAACATGTGATCACCATAACCCTCCCAACATAAAATCAAACCAAAGCAACAACTCAAAAACTAAATAAAAGAGAAAAAAAAAAAAAAAAAAAACAGCAAGAAAGTTGGGCAGAGTTTTAAAAATTGTTTAAAATTGCCCTTTAATCGTGATTTTGTCACCCAAAATATAAGTTCAAAGTAGCATTGAGAAAACTTCAGAAGCAATGGGTCTTCTATTTTATGCTGCAGGATTGCATCCAAGGACCCATTAAAGGACATAGCAAACCATATTTAAGCTAGATAATATTCAGAATGGTGGAAGAGATAACTATTACATATATGGATACAGAGGACAACTCTGCATGGTGATGAAGGAATCGAAAAATAAATATGACATTGTGGTCTTTTCCTGTGAAAAACATGGAAGTTGAATGACATTTGAAAAGTAACAGGAAAAACCTTGCTAAAATTTTAAAATATTCTTGATGTTAAATAAAATCTCCACATTATTATGATCTTCATTTTATAAAAGTTCTAGTTGTTGTAAAAAGACAGCATATTATGGTAAAAAACTATTAAAAGGAGTACTTCTGTGACCTCTGTTCTTTATGTTGGTGAGACACAGCATTCATCTCTATTTATAAAAGTTACAACTTTAAAATTAATCAAAAAAGCTTCCACAAACCACAGAAAAAGCCTACCTAAACTGCTTCAGAGAAAAATTCAAAGAGAAAAAAAATCTTGAGAGGAAGCTCAAAATACAACATTTAGATTGAATCAGGGAAAGTCAATATCAAAATGTCAGTTGGCTTAAAGTGTCATTTAAAATAGTCTAGGTGCCACACTCTGATTTTCATTCCATGGAAGCTGATGTAAATCTGGCTGTATATACATGGTAGGTAGGTTTGGTGAAACTTTGGAATGTATTTGTAAGAAATAAGATTGACATTGGTTCGTTTTGAGTCAGAAGTAAAATCTGAGTAAAAAATGCAAACTTGATTACCTGTACTTAAATGACACCTAAATGACTTCAGAGTTAGGATACATAAACTATCCAATTTTCAGTTTTGCTTTGTATTTTGATTTAGTGATTTTGTGTGTGTTAGAAAAGCTGACCATATATAGACAGCTAAAATTTGCTTCGTAAATTAGTACTTAGCTATTAAATGTGGTCAGCTGTTTCCTGCTGACAACTACATAATTGCTAAATATATAAACTGGGACTTAAAACTTAGTATCCATCAACAAAATATTCAAAGTGATTATTGAATGTGTATTCTAAAGTAATATTGAAGTACATAAAAAATTGTTATTTTTTTAAATAGACCAATACAAAAAAGGATCTCAAAGCAGATATGGAAAAGGACTGCCACTGATCCTCTCATATAGTCTAGTCTAAAATGTGATATTACCTATGTGTTTTAAAATTATTTGTTTTGAGTATTTAAAGTATTTCTAAGTACTCAATTTTTAAATATATCAAAACTTTAGAAATGGAGCAGTGTCGTGTTTTAAATGTGCCGTATTCAAAACACTCTCCAGTATTTTTAAATGATGGGATAAATTGAATTTTTTTTGGTATAAATTACAGAGGACTGATTTTTTGTATGTCATCTGAAAAAAGTCCTAGGGAAACCATGCCATTCTAAAAGCAGGCAGGAATTTCTCTGTGTTGACACTGAAATTCTATATATGCTCTCAGAATGAGAAGGTGAGAAGTAACGCGGGAAAAAAGTCTAGCTTGAAGAGAAAGAAACAAGGCTAAGGATTAAGATAGTTCTTCTTGGATGAAATTTTCTATAACAGCAAGACATGTAAGTGTAATCAACTGAGGAGAGGAAGCACAACAGTAGGGGTAACTTTCATGTACCCGTAATGAGATGCTGTAGATAATCCGAATGAAGAGTCAACAAATTACATCATGAATGCCAGCTTCTGCCCTTCTGCATGTTTTCATTTTTTTTGCTTTTTTGGTACAAGACATTTGAGCTTCACACAAACATCTGTTTTGTTTATGATTTTTTAAAATTCTTTACAGGATAATAGGTGGAATTAATGCTTATTTCAGATGGTGTGTTATTAGCATGTGGGAATGCTAACAGGTATACAGAGACAGAATATTCCATAGGGTATTGTCTCAAATTATCAACCTAAATTTATTGCTTTACATTTCTCATTTGTGGTATTGCTACTGTTTTACACTGTGAGAGAAAAAATACCTTGAGAAATGTTTTGTTTGCTCAAAGATGGAAAATAAGGGATTACTGAACATTTGCATTCAGAATATATACAAAAATATTGAACGTTCTATTAGTGTAATAAAATATCATCCCATTTATTACTTTTAGTTCATTGGTAGTGCAAGTGCTGGAATAATATATAATATATAATTATGTACAATGAGGAGGGAGGGTTGAAATTTCCAGCATGAGTTCCTTTATTTCTGCACTATTTGGTTAATTATTGTTACCTTCTAGTGAAATTAACAAAAAAATCCTAGAAGCAATATTTCTTCCTTTAGGCTGTGGAATCATTGAGTGATTATACAAATGAGCAAGAGACCCATTCCCCAAACGAGACTGTAAAACATTAAGGCCTAGAATGTAAAATTCTCATATTATCTTGCTGGCTGATATTTAAGTAGAGTTTAAATAAAAGAGGTAGGAATTTCATTTTGTGCAGGTAACTTTTATTTTCCTCCTCTAATTTCCTCAAAGACTAATCTATAGTTAATTCTAATTATAAAATACACTAGAAATGGTAGTACTAATAGTGGTAAACTGAGTTGAAATCAATAGTAAAGTAGATATATATCCTGCATTGGTACTGTTTTTTCTGGGCTATCATCCATGTTTTATTCTATAGCCAGTCAGGGTCAGTATTGTATCATAGAGAAAATAGGATGGAAGCTGAAGACCTATTCATAAAAAAAATGTGATTTTGATAACACTCAAGACAAGAATAATCGCCACTTACTTCATCAGAAAAAATACCTTGAAATGATAAACAGTAAAGGTTAGGTAAAATGAAGGACAGTCAACAGAGAAAACTTAGTGGAATATCCACCGTTTCTTTCTAAAGCTATTAATTGAATTTCAAAGAGAGGGAAAATTGATGATAGTTACAAACACCATCATTATCTACGTCTAAAATGGTCTGGTTTGTTGAAAATGCTCCGATTTCCTTCCAAGAGCTCTTTCTTGTTACTGTGAGGTAGATAGAAACACACAGCAACACACACAACAGGTGTTCAGGCAGAGAAGAAGAAAGGAAGAAGATTCTAGTTTATTGTTGACCTCGTATCTATAAGTTTCTGGACAGTGATCGGAGATTGGACAGAGAAGTTGCCACCTCTCCATCTTCACTGGACACTTGAGAAGTCCATCAGGTGATATCTTTTACAAAGGAATGCAAACATGATTCTTGTTTATCTTACAGTTCATGAGAACTGACTCCACTCTACTAAAACAAAGCAGAAGGCTTATTTTCAGGGACAACAAACATGGAGCCCCTTTTATGCATCCAAAGAAATGGTTTATTACAGAAAGAGCACCCAATTTATACCTGAAATCTATACATGACCTAGCTGGAACCAAACCGAGATTTAACAGAATTTAACAGCAGAAGGTCACCCAGTGGCTCGCCAGCTGCAGCGCTGCTGCCCACACGTTCCTCTGGCCCATCACAGCCTCACTCCCAGCTGTCACACGAGTGACCCTCTCCTCACTCACAACTGCCTCTCACCCCTCAGCCGACTTCCAACCTTCCCGCCTGCAGCTGTGCCTTTCCCACAGGGCCTCCTGGCGAGCATAAACCCTGAGAAGTTTAATAATTAGAACCCCATAGCCTACAGGAGAAGAGCAACGTCCCTGTTCCTGCCACCTGGGGGCCCTTGGAATGCACACCCCGGCTCCTGGGTCACCTCAGGTGACCCCAAGTGGCCGCCTCACTTTGAAAGGGCAGCTGGGCTTTCACTGTTGCATTTCTTGGCTTGCTGAAGCCCTTCCTATCTCTACTACAGCCTGCACTGGAAGACACCAATGGCCCTATGCGGAGGAAAGGCATCAAAAGCTTGACAAAGGCTGAAGGGACCACTCGGGTTACTCCTCTTCGCATGAGGTTTCTTCAGCTGAAGTTGCTAACAAGGAGCAGGCTTGAGAACCCAAAACACGTTTGAAGTTCTTTTATTTTTCAAACCCGCAGTGCTGTGTGGGACTGAGGGTTTCTGGGTGCTTCAGGAGGCTCCTGCATCAGAAACGCCTGCCACGCACCCAGGGGTGGCGCAAGATCTCCTCCAGCTGCGGCCGGTCTGCCGGGTGCTTGGACAAACACCAGCGGATCAGATGTTGGCACTCTGGGAGAGAAGCCAGGAAACGCTGGTCACTGGCAGAAGGCTCCTGCCCAGCTGATCCCAGCAGCTGCAGCATCCCGGCCACTCTGCGTGTGCCCGGAGCTGCCCTGTGCAGGAGAGCGGCACGGCAGGGCAAGCGCCACCGCCTTGGGCTTGGCGTGCCACCCCGAGCCCAGCATGGGCCACCTCCTGCAGCCAGCCCTGGAGGGCAGCTTGACCTCCATGGAGCTGCCCGGGGTCCGTGCTGGGCTGCATGCTGCCAGCGGCCCAAGCCTGCCTCGGGAGGCCGCACACCAACCTGGAGAGACCCGCGGCTCGAAGGAGAGCGGTCCCGAAACGATGTCTTTGTCCGAAGCGAAGGGCGAGTTCCCACAGACCATTTCAAACAGCAGCACGCCGAGGGACCAGATGGTCGCCGACTCGCCACGGTAGCAGCCAATAGCGAGCCACTCGGGTGAGCAGTACCCCTGTGTTCCTAGGGGAGACAGGCAGTGCTGTGCAGGCGCAGGCTGCTGCCTTCCAGAGCCTGGCGCCTTCCAGAAGCAGGGGCTGCTGTTGAGGTGGCCACAACTTGCCCCAAGGACACCTTGCATGTCCAGGCCAAGTGGCCAAAGCCAAGAAACCCTTCTGCAAGGCAGAGAAGGCCCGCGGAGCAGCCCAAGCCCTCACGGGCCTGCCAGGCCGAGGGGCCGGGACCTGGCTTTGGCAGCCCCTTGCTGTGGGCAGGGCCGGCAGCCGGCTCCTGGGGCACAGCACCTGCCCCGTGCCACAGGGCAGCCGGCTGAACGCCGCTGCCCACAGCCCAGCAGGGAATGGGGCCCTGCAGCGCCCGGTGCTGGGAGCAGGGCCGTGCAGTGGGCTCACCTGCAAATTCTGTGTAGGCCTGCTTCTGGAGGAAGGTGCCCCAACCGAAGTCAATGAGCTTCAGGTCGCCGCTCTCCGGGTTCACGAGGATGTTCTCCGGCTTGATGTCCCGGTGCACGACGCCGCAGGCGGTGCAGTGCTGCACGGCCTCCAGCACCTGGCAGAAAAGCCAGCGTGCCGTCTCCTCGCACAGGACAAAGTCTTTCTCCCCCAGAAAGTCGAGGAGATCCTGCGATGGCTCCGGACGCTCCATGACCAGCAAAAAGCCCTCAGGCAGCTCAAACCAGTCAAGGAGCTGGATGATGTTGTGGCAGCCAGAGCCCACCTTCTCCATCAGCGCAACCTCCATCGGAACACGGGTGCCGTCGGGCTGTGAGGAGGAGACCGTGCCTTCAGCAGGCCCGATGCTACCCTGGGGCTGCTCTGGGCCCTGCCTGGGATGCCCTAGTGCCCCCTTGGGCAGCCTCCCTGCTGCTTGGGCTTCCTGCCGCCCAGGGCATGCTCGGCAGGTGCTCCCCCGCCTGGACCCCCCCCGCCCGGCGTTTGGCATCCCCGCCATGCCCGCCATGCTCGGCCTCGCACGCTGAGCCCACGCCCGCTGCCCCCGCCATTTGCCGCCTCCCACTGCCAGGGCCCCGGGCTCAGCCCTGCCTGCCTCGGCCCGCTCTGTCCTGCCGGCCCCGCTCGCTCACCCGCTCGGCCCACTGCAGCACGTTGTTCCGTAACACGCATTTGATGGCCACCTGCAAGCCGTGGAGAGAGGGCGGCTGAGCTCCAGCCCTGCCCCGGCCCGGCCCCAGCCCTCCTGCCGCACCCGGCCTGCCGGCAACTTACCGGGCTAAACCGTCCGACAGGCGGGTCCCCGAGAAAACTTTGGCGAAGGCACCTCTGCCCAGCTGCGGGCCCAGCTGGTACAGCTCGTGGAACTCCTTCCTTCGCCCTGCGGACGAGACCGAGCCGTCAGCCTTGCGCCCAGGAAGCCCCCGAGTGCCCGCCAGGGAGGCGGGCCGGGCCCTGCGGCCCATGCCGCTCTGACCTGCTTCCTGCTGTGCGCCGGGCAGCGGCCGCCGCCTCGCAGCCGTCGGGCCGGCCGGCGGCACAGGCGGGGCAGGGCGGCGCGCACAGGCGGCTGCAGGAGCCCCGGGGCGGCGGCCCAGGGCGGCACCGTGCCTGTCCCCGGCGTCGGTGGCTGCACGCCGCTCTCCTCGACGGCCGGGGCTACAGCCCGAGGCTGCGCACAGGGGGGTCACAGCAGCATCTGCAAATCAGACAGGGGTTTTTAGAAGCTGTGGCATCAGCACTTCTGAAAAGAGCCAGAGACTAGGCTGCTCTCAGAAGCCCTGGCCTGACCTGGCAATGCCCCTCAAGAGCCCCAGGGGAGCCTCAGACAGCTCCTCAGAGGACTTCACCTGTAGTCAGTGGCCAACTTGCAGCAGCTTTCTGCAGATGGAGGAACCTCCTTGGTCTCTCGAGGTTCGTCTCCACCACCAGGTGCGTTCTGTTGCCAGTGGGCACGGCCAGCACAGCGTCCTGGGAGCTGTGGACCAGCAACTGCTGGCTCCAGGACGCTTGCTGCTCCTCCAGCTGCTCCTGAGGTGGCTCCCCTGGGCCGGGCTGGACTCCCACTTGGACTCGCAGGCTATCCCTGGCCACATCAACGGTCAGGGCAGCGCCCGTGTGGTTGCGCTCTGCGAGTCCAAGGGAGCTGTGAGACCTGTCCACAGGCTCTGCACCTTCGGCAGACTGACAGGTCTCACGGAGCCTCTGCGAGGGATGGAGGCTGTCAGATAGAGTGGAGGCTCCAGACAAGATAGGTGTTCTCTGACAGCCCGAGCTGCTTACATTGATGGTGGATGTCTGCTGGTGCACCATCCTTGCAAGGGTTGAGGCTCTCCCACGGATGGAGAGTCTTTGTGGGAGCAGCCTCTTGTGGGGATGGAGGCTCCTGGAGGAGCTGGACGAGCCACAGCAGGGCAGATGGCCTCGCTTCACCAGCTCCTCCAGGTCGCTCCACAGTGCCTGCCACATCCCCAAGTAGAGCGGCGCAGATGTTCCATGGCGAGCCCAGAGTGAGAGCATCAGTTTCAGCAGCTCTTGGGCCACTGCCACGCAGGGCCCGCAGCTGCTGGAGCTGTGCACGACACTCACGGGAGCACCTGGCCGCTTGCAGGGGGTCACCCGAGGCCTGGCGGACCTGGGAGCCACAGGGGCTCCCCGGTTCCTCCGTGAGCCTCTGGGCCAGACCCTGGGGCGCTTGCGCCTCCTTGGTGTCTGTGTCTGCCGCCGCCATGGTAGCCAGTGGCCAAGAGCCCACCAGATAGCCACAGCGGCCAGCAGCACGACAAGCACAGCCATTGGGACGCCACTGTCACACATGGCTACAGCACGTCCCATCGCAGCTGCACTGGCAACCGTGGGGGCTGGCCCGGCTTATATAGGCACGGTGATGTCACCAGTGCTGTTGCCAGGACAGCTGTGTGACATCACAGCCCTGCCTCCCAGCAGCGCTCAGCACCAGCCCCACAGGACGGAGGAATGGAATCCCTTGAGGGCCCTTCTGGAGCAGAGTGGCTGGGAGATTCTTGTCTAAGTAGGACACAGGGATGAGGGCGGCAACGGTGATGGGGTCACCTCCTTGCTGGCAGAGCACGGGACATGGATTGTCCAATGGGGCACTGCAAAGTCCCTGAGGAGGGCAAGCCCCGCTCAGCAACATCCAAACCATCTCTGTGCCAGCCACTACATTCCCATCTGGGATCCGGTGCTTCCTGGCTTCTCTCCCCAGAGTGCCAACATCTGATCCGTTGGTATTTGTCCAAGCACCCGGCGGACTGGCCGCAGCTGGAGGAGATCTTGAGCCAGCCCTGGGTGCCTGGCAGGTGTTTCTGAGGTATTCCTTAATAGTGGCCTGTTACTGTGACGCAGATAGAAACACACAGGAACACGCACAACAGGTGTTCAGGCAGAGAAGAAGAAAAGAAGTCTCTAGTTCATTGTTGACCTCGTATCTATAAGTTTCCGGACAGTGATCGGAGATTGGACAGAGAAGTTACCACCTCTCCATCTTCACTGGACACTTGAGAAGTCCATCAGGTGATATCTTTTACAAAGGAATGCAAACATGATTCTTGTTTATCTTACAGTTCATGAGAACTGACTCCACTCTACTAAAGCAAATCAGAAGGCTTATTTTCAGAGACAACACTTTATCTGTCATAAAGGCTCTTAAGATGTTTTGCTTTGGGATTTCGTCCTGATTGTCTGACTGATGTCTCAGTCTTTACCCAGTTTGTGCATAAGCAAATTTTACAATCTGGTGGCTTCCTTTTTAAGGTATAAAATAAATTGCCTGTCAGATTGGGGGTTTTTTTATACTTTCTTTCGTGTAGGCTATGAAGTAGTTTAGTAACCCTGTATAATCCTTTTATCCTTAGGAACGTTCCCTCTCAAGTATGAATCTGCTCCTCTCTTAAAGCGTTTGCTGCTGTGAACGTAACACAGGTCTAGGTTTTCTTCCAAGTTAAGCTCAGCATCTTTGAATAATGAATGTTCAAGTAAATAACATTTCTAACATCTTGAAAGCTTTTCTCTTTCTTTAGGAATTTGTGAAAGAAAACTACATAATATCTTTTAACAGTGGTGGACAGGTGTCACCTGGGATGTTTTTAACTGCTCGTGAAATTTAAAGATCTGACAGCTTTCTTGGCCAGTCAGTATCTCTCCTTTTTAGCAGTTCACTGTGCTGATGAACATATAACCTCGGGCTACAGCTTTTGCCTCTAAAAACTCTGCAATTTGTGTTCAAGCTGTAGTTATTACTTACATAGTCCTTCCTATCTCTGACTCTGTAACAGTGCACACTCCTTCTAGTGATGAGCCTCTTGGTTATAGTACTTGTTTCAAATCTCAGGTCTGAAATTCTCCTTGATGTGAATTTTGTCCATGATGATTTTCTGTGTGTCTGTTGATGTCTGAGAACACAAGGGTCTGTCAGGTTTTTAAATATGTTCTCCAGTCTTCCATCAAGATTTTCGACTAAACTAGTCCTTTGAGGTATAACTTAGGCAATCAGAAGCCAACAAAGATATTTTTAATGGCTAGAAATTTATGCAAATGCTGAAGAATTGCAGATATTTGGAAACAAGAACTTCTGCATAGATTCCCATTCTTGGGTCTGCCCATTTCCACTCTGAGAGTCTGACCTTCCCTTGTGTTTTTTTGGGCTAGGTGAGGCATTGTCATTGTAAGTATCTTACGAGGAAATCCTTAAATGTACAGAGGACCTCCAGCCTGGGTTTTTTGTTTTTTTTTTTTTTTTAATCAGGGCAGAGCAATAGCAGAGGTTAATTAATTCAGAATGGTGTGCTTTGCTTGCAACTGTTTGATCATCCTTCCTTGACATGTAGCTTTCCATGCTGTCACTTAGGTGCAGTTCAGGAGGCTGGGGGACATACCTGTTCTGCTCACCATGTGCACCATGTTATGTTGTTCAGAGTTTTACCATTCTGGCTGTGATAATTTCTATGAGCTCTGGTAATGTTTTTGAATTACATACAGCTTAAATGAGGGCTTGCCTTCCTACCCGTAACAAATAAATCTGAAGTGGTCAGTGACAAAATATAAAATTTTCTTCAGTGTTTTCTTAAATAATGTAGGCCTGTTAAAATTAATCTCTGAAATCATGATTAAAACTCATTAACTTAACTTCCTCTTACAGCTATTGGCTTCCATTTGCAGCCAATTCCATGTAGTGAAAATAATTCTTTACAATCTTTGTGTCTTCAGAAGCTCTTATCATAGAGTTCAAAAGATTGCTACACCCAGGTGTGTATTCTGTACTACATGGTACATGCCAGGAAGAAAAGTCTCATAATTATTAATTAATTTGGGATGCAATTGATAAATTCTGCAAAAACAGTTTATCCAATTCAAGTGCTTCATATAAGTCAATCCGTTATGGTTTTATGTCTGAGTTTTCTGTCTAGTTAGAGAAATGATTAATTTTCACTTGATAATAGCATATCAGAATGTGTGAGAATGAGTTGGCCAGTATGGCTTACAAAAAATAGCAAGCCAGATAAAAATAATATTACATGGTTTTATGGATGATTCCTTAAACTGCTTTTTTTGATATTTTGATTTTTCAGGTAAACAGAAAAATGATCAGTATGCTTTTGTGCAAGTGTAACAGCAGTAAGAGTCTTGATCTTGTTGTCTAATAGAAATGCATAATTTAGATACATAAAACAGAAATTGTTGGTTTTTGTGATACTTTTCATGTACAAGTAAACTCTTAAATTGTACTGTTATAGTAACATTTTTCTTCAATATTTTTCCCAAGTTCTTTGATGTTATCTCAACCACTGAGAAACCATTGGCTGAGCAAGACTGGTATCATGGTGCAATTCCAAGAATAGAAGCCCAGGAGCTGTTAAAACAGCAAGGAGACTTCTTGGTGCGAGAGAGCCACGGGAAACCTGGTGAATATGTCCTTTCTGTGTTTTCAGATGGACAACGGAGACACTTTATCATACAATATGCTGATGTACGTCTCTGATATAGTACTGAATATTCAATTTAGGATCTACATAGTTTATTATAGCAAATGGATTTAGCCTTTATGTGAAAGTATGAAAGCTGTTTGAAATATTTCCATCAGTGCAGGAATCAGGGATATAGGTCATTTTGGGAAACAAAGGAAAGTATGAAGTATTGTGTTATTTAGTATCTTTTGTCTTATACTGAAAAGCCAATATATTTCTATGAATGTTTTGGAATCTGGAAATTGTTACTCTTTATTTATGCATGTACGCTTGGTTATTGGTTATTTGGTTATTGGTTGTTTGGTTGCCGATTTGCATAGTTGATGCAAATTAATGCTACTTCTAGTTCATACTGTAAAGATCCCACTGCATCTTCTGAAAAATGGAAACAGCCATGTAGAAGAAAACAATCTGCGTTGGTTTTTATACATGTGGGAATTGAAGTCCCTGTTGCACTTGAGATGCTTATTTTCTTTTTAGTCCTGTAGTTACTGTTTTGTTCAGTATAACACAAACACTTTTGGATGTTGAACAGTGTGTGTGCTTCTGAGGACTAGAATTGACCCACTTATTGCTCTGAGGAAAAATTGATGACTTAATGAGCCATATATTAATTATTACATACCTGTACAGTGTATTTCTTATTCTTCTTAATGCATTGCTTGGTTTTTTAATGTATGTATTTTTCTTTTTTACCTTGAAGAATTCTAGACTTATTCAAAATGTGACAGTTCCCATAAAATTACTAGGAATTTTTCTTGATGTATGAAATTGCAGCAAATCATTCTCAGTTTTGATTCAGTAGTGCTGTCTGTTCAGTTTCTTGTAATAAAGTTTCTCACATACAGAAAAATTCTCAAATTTAATCGCATAATGATATTACACCGAGGGAATTTCATTGTCTGAATCCCCAGATAATGCAGCATGCCTGGGGTAATTCAATATTGTGAACCTGGTTTATTTCCTTTTAATGAGAAGCAGTGCTGTTTTTCAGACTTCAGAGGGGTTGGAATGCTTCTCTAGGATTAATGATTATAGACACTTGTCATAGAGAGACAAGGGAGAATGTTCATTAGTTCTCACCTAGAATTTTCCTTGTAGAAGTGAACACACAGCCAGTGTTTATTTTATTTTGATTTTATGACCTTGAAGTATTTTGATGTGTCAAAATACTAGAGCAATAAATGAGAAAATAAAAGCAATAAAATTACCTGTTCATAGAGTCTTACAAGATACTTGGTGCTCCCTGATCTGACCCAGCAGAAATAAATGCACATTATATACATGGTCTAACTGGAATAATAATGTAAATCATTGTATGTGGCTAGTAGGTCTTCAAAAAGATAGACTGGACTTTTGTTAAAGGTTTGACGTTGGCACAAGGCCAGTGCCTTTATAACGATATACTGTCTCTGGTATCTTTTGTGAGATGTGACCAAAAACAGAGCAAAACAGTGTCTAATTTAGAAAGCAAAAGGAAAAAAACTTTATTACTTATAATAGGCAAAGAAGACACATACAGAAGAACATGGAAACTTTAAAAAAAACACTCTTCCTCCCCCCCCCCCACCAGTTCTCAACTTAACAAAACAAACTGAAAATTCCCCATCACGTTACCACCTTTTAGATAATTAATCTTCAGTCTATTACCACCCTTCCGATAATCAGTACTCAGTTCGTTGAGGAGAGATAGGAGTCCTTCTTGCACCACATCGTGGCCTCTTCCTCCATGTCCAGTGCTCTCACTACTGTGTATGGACCAGAGTTGTTTCTAGGGTTTCTCTTTTTAAAGATGCTTTGGTTAGTTCCAAGAAACGACAGCCTCTCAAATTTTGGGGACACTTCTCATCTCTGTTCACACTACTGTCCACTCTTGGCTCCAAGCCAATGCCTCTCCCCAGATACAGCTTCTATGTTATAGAAAAAAAAATGAGTCCGTCCATGGCTATACAAAAGAGTCCAGCCAAAGCCACTCCATCATCTCCTCCCACTTAGGATTCTTTTCAGTATTCTTACTCCATCATCTTTGCTTAATTCTTCCTATCTTTCTTCTTCAAATTCAGGAGGATTAGCATTTATAAAGTTTCCATCATTTACGAAAAGGGTTAAGATCTTGGGCTTTGTTTTCCCAGAACTCTCACGGTATCTTTGCTGCTGGGCACTCTTCTCACGCCACCCCCCCATACTCCTTCGGCCGTGCTGTCTAGTTGTTGATATCAAATTTCAAGGTGACGAAGATCACACACACGGTTTTTCAGTCTCCCTCCGGGGGGGGAAGGGGGGAGGGAAAAGGAAAAGAAGGCTGTCTGCCACCCTTCCATCTTACAGGATTTTCCTCTCCCCCTCTGTGCCCGAGGTTCCAGCCTACCTCACCCAGGCCGCATGGCTTCCCCTCTCCCGCCCAGCCAGCTGCTGGGCAGGGGAGATCCCTCCGTCCTCAGGGACCGGAACCAAGAGAGAGCTTTCCGGGGAGCCCTCTGCTTTTAACCCCTTGTGTTCTCAGAGGCGGATCCTTGTCCTCAGTGGCCACACCAGGTGCCAGTCTTTAAACCTGAGTACTCATTGGTTTGACCACTGAAGTTCAGAAAAAACTCATTTTTTTCCAAACTACGACAACTTTCAAGTCCAAGTTACAAATATTATTTTGGGGCCTAACTGACAGCTGACTCTTCTTTTGGGGCGCCAGGGGTTTCCACCAAAGCAAAAAAACACCCAAAACCCAAGCTATCTTTCTCTCCATAATTTTGTACTTAGCAGTTACATTTGAAATGTAGGACTGATACTGTTTAGTGTTGCATAGCTTGGACAGTCCCAGCATTGTCAGGTCAAGACATCTATCTGCTTGTACATTTCCCAGTGGAGCATTATATTAATCTGCACTTGGGATTAATTTGTGATAGATTTTCTTGTCAATCATGGAAGTTAACACTTTTTTTTTTCTAAAGATGTTCAGTACTCTGTATGTATTCCTATGGGATGAATTTTCTGAGAATGAGAGCTTATTATGCTCTAGAAAGTATGTGTTGGGAGCATTAGGGTTATATAGTGAGGAATTTATTCATGAACGTTTTCGTAGGCAAGTTCAAGGCGAGTTTAGTACAAAGGATTTGTTTGTTTGTTTACACTGGTTTAAACAAGGTAGAGTTGGGTCTCTGACTGGTCAAACCACACTCTGGATCATTGATAGGTTCTCCATATTTTCTTCTGGATCAACTACTGAAGATTAGAGTGGGACATTTAACAGCTATCCTTTAGTTGTATAAGTGTTCTGTCTCTGGTTTTGCCATTATTTTAAAGGCTAATCTTGATACAACTATGTCTGTGATAAATTAATTCATCATTCAGCTTTAAGCATCAAAATTCACTGCCATCATTAAGGGCTACCATTGTTTTCACTTTTGCTTATTTGAGGCTGTGCCATTTTAAAGTTTTTATTTGTTGTTAATCTTTGTAAGGGTCAGGATTGGATGTAAATACACAGAATCAAAGGACGCTGTCTGCTCTGAAGGTTTTTCATAAATAGCAGCAGATGGGCACGTGGCTGGATCTGGAATGAGGAAATAATAGGCAGTAGTGGTGGTTGTGCTGAGGAGACTTCTAGGACAGCAAGATTTTCGAATCATCAGCACAGAAGTATGAAGGAGCTTATTTGAAAAGGAATGAGAGCTGGCAGTTAGTGGTCAGTTAAAGCTGAATCACTATTTAATAAACAGCAGTGTTCAGACTATGGAAACGTTTTCATGATAGAGATCTGTGATTGTTAAAAGCTGCTGACATCACCCAGCTGTCTTTACCAACAGCAGAGACATGATTCCGCAAGTTAATGCTTTAACCCTAAAGAAAAACAATGAACTTAGAATGCACTGTGCAAGGAATTCAGCCCTGGGGGCTAGAAAAAATGCATGCCCGTGGTAGAGGTGTTCATTGCCCAGTTGTGTAAATGAACTTGAATCACCATCTGTGCTCTGAGTTTTTTTTAATTGTAGTGCTTGTTCGTTGTTGCCTTGTCAGACTGGCTTATGCAGCTACTGCGTTTTGGGAAAAGCTCTCTAACTGTAGATTCTGAGTCTTAGGAAAGGAGGAGACTTTATTGTGTTTCACAATCAGCTGCAGGGTCCTGCCCAACTTCTCTTTGAAGCCTGTGCATGACCTGCTTTTATCTCTAGGTTGTTTAGACTCTCCTGATAAATACTCTTCGTTAAAGACCAATCATGCATCCTACACTCTATGCCAGGGATTTACTAATTTTAGGCGACAATAAATGAAAGAAGATGAGATAAGGATAGTATTATGTATCTCCTGTTATTTTATCTCTTGTTGTATTTTATCATGTAGACTTTTTAGTTTGCTTGCTGTAATTTTTAGAAATAATTCAGAAATTGGTGTTGTTTTTTCTGGTTTAGAATATTTCACTCTGTAATAGTTTTGATATTAACTGGCCTATATTTAAATTTATCCCACTACCTTAAATGACTGATGCAGTAATTTTGCATTTATTAATTATTTTCCTAAATATAATTCCAGTTAAATTAATATAAATGCTTATAAAGAAATAAATTGTTCCTTTTGCCTCTGTACAGAATCAATATCGTTTTGAAGGGACTGGGTTTCCAACTATTCCTCAGCTCATAGAGCATCATTACACAACAAAGCAAGTTATCACAAAGAAATCGGGTGTTGTTCTGCTTAATCCTGTTGTTAAGGTAATGTATACATTTCAGAATCTTTATTTAACTGACAGTAATTTTAAGGAGTTTCTGATATTATTTAAATAAGATCCTTTGGAACTTCTCAGAGGATTTTTCATTTTTGTTCCTTTTGTGACTCTGTTCCTGATCTCTTTCAAACTTCTCACCTCTGTGCAATACCTTCACTTAAAACAACTCTACGTCCTGATTCTTATTATGAATTTTTGCTCTTTTGAAAGACTGGCATTCAACTTCTTACCAAGTATCCTTTTACTTTCAGTTTTGGTTTACATTTGGATTTCCCCACATAATTCAAAGTAGTAGTTCATTGCCCTTCCTTCTATAAAGTAAAAAATTTCTTTCATATTATGGAGAAGGTCTCATGAAATTTGGAAGACTTATGACTCCTCCATTTTGTCTCTGTTTTATATCACAAAAATAAGTTAAACACAAGAAAAGGTACTGATGCTCCAGCATCGGTGAAGATTTGAAACAAAAATTGCCTTTTTAGTTAGGAAGCTAGGGCAGAAAGTCTTGCAGGATGGAAATAAAAAGGGCTAAGTATTAAACCGTATCAGTGTTTTAAGAGTCTCCTTGACTTTTTCCAGCAGTTTTGCATTTAGTATCTATCTAGTTGATATTTCATTCATAAAACAACTCATATCTTTGCATCTTAATTATGGGGAAGCCTTTTGTTCTTGATATATTTATTTTTTCAAGACTAGTTTCAAGCCTGTGTTCCACAAAATTTTAGGAAGTATGACAATTTATATGTTAGTTGCCTACTCCAGGTAGGACTTCAGGGTCCTAGTTCTTTCCTGCTAATAATCCTAAGAAAATCAAGCATGTTCTTTTCCTCAAAATTGCAATTAATTTGCACTTAACTATTCCATATAATTTTAAACTTTTAAGAATGGCACATTGGAAATACACATTTTACATTAATATCTTGCTGAATACCAAACTGATGCTTCATTGAACATAAATTATTATTGCTTACATTCATTGTAGATCACATGAGAAAGCATAGGACATTAATTTTGAGATGAGAATAATTCTTTCTGATATAAATGGTTTCAGCTACAAATAAAGGGGTAATCAAGCTCAAAATGAAATATTTTAAAATCTATTTTCAAATTTCTCTCTAATACTATGTTTGTTTTAAATCTGTAGTGCTTTTTCTGTTTCCTGACTGTATATACTGTGAGAGCAGCCCTGTTTTAGCAAATGTCAAACAGTAGTATATGATCACATAATCTGTAAAACAGCATCTCTTCATTCCTTCTTACTTACTTTGAAGATAGGAAATTTCTTATTCCTGCCTTTTTTTGTTTCATTTTGGGGTTTTTTTTTTTTTTTTTTTTTTTTTTTTTTTTTTTTTTTTTTTTCATAGAGTTAAGTTCTAGTTTAATCATAGTCTTGTGTAACTATGGCAAAATAATTTTTCTAGAGCCTGACTTGTAGAAGAAACATATTCCCAAATGCCATTCCCGGTCATTTCACCAGTGCTGCTCCAGCGGCAGCCGCGAATTCCCCCCAGGCAGCAGCTCCGGCCGCTCTCCTCTGAATGCCGGAGAGCAAGAGGGAGCTCGCAGCTAACCCAGCCTCCTTTGCTTCCCAGTTTAAATCTCTTGGAATCTCTGCCCCTCGGAGAGAAGCCCTCAGATAAGAGAGTAGGTAGCCACACCCTTCTCGGGGAAACTTCTTTTGTCTCTCTGAAGTACCCGGTCCTTATTTTCCCTTAGCAACAACATGGGAGAAAATTCCTTAAGAGAAAGAAAACAAAAAGAAAATCCCTAACCTCCAACAGGCCTTTTGTTCTTCCTCTTTTCAGGGGGAAAGTGAAATGGGTGCACTCTTCTCTGGGCTGGTTAACTTGAGTTAGTCTTAGTATGAACTAAACTTAGTATTTACTAAAAATTGGTGGAAATTATAGTATTAACTCTAGGGTTGTGCTAGTTGGTAGTTGATCTGAGCTTGGTTCATCTGCTTGGGTTTCCCAAAAATTAGACAAGTAATCGGCATCTATCCATAAAATCCACAGGTGCATCTATTTTTTTCATATGACTTACCTTGTCCTGGTATGCATCAGTTTTAATATTCAAGAGTACTTCCTTTAGGGTTAGTAAACCATTCTGATATGTAATGTGAAGTAACGGAAAGAACTGAGAAAAGTATGGAGTGACAGGAAACTGATTATATAGGTTTTTACAAATATACATGTTATATAGATTGCATGTAGGCTTTAATGGATTTATGAAATAGGATGTCAGTTTCTATAGCTACTAATACTTGGTGTAAACTAAAACCAATGTATAATATACTTAGTGCTTCCTGACCAGCTGTTTGAGCCAAATAAGGCAGTGTTGAAAAGGGTGTTAGCTACATGATTTGAATTTCTTTAGAGCAGCTGCTCTCAAAAATATTTAAATTGGTTCGGTTTGAGCTATAATTTTATGGTGGTTTTAGTTCTCCCATCTGATAAAAACTATTTGCTGTATTCTGAAGAAGTGTTCCAGAATGAAGCAAAGGAGTGTTGCAAACTTTCCTTTTTAATTTGCACGGAGTTCTGGCTCTCATATGGGAAAATGGTACATTTTAAATTGTTTTCAGAAGTAACGTGCACTCTGACACCTAGTGTTGGTGGTAATTTATGCGTCATGTGCTATTACAAAGATGTCTTTAATCATTTCCTCAAAGTTCGTTTGGCATCTGCAAAGACTATTTTTGCTTTGTTCACATTATAGCTTCAGAGCAGTCATTGTCATTTTATGTAATCTTTAATCTTTTTATGCGAATTGCTGTCCCTGTAATAACCTATTTAGAAATTGAAAGTTAAATACGACAAACTTCACAGAAAAAAAAAAAGTTATGCTTTTTAGTTTGTTTTTGCTTTCCTTCCTTCCTGCAGTCATTCATCGTCCTTTAATATATTAGTAAAATTAGTGTTGGCCTTGAAGGGAACAGGCTTAATTGTGGCACAAAAGGCCTGTCCCATGTCCCATTTCATGTAGA
Organism: Sitta carolinensis; assembly: GCA_032173965.1. Classification (NCBI taxonomy): domain Eukaryota; kingdom Metazoa; phylum Chordata; class Aves; order Passeriformes; family Sittidae; genus Sitta; species Sitta carolinensis. The sequence goes on from CM063313.1 coordinate 74,931,168, forward strand.
CCAAACTGCCTGCTTGGAATTTTAATGATTCTGTAATAATAGAATTTAAATTAGAAAAACTGAGGGCATTAAAAATATATCTGCAGGTAGCTTATTTAATGGAAAAGAGTCTCATATTTATTTATAATCTTCTAGAAAAAAATGCACATTACGTTCTTCAGGTTTTTGTTAATTGGGTAACTGGTACATAAAGCCCCTGAGTAACTCATAGCACACCCAAATACTTCTTTATTAATAAAAATGCTGTTTTAACCATGCTGGATGTATTTTAACCTTCTAACATCTGACCTCCTGTTTTGGAGGTTTTTAGATTTCTTGAAATATAATTTTTTTACATTTTTACAGATCACAAAACCTGTATTAAGTTGTTAATGTGTCGCAGGGGGAGCCAGGCTACTAGAGTCCTCTTATAGTATTAAAAGTTATTTACTAAAAAGCATCAGTCTTATAAAAAGTTCTGAAGGCGCAATGAGTTCAGCTGAAGGGTTCTCTCTGGATGAGGCCCTAGAGAGACACTGGGGCCTCTGGGGCTTCTCAATGCCACAAACCTCAGGCAGCCAGCAGGGATCAATTCAGGGTGAGGCTCCAGAGAACTACAGGAGTTCTCCAGAGCCTCAGAGATTCTCCTTGGGGGTCTGATGGCTTTTGGACCTGGAGATCCGAGCAGCTGGCAGGGGTCTGGTGGCTGCCTGGCACTGGGCAACCAGCTTTTTCTGTCTTCTTCTGTAGTAGTTTTTTTTGCAGGCAAAGCAAAGCAGCTGCATAGCAACCAGATAGATAAGGAATGCTGACTCTCCTCTGCTGTCCTCTAAGGCCAGGTTTTAACTCTTAACTGACCAATTAGCTAAAAACACTAATCTAAGAACAGTTCCCTACGCTTATTAAAATTACACAATTTAACGTGATTTTACATAAGTTGTTTTTCTCATATACATACAAAACACATCATGTTTTTGACTTTGGTATTATCTGAATATTTTAACTTATTTTTTGGCCTTGATACTATCTGGTTTTGTAGACTACTCTATCCAAAAATGTAAACCAATATTGTACTGTGTTTTGATTATGTCCATGAAATACTAAACTTTATCTGGATTTCTAGGGCACTGGCCCTCTACAGCTACTCAAGCAGCTTACATGCTGCTTTTCATCAAAAACACTTAGAAAGCCTAAAGATTTCTTTCTATCTCACTCTAATGCAATATATTCTCTTCTCCTTCTAAGATTCAAAAGGGAATTTCTTGGTTTCCAACAAGTTGTGAATGTGCTTCAGTTTGACTACTAGAAAAGAGAATAGTCAAAAAAATGAGGAATGCCATTTTATTTAAGTGTAGATGAATTAACATTTTCACCTGGATCATAAATATTCCTTTGAAGCAATAATAATCTGTTGTTATTTCACTAGTGCTGAAATAGTCATAGTTTATGGATGTTCTGTAGTTAATTCAAATTCTGAGCTCATGGAACAAAACTAACTGCTGCTTTGTCAGAAGAGTTAGGCCATGTATTCGTTATTAGTAACTTTCATTTAAAAATTCTGAATTTATTTTTGTGACAAGCCTGTGATTTGGTCTGAAAAGTTTTGTTTACATAGGAGAATGATGGATCATAAATGATGAGATAAAGAAAAGTGCTGAAAGAAAAAAATACAGGTATTTCTTAGCAGTGTTTCTAATGCTAATAAATAAGCTTGCAAATGACATGAGAATTCTCTTCAGATCTGGTGCTGTCTTGCAAGGTATAAATATGTTGATGAGTTAGACATAGAGAAAAATTCCGAAGAACTACAATTTAAGTTAGAAAGATTTTCTTTATGAAAATCCATTAGTAAAAATCTGACATGGCGCTAATTTTTGCTGGTGGGTTTTCTGGGTGGGGTCATTTTATTTTAGTAAAGCAAGTTGAGTTCTACTGTTGCAGACAACACATGCTCAGAGTACTGGTAGGGTGTGCTTGTGAAGCACACGAGGGGGAATTAAAGGATGCTGCTTAACAGTCACAGTTTCATTAAGGGCTCCTACACCTGCTGGGAGATACTGGATAGAAACAAGGAGACTTACACAGGCCAAGTTTGTCACCAAGTCATGCTGTTACGATTATAGATGTTCATCTCATGGCTGGAGACAACTGAGAGTGAAGCAGTGGCAGTAATGGTGCTGCCTTTGGGGAAGATCATCTTGAGTCTGTTTGACCTGAGGACGACTCTTGAGGAGCAGAAATCTGAAAGGCAGAAGCAGCCTGTATTAGGGAGTGATGCAGTTATTGCAGCTCTGCCGTTGCTAGATTTGTCACACTGGAGAGGATTCCTGTGGCACCCTGGATTACCTGTGTGACACACACCCATTTGGCCAGACATTCTGTAGGAATGCCAAAAAGCACCTGTGGTTGTGGTCTTTGGGTATTGGTTTTTGGCCTAAAGCTCTAATTCTCATGGATGTGGTTAATGTCTAATACACACATTTTTAAATGTCAAAATATATCTTCAATTTTCTTTAAGGAAATTGAATTCACCATTAAAAGTGAGTGTTTATAATATGCATAAGACATACTTACAGGAAATGAATGTATTTATTGAATATGCAAAATCAATAGCCTGCAGCTTTTGAAATTTGAGAGCAGAATTTCATGTCTTAATACTAGAGGTGCATTTCAGTTATGTTCTTATTTCTTCAGAATTTGGAGAACTGTCACAGGATTTGCTTTTAACATTTTTAGCGGAGATTATTGTAATATTTCTGTCAGGTAACAAAAGGCAAGCATCATCCTTAATGGTGGCCTGTACTTGTCAAGGCCTGTCATCCTGTAGAGAAAAGGGAAAAAAGAGAGTAATTTGCTCTTTGTGCTAACAAAAGTACTGAACCAAATTTATGTATAATTTCAGGTATATTGACTACTTTAAAAATTTAAAGGATTTAATTTCTCCAAAGAATCTCATTAAATTGTGTTGTAATAATGGAGGCAGAAAAGGCTATCTGAACAAAGAGTAGCAAGCATCGTTTTATACTCAATGATCAAAGTTTTCTATAGTTTTCTATATTCAGGGTTTTTTTAGAGGCCATGGCAAAAAAACATCTTCTCAGTTGATGTTTCTGGTTCAGTCTTGTTTTTCTAGTCTATCTTTCCTTGATCAGGTTTAGATAAAAACTGAAGGATAACACTCCTAATGGGTATAAGCATTATGCTGAAACTTAGAAAAAAATTTATTTTACCAAGTATATGAATTTCATTTTAACAAACTCAATGTAATTTTTGACCAATCTCATAAAGAAAAATCTCTGACCTTGAAATTTTAAATGGGAACCTTGGCAACATGTGCATTCCTTCTTTCTGTACAACTTTCATATAAAAAACTAATAGAATGCTGTATTGCTGTGTGGAGTACAAATTGAACAAATTGAGTTATCTCAAACACAACTGAAACAGTAGGAAGTAGAAAAAATAACTAAAATTTATGAAGCAAGAGATGGAAGTAAGACCTTCACTCTTATAAAAGTTACAAAGGTATGCTGTTAGAAAGGGGTTATTAAATTATTAAATGAAAGATTTTAGAGGAAGTTTTTGGATGACTGGTAACTAAGAGAATAAACTACTTCAATTAAAGCATCCTTCATCAAAGATTATTTAGATTTACTAGATTTTGTTGCTGATAATTTGTATATATATGTGAAAATCAAAGGATTGTGTTCTGTAATATTCTGGGTATAAGCTGTGCTTTATAGCGCTCTTGTAAAAACTGTGATTTTGTACTTTAGCTTTTCATTGTCTTTATCAGAAGCTTTATAACCAGATGTTAATACAGCACAATAAAAGTTGTATTAGAATTGTGTATGATTGCAGCAGCTTTTCTGCTGAACTAACATACTGGGGGTTTTATGGATTCTTACTTCCCCATATTTGAAATTCAAACATTCCCTAATAATTATTTTATATAAGATTGTGAGTTGTAAACTTTTTTAGTCTTCTAATTATATTCTTCCTGTTTTCACTAGTTTAGTGAGGATGACTTTAATGCAAATACTGCTTGAGTTTTCAGTATTTTCATAGTATATGGCTGACAAGCACATAACAGTCTTGAATGTCGGCTCTCCTGGATCAAAATACAGAGTGTAGATTAAGAATGAGTGTCTGTGCTCTTAAATTCCTTTGTAGAGTTGCAGTTGTGCACAGTGGGGTACTGTGAAGTAGCTTGTGGTTTCTTAAGTATTTTGGCCTCCACCAATTTAAGTGGAACAAAGTGTTAAAAAGGAGTGAAGTGACATTTCAGCTGTGGAGGAGCAAAGGATACACATAAAGGGCGCTACAGGGTAACTAGGGTATGTTTTCTTAAATCATGTCTGTGCATCTGATGTATGTAATGGTGTCTGAATTCTCAAGATCTGTTTATTTAAATGTTGATTAAGGAGGAATTCAGGAGTGAGAATAGGTAGGGCTTCAGGAATCTTTATTTTCAAGGTAAGTACTGTACTTGACCTACTGCTGAGGGTAGAGCATGGATTGCATCACCAGTTGATAACAAAGGAAGTGCTATTACCAGTTCTATCCTTTCTTTCGGTTGGATTTCTTCCTAATAGAGTTGCCAATGATTTGCTAAAATGAAGATCTTCCCCAGAGGGTGAGTGATCAGTGGTACAAAGTCTAATTGGAGGCCAGTAACTGTTGCTGTACCCTCAGGATCAGTACTGTGTGTAATCCTTCCTTCATCCACTTCTTCATTAACAAGCTGGACGCTGGGGCACAAGCAGTTTTACTGATGAGACCAGTCTTTGAGGAGGGGCTGATATTCCAGAGGTCAAGCTGCTATCCAGAGGGAGCTGGACAGGCAAGAGGAAGGGTTTGACAGGTGCCTCATGCAGATCAACAAGGAGAAAAGCAAAGTTCTGCAACTGGGGGAGCAAAGCTCCAGGCGCCATGATGTGGTAGACATAGATGTTTTCCCCTTACCTCCTGTGCTCATATTTTAAATTGAAAGAATGAACGGTAAATTTGTTTGCTAATTGTAGGCCAGTTTATTAAAAAGGAGTTTTAGACATATTGAGGAGGGCCCTGCATAATTAATTCTCAGAGTTTTGAGTTTTATAAAAAGATGCAAAAGATTCAGTAAGGTGCAACTAAGCCCAACATAGCTAAACATTTACTTCCACTATGGTAAGATGGGGGAGAGAATCAGAAGGGCAAAAACTACAGAAGTCATACGTTGAGATACAGACAGTTTAATAGGTAAAAAAAAAAGCTTTGCACACAAACAAAGCAAAACAAGGAATGAATTCATTGCTTCCAGTTGCTGGGCTGGTGTTCAGCCATATCCAGGAAAGCAGAGCTCCATCGCATGTAACAGTGACTTGGGAATAAAAACGCCTTCACTTCAAACGTCTTCTTCCTTCTTCTCGCCTGGTTTTATGCTAAACATGGTACTTAGCATATGGTATGGGACATCCCTTTGGTCAGTTTGGGGTCAGTTGTCTTGACTGCATCCCCTCCCAGCTAGAAAAGGTAGTAAATTCTTCAAAACATTCATGTTCACTGTTTTCATTTTGTGTTTAATTTTAGAGCAGAATGTACACAGAATGTACGTGCCATAAAGATTGCTTCATGTGTAATCATCTTTGTCAAGAGAATAATTTAACATACAAAACCATACTAGCTACTGTGAACAAAATTACCCCAGCCAGCAACAAAGAGTAGATTGTTACAGACCACACAGGAAAATTTTGTCACTAATACATGAGAAAAAGATTGCTGAAGACAGCATTCAGAAGATTAGTAAAGTAATAATAGAATCTCCTAATATCTAGCAGAGCCATTTGGTGTGTGTGCTTCCCTTTGTGTGTCCTTCATTGATAGGCTTTTTTTTTGCCCCTGAGACATTTGCCATTGCTGTTTCTATCTGAATAATGAGTTAGTGGTATATGAGAAACTAGCAATATCTTGGTAAAGAACTGTATGCATCTGATGTGAAAAACCCAGTGCAGCATGCTTCTTTGAAACTCCTGACATCATGGATTGTTGTATGACTTCTGATTCAATGCCAACGTATATCTTGCTTGGAATGCAGGCCAAGCTCACTGATACACTGAAATCTCATAAGTTAGGGCTGCAGTTCCTTTTCTATGTGGCTTTGCCTTTTTTCTGCACTCTCATGGTCACAAACTGACTAATACAGCTTATCACAACTAATACTAATACAGATTATTTGAAATTTTGATGGGTTATTTCTCTTCAACTTTAATGGCTTTAACATGTTACCTGAAGATTATGAAAGACAATGCAAAATGAGCAGATGTGGCCAGAAAAGCATAGGATGAAGGATCTTGGGGTTGGTTTTGCTTTGAACAAAATAGTAGTTTGGTGGAAGCTCTAATGTGGAACTGAAGCACTCTGAAAGGTATTGCATGCTCACCACTGTAACTTAGTCATTATTTTTGAAGGATGAATTAAGTGTTTCTGGGGTAAAGAAATCATCTAATTGGAAATTTTTGAAGTTAAGTCTGGATGGAACTAAGTATGTGGCTAAGTATCTTAGAGAGTTAAGGAGTCTCTCTTGGACACTTCTACAAACACCTGTAGTTCTCCCAACCCAATCTGACATACCTTTTCATGTGTGGGTGGAAGCAAAAGTGTGTTTGCACATATGTGAAAATATTTTAGCCTATTTTAATAATCCAAGTGTTTGGGGAGGGTGTTGGGCGTGCATAATGTGACTCTGCTTTTCCATTCCTCTGTTTAAATCACATGGAATGTTAAATTAAAAACCACATTATCACATGGCTTTGTTTGCCTTTGAGTGTACAGATGGCTTTTACTGTTTTGTAGGGCATATATGATCCAGAGTTAATAATTTTTCTGTTTGAATATATTTGGTTAACAGGTGATTCAGAGTATTTTGTTTTGGTAGCTGAATTTGCTGTATTCAGTAGAGAGGAATAGTATGTGTTCTAATGTGCTTGAAATATAATGGTTTTGACATAAACTTGACTTTCCTTTTCCTATTCTTAAGGATTTCACATTCTATGTTGTTTTCTTTTCTATTTTTTGGGGTTTTTTAGCTTTTTTGTTTTTCTTTATTTCCTGTCTTTTTGAAATATCCTCAGCATCATTTTAGCCCTTTCATGAATAAGAAAACATAAGCTTAGGGAAGTACTGCAGAAAAAGCCCTGAGGAAAATGGGTATTGTCTGTTGAATTGTACAGTCATTTTGTCTACTGATCTTCAAGAAAGGATGTCAAAGAGCAGCTGTGCAGCTTATCTGAGGTCACTTCTGCAGTTTATAAATTGTACAGTAGTTTTTCCAACTCTTTCTTCTCCCCTCCTGTTCTATGATCATTTAGAATTTGGTTTAGCAAGAGAGTTGAACTTCACAGAGTTTTTTATGTACCAGTAAGAAGTCAGATAAAATAGTATTTTTTCCCAAGGAACTAAACCTGTCTGCGCTATTATTCTGTTTTACAGCTCACATTGAGTTTCATCAGTGTGGCTTAACACAGTGCTGTTAATAATGCAAAGCAGCTTCCATAATAATTTTTACAGCTCATGAATCTTTATTTTGAAACAATTTTAAAGAAGTTGCCAGTGAGGTTTTTCAGAAGCCCTCCTTAAAATTCACTTGTTCTTATGAAAAATCTTTTCCACTAGCTACCTTTATTTCTGCACTTAATCTGAAGGACTTGAAACACAGAGTTTATGATTCATGAAATTTATATGAACATTAGATCTACTGGCATAGGTGGTATCAAATATAGTACTTCTCTAAAAAGACAGTTTCTCATTCCCACATTGATAAGCCCTATCTACATGTACACAGCTGTTACTTTTTTTTTTGTCTGGTTCATCAAGTTCTGATAAGGGAGATTTGAATACCCATCTGATGAAAATTGTCTGCAATTCTGATTTTCTTAGCCATAAAAAGAATTTTTCTCCAATTATTCTTAGTATTGAAAATGAAAAATTAACTTTCCATTTTTGTTGATGTGGAAAATAGCTCTTAGCTGCAGTAATTCATACTACTGATATTTCCTATTTAACTTGGAAGAAGGATAGCAAATAATACTTCCCCAAAGTATTATTGATGCATTTTTTTCTGCTTAAAACATGAAGAAACAGGCATTGTGCATGTTTATGCGCTTGACTCCTGAGATGTTGACAATATCCCTCTATTTTGAGGGTTTTTTAGAAAATGTTAGAAAATTTTAGATAATTTTTAGGAAATATTTTGAGGTTTTTTTAGAAGAATGTTAAAGATTAATGTACTGAGATGAGGGAAAGAGGAGGGATATTTAGGTTTTTCATAAATGCCACATTCTGTGCTCAGATAGATTCTTAAGATTGGAAAGTCATGTTTTCAGTTCTCTTAAAGCAGTAAGTTTTGGTTTTGGTTGTTTCCTTCTGGGCCTCCCTAAATCAACTAAAGTTTCCAGCCTCTGGAGCTTTTTATCCTTTTTCACTTTTGTTACGTCTACAATTAAGATGAAAAACAGTGACAGTGTTTGCTATAGATATAGCTTCTGGAGTAGGAAGAGTAAATAATGTGACAGAAAACGTGAGATGAGTGAATAACAGCAATGATAACATAAAAGGTCTTACTTACTCATACTGTGTTGGAACCTGATCCAGATTTCCACACTCTTTGAAAAATCTTAGTTTGGAGTTTGGTAAGAATCTTGGTTTCATTTGGTGGTTCTCTGAAACTAAATATAAACACAGATGGCTATTTCCCCCCCTCCCTTTTCTCCTTTTGGAAATGGTGAGATTTTTAGAACCAGGTATTTAAGCTGAGGCTCATAAATGCATACCTAATTCTCAAAATGTCAGTTTTTAGAGGTTTACTATCTAATTTCTTTACTGCTGTTTTTAATGTGAAAAAGTACCATTTTAGAATTCTTAATGATTGAAATTGTTACTGAGAATTGTAGAAAAATAATACTAAGAGAATTTGAACACTACATATTAGTTCATGGTCATGTTTTCTATTTTATTGAAAGCTGTTATAATTTACTGCAGATAATTTGTAAGCTTTCTTCCTGGCATAGTATTTTGTGATCTCTTTGATGTAGTTTTCCTAATGAAGGGAGACGGGCAGGAGAAAAACGGCACTTATATATTTTGAAGATATTTAGGGTATTAGCGATAACATTTCAGTCTCATAGCTCATAAAGGGAAAAACGATATTTCATTTTCTACAGCAACCATCTGCTGTTCAAACTGTTCTCATTGGTTTGCACACAACTCCACTGTATGCTCACTGAAGTAAGGATTGATGAGCAATTGATTCTTTGCTAGCTATTCAAGGTTTGCACCTCATCATGGTCTAGGGAACCATGAAACACCCTGACATTATAAAAGGAATGCTACATATGAAGGAAAATACTGTTTATCCAGAATACTTTATTTTATTAGTAAAAGGGGACATTTCTGATTATTTTTAAGTATATCTTTTCACAACTGAAAGTTTTTTTTCTTTAATTGCTGGTCTCTTTGGGGTTTGGTTTTTGTCAGTTACTACTAACTTTTGAAATAACTCCTCCTTGAAAATGCATGTCTTTGCTGGGTAGTCGCACAGAGTTTGGAGAGGTAGTCACTAGCAAGCTGCTGCATGTAAAAACCTTCAGTGTGATGTGTATTATCAAGGACGTGTCTACTGGGGACAGGGAACTGTCAAGGCTGGCCAAGTTCTTCCCTTTGGGAACTGACTGGTTGACAACTTGTTTCTCAGTGTTTGACCAGCAGATGTAGCATACCTCCAAAGGTAGGATGCGCTGATAGGATTCCCAACATCTTATTAGATGCTTGAAGTGTGATGTTTCTGATGTTATCATGTAATTCAGTTTCTCCTCCTGGGGAAAGCCAGAGGACAGAAATAAAGTAGAATGTGGTAAAGCTTGTGGATTTCTCAAGTAATTCCATTTGGAAATAAGGTATATAATTAAGATTACAAATGAGTATGCTAAAGTGCTAATTTGTGTGACCGAATTTTTCTGAAGTGCTTTTATATTCTGTTGTCCAAAGTTAACAAGAGAAAAATCTGAACAAGCGCAAGGTAAAGGGATTTATAGTGGTGTCACGAAAAGAGGGCTGCATCATAAACAGCTTCCTTCTGGGTGAAATTGTAATGGGCATTAGGAGTCTCAGGAGCTCTGTTCACTGCCATTCAGATTACTTTGATTAAGTACAAAAATGTGCTGGATTTGCTCCATTTTGATTTAGAAGCAACTTACTCTTTTGAAATGAAAATTTATGTGACTTCGACTAAAGTGCATTAAAATGTCTGTTGATCTATACCTACGTTCATTCATTCTGCTGTCGCATTTCTTTTGTCACGTTCTTTTTCAAAATCTTTTGCACAGGATTAATCTGTAGAGTAATGGCATTTGACAACAGGAAAAATCCTTGCATTCTATTCACAATAAGAATTAAGCACTTAGAGAAGATCATGAACTTCATGATCAGACAGAGATATGACTTTATTTCATAACCTTTGTTTATGATGTGCTAGTATTTATCCATTGATTTGTGTGCCTTATTGATGTCTTTATTTATTGACAACTATTCAGATTATTGAATGATGTCATAGTAAACTCAGAGCAATTCAAGTAGATTTAGTAAAATAACAAACTTGCAGTAGAATGTCTTGTAATCTTTGACCCTACTGTTCATATTATATTAATTAAAGGCAATTATCTGAGCCAATGACAATGTGTTTTGAACACTATTTAAATTAATATCTATATCATGTTAATATCAATATTAACACATTGCAAATCAGAAAATTTGCTTTATTTCTTTTTTGTACAATGGCATGATGTACAGGACTCTTCTGTTCGATTTTTTTCTTACTGTCTGCTGAAGAAACTGCTTTTGTACTGTTTATGAGTTATATCAAACAAAACTGATCAAACTTTGAATAATGCTTTGTGAAAAATTGGCAGAAGCACAATAAATTAATGGATGAGTTAAAGTGGTATGAGAAATGACTGAAGGCTGTCATAAAAAGTACAGGTAATGGTTAACGTACAGGTGCAATGATAATAAATCCTTCAACAGATCATTTGATTCCAGTTTATGGTGTTATTTTCTTTGGTTAGTTCTCTCAAGAATTATCAGATTCTAGAATGCACACTTGTAACATTATACTTATGAACAAAAACATAGAAATCACAACAGCCATGATCCCCACCCCTTTGTTGATTTGCTGAATTCACGTTCAACAAAAAATCTCCAGAGAGGTTTTTTTCACCACCTCCCTAGGCAGCTTACTCCAGTTCCTAAGCACTCTGTCAGTGAAGAATGTTTTTCTAATTTCTAATATGAACTTCCCCTGGCACTGTTTAAGGATGTTTCCTCTCCTCCTTTCATTTGGGATGTGTCAGAAGAGACTGACCCCCCACCTGGCTTTAACCTCCTTTCCTCCATTCGGGGCACCCGCAGCTCCCTCAGCTGCTTCTCCTCCTCAGCCTTGTGCTCCAGCCCCTTCCCAGCTCCGTTGCCTTCTCTGCACACGCTGCAGCCCCTCCATGTCCTTGCTGAGCTGAGGGGCCCAGAGCTGGACACCAACGACCAGCACAGGGGCATGGTCAATGCCTGGACAAAATGCTTTATCTGGCATGTGTTACCTTTTCAAACTACCAGAGAAGATTTAAGAGAAGCAAATATGTGTCTTGTTGACAAGTCGAAAAATCAATTCATTTACATGTGCACTGAGGAGAAAAATGTGGGAGTTTTTTTTGATTTAGTAATAAGTTACTTCGTATACTAAATTGAAGTTTTCTGATCTAATTTGCACTTGACAAATTGTTAAAATCAGGATGCTAAATATAATTTCCAGAACTTGTGTGAAAATTTACATAGTGCTCATCTTTCTACATCTACCATCATGTCGTAGGCTTAATTTCTAATAAAAATTTGCTATACGATATCACTCACTGTTTTATTGTATAGCAAGATTTCTAAACTTTTGAATTATAAATGCTTAGCTTTAAAACTTCTTGGTATGCTTGCAGTTGAGTTTTCTAAAAGCAGTACTTCTTCAGAAAGAAATACGTCTTTAGAGAAACTGTATCTTTGCACAGACTGAAAATTCTGCTTTCCTTTTCGTAGGATAAGAAATGGGTTCTCAATCATGAAGATGTCACGCTGGGGGAATTACTGGGCAAAGTAAGTAAAAAAGTGAGCTAAATAACATTTTAGTAAGTATGCTGTAATCATTAAGCTATTTCTGTATACCTTTTCTTTTAAAATACTATTGTATGCAATTTTTATGATGTCTTTCTTTACGCTAGTACACAATAGCCTTATGCTTTAAGCAGATGTAAATCACACTTGCTAGTAAACATAATGGTTGTGCTGAAAGTATTTAACTAGCATACGTATTTTTCTCTTTTGGGAAGGTTTTGAGCTAACTAAATTTCTATAAAGCATAATGTGGCTGTTTTACTTTTTGTAGTCTGAGAAAAATGTTGCAAAATATAAATAAAAATGTGGAGAAAGGTGTATGTTTATGTATTTGTGTATAAAATTTGGTATGATGAGATGACTAAATCATTATTTCTTAAAACATATACTAATTGCTTGTGCATGATTATTTTCACTCATTCATTGATGAAATTAGATAATTTCACGATCTTATTTTTTATTAATTCTTGTGTAGTTCATAAACTTGTAGTTTACAAAATCTGCTTAGGAACTACAAGTCTTTAAAATCAATCAAACTCCTCACATTTGGGCACCTTTGCACCTGCAAAGACCATTTTGTGTGCTACTCTGGACACAGTGTTTGAATAGATTTTCCAAAAACTGAAAAAAATAAGATTAAATGAGGAAGAGACTCAAAGCAGTAGTTGCCTTCTTACTATGATACACACTAAAAAAGTCAATAAAAAATTCAAGAAGTGGGGGAATGAAATACTATCATAAACTTCTGTTACCTGGGATAAAATGTCTTTGGCAGTGTAAGATGACAAATAGTATGACATTATTGAGCTCTGCCTTCATAAAATGTAGGTACTGCAGGATCTTCACATTCTTAAACGGAATAGTGTCAAGGTAGAAAAATAAAGATGTTCCAGCCATAAAAATGCTCTGACCTGTTAAAAAATAAATATGAATTATTTTTCATGTGTAAAGACAGTTAAAACAATTTGAAATGCATTTTTAGTTAATTCTCTTTACATGTGTATTGCATGTTTTTAGCACAAAGCATTTTTAATATTCAGTCAAGGCAACTCAGAGTTTTTTATAGAAGGATGTTCTTTAAAAAACACAGAACAGGCTAAAAACTTTCTTGGAACACATCATGAGTCTTACGCATTCATCTGCAAGAAGATGTAGTCATACTAACAAAGATAAGAATGACACAAACATCAGCATCTGTATGACAAAATGTGTAATAAACTATAGCAATTCACCACAGAAGTGAGAAATTTGAGGGTCTACAAAACCTTGAGTGGCCTGGAAAAGATGAGGAGGAAATCACGAAATATTAATGTGTAAAAGATGCAAGCTTTAGAAAATATTATTTTCCTTCAACTCAGGAGTGAATGGTCAGTTTATTTACTAAGCATTAATTCTATAATACCCCACAAAATGAAAGTGGCATAATAGGAATGTTTTATACTAAAAATCACGTACCTAATAAGACTTCAGTATTGTCAATAAAGAAGTAAAGCATTTTCAAGACTTAAATAAAGCTTAGGGTGGGTTCTGATTTAACTGCTAAATGTTTCTGACCAGAAGGGTAGAGGAAAAGCGGACTGGGAGCAACTCAGCTGCTTACCTTGGGTGCCTGATGCCATTTCAGATCTGATAAGTAGTGTGATGTCGGTGCTTTAGAAGGGCTGTCAGAGATCCTAAGCCTCACTTGCCAGCTGCATCTTCCTTGTGCCAGGGTACAGAAAAAAATTCTGCAGACCTGTTCAGCCCTACATTTCTTCCTTTATTACTGGAAGCATGTTACTATTTTCCATTTGTGAGTTTCTTTTTTTCCCTTTAATGTCATCTTTCTTTGGCAACACTAAGTTCAGCTGCATGATGTAATGAAATCTTCATTACTCAGGAAAGGAAGGAAAATGTCTCCAGCAGACGTTTTTGTTACAAAAAACTTCTGCAGCCCCGTGATACCAGGATGCAGAAGTGTAGTACGTGTAGAAATTTATCAGACATAGTTTCAAAATTAAGTTGTGCTTATTCTTTGGGGGATACAAAACTTTACTAGAAGTGTGACATCTATAGTTTTCTACTTGTTTCCTTCTCTTGGGGGTTTTTTCATTGATACCAGTGTTTTATATCTCAAAATTTCCTTCTTCTTTCAATTTGTGACCTAATTATTTTTCCTTTTGTTTTTATTTAATAAAAATGCATCTGGTGGAGATTTTTATGGTATTTATTTATTACTTCATTTTTCTTTTATGAAACTAAAAAAACCCTAACTTGTCTTGGGGTATGTTGTTCACTACCAAAAATGTCTGATTATAAAAAGAGCTGGTTTATAAAGTCTTCTCCAAATGAAAGCCTTACAGATTTGCTTTTATAGAACAGTGCTGAGCTTGGATTTTAAAGAAATTCTGGATCACCAGACACAACAATACATTTTGCAGTGCGTTTAATTTATGATAAAAATTAATATTCGATGTTTTTATTCTACGTATTTTGTATTTTTTCTTTATATGAGATTGTTTATGTTATTTTGGTGTGTTTTGTCACAGTTTTTGAGATCAATTTTTGTTTGGTCTCTTCCAGACTGCAAGTTAGAAACTATTCACAAAATACAGTAGTGTGAAAAACAAAAAAGTGCAGGAGTAAGAACAAGAAGAACAAAGTACTACAGTCAATGTCAGTTGATTTGAAACGTTACTAAGAGGTTTTATGAGAAAATTCTATTTACTTAATTAATGGTGGTTTTTCCCTTCTTTCCAGCAAGGTCAAACCAGAATTCATATGCTGTGTCCATATACTAGATGTACTATTTAAGAGTGGATGGCTTTGGTTAGGGCAGACACTGGAAGAAGATCTCGTTTGACTTCATAAACACATTCCAAAATTCTGTTCCTGTTTCAGTAGTTGTCTGCATTATTTTTTCTGGCAATTTGTTAAGATTTTATTTACCTAGAATGATCTTTTTTCCTCTGATTTCAGGGTAATTTTGGTGAGGTGTATAAAGGAACATTAAAGGATAAAACTCCTGTTGCTGTAAAAACTTGCAAAGAAGATCTTCCTCAGGAACTGAAAATAAAATTTCTGTCAGAAGCCAGGTAGGTTCTCTAAAATTACTTGTGGCAATTCTTTTCAGGTTTTATCACCAGATGCATTTACAAAACCTGACCTTCTAAAAAATTCAAAAAAGCAGTAGTCAAACTTTTACTTCCTTTCTCTTCCACAGTACATTCCACAACTGTTGCCCTGGTAACTAAACATTGGCATTTTTAACATCTGAATGCAGTAGCATCTGCACTTGCTGAAACTATCTCCTTGACAAAGCAAGCTATGCCTGTAAAATTTTGTTGTCTTAAGTACATCCGTTTATAACTTCTAAGATGTGCCATGAGGATTGGGATAAAAAGACTGGAAGATGTTGTTAATTTAAGTGTGATTATACCAGGCCTAACTCCTGCCTTACATGCATGGCTAATAAAGGTGATGTTGATCAAATGTGCCCAGATTACTTTTCTTAGTGGGGTATAGACCCCATTTGTTAATTTTCTTTTTGTAAGAAGAGTTTGCACCAGTAGAGGTATTTTATACCGTGTCAATCAACATGAGATTATATGATTATTTTTCAAATTACAGTAATGACACAACATGCAAAGTATTCTGAGTGTCAGCTGATGTGCCATAGGTAGATTCAGAGACTCCTGGGATAGGAGTGTCTTGAGATAAAAGTCATAATTTTTAAACTACCTTGCTCCTCCTTGTTGTGAAGCTTCATATGTTTTAATTTCCACTCTCAAACTAGTATGATCTGTATTGAAAAATAAAAGACACTATCTGCATTTATAGAATGAAGATCAGCTACCCTATCTATTGAATAATTTTTAAAAACTTGTAACTTGACAATGACAGAGATGTGTCATTTGTTAAGCAGTTTGACACGAATGGGAAAAAATGGTCTGAAAAAATGGAATGTGTTATTTCTCTCTACATGTGTATGTACCAGGTAGGATGGTACTTTACTCTTGATCCTAGGAAAAAAAAGAAAAAAGAGGAGGTGCTTTGAGTCAGCAAATATCAGAAGGAACATTTAAATTACAAGGTCTCTGTAGAATATTTTCTTGCTCTCCATTTCACTTACAAATCATAGCATGCTGTTTTAGGCTGGAAATGTTCTTATTAAGGCATTGTGTCAAAAGATGTAAATGTTTTCATTTAATTCTCAAAATTGCTGTCCTTATAGTCTTCCAAAACTTATTGTATTAATTAATCTCTCACAGTAAAATTGGAACAAGTGTGCTTTTGAACAGTGCAGCAGGGAAGCATACAGGCATGCTGTGCATGCAGTTTTGATGTAGTTCTGCTTCTGGTCCACCACTGAATTTCTTACTAAATACAAGTGTTCTTAAGAAACTGCTAACCTGTCAGGCCATTTTTCATTTACATACATAAATGTCACATAGAAAAATGGTAGAATTACAATAAGGATAATTCTTGATTAGTGAATCAGTTATGATTTTCATTTCAAACAGAGTGGTGATTTATCTGTTACATTGATTTTGATAACAGTAATGATGTTTTTTGTTTGATGACGATAATGACATCTTTCATTAAAGCAACATTAAAAGTTTAAGATATTTTCCTGTTATATTGAATCAGCCTGTCCAATAAAGTTTATTAATGTAATAAACTTCTCGTATGTTTTGCAGAATACTCAAACAATATGATCATCCTAATATTGTAAAACTTATAGGAGTTTGCACTCAACGACAGCCTATATATATCGTTATGGAACTTGTTCCAGGTAATTGGTTTTTTTCTCTCTTTTTTTCAGCATATTTCCATAGGTTTCAGTGTTTCCATAATGTGAAATACATTGTTTTATCTTTGTCTTATTCTGCATTCTTTTGACTGACCTTAAAAGTCACCTGTGTTGCAAATCTTTGGAAATTCTGGGTTCTACTAGCTTTGGAGTGATTGAGCTCCACAAATCTGTTGAGAATTTTATTGTAGCCTTTAAAGACAACAGAAGCTTCATTATTTTCCTGATGAGATGCTAAATGGTATGTCCTTTAATAATAGAGTTAGATAGTGAATATTAAGTATTTAAAGAAACTCCATGTCTGGAGTTGTCTCAATTTTAATCTCTCAATTTTAATAACTCATGTTTGGGTCGCCTTTAGTAATACACATTTTTTTCTTTACCAGAATGTATTGTTTGGTTTTTGGGTTGCTCTTGATTTATTTTTGGAATCAAGTTCATTTTATTCACAATGGCTGGAGTGAATTTCAGATTGTGGGGATGATAACAGCTTTTAGGCAATTTTACCTCTTTGTTGATTTTCTCAGCAGCTGGAGAATGTGTTGGTTTGGTAGCCTCTAGTACTGCTTAATTTGCAGCACTGTATTTGTTTTATATATCACTGGATTTGTCTTCAAAATTGTACAGCAAGCTGCTTTAAGAACCATTTTATTCAGGAAGACTTAGATTGTTTATAATTCTTGAATACTGGCTGTAGAATGAGAGCACTGATTAAATACTTGACCTTGTGGAGTTTTCTGCCTTTATTAAATTAAATTATATTAGATTATTATATTTGTATGCACGATTAACTCTATTAAAATGGAGACTGAAAGCAGTGTCCTTGGTTTTAAGAGGTACTTTAGTTATCAGCTTCTCCAGACATCTCTGAAGATAAAAGTAAATCCTGATTTTTTAACACCTTTATCATTCTGGTTCAGGTTTTTCAGAGCCTTGTGCAAGTTATGGAAATGTGCTAGTGCAGTTGAGTAGGAATTGAGTGAGAACTATTCTGATTCTCATGCCTGTTTTGCAGTTCAAGTCTATCCAAACATTCTTGGGTTTGAACTTGCTTCAGAAAGAAGCTTCTTGCAAAGAGAATCATTGTCCTGTTTCAATGGTCAGTAAACCCCCTGGGCTGGCTGCTCTGCCTGCTCGCCCCCATAAACACAGGACTGCCTTCAAGCCATCGCACTTCCTCCCGTGCTCTAACATCTTGGCACACCAAGAGACTGACCAAATCAGCAGAAGACATAAGGATGCCGGAGAAAACTCACATCACTTAGATGAGTAGAGAAGCAGTGATTCTGATGTTACTGTTGTTCTCTTTTTCTAGTGACAAGTTTGGATGAGATTACAAAAATTATAGTTAATAGTGCTCTGACTTGGTATTTAATGCTGCCTTTTGGGGAGCAGGATAGTGGCAAACTTGTCTTCCACTTGACACTAAACTTTCTCAGTATCTTCATTGTTTTGTCTTAAATGTGTTTATGCTTGAAGGTGTTTAAGCAGTTTAGCTCTGACATTCTGTTTAATAACTAAAAATGTCAAGTTTTAACTCAGAATTGTATTCTGTGAATGTATGGCTGAGAAGACATGTAATTTGAAAATGTCTGCCAGTTTTTTCCCCGAGGATAAAATTAGAAGCATCTCTATAAAACAATGGATTTCTCCAGTGTTTTCTGTCTTCTGTCTAATGCTTGCAAATTTTCTGCCATTTTTATATCCCAAATACATGTAGGCTGTACACCTACTGTGTCTTTTGAGACTCCTGTGGTCTGGTTGAATAGCAGCTAATTCTGCTTTTCATTCCAGATTCTGATTTCAAATCAGTCTTAATTTAGTCAGGTATTAGAAGTGTATATTGAAACTTATCACTTTACATAGAGAGATGCTACTTTCTCAGTGATTCTGTCATAAACTAGCTCTGCAGAGATATATTTGTTGCAAGTGTAAATAGGTTTAAAAACCATGCATATGGATAAAGGCATCAGTGAAAACAGTAAAGTTGCAGATGCATCTTTAATTATGCATCCATCCTTTGTTACATTCAAAAATAGCCCAAATGTTGCCAGTAATTAACGGAGAAACAAAATTGTCGAGGACAATTGCCCTTTGCAGTAGACCCTTTTCTTGGGGGTGGTATGGGGAGTGTTAACCTAAGTGATGTGTCCTCTAAGTGTTCTATAGTAAGGACCAGAGTGATAAAGAAATGTCAAGATGGGTGATGTAGGAAGGATTAACTGAAATAATAAACATAGAACACAGACTCATAGAATTGTTTGGGTTGGAGGGGGCCTTGAAGATCATCCAGTTCCAACCCCCTTCCACCGGCGGGGTCACCTGCTGCTAGAGCTGGTTGCTCAGAGACACATCCAGTCTGGCCTTGAACACAGCTGACTACCTATTAGCACAAAGAAAGCATCACTTACTTCCTTAGCTGTTCATTGGCTGTTGGCCATGCTGATCTCACTGTACATGTTCTCCCAGTGTCAATCCACCATAGATTACTCCAGTACGGAAGGAAAGACTTGATCCTTTTTGCAATCCACCTATCAAGGCATTAGGAAAAGGTCTTAATCGTTATATAGATCTCTTTTTAAGGGATGCATATATAGGAAAATGCATCTGATCTCCCTGCCATTGGCTGGATTTTTAGAGGGCCAGGTCTCTTCTCTCCTGAGTCTTATTCTACAGGTGTTTCTGCAGGTTTCTCTGCAGGTGGGAAGGAACATCTTGTAAGCACAATGTGTGCATTGTTTATTTATTGTAGAATTTAGATTTAGTATTGCTTTTTATAAGCTATTCTTTTAATGTTGAAAAAATACTAAATAAAACTTTCTTTGTCATATATGAACAGAAGCTAAAATGTATGTAGCAACAATTTCCTTCATGTATATGTGTAAAGTTACATGTGTGCAAGAAAAGTGACCAAAAAAACACCATTCAGGAATTTGCAAAGAGAGTTCCTATAAGAAAATGGGGTTTTTTAAATCCTAAACAAATTGTCCTGCCTTTCATCCCCTCACCTTCCCAAAATTAGCAAGATAGCCATGGAAAATGAATCAATAAACTGTTATGATTTCTCTTATAAAAGTTTTGTGTATTTGTAAGTTGAGATCTATACACAATTCTGATCTGCAGGCTTAAGTTATGCTAGCTAGCTTCTGTGAAAAAGGAATCTAGCCAAGCAGATGGTTTATAAATATTTGTGATTGCATAATGGAAAATTTTTCAATAACCTTTAAGGCACTCTTGCAAATAATTAATTTTATTCTTCTTTACCTAAATGTCATTGAAATATTAACTAAAAGGATAGACAGCCCAGATCTTTATAAGGGCCCAATGCTGTAGTTGCTTGATGGCTTTTCAGCTACTATGTAATAGTAAACCCCCCTGAATTTTACAGTGGCCTGGTTTTCTTCTGTGAAATTTTTAGTAGACTAAGAAATGAGAAAACAACTCTACTTGAAAATTATCTTTCTAAAGAAACATTTTGTTGTTAATGGAGAACTTACCAAAGAGATTTCCCTTTCTTGACTGTGACTTACGACTTTTTCTCTATGAGAACTATTGTTCTAGTTTGAAAATATTAAGACTGTTAAAAAGACTGCTGCTTAGATAAATCAGACTCTTGCAATGTTAGTATCTTGAAGGACTCTGAACATTGTACAGGTTGCTATAAGTTATTTTCTTTGTAATATTCCTCTTAATTTTTACTGCTTTATAGTGAAATGCTCTCTAACATGGGTTTGATAAGGTTTGTTGCAAAGGTCATGTTTGGTGAAGTTTTTTTTCTGGTATCTTCTGATATAAAAATAGGAATACTGCACTGTTTCATAACTGAATACAGTAACTGTTTATTAATCTGTTGTGATACATTTTAAGTGTGCAGTTTACCCTAAGAAAGTTAGAAGAAATTAAAATGAGAATTGCTTATGAATTTTGGGGAAAGCAACCCTGTATGCTGAGACTTGCCAAATGCTTGGTGGTAGTACAGAGCTGTGAGTTTGTATTGTCCTATGTGCTTGACTGACCTGACTGAAAAGTAATGTAGTAAATGTGCAACATGAATCTTAAAGCTGTTCAGGAAGAATTGCTGTATATTTGCAACCACTGGAATTTTCCAATTTAGATAAACCTTTGTCAGGGATGGTTTCCCACATGAAAAAGAGCAGAACTTCGTGTAAGAGTTTAGAATGCTGTGTAAGAAATAGTGTTAACGTTCCTGTAATGCTAAGTCAATCTGAAAAATTGAGCATTATACTTATATTTTCTGTGTTAATTTATTCATTTTTCTTTGCTCTGTTTCCAGTGGGATTTTTGTGCTTTATCTTGCATTGTTGACCTTAAAACTGAAGACAGAAAAATAATTAGGAGGAGCTGCTCTGGTATTCAGAACAGCAAAAGAACTATTTGCCATTGTCTCTTAAGGCCACACGGGGCATAGGGAGTTTTAGTAACAGCTCATTTTTGGCAAATTTATATGATGATCAGAAAGACTGCCTGGAATACTGCCAGAATCCAGACTGTCAGCCTGAGACAAATGCATGCTGAATTTTGTTGGGGTGTGGAGAAGATTTAGCAGGAAAATTCTGAAGGGGCTGCAGAGCCTGCTGCTTGTCGTTTTCTTTTCAGATTGAACTCAACATATTTTCAGGAAAAAAGACAGGAAAAAAGGAAACTAAAATGCTCTTCTCTTATATCCTCTCTAACTGTTATCTTTCTAGCCCAAACTTCTCTTTTAGTGATAATGAATGACAAAGTGGGTTTTAATTCATTGCAATGCTCAGGATCATTTAACTGAATTTTCATTTGCTTGTAATTTTTCATTCAATCTCCCATGTAATCAAAAAGGAACTGCAGGAGTCTTATTAGAAATTTGAATGTTTTTTCCTCTTCCTTTATGGGAAGAACAAATCAAGCTCAAATGTAATCTATAAGAAGCAAAAAGCAGTCCTAAACTACAACATTCTTTCTTCTCCTTTGCTGTGTTAATTTTAATTTACTTGAATCTTAGTTAGTCATGAAAGGAGAATATAATTTAGAGGTAAGAACTTGGCATGTCTCTGAAATGTGTGTTCTGGAATGGGGCATTTTGAGTATAGATGTGGAATCCTGTGGTGCAGTTACCACTTTATGCAACTATTTCATCAGCTTATCTTGTAGAATCTTCCAGGGTACCTCTGTCCCTCCAGCAAAGAGTCTGCAAGATAAGCACCATCATCATGCTTGTGCCAGCTCTCTCTGGATAGATTTGTCTAATTAAAAGTAGATGCAAACATCTTTGTAGGTTCCAGTGCTTGATTCGAGGTAATGGAAGGAAGCTTGAAGTCACATGTTTTGTGACCTGCTCCTTTTAGAAGCTGGATGTTTAATCCCATGTTGGTAGCCTACTTTTTCTGTTTCAGGTTTCTATATATTTAAACACTTTTATAACCAACACAGTTAAAATTAAAACGCCAAAAATATTTTGGAATAATTTTATTTCTTACTATGTCAGGCATTCAAATATAGGCAATTGAAGTGTCTGTCTTGTCTGTGTTGAGTCTTAATATAGCTTTCTCTAGCGTATGCATTATGCTAATATGATCCATGATGAGGATATTATATATTATGATAACTGGATGATCTTCCTGTACTGGATTCTTGTCTCAGACAATTCTAAATAGTTTCCCAGCAGTTGTCTCTTGTCTCCTAATCCATTCTGTGGTCTTAGATAATTTTGAGTCTGTTCTATCAGTGATCTGATCCAATCTTATTCTCACCCCCTCTCCCCAGTGTGTATTTATGGACATTTTTCATTCTCCTCCTAATGCATTGCATTTCTCTGGGATACCAGCATGCCTTTCTCATACCTCCATAGAATTCCTTTCTGATAATAGATATGTGCTTTATAAAAAGGGAAATTCCTTTTTAACTTAACAGCGAATTTATGTTCCTTGTTTTGTCTAACTCATGCTGATATGTTCTCAATGCTGGCAGCTGGAAAGAGGCAGAGCTGTGTAAACAGCTAAGGAAATGTGCAGTAATCTGATAGTATGGGAAGATTGTCAGAATTAGGTTTCAGCAATACTCAGCTTATATCTAGATGTGTTTAGCCAGCTTCCAAGGAGAAGTTCAGCAAGGTCATAACTTCTGTCTTTTTCAG
Source organism: Sitta carolinensis (assembly GCA_032173965.1). Taxonomy (NCBI): domain Eukaryota; kingdom Metazoa; phylum Chordata; class Aves; order Passeriformes; family Sittidae; genus Sitta; species Sitta carolinensis. The sequence continues at coordinate 74,954,252 of CM063313.1, forward strand.
CTGGGTAAGGTAACCTATAGAGGTCTGTTCTGAATCGTTTGGGATGCAAATTACCTGTGCCACTGATGCAGAAACAAATCAGAGGTGACAGGTTTTATTAGTTCAGATGTGGCACTGCTCGATGTGAACTGCCCTGAGTCCCAGGCACACCCGGAATGAGCCTGGTGTCTTCCTGACCTATGAGGCTCGCTTCTTGGCTTTTCTTGGAAAAGAGGGCTCCAGGGCGTAAAGTGTAAAAGTATCTACAGATCTACTATAGGTGGTGCTGATGAGCTGATACAACTTACTAAATCTTAAATGACTTTTGTGGAATTGCTCTCACTTTCTGTAGTGATAATTCAGAGTATAGCACCAAATCACAGCTGACTGTGCATTTCTCTGGTTACATACACTGGAGCAAATAAACCCATTTATAACTAAAAACTCAGTTCTGAGACTGAGATGTGTATAGTTTATTTATTAACATGAAGTACAATATCCATATTATCTTGAGGTTTTTCTGCTAAATTAATTATCTTCTTGGATAAAGGAGAGCAGATGCTAAGAGCAGCTGAAGTACATGTATGTCATGCTTACTAGGAGCCTTAGATTAGACCTCCTGTCTCTGAGGTGCCACTGATTTAATACACAGGTCTGGAATGCCGATTGATGCCGGGAAATATCTGTATTTTTAGTTTTATGTTGTGTGGTTCACCTGCTGCGTTTTCTACTTTGGTGTGTTTTTTTCTCTTTCCTGCTTCTGGAAGCAGTGAGATCTCTATAGAGATAATTCATGGGTTTTTTCTAATTGCTTCTCTTTAGAGAGGCCCTAAAATTTTACTAAAGTTTTGCATGATCTGACCCATTGGTTGTATTGTGCATCCTCTGTAGCTGTCTTTTGTGAGCAGATTTCAGATCTGAGTCCTATCTTGGAGTCACGTCCTGAGTCTTTACTGCACACTGTCCAAAATCAATACAACATATAGAAAAGGGTCAGTCAAATTCCAAGTAGAGATAAGGTTCAGTGATAGCAACTATCTGGCTTTGTTTTCTATTCAATTCTCTATTTCTCTAGTCAAATAAGTTCTCATTATTACTGGTTAATGAAGCCACCTTCTGTCTACCCTACAGTTTCTCTTTACACAGGCCTCTGCTCTTTTTTTTGTCTCTCTTACTTTATCCTCTTAAGTTTCCAGCTTCCATTTTGATTTGAATCTGTGCCTCTGCAACTTGCTGTGCTTCTGCCTGTGCCATCTCCTCCTGTTGGGCATTTCACTCAAAGAGACAGACATCTCCCACAGATTCCTTCTCACTTTGTGTCCCAACTTTTCCCTCTCCTCACCAGCCCTCGTGCAGTACATGCACACATATGTACAGACCCTGATTCTTCTTCCTTGCCTTGCTCATAGCTCTCTAATGCACATGGGTCTCTTCCTCCCTCCCTCTTTGCTTCATGGATTCCAAATTATTAAGAAAAGCCAGATTCCTTTGTTAGGGTGTAGGTGGTGGTGATTAAAAATTCCTTTTCCCTCAGAGCTACTGTTTGGTATAACAGGACCAAAGCTCTGGTCTCCTTTTATTGTAACATTTCAGACTATAGTTGGATCTTTATCTCTTCACATGTTCTAGGCTTTGATGTTACTGTATTTTGTATCCATATTGTACAAAATCAAATCAGCAAGTAGGTGAAACTAGAAAATCCATTTTTAAACTGAATAAAACCAACCAAACATAAAAAATTAGCAAAGTGCTTTGGTAGGTGCAAAAACTTCTGTATTTAACTTATGTCTTTTTATTCATTGTTATTCGCAGGTTTTTTTTTACTTTGCCTAGAACAGTTTTTGCTATAGTAGCTATTTAATGTGCCTGCATTTAAAAAATGTTCATTGTTTTTCTTTAGATTAAAAAAGCCCTCTGTTCTTCAGGTACATTTTCTTTCACATCAGCTATCATATCTCTCTTATCAGGAATCTTTTACAAGGCCTTTGATTATGGATGGCTGAGCATAATACAGGAATTATTTACTGAAGAATGGAAGACCTCCTTGGGAAAGATGATTTTCCTTTCAGTTAGTTTCTGAAGTAGGTTTTATTTATACACTTACAGTGGGTATCCTTACAGCCACAATACTAAAACATAAGAATCCAGATAGTCTGGGTAGTGTTGTTTTGGCAGCACAGAAGACAAGGGTTGCTAGCTGTTGATGTCTCATTATGATTTCTGGTTTCTTCTTGACAGGTGATGACAGACTCCATTTTGGACAGGCACTTATGTCACTTGGAATATTGTCTTCATGCTCTCTACCATATTTGATCCATGTGAAATATAAAGCAGGACTGCTGAGCATTGTCAATATTTCCTTTATTTTGATTATCATATGTCTGAGGTCTGTCATCCTGTTAAAAAGAAGTGAAATAGCACATATAAATGTGTTGCAACCTTCTTCTCATCTTCATTTTATCACAGTGCAGTTATTTTGTGCTCATGAGTCATCTCTGTTCTGGTCTCATCACAGGTTGTCTGCTAAAAAGTCATCTGCAGCACAGTTCTGGTACAAGCCATATTCTCTCTGTGTTTACTTCTTTGCTGCTGCTGCTGCTCCTGTCCTTGGCTCTCAATGCACACTATTAATTTAAGTTTTTTTCTTCATCTTTTGTTTTCACATATAGGTATTTTTACTCATATTTCATTACTGCCATTCTTAATATCATGTTGGCAGCACCTTGCATAGTTATAACAACTTTTATTTGCTTTGCTTAACAGGAAACATAAAGTTTTGACTGGATTTCACAATAGTACTCTCTGGGCAGTTGGGAAAATAAACCTTGGGTTTATTTACAGTTTCCATTACTATGTATATAAAATAAAAGAACAAAAAAAAAGTAAAAGCATTGCATTGCACACAAATGATGAATTAGTTGAAATATGATGGCACAGTACTTTATTGAAAGTGAGTATTTTAGCATTTTTAGACCCGTGTATATTAAATAGTTTGTCAAATAGCTTCTTGCATACTTAAAAAACGTAGCTCCTAGAATTCTCTAGAGATGCATGTTTACTTCTTTACTTATTTTAAATTCATAGTTTTAAGTAACTCCATTTGGGTTTGTGTTTTAGATCCCATGTATATGGGATTAAGATACTGGGCAATAAAGGAAATTCTAAATTGCTTTTAGGCTACTTTAAATACTGACTGTTAAAATTCTCAAATGTATAAATACTTACGGGTGCACATAAAGGTAATTTCCATATTATATTGCAATGGCCTGTAAAGCAAATAGGAGTACTGAATTCTGAAGTTCCCCTGGGTTAGGTGGCCATTAGGAGGTGTGGCCACAAGCAAGATGGATCTGCATGATGTATATGTGTATAAATATAAGAATAGTTAAGCGATGTCTCTAAACAAATATAGTTTAAAAGGCTGTTTAACAAAGGTAATTCTACTTTCTTAAAATTTATATGCAAATAATAATAGATACCATGTGTAATAATTTGTAATGTATTAAGAATTTTTTAATATTTGTATAATTATTTATCATATTATTAGAATACTAGATAGAGATACAATATATAAACAATGTATGTCTGTATACAAATTCAGTGGGAGATTTACCTTCATTTCAAAACATATTTTAGTTGTGTTCAGTGTCAGAATGTTTATCAGAATGATGCCAAGAGTGCCAAGAACAAGTAGCTAGGTGTCACTGTGCACACCAGCTTGGGAAGAAACTGAAATCCATGGTCATAGTTGATTATAAATGCCAGTCAAAACAGAGATTGCGATAACTAAATACTTTGTAAATCTTTTTAACATTTTTCATTGTTGTTTCTTGCGTTTTTGCAAGATTTTCTCATAGATCACAGGGTTTTTTTTTCCTCTTTCAAAGCAATAGCTTGCTATTTTTGTGTGCAAAGGAGTGAACTGTTTTATTGCCATGATCTGCCATGTATTGTACAAGAGCACAGCCAACACTAGGAATTGATGATATGAGGTATTTTCACACTCTCAGAATTCCTGCATGTAATGAGAAATAGTTCCAATTCACAGCAGAATACATGAAGGGCTGTGTTCAGTGACCCAGTTATAACAGGCTGCTCTTACGTAGCTTCTGCTTATGAGCTACATTTTGTCCTCTACTTAGTAAAATAATTCTGTTGTACTAGGAAGGGACTTGAGTACTGTTATTAATCCTCCTGTAAACCCAAAACAGAAAAGCTATCTTTGGTAGTGATAATATATATATATAATAGTCTAATTTTTTCTGTATTTCTTGGCATCGTTAGAGCATGCCTCATTTTCTAGTGGTGTCGTAGGCCATTAACTGGAATAACAGGTAGCCATGCAGAATACAATGGAAATAAAAGAGAAAGGATTGCTTACTATTGTGTAGTCATCTAGATTTGTATCAGTTGTTTCATAGTCTAGTTAGTCTGTTTATTTTCATTTTTATCAACAGCTATTACATTGGAAATAATGCTCTGACATTATGTGCTGAAAATACTGAATTAGGGCTTTTCATATTAAAACTCATTTTAAAAAGTACGTAAAGAATACATAAGAAGTAAATTCTTTGCTGTGAAGATGAATAGCTGTAACATTGACAACAGTAAAAGTCAGAATTTACTGAGGAGTAACTCTGATACTGAAAGGACTGACACTTAAGCCTATGTTAGTATCACAATAATGAGGATAACCACATTTAGCCTAAACATTACATATATTGTACGCAGTGAGATGGGCATCACTTGGCTTTTTATTTTGTCTGCTCCTAACAGTGCTTTTATATTAATATTAAACAGAATATTTAGAAGAGGGTTTTGCCATTTCTGTGCAAGGACAGGTACAAGAAAACAAAACAGCAAGTTGAAACCCTGAGACAGACTTAAATAATGTAATTAAAACTCCGTTTTGGTGGTAGGCATCAGGTGCAATATATACAGCTCAATGTATGGTGCAATTTTTGCTGGAAACTCTAGAATTTCATATGGTGCATGGCACACTGAAAGTCAGCAACTCTAAATCAGTTCCTGATGCTAGTGAATTGCATTGGCAAGTAACAGGCTTGTACTTTGTGAGTTTGACATATTCTGATGTAAGGAACCAAACAGCTTTTAATATTATTCAGAAACAAATTGTTGAAAATTGGGTTATTAATCTGATTGCCTGAGCATATTGGAAATGAATTTATAACAAGTAATATTTTAAAAAAATTTAATGGATATGGTTGGGTTTTCTTTTGTTGAAAGTTTGTCTTAGGTTTCCTTCTTGTCTTTAATACTTTGTTACTTGAGAACAGATCGTTTCACTGTTGATTGTGGAGAGCATTAACTTATTTATACCAAGAATTTGTATGAATTGTGAGAATTATAGTCTATACTGATGTTGTTACAGCAAGTTTTTTTAAAATACAGAATTGTTGCAAGATTGTGGGGGGATTTGTCTGCAGTTTTTTGTGTGTGTTTGGTTTTTTCCTTTTTTTGTTTGCTTTCTAGTTTTTATTTATTTTGTTTTACCAGAATATCAAACTGAGTTTATCCATCTTTTCAGTTCTTCCTGCAGGAAGTTGTTAGCAATTCTTAATCTTCAATATTGAAACATTAGTTGACTGACAGAGGTTTTTTTAATATATTAAATGTCTTTTAAGGTCTTAAATTTATGTTTATAAGCTGCCTTGATTTACTGCTCTCATTCAAGTAATGCCACAGTTTGTCAAGAAGGGAAGACTTCACATGGATAAAGGCATCTGGTCATACTTGTTATAAGATGATTTCTGCATAGAGAGCAGTGAGGTATCAGCAGATAAATAACAAAATGTTTATCACCTTGCTGTGTGTGTTGGAGGGGGTGAATTGCTTAAAAATTGGTTTTTGCTGCCCGCTAATAACTAGAATAAATAGAATAATTCTGTTTACGTGTGCAAGAAATGGCACATAATTAATTGGAGTGTTTATCTTACTTCCCACTGGCAATACCTGCTTTTTACCAGTTACCAGACTACATCAGTAACCACTTAGGTTAAAGAAAGGGTCGTTATTACCCAGTCCAGTTTGCAGTAGTCATCTGTCCTTTTTCACGGGAGTTCAGAAGTCAGTATTGGGTATTTCAAATAGGCTTTACAGTCAAGGCAATCCAGTCACCTCTTGCTCTCCCATCTGTGTGTTACCCAGTCTGGGAGTAAAGGGCAGCTCCAGCATAGTATCTGAAGGCATTACAGTTATACTTCATAACATCTGACTTTTTTCTTTAATATTGTCTTACTTTATTTCTTATACTATTATATATATATATATATATATATAAAAGGCCTCCTAAAAAAATCCCATATGAAAATTTTGATATAATACCATCATTTCCTGTTGCTAAGAAAAGGCAGTATATAAAATTGTGTAATAGCTTGCAAGAACGAATCCTCACAGTCAGTTCAGTCCTAAATGAAAGGAGACAAATACTGGAGCAATGACTGGCTACTCACTGTCAAATAATTGTGTGATATGAAAAGCTCTGCTGTGATTTTTCTGTCTTTGCCTGTAATAATAAAATATATTCTAGAAAAATCTTTAATACATTTATATCAATCATAACATGGCTTCACAGTATCTGTATAATATTCTTCCAGCTTACCTTTGCCCTAAATCAGTTTTTCAGAATATTGTTTTGCTAACACAATTTGTTACTTGGGAATTTTCCACCCTGACCCTTCCACCCCCCTGTCCTTCTCAGAGGAGAGGACAATGGCTTTGTTCCTCCAAGGCAGAAGACTCTGAAGGCACAGTAATAACTGTTCACCTTCCACTGCTCTGGTCAAATGTCCAGCTAACATTGCCCAAGAATAAAACACTCCATTAGTCCTCCAACACATCAGTGTAGAATTTGAGAAACATCACTGCAAATGATCAATTAAAAAGTAATTACTTTCACGTAGCTAATAGGACCTAACCTCTTTATTCACAATTAGTAATTTTATGATTAGAGAAGAATATGTATCACAGATTATCAGTTGTTTTTGTAACAGTTTTTAAGTGAGTCTGTATTTAATATACACTGGTGAAGAGTTTAGGTATATCAAAAGCATGCTGTGTGCAATTTTCTGCTCATATTTCATTACTGCCATTCTTAATATTAGATTGGCAGCACTTTGAATAGTTATAATAACTTTTATTTGCTTTGCTTAACAGGAAACAAAGTTTTGACTGGATTTCACAATAGTGCTTTCTGGGCAGTTGGGAAAATAAATCTTGGGTTTATTAAGCACCTAGTATTTAAGGGAAAATGTGTTTTTGAAAGATGAGTTCCTTCCTTTTTTTGGGCTAGCCTCAAACTGGTGGGATGAGGAGAACGGCTAATAACCTGCATTTTGTTTGGTCTTGCACCCCTCATGAGAGATGAACATGAGTATCCTATCAGTCTGTCTCACTGTCCATCTGTCTGATTTTTCTAGGAGGTGATTTCCTGTCTTCCTAAGAAAAAAGAAGGATGAGCTGAAAACCAAACAGTTGGTGAAATTTTCATTAGATGCTGCCTCTGGTATGGCATATCTTGAATCTAAAAATTGTATACATAGGTAAGGAAGGGTTTTTTCTCACTATTGTACCTTTGCTCAGTGGAAATGCAAGTTGTTTAAAGGGCATTTACAATCACAGGAGTGAACCCTATGATTTAAAAAAACCACCCTTTTTTCTGAAAGTTGGTCATTATTGCTTATCTAATCCAAAAACACTCATTTGGGTAAAAAAGAACTGCTACATTATTTGATATTTATACTTTGGTGCTATTAATAGAAGTTAAAAATTATTTTTCACCATAATGATATGCCTTATAAGGAGCCTGATTCATACAGTGAGAATGAATCACAGCAAGAAGCAGTCTGTGAGGCTTATGTCATGTCTGAAATTTACAAATACTTGCTGGGCCAGGTGAGAGAAGTTAAGGTAAGTTTGAAGTATGCTTCAGTAAAATCCACTGGTTTCTCAGATAATAGAGAAGACCTAAAGTTCCGTATATTAGAATACTAATTGCTTGAACTGCCCTCTCTGAAATACGGAAGATTATCAAGTGTTATGCTGTTGGAGTTTCTTATTTCTGTTCCTACCATTCCTTTTTCTTGTTTCTTCTCCAGTTTGAGAAGAATTGCCTTTGCTGTTTATACTCCATTTGTATCAAATGGGATGGAATTTGTTTCTACCTGTTTTGTTCACTCAGAATAGCACAATATATACCTTGCTTAATCCTATGGCTGAAATATGAGATGTAAACATAATGATGATCCATTTCACAGAAAAATTATTGAGAACAAGTTTTCCTTTCTGATGTTGTTGTCTTTCACTTTGTGGAACATCTGTAGGTGAACTGTATGACACCTCATTTATCTAATGAGTTCATTTGGGATTTAACACCTTTCTGGTGAATGCTCTGGTCAGAGACCTGAGTGGCATTTCTCCTAGATTTTTATCAGCAGTGAATGGGTCAGTTCAAATCCTGCATACCAAGTTAACAATTCTTCAAGATCGTAATGTATAAAAAAACATTGATAGAAAAAACCCCCCTAACTTATGATCTAAAACTCGGTAATATTTCCTTAGGGAAATCCAAGAAAGGGATTGTAAGCGTTCTGTCATGACAGAAGGTCTTTCAGCCTGCTTCTGTTTGTCAAGGATATAATGGCATAAATATCTGAGCAAGTAACAGCATTAGTGATTTACACTAGCCTCATAAATGCTCTAGTCCTTAATAATTCCTGTAACACTCAGATCAGTGTTAAATCTGTAGTGCCAATTTAAGCTCTTGTGTTCTTCGAAAATAAAATCAAAGATAAAAATAGTAGCTGGATAACTGAAGTTCGTAATTGTAATTACTGGAAAAAAAGCAATATTTATCCATTAAATGATAGCGTGCTGCCCGAAATACAAATAGTTTTATATTCTTTTTTTTACCACTGGAAGAAGTATTCTTTCACAGGGGTGTGGAGTAGAACTGTTTTAGTAGCTATAGACAACAACGTGGTTTCACTGTATCTCTAGAAATCTACTCTGCTGTTTGGTGAATAGGAACTGCTACTCCTAAGATCTGTTTACAAAGCTAATAGTGATCGAGATAATGTGTTTCAGAGATAGGATATGTGGACTATTGTCTTATCATATGAAGATTTCATTGTTTCATTTTTTCCAATTGGAAATCTGAATACAAATGTGTCATGTAGTTCCCAAGTCAGGAAAAAGAGCTGAAATCTGACCCCGTTTTGTTAGTGCCATTGACTTTCCAATGCACACAGCCTGGGTTACATGTACTGTAGTACAAGGAGAGAAGAACTTCTTTTCCCTTGATTACTTTTTAACTTCTAAAGTATTACTGAAATATTTTTATTATCACAGATTGTCACAGAATGTTATCATAGCGAGCTACCACTTTCCGGAAAGGAAGAATCAGAATTTTTAGGAAACCTATTCTGAATGAAAGTAGAGTTTTAAAGTGTAACCAGCCAACCAAACCATGTGTTCAGGAAAGCTGCTTACTTTTATGAAATACACAGGTTAAAAAATCAAAATATGCATTTCCAGTATTAGTTTACTAGTCTTATTTTCTTCGGTACACAACATTCTTTTTTGTTTTATGTGGTTAGCCATAGTGTGTGCTTTATTTATGAGTTAATTCTTCTAAATTGGATAGGTAAATATAATGAAAATTTCAGAATCTGGCGAGCAACTGGCCAAGTTTAGTGATTTTTGCAGTCATGGTAGAGGAACTTGTGTTGGTTGATTTTATTTTCAGTTACTAACACAAATTTAAAATGCTTGCTCTAGGAAAGTAGCTCATTAAGTTTTTAAAATGTGTTTGACCAATGGCTAAACTGCAATTTAGTAGGCTTAGCATACATAGAATTTCACTAGGTCTGTTCCCTGTTTGAGCACTGATCCAGGATTCCTGGATACCCTGGGGAATGGCTCGAGGTGCATCAGTCTAGAGCCTCTGTCTGCCACAGAGGCCCAGAAAAGCTGGGAAATGTCAAGCTATGTTGTGCTCCGTGAGCAAGTTCTTGGTTCTGACTTACTACCCTGCTGGAATTTCCCAAGCACTGAAAGTACAACCATGTGTCTGCATGGTCTGTGCAAGGAATCTGGGAGCCTTTGCTCCCTCCTTTTTAGGTCAGGTAGGACAGATGAGTCGTGTAAGTTTAATGTTGACAGCAGGTAGATGGGAATGGAACAACTTCATTCATAGCAGGAAGAAGCTTTAGGTCTCTGTAAAAAGAGTGGTGGTTTTCTGAAAGAACATTAAATTTGTTCTTTTTTTGTCATAAAGTTAATCTACTGAAAGTGTGTCTTCATTTGGAAGACAGGTATCACTAAGGACAAACAGGACCCTCTCCTGAAATGGGGAATGAAAAAAACTCCTCTGTCCGATTTGTTATAATTTCAGGATTAAGGGGCTCTCAGGCAGAGATGTGAGGATATGGATAACAGTTCTTTACTTGTGTTTAGCAAGGCAAAACAGAACAACAATAACTAGGAGATGAACAGCAGACAGACCCAGGGAAACAGTCCCAGTTTTCTCTGCCGCTGGCCCCTTTCCCCGTTGGTGCAGTTCCCGACACAGGCAGCTGTGGTGCAGAGTCCCGGGATGCTGGAGATGGATCAGCAGCTCCCGGCGGTGGCTGGAGCTGCAGCAGAGTCCCGGCAGGCAGGGGGTGCGGGCTGAGGCGTGGAGAACACTCGGAGCAGGAGCGAAGGGACAGCGAGGGGGCAGGAACTGCAGCGGCTCCTGGCCAGGCAGACAGGGGCAGGGTCAGGATTGCCGGGCACACACGGAGAGACCGGCAGGAAACCCTGAACTCCCTCCAGTGGGGCCGGTGAAAGAAAGATCTCCCCTGAAGTCTGGAAACCACAGCCTGCTGTTTCCTTCTCCCCACAAGCACACCCCGCCAAAGAGAAGTGAAATCCACGTGCTCCTCCTCTATCTCCCACCTCAGCCACTTATTTTTGTCTTTCTTAACTATCCATAAGTGCCCAGTGATCAGTTCCCTGGCAACTTATGGGAAAAAAATTTTACAAGAGGATCCAACCCCCAACAAAGTGGTTCTCAGGTAAAAAAGAGGTGAGAAAATTAACTAGGGACAATGGACTAAGCAGGTTAAAAAAACCTAATTCTTCTAATTTTTTTAAGGTCCACAGGTTTTGATTACTCTTGCGTAAAGATCAGTAATGTATAATTAGAAATAGTTTCTGTTATATAGATTACAGTAAAATGAAACTGGTTTGCTTCATGCTGTTGTCTTTCTACAGCATTCAATTTGCTGATTTAAAGATTTTTTCAGAATCCCACACACATTTTTTTAGTAGTTTAGGTGACTAATTTAGTACCATACTTATTTAGTTGCCTGCTAAGGGAGATTAGAGTTGCTCATCAGTTTATTCACATTATTTTTAATGCTGTTCTTTTGTTTTAACTGCAGTAGCTACACTTAACCTTTATATTTTGGAATTCTACCCAAATTTGTACTGGATTTTGGAAATTATTGTCTGAATTACACATTAACTTACCCTTTCAAGCTGGGACAGTGCTACAATTAATGTGCTGTTTGTTTTCTTTTTTTTTTTATGTGTTAGTTATTTCAGTAGGTGAAAATGCTTGCATTGGCATGTAAGTGATTATTGAATAATTATTTGAACTGATGTTACATTTGCATTTCCTCTGTCATCCAGATACCACTTTTTCTTTGCTCACTCTCTCTTTAAAGAACAGAAATGACTGCACTTTTAGGGTAAAAAAAAGCTGCATGAAAAGATGTTATTAAAAAAATAGAGTGGTTGAACATGCACAGAGGAATGTAATCATTTCATTTCCATTTAATTAACATGAGGTTGAAGAATTGTTTCTTGCTTTCATTTTTACCATATGCTATTGTTTAGATAGTTCCATTTTTTCTGTTAATTAGAAACAGAAGATAAGGATGGAGATGTGGTAATTTGAGTTTGTTTAATAAGCATTTGTGAATGGCCTTCTTTTCCAGTATTTGATTTGCATGTGGTGAATTCATTTGTCCATAATTTGTGTTTGGTTTTCAAAGCAGTCATGGGGAGTTATAGGAGGGACACTGTAATTTCTGTTGGACACTCTTGGATGTGCAGGGACATCTTCTACAAGATCAAGTTGACTTATTTGCAATAGATGCGCTATGAATGTGAGGAAATAGGGACCAAGGTACCTGCATTCAAGGTCGAATTTTCAGTCAACAAATTTATCTTCTGAAAGTCTCCTGTAATCTGAATTAAAGATGTGTTAGTTGGCAAGGTGTTCTCTGGTCTTGTTCTTCCATTTTTAGCCATATTGCTGCTGCTTTATTTTGGCCTTGGTTTTGTAGCTGTGAAAAACCCTTTGTTGTGTTAGATCTGGTTTACTTTCATGTTATGAAATCCCGACTCTGTGGATATTAATTCAGGATTTCTACAGTTTTCATTAGATATGTATCTTTTAATTTAATTACATATAAATTGCTAGGAATATACTTGCTTCCCTGCTACTAGTCTAGTTTAGCTGATCTGCTGTGCTATCAGAGCTTTTTTCCTCTCAATTCTGGTATCTGCTAATGTATAGATTTTTGGAAAAAAGTCAAAATCCTTTCATAAACATGAACTTAAGAACTATACTAAATAGTTAAGTAGGTCTTTTATATCCTGTGAATCTTCTGTTTCTACCTGGAACAGTTGTTCAGCTGCCAGGAAAAGGATAAAAAGTGATCCTTTTCAGTTTAGCAAAGGTGCTGCTCAGTTCTGTGTGTTCAGGAGGGATTGGAGTCTCCTGGGAGCCAGGAGAGTGACAGTTTATCTCCAAAGTGGAACAGGTGTCCTTCCTAAGAAGGAGGAGCAGCCTGTCTGCTGGATGTCTCTGCATAAATCCTGTGGCAGACAGTAGCTAAACACTTCTCTGTGCCTGCCCTTGGGAGGCCCCACACAACCCCATGCTCCCTGGAATGACTGCTGTGGTTCTGTTCTGTTGGAGTTTGGGCTCCGTTTGAGCACATGTTTCTCTGAATAGTGCTTTTCTTCCTGGTTAGTTGCAATATCTGAGGCTTTTATTGAAGTTTCTTTAATTTTCTCTGCTAGTGTGTGGCTTATGAAGAAAGACTACGTTTAAATTATAAGGCATCTATTCATACCTCAACTCTCTGAGGTGTAATGCAAGGATTAATTTGCCCTTATCAATCATCTTTTTATGATTCTTTCAGAATTACATGTATAAAATGATGATGTGAGATCCCACTTCTATATCTTTCTTCCACAGAAAATTTATTTATAACTGAATGAAAAAATATGTACTACTGTGTTGGATAATATTGATCATGTTTCAGTGAATAAGTCTTTCGGAGAATCATTGTCAGTGCTACAGTTTAAACACCCCCATAAATAATCATAGTTTTGATCCTGTTTAAGAGATGATGTCTCTGCTTTGTATAAAATGATGTTTCAAAGCATTTTTTATCCAATATGAATGCTAGAAATATTTCCATTCTGTTTAAAGATAAAAACACATGAAAATTTTGATGAAAAATGGTTGCTTTCTGCAGATCACTTTATATAAGATACATTGTTAGCTTAAAAAAAAAAACCCACTAAAATTTGCTCTGCCATATCTATAAAATAATTTCTAGTCAAACTTTGAATTTGATTGGCACATTACCATGTGTTGAGCTTTTATTTCTTAATATGGACATGCCTTATGCAACCTTCTCTGTTGCCTAACTAGTAAGGTTTTTTCCACCAAAACAAGTATTTCCACTGACTTTATTAGATTATAAAGATACAGTGCAATTAAAGCATTGCCAATTTTATACACATTATTATTTTTATTTGTTTGGTTGGTCGTAAGTGATACTAATGGAAGGTCTATTTGCAAGATCACAAAAACCCTCCATCTCATAGTTCTGTTGTGGGTAAATAAGGATCTGTCTGCCAACTCTTTCAAAAAAACCCTGAGTTCAGAGAGTTGCTCTTGGGACTTCTAGCTGTTGCTAAACAAATAAAGGAGGCACTGTTTCCAGAACAGCGGTTCTTGTCACCTCTCACCACACTAATGCCAGCACTCCAGGAGTGCTGTTTGGGTACTTGGTCTGACATGATCCTTCTTCCATCAGTGGCTATTAAAACTACATTTCAGGCTATAATATTGTTAAAGACAAACGTTTCTCTGTTTTCAAATGCTCCAGGAAATTATTTGTCACAGTTATCATACTACTTTTTTTCTTCAAAATGAAGTGTTTCCAACCCTAAACTAACTTATATGAGGCACTCCAAGTGCTGTCATGCAGGAGAGGCACTACATTTCACTAAGCTTGCCATATAGGAATAGATTATAGGACATTATATACCAGGTTTCAGCTTTTAAGAATAGATTTTCAAAAGATTCCCCTTTCCTTTCTTTTTTCCTGCTGTCATATTGGTAGGTGTGGTTTGATCCTAGAGAAGTACATATGGAATTAAATTTGGATCAGTTCTGAATTAGTACTTCTGGTTGTCTAAGATCTTATTTGAGCAGCGTGATTATCTTTAGTGAGCTTGGATGAATCTCATCTGAAAGCATTAAGGAAAAAAAACCAAGGAAACATGAATATCCAAGCCCATGTATATTGTATACTTTAAAATTATTATAGTAAATCAGAGTGATTATTGATTTTGAAGTATACTGTAATGGAAGTGTCTGTGAACTATATGGGCAAGAGTGATGAAGAATTATATGGCTTCTGAATAAAAATTGAACTTTCTTCTAATCTATTATCTGTTTCCCTAAGCTATTGAATTTTGACATGGCTGGTAACAAAAGAATTTAAGAGGAAGAGAAATAAAGAAATTTGAAAGATGAGTACTTTCTTTGTGTATGCTGTGCATTTGTTGTACTGGTTGATACTACTTCCCCTTGTGTGCTTTATTTAAAATACACTGCAGGCTATATTAAAAGCAGACTAGGCATCACAGATTGAGCTTGGCCATAGGTGCACAAGACTTGTAATTAGAATAACAAATGTGTGGGTTTTGAGGGCCAGAGTGTGATATAAGAAAGGTCTGAATAAGTTTTTGTTTACTGTAAATCTTCATGTCATTTTTGTCCCCATAAGGCCATGCTATCTTTCATATATTCCTCATGTCTGCTCAAGGTAGTCCTGTTACCAGAGGAGTTAATGGTCACAGTGTGTAGGAAATACATATTTGATTTGTGGCTTTTTCATGTTACTTTGTTAAATAAACATGCAGTAGACTACTCAAAGCGTTACATTATTTTAATGATTGTTACATTAATGATAGAACTGGAAGCTCCAGTGCTTTTATCCCCCCTCTTTAGGAATAACATGATAATTTATTCAGCTGTTATTAGGATGGGTTTTGTTTGCCATGGGGATTTTCCAGTCCTAATTATCTCTACCACTTACTACTCTCCTTTTAAAATATTAAATTATAAGGCATCTATTCGTTCTAGTGCAAAAGAAAGTTCTTGTTCAACTGTGGTCATTCTGAGGCTAATATTAATAATTAATATTCCCAGAGGCCTGTTTAGTATAGGATATTAGATTATCCTGTTCCTTAGCTTCAAATGACAAATTGACGTTTCTTCGCATTAAATCAATAAAGGGAAATTACCTTTTTCTTTCTGTGTTTGTATTTTCTTTTGAAAATGCAGTTACAATGTTTCATCTTTATTTTTGCCTAATTGACATTTCCTTTAGCTTCCATTTTATGTCTAAAGATAACACAGCCTGTATATCAACTGAATGGCATCAGGGATAATCCAGTATGATCAGTTAAACATAGTTCTTTATTTTAATGCTTTGAAGTGTCTGTTACAAGCTTCAATAAGGCTGATATTTTCATTTCATTGCCAAGTTTTTTAGTGGTCCCTATTCAGTATGTGCTTAACTATCATCTTTCATGTGTTCTCCCTAAAATGGGGAAAATACCTAGTTATTTCAGACCTCTGAGCTCTCAATACTTCTGTTTTTCTAGGATGGTGATTTAAAATGTCATGGAGAGTTAAACTAAAGATAGTAATAGTTAAATTGGTTTGGCATGTTACTGCAGAATTATTTTGTAGACCTAGGTATTTTAAAAAAATTTAGTGTCAATATTGTCAGTAACCTGTATTAAAACAGATATATGCGGTGATAGAATTCACTGATAACTGCTAATAAAAGGGAAGCTGAAAATCCATTACTTTTCACAGTAACTTGAAAATTATAATGGATTCTATTTTTGCTTTCTGTTTTGTACATCTCACCTGTCAGCATTTAGAGGCTGGATATTTACCATTAGAAGGCAGAGTCTTCATTCTGGTCACAATGTGTTCTTGTATTCTTAAGGAACATTGAGTGTTTATGTATGACTTATATGTGACCTGAGAACTTAGTCTCACATGAAAAATCCTTGATAAGGGGCATACGTTGTGTACAAATATAAAGGGATAGAAATGTGCCATTTTAAGGAGAATATTTTGTAAGAAAGTCACCCTAAACCCTAAACTTTTTAAAGTTCCTTTACCTTCTGATAGTCCTGAGCTTTTCCTTTTGAGATTTCACACCTTTCCTTTACATTGTCCCTGCCCCTCCAGATTTTACTGCTCAACTGGGTAAGGAGGTGAGTGAGGGAAAAAATCTGCCAAAGTAAAATTTGTTAAGAGGGAAATATTTTTGCATAGGTAAAGTATATATATCATAGGTAAGGTTGTATTACTTGCTAGCTGGTATTTCTACTCTTACTTGTTCAAGTGAATAGCAATTAATCTGTTCTCTGAAATCCCAGGTAGTGGTCTGGTCTTTCTGCCATGCTATCTGCATCATCAGAGAATCCAAAAGAACAACACAAAGTTCAGAATATTGCCAGATACTGTAACAAAATGTTGTATGTGATGGATTTGGTCACATGATCTCTTCTTTTAGAAGTGTATTTATTTTATTCTAAGGGGGCAGTTGTTCTATGTAAAACCAAAATGAAGTTATTAGAACTTAGTAATTTAGTTTTATTCTGGGAAATAAAAATAGTTAGTATTTTGTAGACAGTGAGGAGAAACATTAGGTACCAAAAGCTAATTATAAAAAGACTTATATCACAATAAATTCTTAGGTTGTAGGAAATTTCAGAGGAGGAAATATAGATTTTTTTCTTGTCATGGAAGATTCATAATATGAAACATATTTATTTCTTGCCATTGGAATTGAATTGTTCCATCTTTTTCTAACGAGATATCTCTGATACATAAAGCTCACTCCTAGAAAATGAGTAAGCTTTGCTAAGAGAAAGGAAATAAGACTGAAAGAAATTGAAGTAAATTTTCTTAGACTCTCATTCTGTTTAACAAACAGTAATGTCTTAGGTGTAAAATTATTGTACTGTATTTGTTTTTATTTACTGCAGTATCACTTTCTTGTTGATAAATATTAAGCATTTACAAGTATTATTCAGTAAAATAATTTGGATAACATTTTTAGAATAATTAATCTACTCACTGCATGAGAGCAACAGGCTCTCTCTAATTAAAAAGCAAAGAAGGAAAAAATGAAAGTTACAGGCTGTTGAAACTAAGATAAAAATAACATGCAGTTAATTGTGGAAGCTATTGTGCTGACCATAAAGTCACATAAAGCTCTTCTGGATAGTGTAAATAATATTTTCTCTGCTCTCAAAGACTCAGTACAGTGGAGAGCAGGGGGTGAAATGAAATTACTTTCTAGGAAGGATGGGCTGCAGGATTCCATTTGTGCAATGGGCAAAGGAGGTATTAGTAGATGATGAACAATGAATAAGATGATAGGATAAGACAAATCCAGAATAAGGGAGGGGGAGAATGGGGAGAAGGGGGAGAATGCAGTCAACTACAGCAGTTGCTGAAGTGTGTTTTAGGGTGTCTCTTTGGGCACAACTCACTGACCATGGGGTTTGTCAGTGTCTGTATAGGGAAGCTAAAACATGCTTTCATGCATCGATTTCTTTTCTTTTGGGTGTAGATGTTTTTGAAAAGGAAAAAAGAAGCATATATCTAAGATAAAATGCACAAAGCTATTCTGTATTGTTTCTATATTTTATTGGCTTCCTGATACTAATTCTTGATGTTCTAAAGAGGAATGTACCACAATTATCTCAGACTGGAAACAACAACTTCCATTTAATAAAAAAAATGAAAAAATCTTAGGTTTTATGTGGGAACAAATAATTCCCAAATTGTTTTCTAGAAGAAAAACTTATTTCACTTTTTTGAGTTTTATGTACATACATACATACACACAAATACACACACACACACATTTTATATATATATATATATATATATATATATATATATATATATATATATATATGCTTACTAGGTTACACCTATTTTGTAGCTCTGGCAAAATATTTCTCCATTTATTTTTCCAGATACTACTAATGATGATATACCTTACTCTGTTTTTTACTACTGCCTCAGGACGTTTTTCAGAACTGCCTCTAACCTTTACAGTGCTGTAGTTTTATCATTGATGTATCATATTCAGCATTGTTATCTGGCTGTGTACATAGTGAAAAACAGATGAAAGAAGGACGTGTGATGGGTTTTAATGTGTATTCATGAAATAGCTTGGTTTTAAAGTTTATGGAAGTGAAAAACTTTGTGGCGTATAGTTCTACATATCAGATAATAAAAAGAAGGCTGTATTCCAGCTCTTTTTGTAAAATCAGGACACTTTTCTCATAAAGCTAAGAGAAACTTATGCCCGTTCAGCTCAGTTCAGAGGTAAATTCAGATCCAATAGGTACTGCTCACAAAAAATGTGATGAAATTTAAACTGTCTGAAAGGAATCACACTTGCTGAGGATGAGAAAATAGGACACACAGAAAGTTAAGTGCATATTTTATTCTCTTTTTGTCATTGCTCTGTTGTTCTCAGCCTCTTTCCTCTTTGTCCAGCCAAACTGTAGTGCATGCATATGCTTTTATGAAACAATTGTTTTATTGCTGTGAGTTTTGACTCAGATAAGGAGTTACTCTTTGTCAAAGCCGATTTCAAAATTCTTATGTAAGGCAGTGAACAGCAGAGAAGACCATGCTGGCACGTTAACTGGTTTGCAAGATAGATGGAGATTATCAAGGTACATGGAGCTTGAGAATTTTTGAATCAATGTTACAGTATTTAGATGCTCGCAGATTTCAGCTGAGTCATTCAAGCCTGACATAGAAAAACTCCTGGCAATGCTGGATGTCAGCTACTTCATCAAGTGTCCTGGCTTCTGGGAAATAAAAATAGATGAGTGGAATAAGGGCCAAGCCCCAGTTTACAAACAACCCAAATTATAAGTAGGAGTTACGATGCTGGAAATATACTTGATTTGAAAGGCTTCTGCTTTGGAGTGATTTTGATTTTGGAGATCAGTAAGATCAATTAGCCTACAAATGCTCAGAAGGAAGGGTTTGAACTTTACTGCTCTGAATATTGCATCTTAGTTGCTTATAAACATCTCCAGGCCTATCCACTAACAAATTAATTGACTGTCCTTCCTGCTTTTTACCTTAGACCTCTCTGACTTTTCACCTGCTTCCAGGAAGCCACCCTTCCTGCCCATCATTGCTTGTGCAGACCATGCCCTCTTGTATGAGATTATCTGGACTAGTTTCTTACTCTTCTTGCAGGGTCATGCATTGATTCATGAAGTCCCACTCCTTTCTCTTGAAAATTTTGAGTATCCCAAACAGAGAACAAAATTGAGATGACCAGGTCTCCCGTGCTGCTAATTGTCTTTTTTTGGCAGAACTCAAATATGAAATATTAGTATTGTGGTCACCAATATATTTATCTATCCTGGTTATTTCTTAATACATTTTAATTTCAAAGGAGTTATTAAACTTCTGTATACATTGATAATCCTCTATAATACAGCTGGACTTATTTTGTAAATTGGAACATTGTTTTTTGTTTTGTAAGTCAATAAGCATCTCTCTAACAACAGGAGAGTATTATAACCTTCAGAGGGAGTCGGGTAGACAGAACTCTTAGAAGACTGTAAAAGTTATGAAAGATTTTTCTATGTCAAACATAAAGACATTTTATTCCTTAAGCAGGCAGCTTCTGCTTTTTTTAACTATCAAAAGCTATTAAATTGAAGTGCTTCAGCTCCCTTTTGTGGAGTATTTTGTAGTAACTTATACAAAGCTTGGTAATCTTCTAGATTTGACAGTGGGCCACTATTTTTCTCTGATGGCATTAACCTATTCTTTAGAATGCAGAGTTCACCTCTGCTGATGTTTCAAGCCCCTTGCAGGTGATGTCTGAACTTGGAGCTGGTCTCTGCAGTGCCACTGATGTGCTGCTGGCACCAGACTGGGTTAGGAGAAAGGACAAATGGGTTTGCCCTAAAGAAGCCTGCAGTTGAGTAAGCCAAAATTTGTGTGGTAGCTTTGCAACACACAGTGTGGGGGCCCATTTGATATGTGAGACCAGACTACCTCTAATTACAGATAAATGCCTGTAGCTGCATATAATGGAAATCTGTGGAGACTCAGCAGCAGCTGTGTCATTCTGACTTCATGGGAGTCCACCTTTACCCAGCTGGCAACACCTGTACAGAAATCAGCAGTTTCTGTCAATTGCATTTGAAATTTCGTTGTTTCCCCAAATATGTGATTGTGTGAAAAATTCACCTTTTCATATATGATAAAATGAACAAATGCTCTAATCCAGGAAATTAATAATTCTTTGGGTCTCTCCCTCTTTTACCATTATCTTTTTGTTGATAGTATAACGATAGATTCCAGGGCATCTGACAGTTCTAACATTTACTTTAAATCAGTAAAATGCTGGATTAATTTACTTAATCCATCCCTTTGAAAGAGACACTGGTCTTACACCTGTCGAACTTGTTTTGGTTCATTAAGTAACTGCATTAATGAAATAAAATTTCTTAATTTTCCTGGACAGATTTCTCACAATCTAATAGATAATGAGCTTTTATTTTCTGATGCTCAATTTAATTCCATTACTTGAATTTAATTGGAATCCATATCTTGATAGGTTCCCATTTCTTCCTACTTGATTGCGTAGTAGTACTTTTTTTTCCTGAATGTTTGTGTTTAGGTTTAATTTTTCAAAATATAATTCCCTCTTTTACGGGCTACGTCTAATGCTTATTTCAACAGATATATCTCCTCCCTCTCCCTCTCTCCCCCCTCTTTCTCCTTCTCTCCTTTCCTTCTTTCTTTTTATTTTTTTTTTTCCCTTACTGTTGCTTGCAGCTGCTCCTAATTTGATATTATCTGGAAATTTAATTGAATTCCTGTTTGACTTTTCCCTCAGATCATTAGCAAAACTGGTAATGGCAGATGAGTATTTTTTGTGTGGAAATATATCAGAATAAGAGCCAGGTGCAGTAAATCCTTAGCTTTGAAATAGTTTTCTAATAGTTCATTCTCCTCCTTTCTTTGGATTAAGTACTGGAAAGTGTTTTCTGCACCTCCAACAAACTTTGAATCCTGGTAGGACAAGGAATTCTCAGATCTGTAGGGAGTCAACCCTATACATGAGTGAACACGCTTCATCAGAGAGCAACCAGAGGCAGAGAGGCTGTTCCTAAATACAGAACTCTGATTTTCTGGGAAAGGACATTCTTGTAACAAACATTACTTCACGAGGTAGCATAAAGTTTTAATAGAATAGATAGAGTTCAGTACATGATGAACTTGGAACCCCTGGACTTACTAACACCTCTTCCTTGACTCAGCCCAGCTGTGAAATTTTACCATGGTGAATGTGCATGTAAAATGTGAGTTCATCCAGTTCCCAAAAGCTGTGTAAGTCCTGTCCCATCTCCTGCTATCAATATGAGATGTAATCATGATCCTTAATCAGCAATGTCATCTTTTTTTTTTCTTCAACATCTCCTACTTTGGATATGCCACCATAATTCCATGAAAATTCCATCACTTTCTTCTTTTTCTTGTGATGAAGAGTGCAAAATATTTTCTTCCACATGTAAGTTTTATTTTTGAGAGGAAAAACTATTGTGGATTTTACATAATAGCAACAAAAAGCCAGGATGAAGGTTCAGTTTATTTTCTATTTTGTTAATTTACAGGAAGCGAATAGGTAATTTTATCCCTCTAGATTTCTATATATAATTCTCTGCAATGTATTAGTCACGTGAAATTTCTTTTGTATTTCTGTAAGGTAACTGCAAGTATTACTTAGCTGTCTGGGACACTTAGTAAATTATTCCTCATCTTCATTTTCATTCATTTTAAGATTATTTTACTACAGTTACAAAACAGGCTGTCTTAAAAATATTAAAATATTTCAAGATGCCACTAAGCATTTGTTGGTAATCCTTGATTAAAGGTAAAGATATATTGTAAGGTACAAACAGAGTTTTTTCTCTGACTGGAAAATTATGAATTAGAGGGCTACTACTGCATATCTTTGTCTATGGTTTCCATTCCTAATAATGCTTATCTTGCATATGCTACCCGTGCCATCCATCTAAATTCTTTTCTCCCTAAATAAACATTCCCAGATGAATAATTGCCTTAAAATGTGGCTGACTTTTCTCCCTTTGCTCTTTGCTTTCTTTGCAACTGTCTCTTAAAAATTAAGAAGGTTTCTTTTCTTCACTTTTTAGACACTCAGTTTAGGACTGCAACACAATCCTCTTGTCTAGCACTGCTTGATTCTGCTACTTCTCTGCTCTGTCTTTTCCTCCTAATTTCTAATCAGAGATGTATTTGGTTTCTCTCTTAACTCCTTGTGTATTATTTTCATGAGTATGTAGTGTCTTATGCCTTAATTATGCTGGGTGCTTAATTTCTTTGTGGCCTGATTATTACATTTACCTTTTTAATCTTCATTAATAAAGTGTTTCAGGATCTAGTTCCTATAAAATACTTTATCTACTGAAAAATCATGAACATTCGTCCATGCTTATCTGTTACTTTTGAAATCTTAAATCCATGACTGTTTGCTGTTACTTTTAAAACCTTAATCCATGTCTATCTGCTGTAGGAGCAAAAGTAAATTTAAGTGATGGAAATGCATGCAGCCATAACTTAAACTGCAGCTACTGTTGCATGCCACATTATTGGTGCAGGCTATTGAAATAGCAGTAGAGTCAATACCTATCTCAGACGAACTTTGATATTCACCTGTGGCAAGTACTTACATCTAGCCTGAGAAGACTTCAACATACTTCCTTTTTCATTAGGTCTTTAAAAACCCTGTAAATACTGTATTATTGCGCTATTTTATTTTATTCTAGTGAAAAAGGTGTGAAAGAAGTGACCCATATTACAATTATGCTTTTGAATTTCTTGGTTTCTTGGGCACTTGCAGTGTTTTTCAATTCCATATGCTCTGCCTTGCATTATTAGTCATTTGAACTTAATACATTGTGATATTAACACTAGAAAATGGCTTTTTTTAATAGAATGAAAAGTTTATTTTTAAAATAAAAAAATCTTAATCATCAGAAAATCAGTGATGGAAGCTACTCTGCTTTAGACATTTTCTTTAAATCCATTTTCTTTAAAGCATGAAGCCTTTTCTATCACTCATATATAATGGACAAGGGAATATTTGACCATATCTGGTCTGCCTCTTCAGATGTTTCCAGTTTTGTAAACAAATTAAGCCAGTACTTAATGCTTCTGTACAGAGAAATAAATTACATTTTGACATTATACTATAGAATAGAATAAAGAATATATCAACTCAAAACTAAATTCAGAATTGAGAACTAAATTGAGTGATCCTCTCAGTCTGAAAGGGCAGGGACACTCAGTGTTAACAAGACTTATGTTATCACACAGGCTGAATAAAGCCATATTATAATAAAAATGGACTTGTTAGCACAATTTTGTGCTCTACTGTTGTATTTCGTTTTAGTTGCGTCTGTGAATGATACAGTGAAATTTTTGGCTTGAAAATGGTACTTTTCTTCCTATGAATAATGCAATCTACTTGAATGACTAGTTATGGAAATGGATAGTCTTGTGATTGTGATTTAAGTGCATTGTAATTTTATCAAGCACAAAATGTAAACTTTTGTTCTGGTACATCTTGTATAATTAATTTTTGGACACTTAATTTCCCCTATAATTCAGTTAATTTCAAAGAGAAATTTCTGGACATTTGAAAATCTTGCATGTTTCTTAAATGTACCCATATTTGTCCTTATGTTCTATAATGTTTCTATCAAAACCCAAGAGCTAAGGAATGGTTGCATGGAACACAGCGGAGGTGTTATTCCTCTGTCTGTCCTGTCATGAAGGGTTTCCAGAAGTTGTTTTTCATTTTCCAGTCACTCTGATATTGTAGGATCTCTATGAAGTTGCCTGTCTTCCACTCCAATGACTGTCCAGACCCTTAGTTTTCCACTAAAATAGACACACAAAAGAATTTGGATTGCAAACCTTTGTTTCAAGATATAGCACAAAGGGGGAAAGAAAAAAAGACATTTTGTTCAGCATATTACATGTAATCAGCAGTGCACAGGAAATATTGGTTATAAAAATCTACAATGATATCAATGCATAGAGGACTGTTATAGACCAAAATGACTGTGATGCCATTTTCATCAAAATAACCGTTCAGAAGAATACAGGCAATAACTATTAAGTTCTAAAACTATTAAGTTGAGAAACAATGCAGATAAAAACCATTTAGATGCTGCTGATAGGAATGTTTCTGTTCCAGGAGCAGGCATTATGAAGACAACCTCACAAACAGGAAAAATGGGGGGAGGAAGAGATAATGCAGCAATTTATTATTTCATTTCCATCGTCATAGTCTACTGCTTTGATTGTCCTCAGAAAGTGCTCATTGTCTACTATCTCCTTCTTTTTCTCTTTTAAAATTGCTGGTAGAGAAAACTTGCCCTGCAAGGGAAATGGAAGGCAAACAGTAGCCAGTAGATCTTTACAGTCCCTTTAGTCATATCTGGGTGACAGACAGTAAGCTGACAGTTGTGTTCAGCTACTGAATACAACTTTGTAGGGGGTTTTTCGTTACTTTTTATATTTTTAGTTCCTTTTGCAAAATTTTAAGTCCTTCTCTTAAGTGCAAAGTGCTTTAGAAAGGGTAATTGGAGGTCACCAATGCTGTGAGGTGGGTAAAGTTGCTTATTTTATAGTTGAGAGGAGCTGAGCAATATCTAGAACTGTGGATGGCAAGCAGAACACCTTACATTATTGAGAAATCACAACTGTGTCCAACTTGGAGTTTCTCTGGTTTGCCAGCACTGTTCATCTGTGGAGATGTAGATGAATTTGCATTATATATGAGGAACTGAGAGAAATTATAAGTATTGTAGTTAATATGGCTCCATAGGTGTTCATAATAGCTACAATAATGTAAAGGAATAAGTAAATCAAAGTAAAAAGGGGAAGAAAACACAGAAAGCAGGAAAGGTTGTTCTTCTGACCCTCATATTTTCCCAGTCTGTTACTAGGTACATGTTACTTGTTGTACTCTCCACAAACAGAAAAATTAGCATATGTTAGGTTTTTAGAATATAAAAATATATGTTTTCTTGCTGTTTTGTTTTCTTGAGGCTTTCCTGGGGTTTCTGAGGTTTCTGTGAGCTTGGCTTTCACTTGACTTGTCTTGTCTCTGTCTCTGTGAAGGCTCTCTGTTTTCCTCCAGCTCTGTGTCTGAAGGAGAGCTCGAGACCGTCGTGTTCTCGTGTTCAGGAATTTGTTTAATCTTTGCTTATCTTACATTTGTTCTCTGGCCCACCACGGTCTTCTCTGCAGGCCAGGCTGTGCTCTCTCCCCAGGCTAAGTTGTGGTGTTCTCTCTCTTTTCTTTCTTTTTTCTCTTCTCTCTGCCCTTGGGAGGGCACTGTCTTTTATACTGAAAATCACCTATGCTTTATTTATAACAATTCTCCAATATCTATCCACTCTATTGTACAGTGCACTTTTGTTCTAGGCCAACCCAAATGTGCCACACCACCACAGAAAATGGAGAACAAGAGGATGAAGAAGAAGCTCAGGGACACACCCCGTTTCCTCCATCTTTGCCCCCTGATCTCACATTCTAAAATCCCAAAATTCTACTTTTTCACCCTGTGACATGCTAATTATCATTCTTTCTAAATTCTTGTGACTTATAAATCTTCCCAGAACAGTCAGAAGGATGTCCTGGTTCCCGCAAGCATACACATATCAAGAAAGTTCTGAAATAGATTTAGACACTACTGTGTTTTAATTTAGACTCTATTGGAAATTACATCAGATGTATGAAGGTGAGGTAGTATCTTACAGTTCACAAAAACCCCAACAACTTATCTTGTAGTTTCACTTCCCACCCTTCTTTTTGTGTTTAGGTAATAGACTATTTTCATTGAATTTAATGTGCAGAGGAGATAAACTGATCCTGTTCACTAATTAATTACTTGCTTTTATCACCTAAGAGTATTTTAACTGCATGATCCAGGGATGGAATATAAAATGGCTAATTAGTTCAGGAAGGCAGTCTGTGCTGCTGGTTTAGTAATGAGTAGTTTACTCTCTTGTTTTCATTTGCTTTAACTCATGGAATTCCATTGCAATGCAGGTACTACTTGCTTTGCACATGTGGAGTGTGGAGGGGAAGGTGGGGAGGGAGTGAAAGAATGTCCTTAGAGAAAGGTTTAGTAGGTTTATGTCTTTACTGACAGGCATGAATCCAGGTGGTAACAACTCCCAGCACAGAGAAATTCCTTCTACTTCCTCCTTAAACTGGCTGTTGAATTTTTTGTAGAAGTCCTATGAACTCTCTCTTACAGTTTCAGCAGACTCAACCCATATTAGAGATCCACAGGAGACGTCCTGTTTGTATTTATAGGGACTGCAGAGCAGTGCTTAGAAAGGAAATTTCCAAATTACATCCTAGTTTTTATTTGTTAGTAGCTGGGGTGAAGAAATTTTATTTCTAGCAGTACTAGGACCTTACGTAATCTTGTCATTAGTGAGAGCTTTTCTTTTACTAAGGAACTTACTCTGTAGCACCTCAGTGTAATGTGTGCCCAATTTGTAGAGCTTTCACAATGTAAATAAAGAATATTTTCTTGCTTTCTGTGTTAAAGATAAATACTGAATTTATGGAATTATTGTTTAAAGTAGCAAACGCTTTATGAGGAAAAAAAATAATTCCCAAACAGAGACACCTAATTTCATGCAATTATCTCTGTATTTCTTCAGGATGTTGGCTTTTAGGGAACATTTGGGAGAAAGAAAAGAAAGCAAATAGAGCACATTGTTGGTTTTTTCGGGGAAAGAAGACAAATAGACTGTAGTTGATTTTGGTGGGGTTTTTGTTTGGGGGTTGGTGTGCAGGGGTTTTGTTGTCATTGTGTTTTGGGGGTTTGTTGTTTACTTGTTTGATTTGGTTTGGTTTTGTAATGTCCATGTAGAAAAAGTCATGATTTACTATAAATACTTAACAATGATGTAATCTTTAATTTTGACTTCTCATAGTTAATTTTGGTCATCTGATCTCTGTGTATATTTTCATGTTTCCCCTAAATCATGTTTTTTATCTTATATATGGAGTCAAACTCCATTGTGGGTATTTCTTATGGAAGGCTAAGAAGTAAAGGGTCTTTATGAACCCTTAACATTATTGTACTAGAACTGCTATCTGTAGAAAATAGAAATTAACTAGAATAATGGAAACCGGAAGAAAATTAATGTCATAGTTTATGATTTTAAGTAAATGGGAGCAATAGTTCCTGATGCCATTTATTTTCCAGATTCTGGCTATAAATTCCATAGTAAATCATATTGACCAAAAACATCTTCGGTTTTTCTCTTATATCTAGACTGAAAAATAAGAACATCCTTTTAAAGGAGGCTGTCAGACATAATGAGGAACAGTGAAGAATTTATTTGAAAAATACAGAAAAATCTTAACCAAAACCTCAGAATAATAGTAAAAAAAAAAAAAAAAAAAAAAACTAAAAGCTGAGGTAGCCATTACTTTCAGTGTGACAATTTTAAAATGCCTTTAAGCATGCAAATACATATAAAAGTTATCCATAAAATTAAGCAACAAATCACTGAGGATATGAAACAGATGTAAAATGATAGTAGAAATACTAACAAGGTAATCTAACTTCAGGATGTTTGTATGCCTGAGGAATGAAATTAGCACATCTAAAGTGTTTTCTAAATAAGTGAGAGAAAGAGTGTGTCATACACATAAAGGTGGAAAAAGGCAAACTTACTTGTGTCAGAGGTAAATATATGAAGTGCTCACGAGACTTCATTAACAGAAATGATGCATTGAAAGTAATACAGTATTATAGCATCAAAAATAGGAGAGTTTTAGCTAAAAGCAGAAAAATGTATTAATACTGTGAGAGTCATAATGTGCAAAAATTTAATTTGTTCTTTGTAGCATTAATTTACATATATCCTGAACAGCGTGTCACAGTCTTTATGAACTTCCACGAATACCAGTTGATTTTCATGGAGGTTTTAGTCAATTTTCAGTAGGGATGAAAAGCTTTTCTCTAGATGATTCTGAATGAAAAAGAAAACTCATATATTCTATGTACAAAACTGACAAAAATTATGCAAACTCAGTGTAGTCTATATTTATATATATATTTATACTGTGCATATTATTTACGATCTGCTTTCCCTAATAATCGGACTTAAGCATGAGGAATAAACCTAAGGCAACTCAGTGTATAGATTTTTCTTAACCTGACTCAATATGTCTAAATACTAGGTCAGACTTTGGGTAGGGAGATGCCTGTGATTTCAATTAACTGTAGATTTTCTTTGAGATACAACCTCATTACTTTTTCCACTATATATGTGCATCAGTTTGCAAAATCTAAACTAGATTGAGTAACATGAGAAAAACCTAAATACTGAAGTATGAGGGGAACCTAAGTCATAAATTTTTGAAGTTCCTTGACAATACTTTTTACACACTTGAGAATAAACAATAACAATTTGATTTCGTTTCGTGGCTCACTTGCTTTAACCAATGTAGCTATATATAACAATACCACATGCTGACATCAGACTATGTAACACAGTGCACACAGCTATTTTATGCATTTGTGCACACTTTCAGCTGGTGCCTGTGAGTTCAGATTTGTTTTTTAGTGGTCCATTTTCTCAAACCGCAAGAATAACTTTATTTATATCACTCAAACTCTAGAGCTATTAATGTTCTTAGTGGCAGAAAAGCTGCATGAGTCAAATATGTTGAAATTCTCAAATCAAGTTATAATATTTAGGATCATACCTAGGCTATGTCTACATATTGAGTAACTGTCGTAGTTTGGAAAAAATGAGTTTTTCTGAACTTCAGTGGTCAAACCAATGAGTGCTCAGGTTTAAAGACTGGCACCTGGTGTGGCCACTGAGGACAAGGATCCGCCTCTGAGCACACAAGGGGTTAAAAGCAGAGGGCTCCCCGGAAAGCTCTCTCTTGGTTCCGGTCCCTGAGGACGGAGGGATCTCCCCTGCCCAGCGGCTGGCTGGGCGGGGAGGGGAAGCCATGCGGCCTGGGCGAGGGAGGCTGGAACCTTGGGCACAGAGGGGGAGAGGAAAAATCCTGCAGGATGGAAGGGTGGAGAGAGTACAAGAACCTGGAGAGGCGTCAGACAGCCTTCTTTTCCCTTCCCCCCCCCCCCTCCCCCCGGAGAGAGAGTCTGAGAGACCGTGTCTGTGATCTGCGTCACCTTGAAATTTGATATCAACAACTAGACAGCACGGCCGAAGGAGTATGGGGGGGTGGCGCGAGAAGAGTGCCCAGCAGCAAAGATACCGTGAGAGTTCTGGAGAAACAAAGCCAAGATTTTAACCCTTTTCGTAAATGATGGAAACTTTATAAATGCTAATCCTCCTGAATTTGAAGAAGAAAAATAGAAAGAATTAAGCAAAGATGATGAAAGTTTGTGCAAGTAGAAGATTGTCAGAGAATGCTGAAAAGAATCCTAGGTGGGAGGAGATGAGGGAGTGGCTTTGGCTGGACTCTTTTGTATAGCCATGGATGGACTCATTTTTTTTCCTGTAACATAGAAGCTGTATCTGGGGAGAGGCATTGGCTTGGAGCCAAGAGTGGACAGTAGTGTGAACAGAGATGAGAGGAAGAGCTCTGTTCTCAAGGCCCCTCGGCCCCAGGGGGTAATGTTGGGGGGGACTGGTGTCCCAAAATTTGAGAAGCTGTCGTTTCTTGGAACTAACCAAAGCATCTTTAAAAAGAGAAACCCTAGAAGCAGCTCTGGTCCATGCACAGTGGTGAGAGCACTGGACATGGAGGAAGAGGCCACGATGTGGTGCAAGAAAGACTCCTATCTCTCCTCAACGAACTGAGTACTGATTATCGGAAGGGTGGTAATAGACTAAAGATTAATTATCTAAAAGGTGGTAACGTGATGGGGAATTTTCAGTTTGTTTTGTTAGGTTGAGAACTGGTGAGGGGGGGGGGGAGGAAGAGTGTTTTTTTTTTTAAAGTTTCCATGTTCTTCTGTATGTGTCTTCTTTACCTATTATAAGTAATAAAGTTTTTTTCTTTTGCTTTCTAAATTAGAAACTGTTTTGCTCTGTTTTTGGTCACATCTCACAACAGATACCAAAGACAGTATATCGTTATAGAGGCACTGGCCTTGTGCCAACGTCAAACCTTTGACAGTAACATAGCCCAGTATCAATATGGATGAGCTTACTAAAGTGGGTTTATGAGCTTCAACATTCTAAAATAAGGCTCAAGACTTTCAGTTTGGGTTAAATGTAGTTCAATCTTTTGTCATTACCACAGGTAATGTTGGAAGCTGTTTGCCACTGGTTCAGACCTTTCTGCATTAGCTGGAGAAACAAATTCCATAGAAACAAAATTCTGTAGCTGGAGAAACAAATTCTGTGCACATCATGAGCAGAATTCTAAGTTAGTTTCTTCCAAGAGCAATGAAGTTTGCATGCACTAAATTCATTCTTCAAAAACCAATGCATTTGTATTAAGTGCTCAAGGGATTCGCTTCAGAACAGTTCAGAACATCAAAGTTAATGTAATTTTTCTGGAATATTCACGTAAGCCATTTGTGAGCATATTATCTATTAAAGCTAAACAAAACCACAGGAAGTTTAGTTTAAAAATATTTTCCCCATGATGTTCCTAATGGTATAGAATTAATCCTCTTGTTGAACATCTCTCCCTTTAAAAATTTCCTATATTTTATTACATTACAATGGGAGTAATAATATATATTTTATTATGGTGTGTTTTAATAACACTACATAATAAAATATATTGTGAAACACTGGAATTTAATATACATATAGTATATATATATAATATATTATTAGCATGTAGAGAAGCCACGGTAGATCTTTTATCAGCTATTTCTGCATGTCTCCTAATCTAAAAAAATAAACAAATTTGATATGAAGGGAGGGAGTTGACTTTCTGAGCCAAAATTCCTTTTGAAAATTCTGACATCACTGAGCCAAAATTCCTTTTCTATGCTGGGTAGATTTTTACTTTTGATAGGCACTCTAATGCGCAGAGGGAAGATGGAGCTGTTTCTCAGGTTTCTCACTGAAACACATCCTGAACACATTTCAGAATGCTTCTTCAAATTCTGTTTCATTTTACATAGGATCTGGTTCATTAATCTGGGGTTTATTTCTGTGACCACAGAGGGCATTTGTGAGGGGCTAACTTTGCCTAACTGCCAGACACCCACACAGATGCTTTCTTGCTCCCCTTCCTCAACAGGACAGGGAAGTAAAATGAGACTAAAAAACTTGGAGGTCAAGATAAAGACAAGGAAATCACTTACCAATTGCCAACATAGCAAAACAACTTGGGTTAGCATGAATTTAATGTATTGCAAATTAAAATAGAATTGGATGGTGAGAAATAAAAAGACAAAATCTGAAATACCTCTTTCCCTTCCCTTCTTCTGAGGCACTCCTTCACTCAAGAATCCTTTACCTCCTCCCCTGAGGGGTGAGTGAGGTTCTGGTCTGTCCATAACAGTTCCTCTCCTTCAGCCTCACACTCCTCCCCTGCTCCACTGTGGCTCCTCTCCTTGAACTGCAGGAGAATCTCTGCTCAGGCACTTGGAACATCATCTCCAGCATCTCCTCCCCTCACTTCTTCAGAGGATTATTTCTGACTTTTTTTTTTTTCCCTTCACTCACTTCTGTTTCCCCACAACTGTAATGAAGTGTTTTTTACCCTTTTGTGAAAAGCCTCTGAGAGCCATGACCATCTTGGCTGAGGGGCTCAGTCAGTTTAAATGACCTCCAAATACTTTCAAACCTGTAAAAATGTGAATGTTTATTTCTTTTTCTAATTTAGAGACCTGGCTGCAAGGAACTGCTTGGTAGGTGAAAGCAACATTTTGAAAATAAGTGATTTTGGGATGTCCCGGCAAGAGGATGATGGTGTGTACTCATCGTCAGGCCTAAAGCAGATTCCGATCAAGTGGACTGCTCCAGAAGCTCTGAACTATGGTAAGAACATAAGTGGATTTTCTTGCCCAAAAAAACCCCAACTCCCCCCCCAAAAAAAACCCAACAAAGTACAGTAAAGAACACCAGAGGCACAATATTCTCTAATGTAAATACATACAGTTCTTTTCCCCCTTTTATTTCAAATCAATGATGTATAAAATAATTTTAATATTTCAGTCTGATTTAGTAAAAACCACAGTTTTTCCACCAAAACACAATAGGGCAGCAACATCAGAATTGCTATTATGCAGCAATAGCAGAGTGCTTTGGTTCTGTTGCTGACTCATTCTTGTAGACAGCCTCATCAGTCATCTAAATTATGATCGTTAGCAAAATGAATGGCAAGTTCTGCATATTTATGGCCCCTCATTGAAAACAGTAGAAAATGTTAATGTACTAGAACATTGTGTTAGATAACTCATTGCATTGGTGAAAAATATGGTCATTGTTTTGTTTTCGTTTTTTTTAACTGAAGTATTTCTTTGTCTGAATTTTTGTGTTTCACTAGGTTGTTATATTGGGTATAAAAATTAATTATTTATCACTGAGGAAAGTGGTCCATACTACATGGGTAATAGTTCCAGAATAGTAACAGAAGCTACACTCTTAGATTTTTTTTGCTTATGTGAAAATAGAAAAATAAGTTCTTCTAGGTAACGTGGGCTGTGCAGAAGCAACACATTTAATAAATGATGGCATGTTTTGAATGTACTTCTCTAAACCACTTCTTTAGTTGAGTACACAGAATAAAATAATTTTTAACTGTTCATTTGAAGTGCCTGTAAATATCTCTGCCATTTCTTAAAGCCTTTTTTCAGAAATCATGCATTGGAAATCTTAAGTTTATGAATTATGATTGATAGCAGAATGCTTCCTCTCCTTAGCACTATTGCAGCAGTTAATGACATAACACAATAAAGCAGATATTCCCTTTAAAAGGCTGACAGTAAATTCAGTTTCAGTAATTGATCCTGTATTACCAATCATTCTAAGAGGTGTTAGTGTTGCCAGATTTCACTGGTGAATGCTTTGCTCTCTTGGGTGTTTGATCCACTAAAAAAAGTGTTTTGGGGTTTTATTTCTGCTACTTTGGAAATGCATACAGTGTTTTTGATGTATTTTGAAAAACTATCCTTATAACCATATGTGGACCAGTTGGCTACATTTAGCAGGAAACAGGCTCTTGTGACAACACCCTCAGTTTGTACTGGTGAGCCTGTGTTTTTCTGCATAAAACAGAAGAGGGGATTGCTAATTAATATCTACTTATTTTGTGTTTCCCAAAGCACATACCAAGTCCAGCAGCTATAAGTCATTTTCTGTAATGTTTGGGAAATAAGCCCTCTTGAACATCTGTTATGTTCAGCAGTCAGTATTCAACTTTCAAAATGTCATGAAAGATTTCTGTGTGTTTTTGAAGGGTAATTTTTCCACCCTCCTGAAAGATATGAGTAGAATTTACTAGATTATGTTTTGTTTTTTTCTGTTCTAATAATACATTCATAAGAATTACATTGATTTGTGTAGGTAAGATTGAAGGTTTTAAGATATAAAAATGACATAAAACTGCAGTATTTCAAAACTAGTTGGTAACCACTGCCCAGGTCAGTCCTGAATATCAAGGTTGAAAGGTTGGAGAAAAAAGGAATAGAGCAGTTTGGCCATTACATGAATGTTAATGTGCTTAAGAAGCTACAAAAAAGTTCTTTTTTAGTCTCTGCTGAAGTCACTGTGTACAAATGAAGAGCGGTCACTAAATTATGATAAATCAAGCAAAAACACAAGTTGTGAAGGCTAGAAACCAGATTAGGTCAAATGGAATGGTTAGAGCATTGTGTCAGAAGCAAAATTAAGATGCCACTGGAGTTTTTGAGAAATGGAAGATTTGGTTCTGGGTGTGCTGTTCACAGCCATTCCATACAATTATTGGCCAAATGTACCCCCTCTCCTCCTTCTTGCCCCACTTTATACACTGAGCCTGGTGTCACATGGTCTGGAATATCCCTGTGGTCAGTCAGGGGTCACCTGTCCTGGCTGTGTCCCCTCCCAACCTCCCACACACCCCCAGCATCCTCACCAGCATGGCTGTACAAAAAACAGGAATGGCCTTGGCTCTGTGCAATCCCTGCTCAGCAATAAGGAAAACATCTCTGAATTATCAACCCTGTGTTCAGCACAAATCCAAAGCACAGCCCTGTACCTGCCACTGTGAATAGAATTAATTCTACCCCACCAAAACCAGCATATGTTTAGGATAATTGTGGGGTATTTTTATCCCCCGATCTTTCAAAATTAAAATACATTTAATATGTATGTTTTCTGTCTACAATATTTTGAGTTATTTGTGATGTTAATAGTAACATAGAGAAAACTTGGGGTTTTTTCTAACAGAACCTTTTTTTCCCCCTCAGATAATGTACTAGCAGAAAATATAATTAACTCTACAGAACTTGTACTTTCTTTTTAAAAAACCAGCTAATCACCTATCTTGTATCTGCTGAATGCTTTCAGTAAAAAGTGTTAAATTATTGTACGCCCAGCTGTGGGGAGTTGATACACAGACAAGAAAACTAATCTTACTCCAAAGAGCATAGTGAATATCCATAATTGCCAGCTATGAGGCACACAAGCTAACATAGCACAGCTGGAAGTGATATTTAGTCTAAGAGTAAACTGAATTTTTTGACGTCAGAACAGTTATCACTGTCATCAACTGTCACTATAATTTACATGTATTTTCCTTTTTTTCCCTAGTCAGAAGTGGCTTTGTTTGGTTTGTTTGATGGTTAGAGATAAACAAACAATACATTCACAAGTGTTGTTTTTAAAGAATAAAGACACATAAATACAAAGTAATAGTTTGGAACAAAGAAGAACGGTCATGAAAAATGTTGAAAGTAATGTGGAAAATGGATTTTTAAGGTAACGTTTTCACTGATTCTGCTGCAAAAGGCTAGAAGTCAAAATTTTCTAATGTGAATCCATCGGGGACAATAGAAATACTGCTCCAAAATGTCTCCTTTTTCCTTTAATAGAAAGCTATTATTCCACAAAGAGGCTTAGAATTCAATTATCTATCAATTACCTGTTTTGCTGTCTCTGAAGCATAGTTGGAGGTAATGGAACCAGCAGGCCTGATTTTTTTTTTTTTCTTTAACTGATCGGGTGCATCAGCTTTGCAGGATCCAGCCATACTTTGATTTTTAGAGATCAGTTTCTCAAAGCATGAGAACCAGGCCTTCTTCACGCTTACAGTGTTGGCGGTAGCTCCTCTCAGAATAAAAACTGTGGTGCTAAAATGGAGAACTGGGAAAGGTAATTTTTTTAAGAAAATAAAATATTTTTGTACATTAAGAAGGAAAGAAATTCATAACTTGCATGACAGACTGGTATGGTCTATGTATAATAGTGGAACTTAAGGTTAGCTTATGTTATTCCAAAGTATGGTCTGTAATGTAATTTGTTCATCCTTTGAAATATTGGAGACTGTGAAATCTGTAGAAAGTTTTATTCGTAGCTACAGCTTTGTTTTGCCTGAAGCTTGCCAATGTAACACTTTTACCTTTACAGGAAATTTGGGCCATAATTATCTGAAACACCAATTTCTCTGTGTGTTAAGGTTTGCTTTCCTTTTCTTAGGGAGGTACACATCTGAGAGTGATGTATGGAGCTTTGGAATCCTTTTGTGGGAGACCTTCAGTTTAGGAGTATGCCCATACCCTGGAATGACCAACCAACAAGCACGAGAGCAAGTTGAGAAAGGTAATTATTCATAGGGAGTGAAAGAGACATTGGATAAATTGTAAGGATACAGTATATATATACAGTATATATAGCCAAGAAATAATATACAAGTTTTCTAACAGCTTTGGCAA
Organism: Sitta carolinensis; assembly: GCA_032173965.1. Classification (NCBI taxonomy): domain Eukaryota; kingdom Metazoa; phylum Chordata; class Aves; order Passeriformes; family Sittidae; genus Sitta; species Sitta carolinensis. Next base: position 74,990,563 of record CM063313.1, read on the forward strand.
AAACAATATGAGGTTTTCTAAATTGCTGAATTTAGCTTTCTGGGAGTAGCAGAGTGGTGTATATATAGGCCTTTGGAAAAAAAAAAAGGAATACACAGACCAGTAACCTAAAGGTTGGAGGACTTACATCATGCTGACTTTCATTGTTGCAGAACTAACAGGTAAGATGGAAAGGAAGGATTTACTGCTGTGCAAAGCAGAAGCTTGAACAGAATGAATTATTTAGGATTATGCTAATGCAGGTATAAATATTCTAAACTGCCAGAAAAAAATCTGTATCATTCCATCTTCTTTATTAAATCATTCCACAGAAAGATTTAGCAATTATGGTGGAGAATGGTAAGCTATTGAGCATTGCAAGCTGCATTTCTCTTTCACAAAATAACTGAAAGGCTTTTACTTAAAATAGCAAATAACTGTGAGCAAGATTTCAGGAGTTGGATTTATTTTCATTGTCTTTAGTGGCATTTCAAAACTGTTCCTTCCCTACATAGTACAACTGTATTATTTATAAATATGTTCTAAGATAGTAAAACTTCCTAATTATTTGAACAAAACCCATGACAAACAAATAACCTCTGGTCTGCTGATTTACACACATTGTCAGTGTTTGTTCTAGTTTTATAAGCACTGTAGCTGATATTAAAGTTTCTCCTTACAGACAAAATCAAATCCTAGAGCCATTCTTGTTTGAACACATGTGCATTCATCCAGTACCTAGAGTAGATGCATGCAGTATAAAAAACGCAAAAGTATTTCTCAGATTTACCTGTTTTAAGAGGTCAGTGTCATTGCACTGTTCTTTGGAAAGAGGTAGAGAGACCTGTGCAGTGAGTCTGGAGTCACAGGCCTGCATTTAGCTGTAGAGTCAAATGCGCATCATTGTACACTGCCTGTCACTTGATCAAAGCTACATGTGGTAAACAATTTGTGGAATCACAGAGTCAAAGAATGACTGAAGTGTGCAGGGACCTCTGAAGGTCATCTGCTCCAACCACCCAGCTCAAGCAGGATCACATCCCAATGGCTTTTGCATATCTCCATGAATGAAGATGCTACCACCTCTCTGGGCAACCTGTGCTTAGTCATGCTTACAGGGAAAAAAGTGTTTTCTGATGCTTAGGTGGAATTTCCCCTATTTCAGTGTGTGCTCGACACCTCTGTGTCCTGTGGCTGGGCATGGAAAGAGTCTCGACCTGCCCTCTTTGCACCCTCCCTTGCAGGTGTTTATATACATTGCTGAGATCCCCTTAGTCTGCTCCTCTCCAGCATGAGCTACTCCAGCTCACTCAGCATTTCCTCATAGGAGAGAGAGATGCTTCAATGCCTCCATCATCTTGGTGATCCTTCAGGAGACTCTCTCATTGTGCCTGTGTCTGTCTTGTACTGGGGAGCACAGAGCCAGACCCAGCACTCCAGATGTAGCCTCAACCACTACTGAACAGAGGTACCAGTACTGAACCAGTACTGCAACACTCCTTCTAGTGCAGCCCAGTGTGCCATAAGCATCCTTTGCTGGAAGAGCTCATGTTGGTGCATGTTCAGCCCTTGGTGTCTAGCAGGAGCCCCAGAGCCTTTCCTGACAAACTGATTCCCAGCTGGGTATTCCCAGCCCCTGCTGGTGCCTGGGGTTGTTCCTCCCCAGCTACAGGACTTGGCTCTTCCCATGCTGAACTACTTAAGGCTCCTATCAGCCCCTTTCTCCAGCCTGTCCGTGTCCCTGGGGATGGCACCACGACCCTCTGGTGTCTCAGCACCCCGGTCCCAGCTTGGTGTCCCCAGCTCGGTGCACCCAGCCCGGTGCACCATCGCTGTCACCATCACTGTCACCATCACTGTCACCTTCGCTGTCACCATCGCTGTGTCACCATCGCTGTGTCACCATCGCTGTCACCATCACTGTGTCACCATCACTGTGTCACCATCGCTGTCACCATCGCTGTGTCACCATCACTGTCACCATCACTGTCACCTTCGCTGTCACCATCACTGTGTCACCATCGCTGTGTCAGCATCGCTGTGTCAGCATCGCTGTGCACCATCGCTGTCACCATCGCTGTGTCACCATTGCTGTGTCACCATTGCTGTGTCACCATCGCTGTCACCATCGCTGTGTCACCATCACTGTCACCTTCGCTGTCACCATCACTGTGTCACCATCACTGTCACCATCACTGTCACCATCACTGTGTCACCATCGCTGTGTCACCATCGCTGTGTCACCATCGCTGTCACCATCGCTGTCACCATCGCTGTGTCACCATTGCTGTGTCACCATCGCTGTGTCACCATCACTGTCACCATCACTGTGTCACCATCGCTGTCACCATCGCTGTGTCACCATCGCTGTCACCATCACTGTCACCATCGCTGTGTCACCATCGCTGTGTCACCATCACTGTCACCTTCGCTGTCACCATCACTGTGTCCCATCACGTCACATCACTGTCACCATCACTGTCACCATCACTGTCACCATCACTGTCACCATCACTGTGTCACCATCGCTGTCACCATCGCTGTGTCACATACCATCGCTGTCACCATCGCTGTCACCATCCTGTGTCACCATCACTGTCACGTCACCATCACTGGTCACCATCTCACCTGTGTCCACCATTCACCTGCTGTCACCATCAGCTTTTCATCACCCTTCACCATCGTGTCACCTTTTATCACTGTCACCATCACTGTCACCATTCGCTGTCACCATCACTGTGTCATCATCGCTGTGTCACCATCGCTGTGTCACCATCACTGTCACCATCACTGTCACCATCGTTAAGGGGGCATCTGCGCCTCATCCACAATGTTAATGACAGTGTGACGCAGGACTGGGACAAGGACTCGCCCTGGAGCTCCACTATGACTTTGTGCTATTCATCACCGCTCTTCAGGGCTCACTGTCTAGCCTCAGTTTTCAATCTATCTCCCTGTCTAGCCCATAAATTCAAAGGTGCCTTTGTGAGGATGTTATAGTGAAATCCCCTAACATACCAGGCCACTCATCTCATTGAAGAAGTTTCTCATATTGGTCAAGCATGACTTGCTCTTTCTGCTTACTCCTAATGACTTCCTTGTATTTCAAGTGCCTGGGATTTGTTTCCAGCATTAGGTGCTCCATCACCTTCTGGATCAAGGCGATGCTGACCAGCCTGCAGTACCCTGGGTGCTCTGTCTTGAAGATAGGAGTGACATTTGCTTTACTCCTGTCTTCAGGTACTCCTCCCAGTAGTCAAATGATATATGAAAGATTATTGGGAATGGTGTGATAGTGACATCAGGCCATCATTTCAGCACTCACAGGTGCATCAGAGCCCCTGGACTTAAATAAGTCTAGTGTGCTTAAGTATTCTCTGACCAGGTCCTCTTCCACCAAGGGAACATCTTCCTTGTTACTGCCTTCCTCACTGATCCCTGGAGCTTGGGATGCCTGAAGGCCAGTCTAGATGGTAGAGGCTGAGATGAAGAAAGCATTCAGTACCTCAGCCTTGTCCCTTTCCTGTGTTGCTGAGTTGCTCAGTGCCTCATTCAGCACTCATTTTTTTCAAGGCTTCCTTTTGTCCTCTGCATAGTTAGAGAAGCCCTGCTTGTTTTCTTTGACACCCCTGGCCAGATTCAATCCCTTCTGGGCTTTGTCTTTCTTAACTTCATCCCCGGAGGCTCAGTTTTTTGGTATTCCTCCCATTACCTGATTTTGTGTTTTTGTCCAGGAGCTCCTTGTTCATAAAATCCTCCTGGGATTTTTCCCAACTTCCTACTCATTGGGAAATTGTCTTCACTGCTGTGAGTTCACCTCCATGGTTCAGGGTATTGATAATATGCCTGAATAGCCACTTACCTGTGACTTTTGAATGATTAGCTGCCAGTTTACTTAGCTGATTGTCCATTCTCTTGCTCATTACCAAGACAGAGAACTCATTGGCTGATGGCAGCAGAGAGGTGTGGAATCTATTGCCTTTCTAAGCAAACCAGAAGAGAAAGGGAGTTGAGATAAGCTGGAAAGATACAAAAGTTAAGAAAATAGGGAGGAAAAAATAATTACTAAAGTGCAAATGGGGAGGGACATCCCTAAAGAGACAAAAAAGGGAACAAATGTAAGAATAAAAGTTGATATATCTTCAAAAACAGCAAAGAAATTTACTCCCACCTTAATTTTTGTTATCAATTTCCTCACTGCGGGAAAATAAGGAAATGCAACGGAAAACCAGAGGGTAGTTACTTCCTAAGATACAGGAAAGAAATATATGTGAGTTGCTGCTGTTAGGGGTGAGCAGCTAACTGACACTTCAGCATGCCCAGCTTAAAAGTAGCTGGTGCCCGAGCTTTAATTAGTTTCATAATTATCCCTCATGTATAGGTTTTGTATTGAAGATGTTCCTCATAATGCCTTGAAAGTCTTTCTAAATGAAATGGTCTTGAACTTTGCTCTAATCTTTTTAGATATGTCAATATGCATTTAGTTTTCACTACTAAAAGTTTTTTGTTTTGTGTACCAGGTTACCGAATGTCTGCACCACAAAAATGTCCAGAAGACATATATAAAATAATGCAGAGATGCTGGGACTACAAGCCAGAAAACCGGCCAAAATTCAGTGAGATTCAGAAAGAGCTGTCTTCAATCAAAAAGAAAGTGACATAGTGATGAAGAAGTGCCAAACTGAATGTCTGGGACTTTATTTTCCAGTGAAGTAATTGTTTCCCTCAAACACTATGCATTTATACAGCATTTTTTGCAATATTCTTCTTGGATTACTTTGAAATTAACCGGTGTGCCATCTTGAATGGTGTCTACACCTTCATTAAAGATATATACTGCAAAATGCTATATATCCAGTCACAGTAGTACTGTAATTTAGGTTACATGTACATAGGAAAGCACATACTATAAATTTAAGGGACTGTGGCTTCTATCTGTTTTACAGCAAGTAACAGCTAGTGACATTTTTCAGAGGTATTCTACTTTAAGCTGTGCTCTCACTCTGCTATCCCTGTCCTGTATGTCAGCATATTAATGAGGGGATTGTCATACATATTGGCCTTAAAATGAAGACAGTTTTGACAAGTATTTCAACAAGAAGCTTTATTTTTTTCTTTTTAATTCTTTCTAAGTCTGATATATTTAGGTGATACTCCATTTTAAGCATGAAGCTCAGTTAGATTCTGAATGCAAACATGCTTCCTTTTGGTGTTGTTACTTGTAGTAATTACTTGTAGTAATTACTTGTGCATTTATTACCATACAATAGAAATACTTCTGACTTTTTATGTGATCTACTTAAATCACCCTTTTTTTTCCTTCAATGCCATCAGAATTCAGTAATATTTTTTCTATGGTGACCTATGTTTATTTTAGAAGAAAACCAAACCATATAAAGTCTTGACTGCACATACTAAGAAATACTGCAAACTATCTGCCTTCCAAAAAACATGTGAAAGTAGTAGGCCAAGAAAAAGGTTTATTAATGATAGCAGCAGGTAACAAATGTCATTGATCTAAGAGGAACTAAAGAATGTCTTGCTAGATTTGCTTTTGACCCTGATTTTTCTCCCTAAATTGGTAAAAATTCTCAGAATGCAGCTGAATCATGCAAAAGTTTATTCTGAACAAAAGAACATTTCATGCATAGTGTCCAAAGGAAAATACTACTTCTGTATGGCATGAGGAAGTTGTTCAAACAACCAAAAGGAAAGAAGTATGTTTAAAGCCTCTGACAGGGAACAGCAGAGTAGAAATACTAACCTTCTATTTTTCTTACATTATTGCAATCAAATATCAAAAGACTGGGGATAAACAAGGTTTAAATGCACCAAGAATATAAACCTTGTGTTTGTATATATATACATATAAATATATATTAAAAAAAAAAGCCAGAAAGAATAAAAACTTACTAAATAGGGGAGGGAGGAAGTGCACCATTTGTTACTTTGACTCTGGGTCCTCTTTGCGGCTGGAATTGTTTTCTAGGGTTCTGCATAGAAATAGGAACAAGTTACCGTATCCCTGTCTGAGTTCCAGCATTAAGGTGCTTAAAATATTTCTAGAAATTTACTAAAACGTTCAGATCAAGGGATACCAGTTGCTGCTAATGCAAGTAAGAAACAGGGATTGTAAGTAACACAGCATCTGGAATGTTAATTAGCCGTATATTTTAGTGTTACAGTGGGATTGATACGTAGTGAAGTCAGTGGCTACATTACATTTTTATTTCAGATAGGGTGGCTTTTCTATTGTCCACATCATCTTTTGCTCTCAAAAGTATATTTACAGTAGTGGTGAGTGGTGGTTTAGGGCTATGTGTGACCAAAATATTTGTAGTCTAGAAGAATTTGTCTGTTACATAGGAATTAGTATCCAGCTACAACAGCGAATTGTTGTGTGGGAGCACATCACCTGCATTTGAGGTGGTACTGTCAGTATCCAGCTGTAAGGAAGGGTAAGTGCTTCTTGCATTTTGTTAAGTGATTTTTTTTCTTGGAGATAAGGAAGTGTATATATACACATACCCATGAAAGTGTAGTGCTTGGAAAACTTGGCGGCATAAATTAAAACTTCATTGTAAGTGTACTGGATATATTTACTTAGTTCTGTACTTCAAGTAGCCCAGAGATATTTTTCAAGAGGAATAGGAAACGTTCTTGTTAGTTTGTATGCTTCTAAGTAGTACACAGAGTCTGTGCCTTAATTTGCTAGTATGCTAATGCAAGTGCAAGTGTACTAAGATTTAAGAAATGTTTCACAATCATTTGGGAAAATCTGAAATTCATCCAACCGCATTTCCTTACATATGCATTCCGGAAGCCTGCAAGTAAGGATAACAGTGTCAGCGTTCTTAGCTTTTCTGAAGAGTTAATATTCTTTTGTTAGAGAGATGGACTGTTTCTTTGCCATGTGCCCTCGACAGCAAGAAATACTGCTTTATTCAGATAAAATAAAATACTGTTTAATTTGTCATAAATTAACCAGTCACCATCTTGACTCTCAAAGAAGGATAAAAACAGTACTAACATTTTATTCTGAAGTAGTTAACTCCATACATATATATTACACCTCTGTTTAAATTTAAAGTCTTTTTAAAACAGGGGATTTCTACAGCATTAGGAAAATTTTTCACTATTACTGAAGTAGGCACCAGTTCAGTTGAAAACTAGTAATACTTTAGAAGAATACCAGAATGGCTTTATAGATATAGAATAAATTTCAATTTTTCAGGTACATGTCTTTTCAATAATTTAAAATTTTGTATCATTAATTTAACAGTTTGTGGCAGAATTTGTTCACCATGTCTGACTTGTAATTGTTGAAACCATTCAATTTAGGAAGTGGAATCCATACCTATAGATACTATAGGCTTCTGAGAGGAAGCAGTCACAGCCAAGCCTGCCATGCCATGAAATGTAAAAGAAAATGGCCCTAAAGAAGCAAAGCTGCAATATTTTCTCTCCATGGTGTTTCGATGACTTAATCTTGCCAGGTTAATCTTATGAGATCCTGGTCATTTGGCTCATGTACTGTGTTTATCATATAGAATTTACAAAGAAGTTAGGCTTAGGTCTCTTTTGCAAGCATGGATTTCAGGTTAGGTTGTTACACTGGCACTGTAACAATCAGAGGGACCCTGAGGGAATCCTGAATTATTTTACATTCAGCAGGTTATCTCTTATTTTCATATTTTTATTAGGAATTGCGTTCATTATTTTAAGAAAATTGCTCTGATGGCAAAAAGTGCATTCTTAGTTAGTTTTTAGTAGAAAATAAGTGCATATTATCTTCCAAGTCCAGTCATCAGTGAAATCATAAGGTTTTCTAAGCTTCCTTATTTTATGAAAAGTAAAACATGGAAAAGTATCTTGTCTGGAAACAAACCTTGCTTCAGTAAAGGGTGATGTTGTACAGTTAGCATTCCACAAAGGCAATAGCTTTGAAATGTATATTTTCATTAGTTTCTGTGAAAACAAAAGAACGAGTTTTCCATTTATCAACTGCAGTTATATTGCATTTCATCTTAACAAAAATATGTCTTTTTGCATAAAACTTTTTTGGAAAATGTTATTGGGAAGTGCATCACCAGAAGGCCATCAATGAGAGCTGCAGCTAGTAAAGCCCATTCTTACTGACAGGAAAGAGAAAACTGGTTAAGGAAATATCAGGCTATTACTTCATACTTAAGTATTTTTTCATTCATGTCACTGACCACCTGTTATGTTTACTTAAATCCTACAAGCACATCATTAAAATTGACTATGAAGTTACCAATTTGTTATCTCTTTATAACTATTTTGTTACCCTTTTTGCATTGTAAAGGTAAAAAAAGAAGAAAAAACCCCCACATTTTTCTGAGGTTTCAGTGTAACGAAGTCACAGAAGCATTTACAAATGTCTCCCCTCCAATTTTCTCAGACGTGCAGCTGCACAAATATTAACAACTGTGATTGATTAATATTGATTAAATACTTGCCCCATTTCCAATATTCTTGCTGTCATATCCTCTAAATGTCAGTGCTACTCTCAGACTTGATGGAGTGCAGTATTTGAGGACGTAAGCTAGTGTGTAAATATTGTCATCAAACATGGTATTCAGCAGTTCTGAAAATAATTGATTGTCACAAATAATAACTCATTATAAAGATTAAATACAGAGAAAGAAGCTGAGAGAGTCCACTTTCTGTAACAGCTGTCCTGTTTGTAGGCACTAGAAATATTTGTTTTTGCTGTGCACTTGGATTTGTAACATTTTTATGGCTAAGCATAAAATAGTTTACTATTAAAGGAAGAGTTTACCAATTAATTTTTTTCCCTTAAAGCACAAAAGGACTTCAGATGTTGCTGGAAGCTTTCTTCCTAGGCAAGTCAGGGAAGAGTACCCCTGCTACCAATGAAGTTATGCATTCTTTTCCTTTTGGAATGGTTTTCATGCAGTCCTTCACTTCCAGTAATACAGGACCTCAATTAGTAATTAAAAGGTACATGGCAAGTACAGGGCAAGTCCTGTATTCCTGAAGTTCCAAACAATCATGAGGTTTTAAGAGATCTGGTCAATTTGAAATACCAGCTCTATTAAAAATGTTTCTTTCCAGTTTCCTTCTGCAGATATACTGAAAAACAAAAACAAAAAAGCAGTCCTTAATCATCAGCAACAACTTACTAGGAAAGTGAATCAACCTCAGGAGGCTATCAAGTTTTTCTAAAAGTAACTATTCCCTGGGGTAGCTTCCCATTATAAACAAATAAAGTTTAAAGGTGAAAATCTCTAAGTGGAAATGGAAGAATCTTTCACTTGTCACATTGTGAACAGTCAAGTATTACTAGTATTTCTTTCCTCAAAATGGTACTGAATTGTGATTTCCAGCTCCTACATGCACTGCAGAATTGCTTATTAATGTGTTATTAATACCCAACTTTACTTTGCCGAGACCTGCAGTTTCAAAGAAGGGAAGATTCTCTCATTGAAAAGTCCAGCAAGATGTGCCTGGGTAGCTCTGATATTTTTACGTATTTTCACATTCAGTTATCAGAGTCATTGTGTTCATTATGCTAAGTACCACATAGAACAGGAGCTGGAAGCCCCTGTCTTTAAACTTTCACAGTTTCAACCGTAGAATCCAACTTGATTTTGCTTCTCTGTCAAATAAGCAAAAGAAATTTCTGTATTTCAGCCTTAACTACTACTCTATAAAACAGAAAGGTTCAGAGATGTATTTACTGTTCTCTCCCAGGGAATACTACCTCAACCAACAACTGTTAGTTACCATTATGTGCCCTTCTCTTTGATACAAAATTTCAACTGGTATATATGTTCAGGTACAGGACTTGTGTGTTAGAGTTCTGAGTTGTTTCCTTTTCAGGCAGTTGTATATTATTGTCTGTTTCAGAGAGCACCATTTGCTCAGGCATCATCTAGGCATGACTTAAATTAGAATTTTCAGGTGGTTTATGTGGGAGCAGGGGTGTAATATAAAAGACTAATTAGGTCACTAGCTACAAATATTGTTTTGCAGGTGTTTGAGATAGCTATGGAAGGGTAGTTCATTTAGAGATCTCAGATCCCTGTGCCTTGTCCAAACAAAAATCTTTAGTCATCCTTTGAAAAATGGATAAATAGAACTCTAAAATCTAGTTGACTGAGATCATAAATTGAAAATGCAAAAGAGCCATGAACTAGATTTAGATTATTTCTTCCTCTGTTTCCCAGAGTGGAACACCTTGTAAATGCAACTTGAGTTAATTGATTTATTGTTTATAGATAAATACAGCCTCTGAAGCAATACAGTAACCTAGGATTCACACTGAGGAGAGAACACTTGGAAAAAATCCTGAATTGCTACTATTTGGAACTGTCATGTACCTTTAGAAACACAATGTTTATAGATAAGTACTTAAGTTGTGTGAATACAGTAGGTGAGCCAGACATTGAAACCCTTCATCAATATAAGGCAATTAGGCATTTTAAAAGAAAAATCAGATCAGTGATTCCCTCTGCATTACAGGTGTTGAAAGTATCAGCCAGAACTTTCCATTACTAAAAAAAAGATGCACAGTACTCTTTACAGTCAGTTCAGTCTTTCCCAACATAGGAAGAATTCCATCATTGTTACATGCAACTAATAATACAAAACTCTTGGATTACTGATATATAAACAATTGACTCTGAGCTGTTGCTTAAATTCACAAAGAATCTTTCTGCTCTTTAAAGCTGAGCTCTGCTGTAATAATCTGTACTGTTGCATCTCCCAAATATTTCCTATTACCTAATTCTGAAGGCTCAATGTACCACAGATGGTGCCCTTTCACTTATCAAAAGTTAGCCTGGTGACAGAAAAGTCCAAATACACTCCTGTTTTTGTTTAATTTGGAAATACTGTGGTGATGTTATACTTTGATTACACTAGGGCAATGTGCTTGTATGAAAATGGAAGTAACCATGAGTCAAAGTGAAGCACATTGTTCAAATCATTTTTAATGGAATTGCAGACCCTAGCTATATCACTAATTGTCCACATCATAAAATACATCAGAGAAACAACATGCATGACTGTCTGATTTACAATACAAAACATTCTGCTCCACATAGGGAGAATTATAAAGCTAAATATGCTCCTTGACATTTTGCTGTCAGGTCAAATTGGAACAGTATCTTCAAAATTAACAGCAGTGACTTAAATTCTACCTAAGCCTTGTTGTGAGTTTCTTTCTTCTTAACAGACCTTTTCAGATAGTGCTAATTTTCCTCATTTTGCTTTCAGAAATTTGAATTCACTGTGTCATACATTTATTTATAGTGATAATTATACACACCCCCTCTCACTATGAAGTGCTGAGACCTGCAATTCCAGAAGATAAGCATTATTGTTATGTACAGGGAACTGATCTTGCACTGGGTTTCAATTGAAATGTCTGTTTACATGTCTGTTTCCAGTGTTAATTGTACCATTACCGTAAATCACAAGTTGTTTTTTCCATCGAACTTCCCACTTAATTTTCACTAAAATGCTGAAAACATGTAATAGGAAAAAAAAAAATGGCATAGATTCATCACACAGGACAGAAAAGGCAGGCAGACTCCTACAGAGAAATATTGAGGAGTGAAAGCCAACATTAAACACCTGCTTTGTACCTTCTGTTAAAGGACTTCTAGGGGTGAAACTTGGGCTTGGGTCGTAGGACTGCTGATTTCAAAATTGCATGTGTTGCTTTTCTTTTGTGTAACTGTTGGCAGCTGGGGATGGAGCAGGGGTATTGGGGAAGGTGGGAAATTCGCATCACTGGCCTGCCATCACAAGCCAGACTTGTCACCAGTGGCCTCGTGTGGGCACAGATGCCATTTGCAGATGTCTTTAGGTATCTGTTCAGTGCTCAGTTTTGTGCCAAAATATCCACCAGCAGTATCAGGTAAAGCACCTTTTATGCTCTTTGTTGTTTAAAAATAATATATTTGTGAAACAGATCGATAATATGTAACACTGGAAATGGATCCTTCTTCCCTAAAGTACATGTAAAATAAAATAAATAAAAGAAACCTCATTTGTGAATTTATCTGGCTTTTAGTCAAGTCTGAAAATGATAACTATGTTATACAGTTTCTGGTTATCAGTCCTTTTTAATTTTAAATAGATCTGCATTTTAACTTTATTTATTTGCCAATTTTTTATATACTTTAAAGTTACTACTTTAGAACTCAAGCTTTTTATTTTCCTAGGCTGTTAAATAACAGATTTTTCAGTATTCTTGTAAACGGCAGACCTTTTTTGAATAGTCCTTTGTCTTCTCCTTTGGACCAGTTACCACTAATGAGTCTGCAGTCCCCTTTTTACTGTACTCTTCCAATAAATGTAAAATATTTGTATCAAGCTGTTTATCATTTTATTCGATATTTACATGTTGTGTTTCTTCATTTGCTTCTGTAATCAAGTGGAAGACCAACTCTAGTAACATTGCCTTTGGGAATAGATACAATTCAAAATACTCTGTTTCACACAGCAGGGGGAGACCCAATTTTATTTATTTATTTTTATTTTTTACATTTCTGGAGATAATCTCTGTATGATTCTCTCTCAGAATTTGGAATTACTTTTGTTTACCTTTTGCATATCGGAAGATATTGTAGCAAGGAGGCAAGGAGTAACCTAGAGGACAGAAGGGAAAAGCGATGTTGAAATGGGCTGAGAACTTTATTATGAGAACATTATTATGCCTTAAAAATATAAACTAATGTTTTGAGATCCTGTGGGTAATACAAAGTATGAATGAATATTTGAAGAACTTCTTCCACTGCCTAATGCTCCCTGCAGATGCACCTTGTTTGGAGACCCAAAACCAGGTAGGAAGATGGGATTTTGGGTACGTTCACCTCACACGGTGGTGTTAAGCACTCTCTACACTGTCACAGAACTGGGATATGCAAGTCTTAAGTGCCTGACTGAAGAAGGAGTTTATAGCACGTAAGGCAATTTACAGCTCTGGTTCCTAAGTGGGACAGAGGTTCCTGGGGTTTGTGTCAATTTTTTTTCTGAGAGAATACGGTCATTCCCTTTTACAAACTCTTTGAGGCATTTTCCCTAGCATCTCCCAGTAATTATGGATGGATGAGGTAAAAGTCCAAGGCTCATTCCCTGAATTTCCCAGTGTGTGTTGGAACAGAAGACAGCATGGCATGGGATTGCACACAATTCTCGTACAGTTCTGCTGAGATTAATTTATTAGCAGGATAATTTTAGAAAAGGTTACTGCAGCTAAATCTGTTCCACTCAGTGATGCCTGGCCTCCAAATAATAGAAATACATTGTTGGAAAACCTGCAGCTGCCAAACACTGAGCAGCACAGGGTGATCAGTTTTCCTCATTTGAAGTGTCACAGCAGTGAAATAGACATGAGGCTAAAGAAAGGATCCTTGGAGGAGATCAGGGCCTTTGAACAGTCCTACATTTTCTGCAGTTTAGAAGTTAAAAGACTTGCTGTTGGAAAGATTTAGTTGATTAAGACTTCTCACAAGTCTGAGAAGGACACTGTGTCCCAAAGGACACTGGTGCACAAGGACTACTTTAAACAGCAGATCACAGCATTTCCATATTCTTGAGATGCCAAATTTAGCCGTGCAGGCACACCTTATCCTCCTGCAGTAAGAAAATGCTCCAAGGTAGAGACTCCCCAACTCCCAGGTGACCATAATACCTCATTTTGTATTTCAGTTCAGATTCTTCACTTGGGACTTCTTATGCCTTACTGACTTGTGAGCCCTAACTTTGCAGTTACCGTACAGCTGGCAAAACTCTACACAGATGACATTTGGGCACAGAAGTTTTGATCCTGGATAGCAGTGCTTTTTAGGGTTCTTTTTCTAGACAGACAGCATTTGCATGACAAAGCTGGATCAGTTCTTTTTCTCCCTTTTAGATCCAAATACTGTGCATGCAAAGATGTTTTGATACTTGGATACAAATCCTCTCTTGATGTTTGACAGAAATACCATTTCTGTTAAATTGGTAATTGGAGGGAAAAATTAATCTTGCTCAGAGACACAGAAGAGGCTCACATCTGAAGATTCCTAGCAGAAGAATGTGCCTGCCTTCAGTCTGATGATGTAGGGAATTTGTGAAAAAGCAGGGAGGCAGAGAGTTATTTTGGGGAGTGGGTTTTTTCTTTTACAGCATATTCAATTTAGAGGTGCACTGAGTCTGCTGGTTTCCATAAATGTTCTCCTGGATCCCTATGTTTCCACCATCTCGACACTGGAAGCTTAACTTAGCCAAGGACCACAGAGGGATCAAAAGCCAAGTATTGCCATATTTAAGATTTTTGGTAGATCTACACGCTAAAAATAGGTTTGAGGAAATCTGCAATAAGATGCACTTGCTCACTGTGGAGAAAAAGGGCCATTACAGATGACTGAGTATGAACTTTCACCCGTGCCAGAATTTTCTGATAAGCTTTCGATGTGAAAACAGTTTGAAGGATTGTCTCCATCACACTCTGCAGCTACTGTTCAGTTCTCCTTGAACTCAAGTTCCAGCCATAACGAAATGTAAAAATACAGTAACCTCTCTGATACGGTCTGGATTACGGCTGTACACTTTACACCTCAAGGGACATGATACAGGTAACCACAGAAAATACCCAAGTCACTGACACATGCACATATCACTAACACTGCAACACACAGAGTTCTTCTTTGATGCAATTTCATCAGTATTCATCTCCTCCTCCATCACCCTCCCTTCCTTGCAGGTCTGCTACTCTAAAAGAACTGCTGCTAAACAGCGTGCAGAAATGCATCAGGACTAAAGAAATAGCTCTGTCTTAAGAATACAGAATAATGAGACACTATTTTTCTAATAACTAAGCTCCAATAGCTTTCAATGACCTAATCTGCTGAAAAAGAAGTCAGGAGAGAGTAAAAACAAGCTACTAGCTAGCTTAGAATCCTCAAAGGAAAAGGCTGGCATTTGACCACACTGTAATGGAAAGAAGCATGTATCTTTAAGAGAGATTTCCATGGATTAATTCTCTGACAGCTGAAAGAAGTGAGATTGCATTAATGGCACCTGGAGTATATTGAAATATTCTGCTTTCTATCTTAAAAGCTTGCAATGCCAAGTGCAATTCACTAAAGAGAAAATACAGAGAAGGGTTAGTAGGATAATTCAGTTGCTAAAATTTAGTCTGCAGTCAGTAGCTGTGAAAGCCCATCCTGTTAATATTAAGACATGGAGTCACAGCCCCTATAAAGTCAGAAAAACACATATTAAGCCCTTACCCCCATGGGTCCTAAAGACCTTCACTCAACTAAACCTACAGCCCTGTGCATTCGAAAATCCTTTCCACTACTCTATTGCCCTGAGCCTGAAATGAAAGTAAAGCAGTGACCTAGATCTAGCTAAATATAATTAGAGTACCTTGAAACATGATGGAGCTAGACAGCTCCATTTCACTCACAACTATGGACCCAGAGGGTGAGGCATCTGAAGAGGGGTCATTTTTGAGCTATGCATCAAGATTTACAGAGAGATACCTTGACTTTCTTCTTTCCCCCAGACTCCACTTCAGGTGGACTGGGCCCAGGAGCTTTGTCAAGGTCTGTCAAGCTTAGGATGCCTTTTTATTTTTTATATTTTTTCCTCTGAGCAACAATATTTAAGCAGGAAAACTATGAAAAAAGCCTCCCTAGTCCGTGTGCACACCCAGCCTGATCACTTCTGGGGTGGTGTGAGAGGCAGGAAAGCCCTTGGCTCCGTGGAAGCCTGGGTGGAAGCTCGGCAATAATTAAAACACCCCTGCTCTATCAACACTGTTTTCACCACAAATACAAAACACAGCTACTGTGAAGAAAATTACCTCTCTTCCAGCCAAAACCAGCACAAGAGAGCACACAGAGAAATTTTTGGTCTGAGGGAATGCTCATGCATCCCCTAAGGGTGCAGCTCACAGCAGCAGTCACACTTCACACTCTGACCCCACAAGCCTGAAACTGTCCCTTGGGAAAGAGCTGCAGATGTGCTGGCTGAAAGCAGCAGGTGGCCAGGTCTGATCCTCCGGCATGGGGCAGGGAGGGATAAGATAAAATAAGCAACCTGTAGGTGTTTACATCAGTCACTGGAGCACCTCCTCCAGCCCTATGAAGACTGTATTTTCACAACAGGGAGGAGCAGAGAGAAAAGCCCTTGCCCAACAGTTGTGGCTTTTAGGACTGCAGGGAAACAGTCTTGGAACAAAGTAAATTGCCTCCCCACAGACCCAGTTCCAGCTCTGGCTACTGAATTGGGTAAAGATCCATTTTGGGGCTCACAGACATGCTTAATCCAGAATTGTGGGAGACACTTGGCAAAGCACAGAGGTGACACCAGATCTCTCCCCCAGAGGGTTCAATCTGCCCCTTCAAAAGCAGAGTCTATGCCAACAGCTGTCCTGAACCTTGCCAGCTCCAGCATCCTGCATCCTTCCACAGGCCTGACCCTCCTCTGAGCTGAAAATACCACTTAGAGCTGTTCCTGAAAGCCAGAACTCCAGATGACTTTGAAAAGCATAAACAACATATGCCACTGTCTGTCACTCAGGGATTATTAGGTTTATAGCTATAACTCCTCTAATTACAAAATCACTGTGAAATACGATGTTTAAGTGAATTTAAAACTAGGAAATGGGAAAACCCATGCAGCCTTTTAATTTTTCTGCAGTTTCTTCATGATCCACTTATAAGCAGTATCTGTGCTACATTCTGATGTTCACCTACACTGGTATAGGAGAGCTTTTGTTGAGGGGAGGGTGATCAGTTCTTTAAGGATAAGTTTCAGGGAAAAAAGCTGTGCCAGAAAATTGCAGAAAAGTCAAAGTTCATGAAAAGTCCAAGTTTTCTGCCCAACTATTTGATATACAGAGTGAATACTAAATTGGTAGATCTTTTCATACAGTGTTATCATCCCCAATGCTCCTTCCTCTTTCTGTTTCACTTTTCACAGAGAAAATGGTGAAGTCAGATTAAAGCAACAGAATCTAAGAACCAATATGCTATTATTTGAACCACGCACCTGATTATTATGGGGGGGAAAATTTAAAGCAGATAAATTCTTATCTTTTTTTACAATAAAAGTAGCCTTCAATTTCCAAGACATCTTGGGGTACTCCTGCTGTGAGGTCAAGGGCAGCTTTTTTGCCAAAACACATTCTCCTGAAACTTTTTGAAGCAAGCAAAATCTGACAAACATCAAAAATCAGAACATAGCCTATCTTTCTTTTATTCCTTGTTATTATAATATTCTTCAACCACAAGGATATCAAAGACTTTGGTGGCAATGGATGCAATTTAGCTGCTCCCTAGAGATGGCTTTAGAGAATGCATAATCAATTTTATAAATGAGCAGCTGGCCTGCACAGCAAGGTGCACTCTGCATTTCACCAAAATGAATAATGAATTGCATATACTCTGCATTAAGAAGATTGGCTTTCCTCTTAGAAAATGGTACCACTAAGTCTTGTTTGTTTCACTTGTTGAAAGAAAAACTAATGCCTAGCTGTTGCTTAGCAAACCCAACATTTTTGTGTGGCAGCCATGGCCAAGACCACCAGAGAGTGCACGTGATGGGTCAGGCACCCAGATCAGCAGCTTGAGAATGTCAGTCTGCCCAGACCCTGTGGATCCTTCACTGGAGACAGCTTTCAGTAAGCCTGAGGTTCAGCCTTGGACATTATCTTCTGCTGGCCCAACAAACTGATAATGTTACCTAAATGTCAAGTATTTATTTTTATATTGAACAAAAATATTTCATTGCAGAAGCAGAAAAACATTTTCCAATGCCACATCTATTTCTCTCAAACTTAGTGATCTCTGTGATCCAAGATAAAAGTTTGCTCAAGCCCAAGGGCATTTTGTTGACTTTCCACTGGCCTTTAAGTCTATAATATGATTTCTCAGGTCCCTGTGTGGAAATGATTTGTGACTCTCATATTCCCATTGAGAATAACCCATCCATTACATAGCCTCCAGCAAAAGCTGCACACGTCTTTTGAGGTCAGGATAGGCTACTGTAATGCTTCAAATGGGCAGGCATGACAGGCCTGCAGCTCCTCACAAGGCATGGAAAGCAAGCAGGAAGGAAAGCAACAGAATGTGGAAAGTAAGAAACAGAGCACCCACCATCTTTACAGGGGCACATTCATACTCAGATGTATGTTTTTTCCTGACAAGACCATCTCTGAATAAATCTGACTTCAGCTGCCCTACTCCAGCCCCTAGGAAATGTCCTTTCAACACCAAGCCTTTCCTGAAATTCCTAGGTGTGCCTGATTAAGATTTCACTGGCACTTACATTTTAATTTCTTATTACCAGACATACTTCTAAGACAGCAAGAAGGGAACGAGACTGTCATCACTGCTAGGAGCTGTCCCCGAGACGTCTGTGGGTTGGGCTTTTTCTGATTGTGTTGGTGTTTCAAGAGAGAGTCGTGGCAAGAGTGATGGAAGCTATGCAGGCTATATTCAGCAGCAACATAAGCCAGGAGAAAAAGTACACCTGTGGGAGCACACAGGAATGTGCTAGGCCTCGTGTTCCATGTGTGCTGCAGGAGTTCAGCACACAGCACCAGGCCCCATGACATCCCTGTGGGCCTGCTCTGTCCCTGCATTTTTTAATGACTTGAGAAAAAACTCTCTCCGCGCAGGTTTTAATATTTAACTGCTTTTTTGGACACTTCAAGCTTCTGATGCTAGAGAGATGCAAAATTAAATGCAACATCCAACGGTCCCATTGCATCACTGCTCATATGGTGACTTCCCTCTTTTCACTACATGGAACACAATAAACTCAGTCCAGGCTTGAAGCATCACAACTTTCTATGAACCAAAAAAGACCATGCGGAGACCTTGGCATCTAAGTTCTGTTTCCAACACTAAGGCCAAGGATGGAAGCACTGTATGGAATAACACACCACTGTGTGGTCTCTCAACATCCGAGCAACCATCCAGGCGTGTGATTCAGGCTCCTGGCTGTTGCCGAAGCTGGCAAGGCTCTGCTGGGACACAGAGCTTTGTGCTGCTAACGCACCAACAGCTGCAGTCCCAAGCAAGCACAGCAGCTGTTCTAGTGGCAGCTCCTAAACTGACAATGACTTTTGCTGCAACACTGCCCTCCAGCTGGCAGCCACCCCAGGTGTCCAGGCCAGGCACGGGTAAAAAGGCCTGCTTCTTAGCTCTGAACGTCCCTCCTCTTCCTCTTGCTGTTCTAGGTGTGAAGACCAGGAGCAGGGATACAAACATGGGGTTTGGCAGCTGCTCCTCTCAGGGGGCACCAGAGCTCAGTTCTGTATATCCAAGAAAATGCTTGGATCTTGTTTGCCTTGTACTGAGAGCAGCCAGGCAGCCCATCCACTTCTGCTTTCTGCTTCTTGAGTATTCAACTGTGCTTTTCTTCTGTTCTCAGATTCAACTACTGATTTTTTTTTGACATCAAGAATTCACAAAAATGTCATGAAGTACTTTCTTTCTAAATTTCTAAACAAGTTCATTATGTGACTACTAAGTAATTAGTCTTAAAATACATTTTTAAAGGCAGCTGTAGACAAGAACCAATCTGTTGCTAAACCTTGAAGATATTTCTTCATGTGGGAAGCTTGCTTTGCCTCAAAAATGCTGCCACAGCCTCGCTAGGAATGAGCCTGCTCTTTCTGTGTTCTGTCTCATTTCTAGAGAAATGCTCTATAAATCTAGGGCTGAGGAGGGCATTAATAGTGCTTCAGTGGCACTGACAATCCACATGCAGCAAGCAGACTTACCTGCACCCTCCCTTTCAACAGCAAGGTTGTTTTCCCAAGGGAGGCCAATTTATGTGTCAGAAAACACATTTCCAAGTCTTCTTCTTTTGCTGTTGTTTTTGAGAATAAACAGTACACTGCAGCATGCCAAGTGGAAAAGTGACAGGAGGCTGACATGTTGTGTGTCATTTGGATCAGGTCATGTCACAGAAACTTGGCTGTGGCAGGACTGCCAAAGGGAATGGCTCTTCAGAAAATCTGGGACTTCATGAGCTGGAAAGAGGAGATAAAGTCCTCAGAAGAAAGGACAGAAACATTAAATACAGAATATTCAATTCAATATTCTGAACAATATGTTTTCCTGTATGGTTCTTACTCCTCCCTTTAGCAAGAATTCTGGATAGATGGCACTAGTCTTTACTTCTTATTTAGGGGGAAAACCAACAAAAGCTAGTAAGAAGCATTATGCAGGACCTGAAAAGAAACACCAGTCTTACCCTCTCAGTAAAATCTTAAAAAGCTGCTCTTTCATCATTCTCTCTGACAGCTCTTGATGTCATGAACAAAAGACTACAGTCACTAGATTCTTCTCTGATTATGTAAATGTCATTATTCACGCACACAAAAAACCTAAAAATTATGATTTTTATTATTTTTTTCCATATGTTTGAGATATTTAGGGCTGTTGGTTGTTTCAAACAATAACTCTTTAATACCTATTTCTGTTTATTTGCTCATCTATGCAAATTCTGAGGAGCAAAAGGAGCTGCCAACTTTCTAAGGTTCAGATAGTTTTAAAATACAATTTTATTTTTATAAGTAGATGAAGCAGGTTATATCCAGGCAGCTTGGGCACAAATACAGCTATAAAGGAAAAGGGCTGATAGGATAAATAGCATATAAATAACAGGGGCAAGCTGAGTGTCACACAGGAGCACAGGACTATGAGCCATGGGGTGAGCTTCTTCTCAAACCAAGCTTTCATCTGTGCAGCTGGTCTGTGTTGTAGGGAGGGCAGGGCAGAGGACTGGGAAACCCACCTGTGGCACCTTTCTTTCCAAGGCAGGAGACCCATTTTGCACAAATTGCATTAAGAAGCTCATAATTAAGCACCCAATCAAACGTCCTCATTACCTGGCCTGCACATGCACTCAGCTGTACTCTACCACATTTGATAGGGGGTCTGTCCACCACTGCCTGAGCATTTAGGTGGATCTGTAGGAGATGTCTGTGGTAAAAGCTAGAGGAAAATGTTCCACCAATGTGAAAAAACATGAACACTGCAATAAGGACCTGCATACCATCTCTTCAAGATGTCATCTTGACGCTTTGTTAATATTTAGGGCTTTTTCTCAAAGGTCTGCCTGTATCCACCACCAAATATTTTCCTTCTCAATCAGCAGGAGTTCTGTGCTGCAAGTACTAGTTAATATTTTGTTAGAGGTTTCTGGTAGGATACTGGGCACATGCTTTGTTATTGTTGTTGGGTTTTTGGTTTTTACATATTTTTTAAAGAAGGTAGTCACCAATGCACATGATTATGAGCAAAATGAAACTGAAGTGTATTGAGTTGTAGTCCTATTAGTATAGGACTATTAGTTACCTATTAGTAAATATGTTCTTTTATACTTTACCTAATAAAAATGAAATGTTTTTCAATAAGAAATAGGACCAACTCTCATGTAAGTCAGCAAGTATTGCTTATGAATTAGCATATTATTCAAAAATTCAGTGCAATCCTCACAGCTGGTCTTCAAACAGAGGGCGAATAAAACCAATGCATTTTTTGCTAGATGAAAAACCCATCAGCAGAGCTCTTGTTAGAGCCACAATCACAAAAGGCACACTTGACAAACTGCATCCTAACTGTTCTGCCCAAGGAATTTACAGCTGGTTTCTGTGCAAACATTATTCAGTCAGGCATTTTCTTCTGTTGTCATCCTGTAGGCAAGCACAGCCATGGGGGAGAGGGGCCCAGGGGTGTTACAGCTATTACCTTCCCTTCCCATAATTATTACTTTGCCCCTTGTCACTGCAAACACATTGGATTTCCTTGCTATTGATTACACAGTAGGTGATATAACAAAGGCATTTCATTGCTGGGTGTGAGGCCTGTCGCTGCTGCAACAGAAAAGGAAGTTTCCTGAGGGTAGGTGCTGGTGGGGTTGCAGAGCACAGGTCCCCAGAGATCACCCCTGCCCAAAGCCTGCAATAGAACAAGTCTGGAAGCACCATGCAACATTACAGTGATGTCCCACCTGCTTCCATAAATCCTCCCCATCTCAGATGACTCCTTACTTCTCATAGTGTCAAAAATACATTAAAGTTCAGTAGAGAAGATTACTCAAACCTCAAAGACAGATTTCTGTCTATTTTTCTCTTCCAAAACACAGACACTGTTTCTCAAAGAATGAGATTTCACTTCAATCTCTCCATTTGTTTATTTTATATGTATTTATCTCCTGAAACTCCTCTTTCGGTCTCTGCTACAGTGCTTGACTCATGTGACAGCTGATTATTTCTATTTGAGAGAAATCCATTCACACAAAGCACCGCTGTCACCTTACTACATATCCATACATACTTTTAAAAAATGGCATAGACCAAATCATTATTAGAGGTGAGCAGGAGGAGGCAGAGCTTCTCTAATACCCTCCTGTCAAGCACAGATGACAGGCCTATGCTTCAGTGATACTGAGCACAGACGGGAAAAAAGAGAGTGCAACAATACAGACTGAGAAAAATAAAAAAAAATGTTATCCTCCTTGTACATTTGTAGGTTTTGCCTTAATTAAATCAGACACGAATGGAGCTGTTAGTGTCACTGTCCAGCAAAATGGTGATGCTTCTGGGCAAGCAGCACAAACCAAATCAATGCAGGTTGTCCTGGGAAGGGTCTCAGCCTTCCACCATTCAGCCCCCTGTCTGGGGGCTGCCCAGGGCATGTGGAGGACAGGCCAGCCCTCAGGGCAGGTGGGTGCAGTGGGCAGCCAGGTCTGGCCATCAGGGCCACCCTGGCTCAGTGCAGGGAGGTGGCAGCCACTCTCCAGATGGTCCTGTGGCTGCACCCATCACCCTTCATCAAACACCACTCACTCATGCGTAAAACTCGGGTACAGATTTCACAGAAATCCAACGTCAGCCACAGTAAAATGGGCCTTCAATGAACACCAAAGTGCTTGCAGAAAACCAAACTGAAACAGGAAGTAGTTTTACTGTAAGTATCCTAGGTGTCTTGCCTTTTTCTAATTTCTTGTTCATGAGGATCAAAGTTAAGCACGTCGTTTTTCTTTCTTTACAAGCTTTGCTTCAGAGATGCATCACAAAAGAGTCAGAGGGAGGGGAGAGAAGGTGTGATTCTGCTATCACTACTATGACTCCATTAAATCCACACGGAGTAGCTCAAATATGGACTAGCTCCCCCTCTGAAAATATCATTCATCCTCTGATGCTGTAAGCTAAAGACTCAACTCCTCCACAAAGATGCTGTTAAGGTTTGATTGCTTCTGAATTTAGAGAATTTTGTATCACCTTCACATGTGGTAGCAGCCAGGAATTAAGGAGGTTTTGGTTGGGCCCTCCAGTGATGCTGTCACCAAGCTGGCTCAGGGGAAAGCAGTGCCCTTAGCAGGGATCCCAGCCAGGCTGCCTCTGTCAATGTCTCTCTCTGCTGCTGGTGCTGATGAAGCTGCTGAGGTCAGGAAGCATGAGCATGGAAGGCTCATTAACACCAAAAGTTTGCTTTGTATCAGAAAGAGCATTCAAACTCAGTGTATCTGATAATTGACTGGTCTTCCATCTCCAGGTTCTGCTGACTGTCCCTTGCTGTAACTGGAATTGACCTGGCTGTTGATGGAAAGTTATTTCACGGCTTCTGTAGCCTTCACTCAGGTTTCAAGACTGGAAAAAACATTACAGGTTTCTCTTAAATCCCAGTCAAGCCATGGCTCTGATTTGTCAAGGACCTTTCAAGGCTGTTGATTTGTCACTACCCTTGTAACTCCCTACAGGACACATCTGTATCCCTTGCACCCACCAATTACCACAAAGCATTTTCCTTGCAAACAGGAAACCCCTTCGTTCCCACATCCATGTGAACTTAGACAAGTACCCAAAAGACACAGAAATTTTAAACGTATTTTTTAAAGGGACGTGTATATGCATCAATTTTCACAATTGTCTCTTGTTCAGCACCATTTAAAAAGTTCTCAGATGCCCCATAACCAAATTGAAAAATCAAATCTACTCTTCTGAGACTAAAGAGAATCTACTGAAAAATTTGTGTTAAAATACAAAATAGCACCCAAACCATAGTAAGTATATTCTTTCTTTCCTCTCTCCTCTGATGCTCCTGCTACCATGGATAAGGTATTAAAATTATTTTTGAGTGTTTATTCAAGAACTTCTTATAGTGTTCAGTCGTTCACTAAGAAAATTGTCATGTCCTTATGTTCATGGTTTCCTGTCCTGCACAATTACGACACATCCATTGACAACATAGTAAAACATACACCTGCACCATAATCAAGTGCAATATAAACTGCAACAACCCCTTCAACAAAATATTGTTGTGTGCACAGTTTGGAAATTTTAAAAGGGCACATAAGTCGTAAAACCTTTGCACTGGAGGAAAAAAGAAGAAAAAAATTCTGACTTTCAGCACCCACATACATGAAACATCAGTTTGAGTCATAAACTGCTCAAGATCTGTCTTACAAAATAAATGCTCTTAAACGCAATGTTCATCTTGGAAACTTGTTTTTGAACCTTCTGTGCAGATTAGAAGGTACTTCTTACCTATTCTGCCATTCATCCTCTCATTTTATGTGCTGGTGTTGTCTTTCATGTCACAAAGTCCCTTTTCCCAACCCTGGCCAGTTTCCCTTCAGGGTTTGATCCAGAATCATTAAACCACCAATCAAGAAGAGCAGAGAGCAGAAGTTAAATGGCAATTTGCAGTATTTTAACAGTAGTTGAAGCTCCCACGTAGGTATATTTCTGCAGTACACACATTGTGCAGGCTGTGGGAATAAATGGCTTGGGGTATCTTGAACATCTGTTCCCTGAGAGCTGTGCCAGGTCTGTGGAGCTGCAGTGATGTACAGGATAGAGAGCAGGCCCTTCCCTCTGTGACTCACGGGGAGCCTGATGTGTCTTCTGAGAGCCCAGCTGAGCATTCAGCCACTCCCTCTTCTACAGGTTAAATGGAGACACAGGAGCAACCTGGTGAGTCAGCACTCCTGCTTAATTGTTTTGTATTTCATCAACTAACCTTTTTCCTTTTACATTATATTTTTTTTTCTGAAAAATGTATTATTTAATGTTACTGCAGACACCTCATGTAACAACAGATTAAAACAGATCTTACACACTAAAGACCTTTTTAGACACTTTGAAATGGAGTTTTTGAAGGTTCAGGGCAAGACCCCTGTTGCTTTCCAGGGGCAAATATTGTCCAGTGAAAAGACTGGAGCAAAATGAGAGTAAAAGTGAGGTTTTCTGCCATGTTTCTCCCTTACCAACCAGTATTCTTCCTCCTCATGACACAAAACTTAGAGCAAAATGGAATGGTGTTTCAGGGTACTGCGTGACTGCGATAATCATACTTGGTAACACCTCCTGTCCAGTTTTTGAAAGAGCACCTAAGTTTAGAAAAAAGAAAATGAGGAAACATGCAAAAGCCTCAAGAAGGTTTGCTATCATTGCATGCCATACTACAAAACCTTGAGAGAAAGGAAACATCCTCTGAACTCTAGGGAGCTGCCCAGACACCTTTCCCAGCTACACCTGAAGGTCCTTCTGCAACACTGCCTGTAAAGCAACATCTACAGACCTGTCTGGCCAACAAATGTGGAGCTCTGGTTTTACCTGGACTTTTGCTGTAGCATGCAAGAGGCAATATAACAGCCAATACAAGCAAGAGAGGGGAAGGAATGTGGAAATTCTAGTTCCTTGCATTGTAAAATATAAATTTTCTGGAATGTATTAAAAGACTGTATTCACCCAATCTTTGCTCAGTCTAAGACCATGATTGACAAAAAATAAAAAAAAAAAAAAAAAAAAAAAAAAAAAAAAAAAAAGTGTCATAAAATGCCACACTTCAAGGTACAAAGTATCATGAGTCACTGTTGACTAATCTGAAAGGTCAATATGCAAGACTGGAGAAGCACTTAAAGTCTAGAAGAGCATGCTGTCAGCTCCTCCAAAACTCAAAGCAGCAAAGATTTTGTCCCATGCAAATCATATAATCACAATTCCTGCCAGGTTAGTTTCATTCCCTGTAGAAACTTACTCTAAGCCAAAGCAATAATTAGATTCACACCTTTTAATTGCTTTTGTTCTCTTTGGGTTAAAAGAGACAGAATTTCTGCATTTCTATTGGGAGGAAAAAGAAAGCAGAAACCAAATAAAAGCCTACCCTGAGATCTGTCACTTCTCTCTCCAATCCAAGACACATTCCTGCTCTTCTAACCTTTTCTGGGCATGCTGAAGGAGATGTTTCTGTACGATTTGAGAATTGCAGAAGACAGATCCCTGTATCAGCCACCCTATACACAGCAACAAGGAGAGGAGCTACCACAGCTCTGGATTTGCTCACCACTCTTAGGAAGAGGAGAAAGCTGCATGTGCAGAACCAGGCAGAGGATGCAAACTAATGTACAATCCCCTTTCCACAGTCCCAAATCCTCTCGCCTTCTTTCTCAGGGAAGAGAAATGAACCTCATAATAGAGACTAAGTCTAATCAAGGTAAAAGCAAGGACAAAACCAACGGCAGAACAAATAAACTGTGGAAGCAAAAAAAAAAAAAAAAAAAAAAAAAAAAAAAAAAAAAAGTGAAGGTCAAAGAGCTAGGGTAAAAAACAACGGAGAAGGAAAGAACCAGCCAAATTCAGATGAGAAATGAGGGATAAATGCTTCACTGTAATCACTGTTATGCAGGTATACTGCAGGCAAAATTTGCAGTCCAGAGACAGCAGCATGGGGCAAAGCTAGTTAATACTGAACATCCCCACTGAAATTTAAATGCATCCAGTGCTTGACACAGGTGCCCAAAGCCTCCAGGAACTGTAGAATTAAACATCTTTATAGCTAACAGATTTCCAGGAAAGACTGTGAGACACTTTTAGGCAGTGAGGGAGCAAAGAACATTTCAAGACACTAAGTCTTTGAGAAAGGTTTGAGTAACCAAGGAGAAGAACCAGCAAACCCTACACAGTGGTAAATGAAATTCAAAAACAGAAAAACAAATCAAAACAAAACACTCTTGAACTGCTAAAGTTTGTTTTTAAATGTAAAATATGTCAGATGTCAGGGCTATCAGATGTTCTGCCCCCCTGGTAAATAGCAGCGATGCACTTAAAAGTGAATGCTAGGGTTGCCCTACTTATAGAAAAGATATTGAATTTGTGTGCTCTTAACACTGTTTTTGCATTAATTTCTCCCACATCAGTGTTCTGCCTGGGATCCTCAACACCTTGTTTGCACAGCTTATGTTGTCACTGAGAAGGTTCCAGCTACATGCAAACAATGTCCAGAATAGTGGAGCATTAGCACTAGGAGTTGAAATAGGAAGAAAACAATATCCCACACATTAAAAAAAAATTTAAAAAATAAATCTGCATACATTAGAAGTTATCTAATTCCTAGCATAAGTAGGCTGAAATAATTTTGTGCCAATTTGGTTAGTTCTTTGGGATGATCCTTGCAGGAACATGAGACAATAAATAAAGGAAGAAACGGCTGGAAATCAATACTACAGTAAACACTGTCTAACTGACCTACTAAAGGTCTGTTTTATGTGAAAAAGGAACAGAGTTGATTTTTTTTCTCTCTGTATTTGAACTAAGGTAAAATATCCCTTGCTATTTTTTAATTATTCTCAGCTGTTTTCACAGCCCACTACAAGTTTTCCAGAGCATACTTCACCCTTCCCTGCTCCTGCAGCATCCTCAGGGCAACTCTAGGAATTCAGAAAATTTTCATTCTCATGTCCTTGCCTTTGAAAATCATCAATAATACTTTGTGCATCAAGCAGTTTCAATTCTGGTTGACAAAGATATTTGCCAGTTATCCCTCAACATTCTCCTTTCTGCCCATGCCTTTCCACATTTCCATCCATAGTATATACAGAACTATCACTAAAGTCAATTGCTGCTTGCTTGAAAGCCAAATCAAACAACCAGAGCTGCAATCCTTGGTATCCAACACAGTGTTCCCAGACATTCCTTCCTGAAATCTACAGCAACCCTCACTCTGATATAAAGAGGAAGGTACCAATTCATCCTCAGAAATACACAGGAGCACCCAGGAAAAACCAACTGCCTTTAATCAAGGAGCACATGTTCTCCCAACTGCAGCACAAGTTCTGTCTGAAACTGAGTTTCTCTGCCAGTTGTTTCCTGTAGGAAGCAGCATTCCAACTACACTTAATGGACAGCTTAAATACTTTTCTCTGCAGCAAAATGAGCAATCCTATGGAGGATTAAGGAACATTAAGATTTTAAAGCACAAAATAAGAAGGAAGATCAAAAAGCATAATATACCACTAGCTCATTTGCAAGAAGAACATCCTGTTTTGGATACAGCAAAGGACTAAACAAAGAAGATACACTGGAATTTAGAGGGCTGGAAGAGGTAAATTTCAGGCCCAGAAGCACAGCCTGTTAACTTAATTCAATAATAAATATTATCTGTGTGTCATACAATGATACTACTTTTTCAATGTCTATAGTACCTCTCTGAAGTACCTTGCAGCGACATGTAGCACTGTCTGTTTCTATGAAGTTTTGCTGTCCTAGGTCTTTGCTATCCCTTGCTCTAGCCACATCAGAACTACTACTGTTACAGCAGGACAAAAGTATTAAGGAAGGGCAGCATGTTTTATTGATGCTAGAGATCAATACCTGGTTTTAAAAGTTGTACTTGCATTTTTAGGAGATAGGCTAAGACAGGAGTATATAAGCAAGCATTTTTCTGCAGACCAGGCTGAGTTAGTGAATTGACATGCTCTTCTGCATTGTCTCTTTATACCATTCTTTGATTAAGTTATATGACAAATGTGTTGCACAGGGTGTTCAGAGAAAAATTAATACACAGTTTTTCCTCCTCCTCCAAAAGTAGTACTGGTTTCTCTGACTGTGATGGATGTCCTCTCCTTTTGTTTTCCATTGATCCTAGATTGTAAAGGAATAGTAAAACAGCCTCTTTCCTGCATTTGCATCATCCAACAACAGGTTGAAGTGTTGATTTAGGATTTCAAGCACTATTTGTAGCCTAGGGTTTGCTGCATCAGTTCAGGAATTCATTGTATCAAATAACTCAGCAGCTCATTTTTATTTTTGCCTCTAAAAAATTGATTCTATCAACTTGCCCTCAAATGAAGGCTATTCTGTCATTAGTCAGAGCAAACAGGGGGTCTTTTGGAGATCACTGCACAGGGAGGCTGTACAGAAGGATTTCTGTGCTAAACATCATCCCCAGGGAGCCTTCAATAACTAAGAGCATCACAGCTGCCTGCATGTAGTTTAACTTCAATCAATGAACTTTTTGATAAAATTTTGATGCTGACTGGAATGCTGGGGAAAACATGAAATTCCACTATATGAAGAGATTAGCACTGTTTTGTTATGGAAAACAACCTCTGTATGCATATTCCAGGACTCAAAACTATGCAGTGACTGTGTCAGTGAGTACACGAAAAGAAAAGCTTCTCACAGCATTGTGGGCTGTACAAAGTACAGAAAACCAAGGCCTAAGTTTGGGAAAATTTTGGTGAAAGCGTTGTTTCATTTTGGTTTTGGTTTGGCATGAAGAAGAGATCAGACAAAGATAGCAGGATTGTTCACTGCCATTGTAGGATTCCATTGTGCTTGTTACAAGTGCAGGGACCACTTTCTGCTTCCATTTCTCACACATAAAAGAATTAAGAATTCTTAAGAATTAAAAAAAAATAATAATTAAGAAGAACCAAATAATTAAGAAACCTCACATATTCCCTTGTTCAATACCAGCACCAATCTCATCATGACTACCCAAAAGATTAAGGGATGCTGCCACTGTGGCAGATGGCTCATACACTGTTCAAGGCAAGAATATTACAGGGCTTAGTCAAGAGGATCCATATCCTCAAAAAGACCTTGAAGCCACCTTACAAAACAAAGTGCAAGACAAATTTACTGTTTTACTTCTGATAAAATAATCCCTTCTTCCTGAAATCAGTACGTTGTTCTTAGCCTGAAGGACAGCATTAGAAACAAATTCAGATATGTAACTCCTACACACTTTATCTTATCTCAAAGCTGTTTCTATTAAATTGCCAACATCTCAGCTGAAAATTGTCACTTACAGCCATCATTTAGTTTAGAAGTTATATGATGTCTCATTAATTGATTCTGGCTACTTTTTCCAAAGCTATAATCAATAACTTGTATTTCAAGTCACAAGTCTGGTATCCTGGGACAAGCAGACACATTTCAGTGGCTCAGCTAGACCTGTGAGAAACAATATGATTAGTTAGCTGTAGGTCACATATTCCCCACACTTGATCAAAATGTGAACTACAGACACCATGAGGGACAAGTTCAGCACTCACTGCCTTGCCCACTAGGGTCATTTAGAGCACTGTGGTTTTAGGTAAGAACATTATTGGAACGAGCCATACAGAGGCTTATCAGTCACACACAAGTTTTGAAAACAAGACACATTACATTACCTCTCAATATTTCAATGATTGTACTGCTCTGAATTTAAAAGTCCTTGGGTAATGTGTTTCTGGACCTGCAATTTCATTCTGTGCCACCTAGGAGTGATGCAAGCAGAAACCTTTAGAGAGGATGTGGTGTAGTGTAACAGCCAACATTATTCCGTACAAAAGTTCACTAACCTGGTCAAGAGATCCAAACTACCCTTTAAGTGGTATCACTAGATTTTTGCTTCTTTAAAATAATTTAAATAATTTTAAAGTATGTTTAAAAAAAAAAAAAAAAGCTACAAAGCAGTAAAGCAGTCCAAAAGCATTTGAACAAGAGCACCTCTAGCTTGGAAGAGAAAATGTAGAAAAAAAAAAATCATGCAATCATAGAATATCCTAAGCTGGAAGGGTTCCCCAAGAATTATCGAATTCAAGTCCTGGCCCTGCATGGCACAATCCCCAAGAGTCCCACCATGTGTCTAAGAGCATTGTCCAAACACTTCTTGAACTCCGTCAGGATTGGTGTTGTGATCACTGACCTGGGAGCTATTCCAATGCCCAAACACCCTCTGGGTAAAAAAATATTTCCTGATTGTTAGCCCAAACCTCCCTGTTGATGTGGTGAGTAACAAACAACACGATTCCTTGTGTAGCAAAATCATCTGACTCCACCTTTATTCAACTACTGACCCCCTTTATACACATTTTTGAACAGGCCACTCTCATTGGTCAGAATAGTGCCAGGACTTCTTCATCCCTTTGGCCAAAATTGAAAGACATAGAAAAGTCCATCCTACAGACAGGAATCCAAAACAATAAACTCGTTACAAAAACACTAGCTCTGTTTATGTCAAATCCTGTGAGAACTAGGCTTTCCTAAACCAAAACATCACAATGAAACTGAACATAGAAACTCAGAAACATCAGGCCTAGGAAACTCAGACTACACCTCACCTGACTTCAGTTATTCCATTGGGTCCTGTCTCAAGTCACCTCAAAAAAGAGATCAGTGTCAGCCCCTCCTCTTCCCCTCACAGGGAAGTTGTAACTGCAGTGAGGCTCCTCCTCAGTCTCCTTTTCTCCAGGCAGAACTGAACAAGTGTCCTCAGCCACTTCTCATATGGCTTGCCTCAAGGCCCTTCCCCATTACCCTCCTTTGGACACCCCCTGACAGCTCAATGTCTCTCTTACGTTGTGGTGCCCAAAACTTCCCCAGCAGTCGAGGTGAGGCTGCCCCAGCCCAAAGCAGGATAATCTCCTTCCTTGCCCAGCTGCTGATGCTGGGCCTGATGGCCCAGGAAGGGTTAACCCTCCTGGCTGCCAGGGCACTGCTGGCTCAGATCCAACTTGCCAGGGACCAGGACACCCAGGCCCCTTTCCACAATGCCGCCCTCCAGCCTCTCATTCCCCAGTCTGTCCATGCATCCAGGGTTGCCCATCCTGGGTGCAGCATCCAGCACTTTCCAGTGTTGAGCTCCATATGGCTGGTGATTGCTTATCTCTCTGATTTGTCTAAGACTCTCTGCAGGACTTAGCACACTTAACAACACACTTGTGGCTACAGCATAACTTCTGAAATCCAATATTTTGCCAGACAAAGTGCAGCAAATACATGTACACTGCTGTTGCAGTAGACCTCTCATTAGGGGTAGGAATGAGCCAAGACACAGACATTTAGCAATGTGAAAAGAGTCTTGGTTTATTCTTCCTTATAGCTTAGCCATCCTGTCTCTGACTACAGCAAGCTCCTACTGTAGGGTCCAGTTGCAGACTCTGACTGCTGGTCATTTCCTGATGGGCTATGACTTTAACTATTAATATTAATTTGCAAACTCTGAACACAGACATTGACCACAATCCCCAGGTCCCTTTCTGTAGTGCTGCTTTCCAGCCTCTTTTCAGCATCTCCCAATTTAATGTCATTAGAAAACATTTTTTTCAAATTTACTTTTGAGTTCTGAGTCCAAGTAGTTTATGAATATGTTGAAGAGCACAGAGCCATGGATGGAGCCCTGCAGGATCTCACTAGGGACAGGTCACCAGTGTGATGTCACACCAGTCACTGTCACCTTTTGTGCATGACCCCTGAGCCAGTTGCTTAACATCACATGATGTGTTTATGCAGCTGTGGGCTGGGTGTTTTGTGTGCTGGGTGTTTTGTCCAGAAGGACCCTGGAAGAGACAGTATCTAAAGGTCTGCTGAAATTTGAAAGACTGCATCAAGGTTCCATGGTTTCCCTTGATCCCATAGACAGGATACCTTGTCACAAAACAGAATTAGGTTTGACAAACAGAACTTTCCCCTAACAAAGCCATGGTGGCTCCAGCCTGTGAAAGCTCATGCGCTTATGAAGATAGGGTCTATTGCAGTCCCTTGGAGGAATGAGCCCTAAGCTAAAGAGTTCTTTAGTTAGGGTGAGCAGGTGGATAAGTCTCCCAAGGTGCCTTTTTATTTATGCAGATATATCCAAGTTTGCTCCCCTTGTTGGTTGTCGGAGCTCGGGACATCCCTTTGGGAGTCCGGAGCTGCCGAGTTCCCTGCCAGGGGGCTCAGAGACCCTGGCACACAGCCCAGAACACCAGTGGGTTCCATTACGAACCCTGGAGCAAATTGCCACCTTTACATGAAGAGATGAAAGACACAGAAGTTTAAATAGTGTAATGATTAGTATATCACAGGGTGTAAGTGTAGATTTTAGGATTCTTTGTATAGGGGTTTTTGGGGACAAGATGGAGGAATTTGGGCATGTCTAGCCTTTCTTCTTCTTCTTCTGTACCTCCATTTTCACTGATGGTGTTAGCACTTTTGGATTGGTTTAGAGTAGAAGCTCACTGTCTAACATAGGTGATGGTGATTGGGGAATAATTGTAAATATGTCATATGTAGTTTTCTGTATATAAAGATAACACCGCCCTGGGGGCAGGCAGAGTGCCTCTGACTGTCCTGCTGAGCAGACCTTGGCTGGGCAGGAAGAAAATTTTATAGATAAGAAACAATAAACAGCCTTGAGACAAAAGACCGAGAGGTGTTGTCTCATCCTTTGAACGCACGGGCAGAAGTAAGGACTTAAAACAACAAATTGGGGTCCCAAGACTTGTCGGGACCCCGACAGTTGGTCTGTTTGCTTCCCCACCTCCTTTATTCCTTATATGTATTTTCCCTAGAATGTTCTCCTTCCCTGTTTACCCACTGGCGTAGTCTGAGGCTCCTGGGCCTGAAGCTTCTGAGTTTCTAGACTCAGTTTCTTCACGGTGTTTTGGTTCATCACAAGAGTGATGTTTATGCCAAGCCTGTGAGAACACAAGGTCTTCCTGGACCAAAACACCATGAAGAAACTGAGTCTAGAAACTCAGAAGCTTCAGGCCCAGGAGCCTCAGACTACACACTGGCCCCATTTTGCTGCAGTGTTTCACCTCCCCCCGTACCCTGTTGGCTGAACTCCTTTGCCTCCACCCCTGAGCCCTTGGCCCATTGGACCCCAGTGTTCTGTTCCATCACCACCACCCCGACGTTATATTTAAATCCTGGCCCCTCCCGTGTCTGTGTCGTCGTCGATGGACTGCTTCGCGTGTGGAATAAGTTTCTGTGGATCTCTTGCCTTCCCGCTTCCTGGGCATCGTGACTACCACAGAGCTATCTGGTGTGTGTGTGTGTGCCTGTGCCTCCGAGCGCCTTCTCCAGGGACGCTTTCGGAACGTTTGCGGCACCGCTGCTCCTCGCCCCACTGCTGCCTGGCTAGCAGCGATCTGTGACACTGGCAAAGGGCTGCATTGTCCTTCAGGTGTTTTTCAATACCTTCAGGAATAATTTTCTCCATAATTTTACCAGTGACACCACTAAAGGTGTGACTGACAGGCCTACAGCTTCCAGGGTTATCCTCCTTGCCCTTCTTGAAAACTGGGACAACGTTCACCAGCTTCCAGTCAGCTGAGACTTTTGTGATTCCCAAGAGCATTCAAAAATCACTGAGAGGCTCAGGATGACATCATCAGCTCTTTGAGTATTCTCAGATGAATCCCATCTTGCCCCATAGATTTGTAGGGATCCAGCTGGAGCAGCAGAACCTGCACAGGCACAGGGTCAGCAGGGAGTTTGTCACTCTCACAGTCATGGTCCTTCAGCTCAGGGCACTTGGGCCCCTTATCCCATCAGCAGTGTTGGAGACAGAGGCAAGGAAAGCATTAAACACCTATGCCTTGTCCCTGTCCCTGCCTGGGAGATGACTACCGTTAGCCTGCAATGGGCCAATGTTATCTCTGCACTGCCTTTTGCTCTTGAGCTATTTAAAAAAGTGACTTTTAATTATCACCCACAGTTCTGGCAGCTTCAACTCCATTTTTCTTTTGGCTGCATGAATTTTCTCTCTTACAGGAGTATCTCTCTTTCCTTCCCATGTTTCCTGACTTTGGCCACACTTTAGCTTTAACTTTAGCTCCAAAAGATCCCTGCTCACCTGCTTGACTTCTAACATTTTGGAATTGCCGGTTCCTGTGCCCCTAGGAGGTGGTGCTTAAAAAGTGACCAGCACTGATGGACTCCAGCACCTTCAAAAGCATTTCCACAGGTGAAACAGCATTACTCACAAGTTCTCTGAGTAGCCTAGAAAAAAAAATATGATCTAGTGAGATTTCATGGTATCTTCAAAAATCTGGATAGAATGAAATGGAGATCTATTTAAAAGTTAATCACCTAACTTTAGCTTTTCAAGTATTTTAGCTTTCTTATCAGTATAGATGTATAATTATTAATAAGTCACAATTTCTGCCCAAAACACAGGGAGCTGTGCAATAATAATTAGTTTTCACAGTGCTAAACTCTGGAGAGGGCAATGAATCAATTAATATGAGGTGGGAGATAAGGGACCTGAAAGAAGTGGAGGTAATAAGTCAAGGGAGGAAAGCCATTTTGCATTTTAGAATTAAAGAACACCACGAAGAAACACAAAGTCAAGAAAATCTGCAACAGTGAAGATAGTAGAAAAGATACAGATGAAAAGCAGCAGCAACAGTTGAGAAGAATAAGAGCAGGATTTTTTAAGTCAGATTCTGTCACAATTCAGTGTATAGGCTTGGAGAAATGGTTTGTCCCATGACTCAGTCCTCCTCTGTTTAATACTGGAATGACAGTTTTTCACAAGTGTTTTCCCCCAACCTTTCCACAGCATGCTAATCGCTGGCAAAAGAAAAGCATGTGAACCGTTCTAGCAGGTTTGCA
This sequence comes from Sitta carolinensis, assembly GCA_032173965.1. Lineage (NCBI taxonomy): Eukaryota > Metazoa > Chordata > Aves > Passeriformes > Sittidae > Sitta > Sitta carolinensis. The sequence goes on from CM063313.1 coordinate 75,026,207, forward strand.
ATTGCTAAGTAAGGGTGTTACTGTCTGTAGTTTTCAAGGTCATGGTAAGAAATGTAGTATTTGCCATGCTGTGCTGCCCTGTGGTATGTGCAGGTCTCACTCCATCCTGCACAGAGGATGCTTCTCTGGAATTTGCAGGTGTCCAGTGGAATAGTGGAAGATGCCAGATGCTCAGGGCTGGGGTAGGTTATTGGCAAGAGCAATGAAGAAGGAAGAGCTGAAGTGACACACGCCTGACTCATAACTGCAGGGACACAGACACCATCTGAGTCAGAGCCCAGGTCTGTGTGACAGCTAATGTCATTGCACAGAACAACTTCCGACCAAAGACTCTCCTGTGAGGAAAAGTGAACTACAGTGGCTGCTTGATGTATGAGGCAAAAGAGCTGTCACTCCTGAGCACTCCTTGGAGGCACAGTGGGGCTGCCCCTGCAGCACCCACCACTAAACCACCTCCAGACCCTCTGGCCTGGAGAGAATCCCTAAATATTGAGGATCTGAAAACCTAAATGTTACATCAGATATTGTGTCAAAGAGTCACCTTGAAAGGAAAAAACAGTGACAAGAGCTAAAGTCCTCTGCAAAATTAGGTTTGAAAAAATAAAAAGCAGAAATTCCCAGCTGGTGGTGGTATGAGATTAAGAGGTGTTTTTAATGTATAACTCATCTTACAGGATCTGTGAGTTACATACTGTAACTAAAAGTAATAAGGGAAGCAAAACACATTCCATTCCTCAGCAAAGGTTTGGAACAAGCAAAACAATTTATTTTCATCCCTTTTAGGTATTCACACTAATAACATAAATGTTTTATAACTTTGATTAAAGGAAATAATTTTTTCTTTAATTTAAACTTTGAAGTAATTTCCAGCATAAACACAGCATCTTTTTAATTAAAATAGGAGTGGACTTTTTTTTCCCGTGAATAGTAATCACTCTTTCTGTCCTTAGAGATCAGATGATCATGTTGAAATCTCTGAAATTACAGCAGAAAGTTTTGATTGTTTTTAAGGTTAAATTATTTTCAGCAGCATTGAGCTGCAGCTTCAGTACTGAAAGGGGGAAAGTGTTTCTTTTCCAGCACCTGTTATGAAACTGCAATGATAAAAAGAAAAAAAAACTCCCTTAAACAGAAAAAAGAGCCCCAAGGTTCCTAGATTAGTTTTATTTTTAAAAGCAGAATGGCTTGCAGTTATGTAGAAACCTGAAACTGCCTGAACTCAGCAAGACAATACACCTGTATTAAATCTTAAAGCAGAAATAACACAGCATTTTGTCATTTCAATAGAAGGCCCAACTACACTGAGATGTGTTTAGTGTATGTGTTAGGGACCATGTTAAGGTTTTTATTTGCAGCCCACCAATATTGTTCAAAACCTTTATTATGGTGGTTTGTGCTGTAATATGCTTTATGAAACCTCCTCTGCCAATAATTTTCTATTAATAAGCTGGTGTGCTGAGTGTTGGGATGACCTCAGCAGTGAGGGGCTGCTCTCCTGCTGTATAGTGTCCTTTGTCACTGCTTTCAGGCATGGCTGGTTTTGCTGTTGCCGATGTATTGCACCCCTAGTCTGCAGGAGCTGGCAGAGTGAGGACACCTTGTGAGGTGTGTGACCAAGTAAATGCTGGCAACGCTTTAAAGGGAAGCAGAAAAGCCTTCAAGGTTCTTTATCTGAACCCCTGCAGCCCCACCCCCAACCAGAGAGAAGGCAGTAACTTACAGTAAAGGAGAGATTAGAGGCAAGTCTATGCTCAGGGTAGCAAGTGAACTATCTCCAGGTTGCCTCACCAGCTCAGATGCCTCTACACAACAGGTGTGAGGCTCTGGATATGCCAGGTCTGTCAGTGGATAATGTGAATGATGGACCATCTACCCCAGAGGTGCTGCCAGCATCAGAATGGCTGACCCCTGTGTCATGCTCACCTCCATGAGGAAGAAAAGATGGGTTACAGTCATTCCCTCCCCTTTCAAAATGCTACTGCTTAAAAGGCATTCCTAATTGTCAGACAACATTTCATGTATGTGTTACAAATATGCAAATTATAGTTGTACTACAAGATAATTCATGTTTATTTTTCTAGGAGCACCTAATAGGAAAGATGCACAAAAGCACAGAAAATTGGAAGAAAATCCTTTTTTTCCCCTCAGAGGAAAAAAAAATGCCTTGGGCTACAATTCTCAATATTAAAAACATTTATCACATAAACCTTGTGAGTATATTCCTGAAGGGTTTTACCAAACAGAGGTGCTGAGGCACCTCAGCAGGTCCCCTCCCCTGTTTTGGCATGGGGGGGTGGTGCGGACCAGCTCTCACCCCAAAACCAGCACTACCCCTCCCACAGCCCCTGTCAGTGCCTGATGCTGAGAGGGGAGTTGTGATGGATCAGTACTCGAATGAGCAAGACAATAATAAATAAATACATACATATATACATAACTACAGTGATTATTAAAGCTGTCTGTATTTTCATCTTAGACATCTCTCTGCATTTTTTCCTCCTGAAATATTTGAGTTGGGTTTTATTGTTTTGTTTCTTTTTTTTCTTTCTTTTCTGTTCTCTCCTTGATTTTCTCCATTTCAGAGACAAAAGAATGGCCTGACTGGTAAGCACCCAGGCTCCCGGCAGCTGGATGCTGGATGCTCTCTCAAGCTGTTGCTCTTCACCCAGCAGGCAGCCAGGCAGCCCAGCATCCCACAGGAGAAGTGCGAAAAGCATCCCACAAGATGAGGAAGCCAAGAGGCTGATTAATGGCAGGCAGAAGCTGGGCCACATGCTGCAGCTCATGCATCCAGGAGGTCCCCTGGCAAGGACTAACCTGCTGCTCATGGCCCAAGGAATTTCATCCTTTCTTCAGCCCTGAAGGGGAGTTTTTGTGGCACTCATTGCTCACTGGCTCTTACGCTGGGGAAGGCAGCGAGGGGCTCATCCCCACACCTGGTCTGGACCACTCTTGCTCCTGCAGCTCCTCAGAAGCCCTTTTCTATGCCAAAGAGACCTGGTCCCCTCACCCACACTCAGGCTGGGAGCTTTGACAGGAAGAGCAATCTTAAAGGATTTTTCATAAAAGCACTGCTGACTAAAATACCTGCCACTCAGTGGATTGAGGCATTTGATTTGACATTTAAATGTACAAATCTCTCACTGTGAAGTGACTTAACACTCCACTGAAATACCACAGTAACAACATAATTTTTAGAGTATGAAAAATTTAAAGAGTCACCTGTCCAACCAACCCATTCCCAGAAATTTAACAAGGTCTGCAGATGTCTCTTTTTGGGCAGAAGCCCCAGCGTTGCTGCTGGTGCTGGCAGCATTGCCTGTGCCTCTCTCTTCTGCTTTACAGGAGCAGACAGGAACAGAATACAGGGGAACAGACAGGCACAGAGTCCTGCAGCACTCCTTTCCTCCTTTCCCCAGGAACAGGCTAAAGGGGCAGTTCTTCTGAGAGCCGTTTGGAGAGAAACGTGTTGTTGTGAGAAGTCAGCTGCTGAGAAAGAAAGTGTAAGAGATAGAGTGAAGGTAGTTAGTGGAGATAGAGAAAAAGTTAAGAAAGTAAGAGGCTTTTGAAAAACCTCATGACTGAACACAAAACAGGAATAATAGAGGAAGAAATTAGTTTTTGACAGGAGAAAAATCCAAAATAATAATAGTAAGAGAAATGGAAAATCCAAAATAATAGTTCCAAACCAACAGATTAAATCAATGCATTCCTCTCTGCCTTTTAGGCAGCACTAGGCTGATGACTGCCCACTTACCCACAACTGAAGATAATATATTCCACATGAGGATTAATAGGAAGATAATATTTTTTTTCCTCCTTACCATTTCTGAAAATAATACAATACATCCATCCAAAGCTAATACAACTTACTTTTTGAATGCAGAATGCATTTTCAACATCCTTTAAGAAAATCTAATACTGACAATTGATGCCATGTACAGTATAGTGGAAATATTGGAAGGTTAGAGGACAGTGAAAGACAAATAATATACCCATGTTCTTCCTCTCCTGTGTGTTTCATTTTTCCTGCTTTCAAAAAAGAAAGGTTTTCACCTCATGCACGTCTGAGTGCTCAGAAACATGATAATGACCAAAGGGTTATTAGAAAGCATTTAACTTTCTGCTACTTTTACAAGAGATGTAATAGGTATGTGCTCTCTATCTTTTATTTTCATTGCTTGCAGCAAAAACATTTTCCAGCTTTTAGCACAGTGCCTTCTTCCTTGATGATGCTCACCACAGGACTGTTTCTGATAAGGATAGTGTGATTTCTCTCTTATACCTGCAGAGTTCTATTTGTCTAGTGTATAAAAACACAGTGCATTCCCTGGACTTAATATGGAAAAGCACTGCGGAAAAGCAGATTGAAATCAATGCAGGTAAAACATGAACAGATTTGATTAAATTTTTTAAAAAAATATCATTGCAAATATAAGAACAAGCTATGTAAATTCTTCTTTTAAGACTAACCAGACCAATGTCAACAATAAAGTTCCAGTAACCAAATAATATAAATTTTGTATTTTCATCTGCACTCTATTAAAAACAAATTATTTCTTTTTTGTGTAGGAAAGCACTCCCAAATATGCACAAAAAATGGGCATAGATGTGATGAACAGAACATGACAGTCACATGGAAAATAGTAATACATAACAATGCATGTGATACATTTGTATCCAATCATGCTTTTCAATTCCATGAACTATTTCTAAATTGCTTCATGACAAATAGAAACTGTGATACAGTTTATTATGAGATTTCTTTTTCCCCTAATGTTCTTGGTATTTCCTGCAAGCAATCATTGTCGCAGCCTTTTACTTTTCTTTGGGATGTTAGGAGAAGGTGAATGGTGGAGCTAAATATCCAGGGATGCAGAAAGAAAAGGCAACCAACTTTTAAATGAACTGCTGAATTTTGGTAATGAAAAATAATTTTAAAAAAATACATCTGCATGAGCCTGGGCTAAAGCAACCCATATTCAGCTCTGATCAAATTTGCATCACAACTTTTAATCTCGAATTTCCTATTTAAAAAAAAAAAGTCTAAAACCAGATTTACAGCAAAAGAAGGGTCAAACAGAAACATATTTTGGCTCTAAAGATATTTTAAGTGCACAACTGACAGAAACACTTTCTTCAGCTTTCAGGTTTTGTAGCGATGTTACATTACCTCTATACAAGATACTTAACAGGAAGCAGCAATAACACATAACAAAATCCCTTCAAAAGAACAAAGTAGAGACCACCCAAACTGTACCCATTCCTGGCAGACCTAGGAGATGCACAGCTGGAGGACAGTGCTTCCCCCTTCTCCCAAAAATTATATATTTAAGTGAATGAACCACCAGTTCCTACCCTCTTAGCTTAACTTCAATGTTTTACTGTTCTCTCCTGTGTACACACATGAAGAGATGTAAAAACATACTAGATTGCATTTAGTTACTCAGAAATCACATTGCTGAATTTAGAGAATTGTATTAATTTTTAAATACATGATAAAGACTAATCCATCTATTTGATGGCTTTTAAACAGTATGGAGTTTGTATCCTTCCAGCTATTACAACATAATATTGAGATAAAAAATACTCTTTTTTGACTTTTAAAACTCTTGGAAGGGCACAGGTTTTCTTGACTAGAGTTTCCACAAGTGTCTGTTGGCCCAAATTCCTATTTGAACATCAGGGGGCAAAGTCTCATCCTTCCTTCTGTACAATAATGCAAAGCCCTGTTGCTCCACATGAGCCACCTTGAACTGAACCTGGAGAGCACTGTAGCACAGGCAGCACTTGGCAGAGCAGCACAGACAGAAGGGCTGCAAAGGCCGTGGTGAATGTCTTGCTCATGGATCGTGACCCTGTGGCTGCACCCAGGAGCATATGGTCTTCCACACTGCGCTCCATAAATCCTTCCTTGTCTCCTCCGATCAATGTCAGTTCAGTGATTCTCAAACACATTCGGGCATGATTTTTGGGTGGTATAGAAGTGGTACATTGTGATGACCTGTTATGAGTGTATTGTCCCATAATGGTGCACACAAAGTTCCTGATGGCTACATGCAGCAATGAAGGCCACTTTGAGGACACCATGCCACAAACCACCTGCTTCTGGATACCAAGGAAAAGCTGTATGCCAGGGGCACTAAACCAGGAGTCACAACTCAGGCAGCTCACCTTGAAAAAGTATCACCTAGGGTTAAAGGAGAATCATGGAATATCCTCATTTGGAAGGGACCCACAAGGATCATTGAACCTAACCCCCAGCCCTGCACAGCACTCTCCCCAAGAGGCATACCATGTGTCTGACAGCATTGTTCAAATGCCGCTTGAACTCGGTCAGGCTTGGTGCTGTGACTGCTGCCCTGGGAAGCCTGTTCCAATGCCCAAACGTATATGGGCATGTCTTCATCCTCTAGGTGAAAGAAACACATTTCTGATATTTAAACTTAGCATCCTCTGACCCAACATTAGGCCATTTACTCAAGTCCTCTCACTGGTCACCACAAAAATGAGATCAGTGTCAGCCCCTCCTCTTCCCCTCACAGGGAAGTTGTAACTGCAGTGAGGCTCCTCCTCAGTCTCCTTTTCTCCAGGCAGAACTGAACAAGTGTCCTCAGCCACTTCTCATATGGCTTGCCTCAAGGCCCTTCCCCATTACCCTCCTTTGGACACCCCCTGACAGCTCAATGTCTCTCTTACGTTGTGGTGCCCAAAACTTCCCCCAGCAGTCGAGGTGAGGCTGCCCCAGCCCAAAGCAGGATAATCTCCTTCCTTGCCCAGCTGCTGATGCTGGGCCTGATGGCCCAGGAAGGGTTAACCCTCCTGGCTGCCAGGGCACTGCTGGCTCAGATCCAACTTGCCAGGGACCAGGACACCCAGGCCCCTTTCCACAATGCCGCCCTCCAGCCTCTCATTCCCCAGTCTGTCCATGCATCCAGGGTTGCCCATCCTGGGTGCAGCATCCAGCACGTTCCAGTGTTGAGCTCCATATGGCTGGTGATTGCTTATCTCTCTGATTTGTCTAAGACTCTCTGCAGGACTTAGCACACTTAACAACACACTTGTGGCTACAGCATAACTTCTGAAATCCAATATTTTGCCAGACAAAGTGCAGCAAATACATGTACACTGCTGTTGCAGTAGACCTCTCATTAGGGGTAGGAATGAGCCAAGACACAGACATTTAGCAATGTGAAAAGAGTCTTGGTTTATTCTTCCTTATAGCTTAGCCATCCTGACTCTGACTACAGCAAGCTCCTACTGTAGGGTCCAGTTGCAGACTCTGACTGCTGGTCATTTCCTGCTGGGCTATGACTGTAAGTGTTAGTTTGCAGACTCAGAACACAGCCTTCACCAGCTCAGCTGTGACTGCAGCCCCAACAGCAGGCTCCAATTCCATCAGACCCTGACTGACCCCCCAGCAGATCTTTTGCCAGAAGCAACTCTTTTCCTTGTTCCATTTTTTGCATCTCTGGATCTTTTCTCCTCCCTCAGGGCTCATCTATCTCCACAAAGCTCTCCTCCTCCAGGTGCTCTTCATCACATCAAAAGGCTCTCTTGACCAGCTCACCCACCCCTTTTATCACCCTGATCTTTATTAGTTACAGCTGCGACCCATTAAGAGCAAGGCTGTTCCTATTACTTGGTAATCAGTACAACTGATTACCAAAGGTCACCCGTAATCCCTTCTTTCACACCACACAGTGCAACAGTGTGAAGTGCCACAGAACCTCCTGTGCCCAGCACCAAGAGGACTGTTACCTTAGGGTCGCAGAGAAAGGCACCTGACAGCTCACACTGAGGATTTTGTGACACAGCTGGTGTTTATTGTTCAAAATTCCTGCCCTTTAACAACTGATTTGTTGAGGTTTCATCACCACCCATCTCACTGGCCAGTGATGTTTGCATTTAGGATTGAATGAGATTAGCTAGGGTCCCTTGAGTTTGAATTCAACCTATCACTGCCTTACTTAGGGACTTGTTTATTTCTATTCTATAACGAAGTAAACTAGCTGAATTGAGATTCTATTATGGCTAAATTTATCCCACTGTAACTGTAACAGACACCTTCTTGTAGAAAAGTGTCACTGCAGTGCTACCTGTCAAACTCCATAAAGCATCTGCTTCATCCTCCTTCACAATCCTCAAGAAAGCTCTGTAGAGATCACTCTACCACTTTGTAATGTGATCATGCTGAGACAGCTGGTAAGTAAAGACTGCCCATTTGTATCTAAAATACATATATTTTGCCGAAGTTTCAGTCTCCCATAGACCGTACACTCCTGCTGCACAGTTCTTACCTAGTGCTTTGTGTAATCCCACGCTATTTTATACAAGCATTTAGGAAATGTAATGTTTTTCTTTTCCTTTTTTCCTTTTTTTTTCACTGCTTACAACAATCCATAATGCTCTACAATTAACTGTGTCAAAAATATAAAAGTCACAAACTAAGATTTTATGAACAGCTAAAGAAAATAAATGACATATATCTTATGTAGTAGGTAGTAGCAAATAAAAGCTCTTAGAAGAACTGAGATGCTTCTGCTTTGAATAATACAGTTGTGAAGAAAAATTGAAATCTATTTAATATTAATTTTGTACACTGATTTCAGTGGGAATATTGCCTGAAAAGGATGTTGCTACTAAAATTTCTGGAAAATAACCAAGCTTTTTGTTTTCCCTTGCACACTGCAGTCTGTATTTAGTTACTGAGGGACAGCCTTCAATCTTCTTCGGCTTCCCTGTTTTGAACTATAAACCATTTCCCAGTTGCATTAGACAGATGCTCAGAAAAAAGAAAAGGATAGTGGTCATGGTTAAGAAAACATAATAAAGCTCATGACAAAGATGTCTAAAGGCTGAAAGGTTAACACTTGAACATCTAGTACTATCTATACTCCATTAGCTTTTAAAGTAGCAGAGAAAGGAATGCAAATGCTTGCAGGCATATAAGCATCTTTGCAATGAATATGTATTTCAGAATTTAAAACTGAACCTTCACAACATCTTTCAGCCAGTCCTGCCATTCTAAGTAATACTCTTGAACTTTTGCAAAATTAGTCATGACCTCATATGCCATTGTCACACATAGAGAGGACATGAGACTCATTCACTTAAGAAAACAGACAAAAGCTCAGCTACTTTTTTGCTCTCTCACTCCTTTTTTAACCTCAGGAAAGAAAAAAAACTAATTTGCCTCTGAATGATGATGTGTGTCTTATAACTGCAACAGAGTTCTGCATTTGGAAACTGGATATATATTTGAATTTTATGCATGGAAAGAACAGCAAGAATTTTGAAGAATTAGACCTTCATCAAAGCTAAATTTATGTGATACAGGAGGACATAAATAGTATTTGTAAGAATGATAGCAAAAAGCTGCATGAGAACAGTTTTAACTCTACCCAATATAAAACTACATATTTTTTTCAGAGTAGGGTTTGTTTTTCTTTTTTTAAATGATGTAATGACAGATCACAATGTTTCTAGAACTTCATCAATATTTGATATATTTTGTACTTGGATAATGAAAGGCCTGAAAGGATTTCTAACTGATCTCTGGAGCTTTAAAGTGAACTAGAAATTCCACCATATGTTGTACATAGCTGTGATCTCAGTTTTGAAGGCAGGTAATTATGTAAAAAAAAAAAAAACAAAACAAAGAGTTTTTTTCAGATACTGTATTTCAGTCTAGCACTGTGGTATCAACTCTTAGTATTCAGATGATTATCCAATGAATGTTGAAACTATGTAAAAAAAATCTATGAAAAACTGGATCAGCCCTGACTTGCTCCCCATTTTTTTTTTAAGGCAATATTGTCTAAAGTCTTTTAGACAGGCTGCTACCCTGCATTGCAGTACATTTCCTGAGTGCATCTGTTCTTCTGGTACTGTAGAGTCTACCTTGCACTCTCCATTGTGCTCCAATTCACAGCATTACAAGGCAACCAGAATGTTAATGCAAGTTAACTAATTATACTGCCTTGCTGATAATTTCAAAATGTAGCAGGTGGGTGGGGAAAAATTTAGACGGTTTCGTCAGATGCATGATGTCATGCATAACAAAACACAGAAGAGGAGCACTTACTGTAAGTACTGGCATCCCAAGTACAAACCCTAAAAGGTAGTCAAAATCATCGATAATCGTTTAGAATGTAAGTTACAATTTGAATACGTATTTATTATGAAAATGAAACATCCAGAGGTTGCTCTTGGTGCTCTGTGCTTGAATTACACCCCACAGAGATACACCTTCCCTCTGTAACATATGGAAGGAGAAAATGCTACCTTCAGATACTTCCCTACTAACACACACTGACTGTACCATCAATAATATCCCTCTGGTTACTGTCATTCATCAAACCATTTTCAATAACAGAACAGTAATTAATTTTTCTCAACAAATTAACTGATGCTTCTTTTTTTTTGGTTAAATATGATAATTGATTCAGAGCAGGAGATTGTACAGTGACACACTGAAGTGATAATTTAAGATAAATACCCTTCTGCAGGTCGCGGGTGTCTCATGAACATATCCTTAACCCACAGGGCACACAGGCATCCTTTCTGTGTCCCTGACACCAATAAATGCAAATAATTCATCTCAGTCAGAAAGAAACTGTCTCACAGGTCATGTAAGATTTAGAATAAAAGATTTTGAATGTGTTTTAGTGATCAGGCCCCACATTTCCTGAAGAGCTAGAGTGCAATGGGCCAGACAGTAGTGCCTCTGGAGCTTCCATGCTTTCTGCTATGGGACAGAGCATCCAAAAGCATTCTTCTTCCACACACTCCTTTTTTTTTGGCTTCCCTCCCTCTACTCACAACTGAATTTGGTCATGGTTGATACTGCAGGTTGCCTAGATTTACTTGAGAAATCACACTTTTTCTGCTCCCACTTCTCCCCTTCCTGCTGGTCACTTTCAGAAGAAAACTGCATGAAGTAAAGGGACCTGAAGGGTATTTCTTCACCAAAGTTCTGGTGAACTAGAAATTTGTTTCAAAAGCTCTAAGGAGGATACCTTCTGTGTCACAGAGAGAAAGATAACCTAAGGAGGACTGTGGCTATCTGCAGATGACTAAACTGCTGAGGATCTCCTGTTGTCCTGTGTCACTCCTGTTTAAATGGTGCTATTCATTCATGTCCCAGAAGGTCACATTTCAGGAGCAAACTCTTTAGTCAGGCTCTTCTTATTTTTTTGTGTGTGATTCTAGATTTGCCTTGGGTTGGTCCATTCAGTTATCTTTCATATTGTCAGAAAGTCTCATGGAGCTTTAATGTAAATAATGAGGACTAAATCCCGTTTTTAATCTCTGTAGCAAAGCCTTCTTCTTTCTTACATGACTGGTGATTTGGGAAGGTAAAACGATAAAGAAGACATGTACAGAACAGGTTCTATTCAGGCTCCAATTCATTTCACTAAAATAGCTTAAGAGGAACCTATTTACAGTATTGCTGACAAGAACATCTTCCTTGACTAGCAAAGCAAGTTACCACCTTGAAAAACAATGTCCGGAATACGCAAAAAGCATTTTCAAATCTGTGCCAGTGTTTCTGCAGCTGACATTCTCCTACTGCAGCATTAAAGCAGTGTTAGAAAAACATTTTTTTTATTTCTGCTTTTAGTAAGAGGAGGGAATTCCACTCATCCACAGGGAGACTGTTCTACCCATTGACAGAGATGAACTTCCAAATTAGCAGGTCATAGTACTCAATATATGATAAAGAAATACTTTGACCAATGATTTTTATTTCCTATTACGAAATTTATTTCCTCTTTAGGTTTTCCTAACACAGAGCTATGAAAGAACAGCCAGGTCCTAACTAATCTATAATCTTAATCAGGTCCTATCACTAATCAGTACCACTTACAACACTAAAATTGTAGCCCTTGGTTCTTGTCAATTAGAAAACCTGACATAAAATACCTAACCTGCCTTGGAAAATGTAATTCTTATCATCACATTAAATTTCATTGACTTCCTTGACATATTTTCAAAGGCTACTGTCTGGGAAGCTAAAGACAATTTTGCTTCATAACTGAAAACAGGACTTTTTTTTGCTGTGATTTAAAGGCAGCTGAAGAAACCAGCTAGACTAATCCTCCTTCCTATTTCTTACTTAATTCTCTTTTATGTCTTCTTGAGAACCTTTTCTTTTGCCTCATGAAAGCAAAGCAACTCTAGTATAAATGAAAATCATGCCCTTTATATTTTGGCCTCAATACATCATTAAATCCTCATATTTACTCATTAATAACCATAACTAGTTGTTTTGTATATAATTATTGATGATACATGGCTCAGTCCATGGTAATTGTCTATCTACACAGAGGCTTAAGACTGGTAAATATCACAATTATGTGGAAATTTAGGACTATAAAGATCTGTAAATACATTATTTTGCTTATTAACCTATAAAAGGACTTATTCTCCACACAGTGATATTACTTCTCTTGTCTAAATAATTATGCATCTTAGCTGTGTGTACTACCTTGAGCAATGGACTACACATAACTAACACATTTTCCTGGTTTTTGTTGCATATATCCTAAAGCACTCACTGACACACACAAAAAAAGGAAAAAAAAAAAAAAACCAGGGGAAAGAGCATGGACTGTAAAAATGTTCAGATACAATAAAACTGAAATTACTGAGCCAGGGTTGTTTTTCCATCTTTGGCATTTTTCAGAACAGGATACCTAGTGCATTCATAGTATCCATTCAGATGTGTTCACGTTAGTGCATTACCACAGAGAGATTGTCCTATTAAAAGGAAAACACAGAACAGGATTATTACAGATGCAGATACTCATTTTATGAAATAAACAACCCTGATGCTGCTGCTTTAAAATGTGTCCCTTATGGCAATAGTCTTAAATTCAGTAAACCACAATGGGCTTTTTCAAGAATGATTCTATTGCAAGTTCAAAGAGAAACATAATGTACCTGGAAATATGCTTTGAGAGTGAATTACATCCATGCCAAATACATCATATCCTCAGCAAAATATGCTCCTCTTGCTCCATCCAAAGTCATCTGAAAAACTTTGCTTCAAACCTAGGGAAGAGAACTTCTATTTTCAATTATTTTTCACACTGCATTTGAGAAATGTGGCATGAGTTTATGATGAGCCCTTGTGCTCTCTCGACTTTGACTAGTACCAGACTTTGTTTGGGTTTGTTTGCACTGGATTTCAATGACAGGACAGCAAAAATGAGTGGGAAAGCTCCTGAACACTGCTTTAAACCTTTGTTACCAGGTCTGTATAGCCAAACTGTCAGCCCACTTGTAACACAAGACAAGGAGCCTTATCTACTAGTCCTTGCCAGCTGTTCTACAATTCAGTAATTGAGCCATACTCCATAACCAATCAAGCCTCAGTGTAAAGAGGCTCTCTTTGTACACCCTCAGTGTCCCACAAAACCTCATTACATCTGTTTCGACAAAAAGCAACTGGAAAGAAAATAATATATTTTTAAGGTAGAAGACCATCTAGGTGATCAAAGAGGAAACTCAACTTTGTTTCAGTCTTTGCCTTGGCTTCTTGAGAGAGAATGAGCCTACCAACTGTAGCAGTATATTTTGTTTAGTGGAAATAGCTGTATTTTATTGGAAGGTTACAAAATAAAATAATTTTCTTGATCTTTAACAATTGAAAAATCTACTCAAGGAAGCTCTGTATTGGACAAATTCTGTTAGCCCCAGAAAGCCTTACTATCACTTCTTTTCCATTCAAGTAAGAAAAAATGGAATTTTGTGAGAATACAGCAAAGTATTTATGCAGAAAGCCAAACAGCATCACTACGGTATTAATGCAGTTTTCATGATTCAAACTGTAAAGCAGTAATTCCCAAACAGGAGCGGTTTCTAAAAACAAAAACAAAAACAAAAGCAAAAGAAACAGAAAAAAGAAGAGTTCCAAGGATCGCTCAGTAGGCCTTGCTAGTGCCACCAAGAAAACAAACCCCTCCAAAGTTAGGAAAATTCTGTGCTTTGCAAAATAGGGCACAAATATCAAATTGTATCATCATGTCAACAGGTTATAGCCAGTCCCCTTCTCCTATGAGATGTATTTAATTATAACTCTTTTAATTTAAAATGCATAAACTATAGAGGAAAAAGCTCTCAAAAACTCTATTCTTCTTCATATTCAGAAGAATTATGTTGCTCCAACACTTAGTTTTTGTGCAACACAACCTTGCAATTCTTTAAACAAACTGAAGAATACAGGACTTTTTATATCTTTAAAAATACAACAAGAAGATAGCATCTTGGAAATAGTTAAACGTTTCACAACTGATCCTAAACGCTGTCCCTAAAAGTTTGATCACCTACCTTTCAATTAAGTTCAAGAGAAGATGTTAAAAGCAACAGAAAGAAAACACTTTCAGTGCGCTCTAAGCAGATATGGACTGTTTGTTCAAAGGGGAAGATTGCTAGCTTTCTGCATACTGTATTTACTAGACTGAAAACGGGTTTTGGGGATGTGAGGTTTTTGTGGGTTTTTGTTTGTTTGTTTGTTTGTTTTTTGCTTATGATAAAGTCTCTGATATCAGATACTGAGCCCACAGTTTCCCACAATGTAAAACGTCAGTCGTGATGATCAGTGATTTCAAGCCTGGAAAAGTGAGCCAGAACACTGATGTGCCAGAAATGTATTCTGAGGGGAAATAACATCACACACAAAGGCAGTGGCAGATTATTTTCGATGTAGAATATAAGAATTCAAGGAAGTGCTGGGGACAAAGCAGCACCACATCCTGGGGCTCCAAGGGTGTCAGAAAGGCCCCAGAGGTAACAGTGCACTAAGTGACAAGCTGTAAATGGAACCAGTGGTGCACAGTTCTGAAACAGTCACAACTGGTGAGCTCAGGCAGATGAAGAAGTGCCCACAGCCAGATTTTTAGCTGAACACTTTCACTCCAAAGCAAGACCAGAGACAATCGAAGCAGAAAATAAAAGAAGAAATATGAGGAAATAATTGGAGGAATTACAATAAAGAAATAAAAGGAGGAATTAACTTGAGCTACTTCAGATCCCACAGGCTTGACAAATCCAACAGAGGAATGGAAAAATTGCTTAAGCAAACACAAAGGTACTATTAGTTGAATGTTGCTGGTGTAAGAGCTTCCAAATGCTCACATATTTGTAACTTTGCATTGAACTCATACAAGAGATTAAAAATCCAGAAGGGAATCCTGCTGGTACCAACCTCCTTACAGACAATGAGACATAACCATAACCTGATTGCTACAACAGAAACTTGCTGGGATGAATCACACATCTGGAGTGCTGTGACCGATAGCTACGACCTATTCAAAAAAGACAGGCAAAAAGAGAGTTGGGGGAATTTTCTTCTATGTCAAAAATGAAATTGATTGCACAAAGCTGTTTTTGAAGAACAGAAACGTGCAAGTCAAGAGCTTATGGATAGAAATCTGAGACTAAGCCAACAACAGAAACCTTGTGCTTGGTGTCTACACATTACCTGATCAAGGAGAGGAGATTGGTGAAGAGCTCTTTCTTCAACTGCAGGAAGAACCACATTTGCAGGCCATGACCCCAATAGAAGATTTCAGCCACGTAGATTTTTGCTGGGAAAATAGCAGAGCCAACTGCAAATAGTCCAGGTAAACACAGGACAGCATTGAGGGTAAGTTTCTAGTCCAGATGATGAAGACAGACCAGAGGGGAAGCATTTCTTGACTTGTTTTTCACTAGAGTAATTTATAAAAGACATCAAAACTGGACTGGGCTGCAGCAATCAGGCCCTTGGGGAATTTTCATTGTTGAGGGGTACAGGTCTGGTAACAAGTAGAATGAGCACCCTAAACCAAATATTGCCTACCATGTAGTTTGAAAGCAGAGGGGAAGTTAACAAGATACAGGTGGCAGGAAACATGAGGAAGAAACATGAATGGCTTGAACAGTCTGCAAAGGAAGAAAGGAAGGAAGCAGGTCCAAAACAAGAAAATAGGAAGTGATGGTGCAAAGACAATCTAGGGCTGTGTTTCAGAGACAAACTGTAGAAAACCTGTAGAGATTTCAAAAAGAAAAGGGTGGGTTTGAACTGGATTTTTTGCCTGAGGGCTTTCTTCAAGGGCATCTGTTTCTATCCTTAGTCCAAGGAGTGAGATGGGTTGCAGAGTTCTGTAGGTAAGATTACAGAGGAGTTACAAGATGATAAAAGGAAATGAAATGGAAAGTAAAGACAGACAGGCCACAAGATTTCAACCCCAAGGTTGGACAGTGCACTCAAACAGAGGGATGTGCTGACAGTGGGAACAGAACCACATGCTGGGATCCAGGACCCCACTGCTCTGAGAGGAGTCCTTGACTTCTGTGCCACACAATATCCTTCTCTCTAAACAGGAGAGACACAGATTTGACAGATAGGACAGTCACATTCAAAGGCTTGTGGTCAATGGCTTGATAGTCCCAGGTGGAGACCCAGGTGGGATAAGCAGATTCCTCCAGCATTATTGTTGGAACTGGCCCTGCTAAACCCCTTTGTCAGTGACACAGGCAGTGGGCTCAGAGCCCCTCAGCAAATCTGCTGACAACACCAAGCTGTGTGTCAGTGTGATGGACACACTGCAGGGAGGGGATTTCACCCAGAGGGACCTTGGCAGGCCTGAGAGGGGCCTGTGTGAACCTCGTGAAGTTCCACAGGGCCACCTGCAAGGTCCTGCACCTGGGTCAGGGCAATTCCGAGTACAGCACAAACACAGGCTGGGATCACAGAGAAGGGATCGAGAGTAGTACTTAGAAGTGCTTGGGATACTGGATGGTGAAAAGCTTGATGTGACCCAGCCATGGGCACTGGCAGTCCTGAAAGCCAAACATGTCCTGGGCTCTGTTCAAAAATTGTGGGCAGCAGGTCAAGGGAGAGGATTTTGCCTCCCTGCTTCATTCCCATGGAGCATTGTGTCCAGGTCTGGAGCCCTCAGCACAAGAAAGACACAGACATACTCAAGCAGAACATGAGGAGAACTGCAGAAACATCCACACACATGAAACACTGCTCCTGTGAGGACAGGCTGAGAGACCCAGGGCTGTTCTGCCTAGAGAAGGCTGGCAGGGGACCTTAGAGCAGCCTTCCAAGGGGGCTACAGAAGAGTTGAAGAGGAACTTTTTACCATGGAGTCCAGTGATAAGAGGAGGGGTAAGGGTTTTAAACGGAGAGAAGGTTTAAATTAGATCAGAACAGGAAAGCAACTGTTTATTGTGAGGGTGGCGAGGCACTCAAACAGGCTGTCTGGAGACGCTGTGGCTGCCCCATCCCTAGAAGTGTTCAGGGCCACGCTGGATGGGGCTTGGAACAAGCTATCTCCCACAGCAGGGGAGGTTAGAACTAGGTGACGTGGAAAGGTCCTTTCCACTCAGACCCTCTGATGCAAACACTTGTCACAGCTTATACAAGCAGCTGATGTGTTGGTAGGGAGTTACTTTTCAGAGATGGAGACTCGAGATAGAGACATTTTGCAGCTTTACTTTATTAAAATAAGTATGTTTTCCTCAGGTGTTTAATCAAGCTCAGAGTAAGGAAAGAAGGGGAAACAGGAGCTTTCTGCCTTTTATAACAAGAAGGTGTCTACAGAGTTGCAATTTATGAGGCAGCTGACCATGTAACCTTATCCAAAACCCTTAGAACTTTCCCTTGGACTTGAGGGAAGTTCTTTTCACACTATGTTAATCACTGTCGCTATGGCTAGTTAGGAAAAAATGGTTACCTCTTTGTCTAATGGCCAAAACAAATTAACTTATCAACACCTGCCAAAATCTGAATGCATCCAATGTACTATTGCGTGTATAGATAACATGAAACTTGAAGGGAAAAAGCTTACTTTTTCCATTTGCTTTCTCATTCTTTCCCACCTGGTGACTTTCTACATTGGAGTGACTAAGCATTGGATAAAGAAAGGGTGTAATTTATCTGGACTTCAGCAAAGCCCTTGACAGCATCTCCCACAAAATCCTTCTCTCAAATTGGAAATGGATTTGATCAGCAGGCTGCAAGATGGCTAAAATGTGCTTGGATGGCCATGTCCAGAGGGTGGTGGTCAATGGCCCACAGCACTGATCAACAGCAGTGAAAAGTGGTGGCCCTTGAGCATCCCTAATGGCACCAGAACTGTTTACTGTCTATTAATGGCACAGATGAAGGGATAAAGTGCCCCCTTTGCCAGTCTGCAGATGACAGCAAGCTGGGTGGTGCAGCTGACACTCCTGAGGGACAGAATGCCATCCAGAGGGCCCTGGAGCAGCTGGAGCAGTGGTCCCATGGGAATCTCAGGAGGTTTAACAAGGCCAAGTGCTGGTGCTGCCCCTGGGTGCCAGCCCGGGCTGGGGATGGACAGATGGAGAGCAGCCCTGGCCAGAGGGCCCTGGGGGTGCTGGGCTGAGAGCTGGCCATGAGCCAGCCATGGGCACTGCCAGCCCAGAGAGCCAAGGGTGTGCTGGGCTGCACCCAGAGCCCGTGGGCAGCAGGGCAGGGAGGGGACTCTGCCCCTCTGCCCCGCTCTGCTGAGACCCCACCTGCAGAGCTGCCTCCAGCCCTGGGCTCCCAGCATGGGGAGCACATGGAGCTGGGGGAGAGGGCAGAGGAGGCACCAAGGTGATCAGAGGGATGGAGCTCCTCTGCTCTGGGGAAAGGCTCAGAGAATGGGGGTTGGTCAGCCTGGAGAAGAGAAGGATTTGAGGTGAACTAATCGTGGCCTTCCAGTCCCTGAACGGACTCCACAAGAAGGACAGAGAGGGAATATTCACAATGGCATGTGACAGGACAAGGGGAATGGTTTCAAACTAAAAGAAAGTAGGTTTGGATTACCTTTTAGGAGGTAGTTCCTTACTGTGAGAATGGTGAGGCCCTGGCACAGGTTGCCCAGGGAAGCTGTGGATGCCCCTGGAGGCATTCAAGGCCGGGTTGAATGGGACTTGGAGCAACCTGATCTAGAGGAAGGTGTCTCTGCCCACAACAAGAGGGGGTCAGAGCCACATCATCTTTAGAGTCCCTTCCAACCCAAGCCAATCCATGACTATTAATATTTTATACTGAATTGTTTTCACATTATAATTAAAACAGGCAAAATTTACATTTTAATTTTGGTGGCAGATTTTATTTCTGACCGTAGTATGAGGGTCCAGTAGCAATGTTACCAGAAGGTGCTTAATCATCAATCAAATAAAAAAACAAACACTGTCACCAGCTGCTTCAGGAAGTACCAGGTGCAAGCACATGATGACAAACAGGGTATGTTCCCGACTACAAAAATAGAAAAAAAAACACAGGTCATTTGCACAGTTTGCATTCAATTCTACTGAAAAGCTAAAAGTCTAAAAGTTAAAAGCTAATTTATAAAGTATTTAGGTTCTCCACAATACTACAACCTCAACCTCAAATTTTACTGCATAACTACCTGAAGCTGACAGCTAACACAAACTCAAAAGAAAGGCTTGTTTTGCTTTTACACCAGCTACACAACTAATGCATCAGGCTCTCTCCAAGTTCTTTTTCACAGCATTGATTTTACAGGTGGGACTTTTTTTTTTTGAGGCAAGGATTAAAAGTAAGTTAGGTTCAGCCCAAATCTAAGAGGAAGTATTTTGTCCTAGTTTTCAGTAATAGCAGTTTACTATGATGACAGAAAAAAAAGGCAGGATGTATAAAACAAGAAAAATGAATATGTCAATCAACATTATGATGGTAAAAAAAAATTATAAACCCATCAACTAAATCCACTAACCCTCCATGCTAGACGTATTCTGATATGAACTTCTTGGTATAATCAATTAATCTTTCCCTTAGACTCTTGAGGAAATTTTATTACGCTGTAAGCTCACTGAGAACTATCAAGTCCAGGCTCGCACTGCACATAAAGGAGAGTGCAAATGCAACTAAAAAAAAATATCAGTTCATTAATTATGGTTGTTTTCATCTGGCTTCAATATGATGCAAGCATTTTTAAGATATTTGGAAGGAAACTGATTAAAGATCATGAAAATGAAATCTAATGTCATATAGAATTACTAAAGGTAATTTTAAAAAAGTTAATCTACAAGCATTTCAGTATTTCCTCTGTCAGCCTTAGCTGTAACCATAAATGTGCCCGATATTGTGGTAAGACAGAGCAAACCCTTTGCTATACTCAGAGAAAATGGTTCCATTGTCTTTATTCAAGGTAGGAATATAATAAAGAAAGCTTTTCTTGTACCAAAAAAAACTGTAACTCAACCATGTCTTTCATTCTTAGTAAAGGAAAACATGCTTTTTAGCTTCCTTAAGAAATATTCTCTCTGTTAAAGAAATTGCCCTTTAGGTGAGTACAAATATAAATTTCTGTCCTCATTTGCACTAGAATTTGGTTCCATAATGCATAAATTCAACAGCCAGTTATTTCTTGGTATTTCATCACATTTTCAAAGAGTTGAAAATTATTATTCTCTGAAGAACACACAAACTACTGCACACCCCTCCCCCCGCAAAAAAAAAAAAAAAATCCTCCACCAATCCTGTAGTACTTACTCTCCTTAACCAACGAGTTACACAAGGTTTGTGAAAGAAATGATGACAAGGTAGCTCTGTCATGATTTCACCTTCCACATATTCACTGCAACAGATAGTACAACACTGCTATTGACCTAAACCCATGATGAAGAAAAAGCATTAATACCTTTTTTTAAGGTGAGCTCAAATTAAAAGACATATATTGTCAACAGTATCACTAATGGTTACAATGTACAGTCACAATAACTCCATTAGTTTTCAAAATTAATCAAAATCATATTCAGATTCAAAAGATCTTAAGACAGCATTATGCAGTAAGTATACCTAAATATTACAACTATAGTATTAGAGAAAGTTGAACTTGTTCTTACAAACTTTGTGGAAATTACTTTTTCATTATTTTTCCATACCATTGTAGTCATCTGTGACAAGAACCTGTGGCAGACAATCCATGGTTTCTTTTGTAGCTGGTGGATGAGTCTGTTCAACATCAAATGTAAGAGGCTCTGATTGTGCCAGAGTGGTCTGAAAAGGGTAAGCAGAGATCACATTCTCTTACTCACAAATGTAACATTTAATACAAAACAAACAAACAATCTAGAAAAGGAATCCAACTCTAGCAGTATAGAAGTAAGTATATACTTCTTAAAAAGGAAGATATGTCTGTCAAACTAACCATTACAACATTTTTATTTCTGTAATGAATGAGATGAAACTGAAGGTCAAAACAGTAATGCCTGGCTTTTAAAGCATTCATACAGTAAGAGGACAGAGTCACAACTTAATCTAAAATGAACATTTGTTAATTTTATAAAGCTACAGAAAAGGCAGCAAGTTGAAAATGTAATAAAGCTTGCCAACTGTCCTTTCATTTTGCTTCTGAAAATAAATGCCTCATTAATGGGTTTCGTGCATTCAACTATTGAATTACTCTAGCAAAACAAAAAAATATTAAGTACCTTGGCTACACTAGCAGTATAAACATCAAGAAATAAAAACTTGAAGATCTATGTAGATATTTCTAATCTTAAGACAGACAAAATGCTCTGAAATAACTTTTTTAAACTCAATTTTTTACCATCCAAAATCTTTCAGACTCCAAGTCTACATCATTTTTGCTGCTTTTGTTTGCTGTGTAGCTCATACATTCAACTATGTAACACACTGAAAGGATACCCAGTAGAAAAAAAAAATTAAAATCACAGAACTCAGAATATTTGGTCATATTTGCCAAGAAATGTGCTGTTTGAACAACAAACAAACTGAAACTGAAGAACCAAGAACACAGAAGCACTGGGTTCACACCCTGAATGAATTCATCACATCCTTTAAGTACAACTTACTTACTGTTCTAATCAGCTTGAAAATTATTTACTCTATTGGCCACAAATAGCAAGAAGTGTAAGATAGTGTGATATTTTTGTAATGTTGGGAATACACTTAACTAAAAAGCTCTATATACTAGAGAAACACTGAATTATACAGAAACTTCTTCAGTAGTCTTTCCTCTTAAACTTTCCCTGAAGCTACTACAGCTGCAATCTGAAAACGTGCCTGGACTTGGATCACAGTGACAAGGCAGCTCAAGCTACTACACTACCACAGATCTAAACTAGCGGTTTTATACCTTCAGTCAAACCTTTGTGGCAGAGAGAGAGATCAGCATGAGCTAAGAAATATTTGCAGCCCCTAATGCCACATGTATTCTCATCTAGAAATCTGTCAGTTTAAGGGAAAACCTGGGGTTATCCCTAGGGCAGCGTGCAAGTCCCCTACAAAACAGGTACATTGCTCCAATTTTATGGCTCATACCCATCAAATACTACCTTACTAACATTAGGATGATATTAGTATTTGTATTTGTGTTTTGCTCCTACTGCAATAGTCTGAATGGTAAGTAAAAGTGTTGTGCTTCATCAGAGTAACTACTACACCTGGAAAAACAAGATAAGATCCCAGGGATACAGAATGTTGCAGTATTAGTTATGTGTCAAACTTCTTCATTTATATCCAGCATGAGTATTCTCAAGCAGAAAACGTATTGCTTGCTTACTTCTGAAACCTACACAAAAGAAACATCATAGACACAAAGTCCTACAGTGACTCTGAGGCTGAAAGCCACATTTTCAAACCCAAAGCAATGTCTGTTTTATAACTTTTTTAAGATATACCTTCAAAATAACTCTAATTCCTCTTATTACTTGTGTGACCGCTTACTTCTCCATGTATCAAAACGAAAAATACTGGACATTTTTCTGTTAAAATCAAGAGTGCTACAAACCTACAAGGGTTTGAGCTCCTCACATCTGTGAATTGGTACAGGAAATACTTATAAAGTCACTGATGCAGCAGAGGCAACTAGCTTGTGCTGTACTGCACACCCCCAGCTATGTAGTTTCTTTATAACAGTTGGAAAAAAAATATTTAAAATCACATATATATTCTATTAAATTTTAGGAACCCAGAGCCTTATAGAACATAGCTTTTCAACACAAGTATCTGATATTTTCATTACTTCTCTGCTCCAAGTGTCAAAATTATTTGGGATAAATCTCTCCCACACCCTCCCCTCCAATTAAGATATACTTGAATTTTGAACGCGTTATTGTGTTACATCCCTTCCAAGTATTTCAAAGCAACAGTAAATTATTTTGCTCAAAGTTTCTGAACAATTTTAGTAACCACTTCAAACCGTAAAAATGTGTTCTATATTCTGTGTGAGATTTGAAAGGAATAGCTGGAATTCTTACTCAAAACCTGTGTTGTCCATGTGGTCACAGTCCATGCAACTCTTCCTTTTATTACTCAGTTACCACTTTCTGCTGACTAATGCCAAATATGCCAGTCTTCTATGCCCACCATGAAGTTTCACACCCTTAGTGCTACTTTCAAGCACAAATGCTACATAATAGAATTGGCTTTTCCACATTCACAGTGTCCTGTACCACAGGTACTTCTGTAGTCATCTACCTGCTTGCTAATGGTGTTCAGTGATATTCTGTTCCTGGTGACACAAATGTAATTACAGCACCTCCTCACCAGCCATGCACATAAATAATCACCAAGGATTAGTTTTACAGGTCGCTCTGACAGGACTGCACACATTTCTTCTGACAGAGTAGTTAGGCAAATGTTGTTACACAGGAATGAGAAAGGAAAACTTAAAGAGTCGTAATAAACTCAGTCTCCTCTTCAAGTGCTAATGTGCAGATTAAAAAAAAAAAAAATGGGATTAGTCACAGATACTCTTGTTTTGGTGCAGTGGAGGTCAACTGTTTTTGCAATTCTGTTTTTTTTTTTTTTTTTTTTTTTGATGTAGTGAGAACCAGCAGCTATGAAAAAGACAAGAATTTTCTCTATACAGCTTCAAAACTGCTTCTACATATACCGCTTCTAGACTGCTTCTACAATAAGCATGTCAACAGACCTTCTCCAAGTAAATGACATGTCTCTAAATGAGTAATGTTAACAAGATCCTACACAGCTGGAGAAGGCCCTGTGATACTTATCATGAATAATGACCTCCTATATACCTTGGGGTACATACAAAACCCAGAAACTGCATGACTGCCAACTTAAGGGAACAGCCCTCCCACTGCCTTGGAAAAGACCTGGGAAGCTTATTCAGAAAATCATTAACTTTGCACATATCCATTGAAAAAACACCCATTATCTATGATTATTCCACTGTCTGCCCGCTTTAGAGAGCATTTCAAAGTGCCCTTGGTATTTTGCCTGCAAGCACACTGTGACATACAGCCTGCCCTGTTCACCCCTTTAAAGTAGGTGCTAGGAGTCAAACTGCCCCTTGCTGCCCTACACTTATGTCACCCACAAAACATTCAGTTCAGCTGTTGCAACACCATATTATATGTCTACACATCATTTAACTCTTACTTTGACAAATACCCTGCAGGGGAGATTTCTGGCAGTGCAAGAATTGTCACTCTGCATCAAACTGGATTTCAGCTAGCTCTATATTCAGTCTGACATTGACCAACCTCAAGTAATAAACAAAAGACAAAGATCATAACCATGCTGGTTCTTGACAATAAATGCTTCGGTCTATCCAAAATTAGACAGGTGAAATGGGATAGAACAAGGTAAAGATAAAAGACATTTTTTCTTTCAGTTGGTTTCTTTTCCTGATTGGGGTTTTTTGTTTGTTTGTTACTGGGGGGGGGGGGGGGGAGGGTGTTAATTTTTTTTTTTTTTTTTTTTAATTTAAAATACAGAGTCAAGACAGTCAAACACAGAAAAGTCTTCAACTGCTAAATAAAAACTTGAGAAATCCAAATGTACACTTCACAAAAAAAGAAAAAGCTGGGACAATTAATTCACAGACATAGATTCAAGTATAAGCTTTCCTTTGTTATGCAGAGAATTTGGCAAAATTCTTTAGAATTAAATGGCATATGTTTATACTGGTAGAACCAGTAGCTTTCTTTGCCGTAGGAGGAAATAAATGCATAAACTAAACAGAATAGGTACTGATCAATGACTTCTTGTAGTATTGTCCTTTAAAAGAACTTCCAAGTTGTGTTTTCATGTTTGCAGACCCAAAAGTTCAAGCTAACACAGGGAAGTATTTTTCCTCTTATTCTCCTAATTTTTAGATTAAGTTGAAAAAGGATTCAATTATAAACATTTATGTGATGCCACTGATATAAGACCATCAAAAATATTTTTATACCTCCACAGCTTCTAAGAGTTCCAGTAGTTCCTGTAGTGCCAATAATGTGAGAAGGTGAAGTTCCATGTAAGGAGTGGCTTGAGCAAGTTCTAGGCCATCACCAAACTCATCAAGTAGTCTGAAAAACATGGATTAGGAATCATGGTCTTACTTTCAAAATAAATATTTACAACACAAAGTCTGGATGTATAAAATTATTGCACATCACCTGTTAGATAGATACCAGCTAGCTGATCTCTCCCTCTCCTGCCTCCACTGGACAGGTGAATTAAAAGCTCATGGGTCAAGGAAAAGGGCGATAAGTCATCCATCACCAACACAGGCAAAACAGACTCAATTCAGGAATAGCCTTAATTTAATCAAAAGGCTCAACCAGATGATATTCTGAGGTTCCTTTCAAGTTAGGCTGCTCTATGATTCTATGAATTTATTGCCAATAAGAAGAGACTCAAAGGATAAGAAACGGACAAAAACTAAAACACTTCTTCCTTAGCCCTCCCTTTACTTCCAGGCTCAACTTCACTCCTTCATTCTTGAGTCCTCTAAGTTCATCTATCCCAAGCAGGGCAGAGGAAAGGAACAGGGGGAATAGGGGTTGTGGTCTGTCCATGGGTAGTTCCTCTCGGCAGTTACTTCCTCCTCACACTGTTTCCCTGCTCCTGCATAGGTTTTTCCCACAAGCTGCAGTCCTTCACCAACTACTCCAGCACAGGTTCTCCCCTGACACAGTTCCTTCAGCAAATCTCTATCTGTTCTTCCATGGTCTTCTACAGCACCTAGGGCACTTTCTCCCCTTTCTTTTCTGACCTTGGTGTCTTCTTCTCTCACATCATCCTCATTTCTCTGTCACACACTGCTTGCTTCTCAGCATTTTTTATTCTTTCTTATTATGTTCCCATGGGCCCCACCCTGTGGTGGGTCCACTGGAGTCAGCTGGAACCAGCTGGGTCCCACATGGGGCAGCCCCAGCCTCTCAGAGGCAGGTCTGCAGCTCCTTACACCCCTAGTCCCAGCACAGTGGTACCACACTCACAGTATATACTGCAGAACACCTGGATAGGAGTTTTTACTGTGAAAGGGCATAAGTTCAGCTAATATACTTCATATGTATGCTGTTAAGGTTGTTTTACAACTAACAACCAGATTTTGATTGACCATGTGTCACAGTTCATGGCTTGGCGACTCCTTTGAGTTCTGTTTTAAAAATTCAGAGATCAAATCTTAAAGGAGGCACAAGTGAAATGATGTATAGGTCTGTACATGCTCAGCAGACAATACTTAACAGATCATCGACAACTTCATTTCTGTTTTTAGTAACTAGGAAGCTTACCAAGGCTAACCTCCAACACCTAAACCAGCTTTTGTCCGGATCACCCAATTCCATTGCTAGCTTACTGCCTGACAGTGTAAGAACACATGCCTTACTTCTAGTTTGGACTCTCATGAATTAGTCCTTTTTATGCTTTTCCACAATATAACTTCACAAGGAGAAAACAACAGTGTTGGTATGTCTGCACTTGAGTTTATATTTTAATAAGCAGAAGCAAACAAGTGTTATGTCTCTCACTGGAAAGCCTTTTGTCTATCACACTCTAAAACAAACATATTATACTATTACACTATTTTGAATGCGACTCAAATCACTTTATTCCTGGTATTTGCAGCTTTTTTATAATAAATTGATTGCAATATCCTAAAGAAATCTAATGACAGAAAATGGAATGAAGCATTCAAAATTATAATATTAGGTAAGTGCATGGCATTTCAAAGAGAAATAAAATAGATTCACAATGACTAACTTATACCAGTTTCAAAGAAGGAAAAGACCAGTTATAAAACAGGACTGACTTGAATGCTAATTACATTTATATTGCCTTATTTTTCTTACATTTCCACTTGAAAATTAAATTAAAAAATAAACCCATGCCTTGTGTATTTAGGGCACCAAAATTTTCTCAAATCACAGCCTGATTTAGCAAATCTATTCTCTTTTCTGCCATTAGAAGATACATAGCACGTGAAATACCTTAAACTTTAAAACAGGTTATTAGTCCTTGAAGCAACTACATACTAATAGCAATGGGTACTTTTGACATCTTACACAGAAAACAAAAAAGTAACTGTAAAACCTCTGAAATTAAAGCAGACAACTATCAAATGCATACCTCCACTCCACATCCAGGTCTTCACTCACACTGGAGTCATCCTCAGGGCTGTTATTTCCATCCAACAAGAATCCAAGATGCACAAAATCACTACTTTCACCATTTTCCTCATCACTGCTATTTTCTACTTCTTCTTCTCGGTACTGTAACCAATGAATTTCACCTTCCTTCAATAATGTCCACTCCCTTCATATAAATAAATGAAAAGCTAAAACTAAAAAGCTAAGAGAATTTACAAACACATATAAGCAACAAAAGCCAAATGTAACACAAAGACTAAACAGGCATGTTTCCCACAGAGTCACAGATTAGAAATTTATCATTTGCCATAAAACTTCAAGGAACTCCCGTGGTATCAGCTCCAGACTGAGAATCTAGTAACTCCCATGATTCTGTGGCAAAGTTCTGTCAAGTGCTCAAGTCCAGCAGTAGAGTAAGCAGTTTTGCTTTGAATTTTCCCTAGTACAGCCAGCATCCCTGCCAGGGTTAATAAATTTTGTACTGAACATTTTCTTATTTATCTACAAGTTCCTAAAGGCATTAAGGAGAAAGACTGGCACTCCAGAGCAGCCTCCATGGAAAAGCTTGGCCTGAATGCAATGCAAAGAGCTACTACTTTCAAGAGAAGCTTGTCTTGTAAGAGAGAGACTCCTCTCATTCCTAGGTATTCTAGAGGAGCACAAGTCATCTGGATATAAAGTCATGGGGCTGAGAGGCCCACTTTCCTTATAAAAGGGAAAATAAATGTTAAAGATGCATACATTTTCATGCTGTTCATATCAGAGAAAGTTAAAAAGCACACAGCTCCATTATCGTTGTTCTGAAAGAGATGAGTTGTCATAAAGTTCACATAAAGTCACACTAGCTCTCCAAGACCCAAGAATGTGGAGTATGCTAAAAAAGCATTAAAAAAAATGGACTGCTTGGCAATAAGTACTGTGCACCTAAGGGTAGAAGAAGCTGAAAGAACTCTTATGTGCAGCCTTTGCTTTAAAAAGGTCCAAACTAGAGTCAGTATTAGATGCTTAGAAAAAAGCCAAGCACATTCTTCTTAGCTGCATATAACTACAAATTTTGCCTTATAGCAAAAGCAGCTGCAGTTTATAAAGAAGTGAATGACTGGAAAAATAAAGTAAGTTTAAAGTTACTAGAGCAAGCAAGTAATTCAAGTTTACTTTAATCACCGATAGGATGGCAGAAAATAAGGAGCAGCAGTGGAATAGGCAAAGCAATAAAGCAGAGAAATAAACAAGTTCTTTTCATGAAGTCTTAAGCAATATCAAAAAGATGTTTATGTAACATGTGTACCTCAACAATTAACTTGCCTAACTGGCATTTCTAAGTCAATATATTAAGTCTATGAACCATATTGACGCTACATGTCAATGCACTCTTATTGTTTCTGGATTTTTCATTACACAGAGCTCCTTGCATAATATGCCAAATTTTCCCTGATTTGAAATAAATACAACTACTCAGATTATTGTGATGTAGGCAAATGATTGTTGCTTGCATGATAACTGCTTTTAGATGTTTTTCTGTGTAATGTAGCTATGTGAATATCATGCTGCTGGTGATGCCAGAAGCTATAGGAAGTTAGCTAATAGAATAGAGGCATACTCTTCTTCAAAACAGAAGCCTATCCCTTTCACATCACTACTCCTCTGCACAGAAAGCTCAAGCCCCTCCGTGCACCAGTCAGTCTCCCAGCTTTTATCACTTGAGAACTGCTTTACTTCCACAGCAGTAAAATAGGAATACAAAGATGTAGACCACTCTCCATCACTGCACTCTGAGCTGCAATTCAAACAAGGTAATAGAGTATGAATTCATACACTGCTTTAGGGGAAAGAAAACAAACTATTTCCAACTTTTCTATCAACATTGCTCTTGATATAGGCAATATTTTTTCCAAGAAAAATTAATCTTGTGCTGTCTATAGATGCATTAAAAATCAAGTTTACATAGAGTTGATTAGAAAAAGTTAGTCTATAGAAAGAATTCAAAACTTCTATCCATCCTACTTTGCAAAAATGTTTTGTTCTTCCCTTGTCACATGAAACAACTCAAGAATAGAAACCAGACTCACTATGCACATCTTTCTCCCAGGTAACAGTAACAACAGCAGTGGCACTGCTTGATTAATAATAATATATAGTATTAATTATATATTTTAATATATTTTGTTTATTAATATTAATGTAAATAGTAATAAATAGGCATTTATATTTAAATTTAAAATACTAATATAATTATTAATATATATATATATATATATATATATATATATATATATATATATATATATATATATATATATATATATATATATATATATATATATATAATAATCAATGTCAGCCTTACCTCTCAGCCAAACAAATTTGAAGTAAAAGCTCTCACAACATATAAGCCATGTAGCATGACCTTTCTTAACATAGAAAGACATAACAGATGACTTGCTGCAAACTATTTGATTCACTAGCCCAAACAAGATAAATGGTGGGAAGTTTTGAAAGGCCAGTTTGCACAGCCACCACATAGAAAAGGGCAGTAAATAGGCTTTGGGCAGCTTAAACAAAATAGCAGTGCTAGCACAATCTTAAGAAGAATGAACTACTGATACCATTGGTAATGGCACTTAGACCATTCACTCTACACTACAGTGACAGTTACTGAAATTCAAAATATAGTCAACTGGCTATGACACTTCAAAAACTTAGAGAAAATACACATGCAAACAACGAACATGCTTACTAGACCTCATTTTATAAAGCAACCCGTAACACTCACAGCAGTTTTCTAATCTGCTAAACCCAGTATGTTTAAGCATATTGTTACCTCCCCACCTTCAAACTCACTAATTTCCTCCCTTTATGGAATATTACAAATACATGCCAATAGAACTGTCAATTTAATCAATTTAAGTGCTTTTGTAAAACTGCATAGTACACGCTACAAGTTTCACAAGAGTAAATTCAAGACAGATCAAATATATGCACTTGAGGCAGGAATAAAATTTTCTGTCACAATTTTGATGACTAAGAAAAGTGATGGAAATGAGAATATTCATTAATTTTGGGCTATTTTAATGGATTACTTTAAAATAGAAATCATATCTATTATGAAAGTCTGATATGTAGTCTTAAGCATCTCATACTACACCATCTAAAGCTGAATACTGACTTTTTTAACCTTTTGTTCTGTTTGGTTCTTTGGTTTTGGGTTGTGAGTTTAGTTTGGTTTAGAATGCTGTTTGTTTTTTATGTTGTTTGATCAAGTTTTTCAATATATGTTTTACAATTTCATCTTATATAGTCTTAACACTAGCTGAAATACTCAGACCTCGTTTTAGTTGTCTCTATTTTACAATCCAAGAATGGCTTCCAACACACTTTAAAATAGTCCTCCTTTTGTTTTAGTCAAACTTGTTCCCTTTAGTATTTATGCAAAAACACTAATTCAAACCAGAAAAGGATATACCTAAATTCACTAACACTAAAGAACTGAAAAATATTTAGTATTTCAGAACTCAGGATTTAACTGTGCTCAATTCTGCACAGGTGCAGAACATTACTTAATGGTTAGAGAATTACAGACTTGTCACTTGGCAGAAGCATAGCACATGAACTTAGCATCTGCATGTGGATTTGCTGACAATAGTCCCTTCCCTGGCTGAACCCCCTTCTAACCTGTACCTGCCATAGAGTCCAAAATAAATGGATGGAGCTAATGGATATGATCCTCCTCCCTCCACCCCTGCCCTGGGACCTTCCACCAGCCTTCCAACTTAGTACATACATGGTTCTAACAAACACTCAGGACTTCTCCTTCCCACACACCTTCCACATTCTAACACCACAATATCTGTGCACCTCTTTGAAGAGAAAACACTGCAGCAAGCAAAAGGTGAATTTCTCCCTGGGCTGGGAATAAGCTAAAACTGAGCTTAAGGATGTAGTTCGACACTTATGTCAAATCCACTTTTTATGCAACTCTGCATGAACATAAAATATGGTTTAAACATTTAAACATAAAATTTCACCTTTCAAGAATGAACATGTTACTCCTTTGTACAGACTAATCACTGACAATTTATTTCATAAACATAAGTATTTTTAGGTTTTAGAACACAAATTATGGAGATTCTAAGTTAAAAACACACGATACCTGTTTATTGGTTAAGTTCCTGTCATCATCAAGAACATTTCAAATAATCAATTCGTATTTCTTTTTGTCATGCTACAATAACCCATTGCTACGCATCATGGAAGCCAATGCTATAATTGTAGAATTCATTACACTTCCTCCACGGCATTTTAATCTTCTAGCAACAGTATTTCAAAAATGGAAAAGGTTATGCACTAACAAGAATTTTTGAAAAGTAAACCTTAAAAGGAAGTGAAGAATTTGTTTGCAAGTACCTTTATTAAGAATCACAGAATTGTCAGGGTCAGAAGGGACCTTTGAAGATCATCCAGTCCAACACCCTGCCATCCTGCAGTCTGACCTGGACTAGGTGACACAAGAGTGGTCCCAGGTGGGTTTGGAATGTCTTCAGAGAGGGAGACTCTATTACCTTCCTAGGCTACCTGTTCCAGTGCTCTGACATTCTCAGCCTAAAGTTTGTGTTGTGGTAGAACTTTTGTTTCTTAGTTTATGGCCATTGCTCCTTATTCTGTCACTGAGCATCACTGAAGGGAGTCTGGCACCCACACAGGAGATGTTTATTTGCAGTAGTGAGATTCCCTCTCAGTGTTCTCTTCTCCAGAGTAAACAGGCCTAGAACCCACCTGTCCTCATAAGAGAGATGCCCCAGACCCCCTCATCA
Organism: Sitta carolinensis; assembly: GCA_032173965.1. Classification (NCBI taxonomy): domain Eukaryota; kingdom Metazoa; phylum Chordata; class Aves; order Passeriformes; family Sittidae; genus Sitta; species Sitta carolinensis. The sequence continues at coordinate 75,058,405 of CM063313.1, forward strand.
TCTCTGTGGTCTCCACTGGACCCTCCTCAGTAGCTCCTTATCTTTCTTCAACCATAGAAACCAATAATGAACATAACACCCCAGATGTGCCTCACCAGGGCAAGACGTGGGGCAGGATTGCCTCCCTGACCTTCTGGCCACACTCTTCCTGATGCATTCCAGGATCCCACCATCTCTCCTGGCCCCCAGGGCACACGGGACTAGCTCATGGTCAACTTGTCACCCACCAGCACCCCAAGGTCCTACCCAGCAGAGCTGCTCTCCAGTGGGTCAGCCCCCAGCCTGTTCTGGTACTGGGTGTTATCCTCCCCACATATGTGCAGGACCCTATACCTACACCTTGAAGAAAGCCCCTAAGTCTACTTATCCCATTTTAAAATGCATTTTGTTCTCTCATAGTTGCAACTCTGCAATGTTTTAAGGATAAGATTTTATGCTAATTAATTTTCATGCTTTTCTCCCTACAAAAACACAGGAAACACAATCTACTAAGCAGGTTGGCTTATGAGTGGCAAGTACATGTGAGCCACATCTACATCCCAAAGACATGTCTTGTAAAGAATGTAATGGAAACAGAATCAACAAGACGACAGCAAACTGCAATAAAAATAGGGAAAAAAGCCATCACAAACACTATTACATCTTCCATAAACGATCATAAGGTTAGAAATGTTTTTACCCTCAAAGAGCTCAGTTATATAATTCCAATTAATAGTGAAGAGCTCTAAACCAACGTTTTATGAACAGATGTTCATCAACATGAGGTTTATCCAAATTACTTTCCCTTTTGTGTGAAAAGTTCAAAGCAAGAGGAACCTGAACACTGCATCTCATGTCAAGGTTGGAGCAATTTGCAAATCTAAAACTGCAATAATTAACAGCTACTTTGGAAACACCTAGTAGTCTGATGAATTTCCATTAAAAAGCAACCATATTAAGTTATTCTTCAAATACTACAAGAAAGAACAATTTCTTTCAAAAGGCTGGAGACAAGAACATAAATAGATTGCCATGAAGAATATTGAGATTTGGTAGCAAAAATACACAAATTCTAAAGAGTAACCCTAGAAGGAAAGTTTCAAAGCTGAACAAGGCTTTCAGTCTTTACCCCTCCATCTCCTCAGTAAAAATGAAATAAACAAGTAATATTCCTCAGTGATAAGATGCTCTGACTGCAGACATAAGGAAATGCTTTTTACATTACATTTTCATAAGAGTGAAGGATAACTGAAGGGAGGAGTTGGCATCTTGTTATCTGATCATATTGTGAAATGCCTCAAGTTTTTATGTCTCTTTTGCTAACATATTGTTCAGTTTTGCACATTATTTACAGAAAAGATTCAATAATAGGACAGATATAAAACCAAAATATTACCTGTCTTCATCTCTGTGGGTCATTAAGTAATGTGTGTTGAGGTCTTCAAATTCATTCCAAAAAGCATTGTCACTTAGAACATTGTTTTGTTCTTGAGCTACTGCATTTCTTCTTAAGTTTATTTCTGTGTTCTCTCGATAACTGTGTATTCTTGAGAGAAGGACCACACCAGAACTCATCTCGTCTTTGCCATCTCTCAAAGGAGAGTCAGGATGACATTGCTGGACATCAGCAATTCTGATTCTCCTCCAGGAATCACTTTCCTCTTCATCATTGCTAGGGACATAATTTTCTCTCTCCAGTCCTTTTGCTATATTTTGGTTTCTAATTTTAGGTCTCACTACTAGCTCAGATGAATTTTCATGGTCAGTTTCTCTCTCACTGATGTTTAATACATCAGCAGCTGGGGGATGGGGGATCCAATTCCAACATTCACTATATGTTTTATCTGCTGTGTTCCACAACAGTCATCACTCAGGCTAGTTTTTGGTATAGCTTCATCTTCAGCAGATTTAAGTGTCCTACTGTCTGGACATGTCAAAGGCAATGGTCCTGCTTCTTCAAAACTTGCTGTATAAACACTGTGGTTGAAAGCAGACTGTTGGGACTGTAAGTCATTAAGAGACTCCACCTCTTTTTCACACTGAGAAAGTATGCTATTTGGTCTTCCCTGAATTAGACCTCTTATCCAAGAATATTTGTCTAGAGCATCCTCTTCCTCTCCATCACTGCTATCTGGCTCAGAGGAGTCAATGTTTACAAAAACATTTCCATTTTTACCATTCAAATCATTATGCCCTCCAGATGTGTATTCTGCAAGGTTCTCAGATTTTTCATAAAGATTCATCAAGTCCTGTGAGATTTGGTTGCCTTCTAGGCCATAACAGAATACAGAAAATGGTGATGTGGTCACTTCAGAAGTTTGGCTTGATACACTTTGGTAAACAGGCTCTCTAGTGCCAGCATCTTTTGACAGAGGCTCATCTAATAAATCAGCAGAAACTCAAACCAATGGACTGAAATCTTCAGAGAAAGCTGTAAGAAAGAATGGACTGGAATAATCAAAATCAACAGAAATATTCTTGTCTACAACAACTGCTCATTAAAAAGAAGGGATAATTTACTAGGACTGCAGTGCAAAGCAATAGCAACATTTATCAGAGATCAGTCATTCTTCAATAATATATTTACTTTCTCATTTATACAACTAAGCCTACAGAAACAGGTCTAAATTATACAATTCCAGCTACAGATATGATAGGAAAAAAAGTCTTAAAGGAACACGTACACAAGCAGAATTTTTACATTGTTTATATAAAAGGGAATTATAAGACAACAGGAAAACCAAAAGAACATTTCTCTCCATATTGGACTTTCCATTCATTAAATGGCTAAATTGTGCCTTCTGCCACACTGAGATAAAGCCACTTATTGCTACTATAAATTACATACTAAAACAACTGTATTTTATATCTGCACTTTTGAGTGCAACTCCTTATAAGAAGAAAATATCAGGGTTGAATGTGGTATTACAGTTGCTTCATCACAAATGCATTTCGTTACAGTACACTTGAACACCTCTTGCATAAAGGGACAATAAGCATCAAATCTAGCTGCAAGGGTTAAAGAAGGTAAAAACATGTATACTACTACTACAAAAGCAATCCTTTGTTCAAGTAGTTTTTAAACTCCTAACCAAGGCAATAGTCCAGACTATTTTGTCCAAAATCTCATCTAAATTGTTAGATGAGGCTCCACTACTAGGCTGGTGAATTCCTGGCATTGGAATCCTATGAGATCTATGTCCCTCAGCGCTAGGAGTCTGGCTTCCAGGACTAAGTAGAATCTTGAAGCTCTTCCACAAAATTGCTATGAGCCAAGGCTGGTTGGCAGGCCCCTCTAGTGATCATCCAATCGACTCCTCTTGCTCAAGCAGAGTCACATACAGTAAATTACCAAGCATCAAATACAGTAATATTTTCAATATTCCCAATAATATGTTTTCCTACCCATCTTCTACAGTTTCTTAGAGTCTTAAAGCATGATATCTTCACGGTACAGGTACTTAAGGAGCCAACTAGGAAAGGTGCTCTCCTTGATTTATTGCTTGATAACAGAGGGTCTCATGACCCAAGTGGAGACTGGTGACAGTCTTGGCCACAGTGAACAGGAAGTGATCAAGTTTAAAGTCTCAGGTGACAGAAGGAAAAGTAAAAACTTGAAGTCAACATGAGGAGAGCAGACTTTGGGCTGCTCAGGGAACTAGTTGGTGAGATCCTGGGAAAATGCTTCGGAAGATGCTGGGGTCAATGCTGGTCACTTTTTAAGGACCACATCCCAAGGGCACAAGAACAGGCAATTCCAAAACTGCTGGAAGTCAAGAAGTGAGGCAGAAGGCTGGTTTGGATGATCAGGAATATTCTTTTGGAACTAAAGCAAGAAAGAAGGTATAGGGCCAATGGAAGCAAAATCATGACATGGGAAGAATACAGAAGAATGTTGCTGCCACTGTAGGGAGAGAGTTCATGTGGCCAAAACTCAGTTGGGGTTGATGCAGGCCAGAAACATGTGGGACAATAAAAAGAGCTTTGTTAAGTAGCAAAGGCAATGCAGAAATAACATTAGCCCATTACAGGATGAAGACGGTCACCTCACGGACAAGGCAGAGATGTTAAATCACTTCTTTGCATGTCTTCAAGACTGATGAAGAAAAAATGTCCAACGAGATCCCAGTGCCCTGAACTGGAAAATGATGACCATGAGAATGGTCAGCTCCTAGTCAGCCCTGAACTTGTATGGGATCTGCTGCTTCTGCTGAATCTCTGTAAGTTTATAGGGCCTATATTCATCTGAGTGTAATCAACTAGTCAGCTGATGTCACAGCAAGGCCTCTCAGCAATACTGGGAATCTGTAGATGTCCCAGCTGACTGGATGCTGGATAATGCTGTCCCAATTTTCAAGGAAGGCAAGGATGACCCTGGAAAGGGAGGCCTGTCAGTCCACTTCAGTAACTGATAAGATTACAGAGATGATTATTTTGGCATAGTGAAAACCTGAAGGAAATGCAGCCATTGGTAACAGTCAGCACAGCTTCATGAGAGGAAAGTCCTGCTTATCAAATTTAACTAATTTCCTTTTATGACAAGGTATCCCATCTATTGCATCAAGGGAATCAGTTCATGTAATCTTTTGGATTTTAGCAAAGCTTTTGATATTGCCTTGCATAGGATCCTTCTGGGTCCTTGTGGACCCAGCCCACAGCTGCATAAACATATCATGTGATGGTGAGTAACTGGCTCACAGGTCAGGCACGAAGGGTGACAGTGAATGGAGTTTTCACTCTGGTGGCCTGTCACTAGTGAGATTCCACAGGGATCCATCCTCGGCCCTGTGCTCTTCAAATCTTCATAAACAACTTGCACACAGGACTCAAGGTATACGAGGTTTGCTGATGACACTAAATCAGTACGCTGGAGAGCAGCACTGGGGATCCTGGTTGATGGGAAGTCGAACATGAGCCAGGAGGATTAACCTTTTCTGGGGATATCAGGCCCAACACCACCAGATGGGCAAGGGAAGGGATTGTCCTGCTCTGCTCTGGGCTGGGGCAGCCTCACCTATAGTACCGGCAGCAGTTTTGGTACCACTGTGTGAGATACGAAGCTATTAGAGTGTCTAAAGGAGGGCCATGAAGATGGTGAAGAACCAACAGGGGGAAGCCACACAAGAAGCGACTGAGGTGACTTGGTTGTTCATCCTGGAGGAGACTGAGGGGAGACCTCTCTGGGGTCTTCAACAGCCCCAGTGAGGAAGAGGAGGGGCAGACCCTGATCTCCTCTCTGGTGTGCCCAGTGACAGGATGCAAGGGAATGGCCTGAAGCTGTGTCAGGGGAGGTTTAGGTTGGGTGTCAGTAAAATGTTCTTGCCCCAGAGGGTGTTCAGGCACTGGAACAGCTCCCAAAGGCAGCAGTCATAGCACCAGCCTGACTGGTGCTGACTCAATCCTTCTGAGTTCCAGAAGTGTTTAGACAACACTCCTAGGCACATGGATTGATTCTTGGGGATATCCTATGCAGGGCCAGGAGTTGGACTCAATAATCCTTGTGAGTTCCTTCTAGCACAGGAAATATGCAGTATTTTAGGTAATACCTACCTACCCAAATATAATACCAGCTGGGAAAAAAATGTCACCTAGGGGAGACAAAGAAAGTAAATCAATTCAAAATGGTTCTGTAAGATAAATTTGAAGAGTTGTAATGCACACACAAACAAATATAAAGGAAAGGCATTTTGTTATTAGACCAATTTACATACAAAGCAGATGTATTAAGAACAGGGAGATAATACACCCTTAAACTGCATATATCTAATGACCCATAAAATAACTGCATGCTGCTCTCTTTGTAACTGCAACAAGAAATGTGGTAGCGTTTTATAGAAACAGTAGGAAGATCTCCACTAATATCAACACTGCCTAACAGGAAATAGACCTTTAACTACTTAAAAGTATAGAAAATGTATGAAGCATGGACAACAATAAATACACTTCAATTACAAAAAATTAAAGCCACCCCAAGATGATCTACATCACATAACAGATTATAAAAATGACTTAATACAAAGTGTCCTAGGGTGATGTTTGTATCCCCATTTGTGTGTTCTGCTATGTTGGATGTTATGTTCTGTGCCTGGGAGACTGGCTCTGAAGGACAAATGTTTTGTTTTGGTTCTGTTATCAGCCTGCTTCCCCCCCACGACTGGCAGGACACAGAGACGGGGCAGTACATAGTGTGGCTGTTGTTTTTTGCTGGTCTCTTTTTCTCCTTGACTCTAGCTCTGGCTGCTGCTTTTGCTCCTGCTTCGCTTTGCTCTTGCTTTGTTTTTTCTCTTTTTTTCTTTTTTCCTTGTAACTACTGGAACCTGCTCCGGACTGGGACCTGAGAACACCTTGTGGCCGGCAGCAGCCTTCCCCAGCGCCGGAGGGAGTGACAACAGAGCGACCACCCCCAAGAGAGACTTGCTGCATTTGTCATCTTTTTTTCAGAGCTGTGAAAGAGTATTGTCATCTGGTATTGTTCATTTTGTGTACTGGGGGGGGGAGGCTGTGCCTGTTAAATAAACAGGTTCTTTCCACTTCTCTCCGAGGAATCATTCCCGAACCGGCTGGGGGAGGGGCCGTGTGGGTTTGCTCTCTGGAGGGATCTTCCTTTGGAGGTTTACTCCCAGATTTGCCCTAAACTAGGACACAAAGCTAAACCAGCACTATGCCATTACTATTTAAAAATAATAATAAAAAAAATAGAATAAGAGTTTCTAAAAAGCAGTCTAAAAGGGAAGGAAGGAAAAAAAGCTACCTTGTAGAGCCATAGAACCTCTTATGCTGGAAAAAACTACTAATGTATCAAGTGCACCCATAAACCTAACACTGCCAGGCCCACCAATAGACTATGTATACATGCGTTTTAAGGACCTCCAGGAACTGGTGACTCTGCCACTTTTCTAGGCAGCCTTTCCCAATGATTGGCAACCCCTCTGGTGGGGATATTTTCCATGACAGCCAATTGAACCTCCCCTGGTGCAACCTGAGGCCACTTTCTCTTGTCCTATCATTTGTTATTGGGCAGAAAGAACCACACCCACCTCACTCCAGCCTCCTCTCGGGCAATTGTACAGAGCAATAAGATACTCACTAGCCTCTTTTTCTCCAGGCTGAACACTCCCAGCTCCCTTAGCTGCTCTTCATCAGACTTGTGCTCCTGACCCTTCCCCAGCCCTCCTGCCCTTCCCTGGACATGTTCCAGCCCCTCATTGTCCTTCCTGAATTGAGGGGCTCAGAGCTGGACACAGCACTCAAGCTGTGGCCTCTCCAGTGCCAGCACATGGGATGCTGTCCTGGTGCCACACTATTGCTGACATAGGCCAGGTTCCCTTGGCCACCTGGTACACTAATGGCTCGTTCAGCCAGCGTTGAGCACTAAACCCAAGTCCTTTCCCCCCAGGCACTTTGGAAGATCTAAGGCTATATCAAATGGGAATTTTAAGCTGAAAACCTCAGGCAAAGAAATGGGATCATATTTTTAATCCAAGAAGGTATTCTGTGTTCCTCTATTAAATAATTACTCAAACGCCAATATCACAGAAGGCATTTTGGTAAATACTAACATCCAATACTCATTAAATAAGAAAGGGAAGTGGTCTAACTGGTATAAAAAAATCAAAAGAGGAACTTTTAAAGATGTTTTAGAAACTTAAAGTATTTTCACTATGGCTGACAAAGAGAACAAACCTGGTTCATGATGCATCAAATATTTCACAGCCTTGTTCTAAACAGAAGGTTAGATTAGGCATTTTCTTCCAAATGTGAATTTTAATTTGGAGACAAAATAATTTGAATTAAACAGTGTTACTGTTACCTAGTTTGCTAGAACACATTAATTCATTATCAATGTTCTTCATGCAAAACTACACAGCCAATACAGATTTGTTAGATTATTTATACTTTATAGAATGAAATTTAGTATAAAAGCAAATAAAATACACAGTTATTTAAGTGGCTCAATAACATGAGCCGCTTACATGGCTCTCAGTGTGCCTTCCTCCTCCAGCCTCAAGCATCCTAGCTGGCAATGAAATGGCACATACACAAAGATATGTACTTACATAAAGAATTCTCTTTCTGAACATCTTCCAATTCTAATTGTTTGCAGTCATCATTCTGTTGATGTCCATCTCGGTCTCGATTATTCAAAAATGGTCTAAACCCAACACAGGCAAGTCTTCTTCCATATCTTCTACCTGTAATAGTCTCATATCTTCCTGCAGGTTTGGGCCAGGCAGTTTTGCCAAGTCTTTGGCTCATTGCTACATGAGATAATGGAAGAAAGAAAAAGATAGAGATACTTGTTAAACAACAATGTCTTTGCAGTTTCCCTCTTCCCTAACACTTTGATATATTTTTTTATCAAAGGAATTTTATATTTCTCTAAAGTCTTAAGCTTCAGTTACAATATTGTTATTAAGAACAAAGTGCTCTGGGCCCATATGCTGTGAAAGCATGTAACTGAGTTTTCATCTACCCTAAATATTGGCAAACACTGATTGTACCCTCATTTTAACATATTTTTAGTAAATGACACTTAATTTTTTTTTTTTTTTTAATCAATCCCATAGTCACAGCCTTTATTATTTTTTTCATACTGTTCATAAATCTGATGCAACACATATATCAGCTTGCAGAAAAGACCTGCAAGCACTATAATGGAAAATCCTTTGGGTAATACAGCACAATTCAGGCAGCCCTAGCTAGCTTATTTTTGTGACTGGAAAAGTATAATTAATCAAATCACACCTTCTAAAACAAAAGTCCCAGGGACAAGGCTTTATTCTTACTGCTAGAGTTAATATGTTCAGGCATGGCCATATAGAGCATTGCCCACACACTGCTTCTTCTTACAGTTCTCCACATTAATGAAATTTAAGCTTTTACCAAGAAAATATGAGATAAAGAGAAAAAAAAAAAACAAAAAAAACTTGAGAAATGGTGGGAAAAGGCTGCCAATATTGTAATAAAGACAGATATTAACACAGCAGTATTATCAGGTATTAACAATCTAACACAAGGGTCATGTCCAAAGGCTGTTGCTTGTACAAATGCAATTAGAAGTTCACTATTTCAGATATACAGTGACTTCTTTGTATCCCTCTAAGTCACTTTCAATGTTAACTAGAAATGGAATTAAAAGGTTTCTGTTCTTGAAACTCATCAAATTAAAAAGTTAACATTAAAGATAAGGAAGATAAAATTTGCGACCATTAATATAGAGTATTATGAACTTCAGAAAAATATGAAAGCTTTTATATTTCCTGGCTGTGCAACTAATCTCTTCCTCACACACAAAAAGAGAGTATCTATAGGCAAAGATATATGAAAGGGATTGAACTTTGGCAGAAAAAAATTAGCAGGTATCTGAGGCTTTTTCCTCATTTATTTATGAAGTTCTGTGTAGTTTGATTACACATTGTTTTCTCTGGATATGTTTTTGAGTATTTGTCCAGACCTGCCCATCCTACATTAAAAACCAGAACCTAAAATGTTTGTTTTGTTATTAACTATATCACTCCTGCAATCTTTAGAAAGGTGAAAACTCTGGCATCTTTGCAAAACAAAAATCCTGGCAACTAATGCAAGAAAAAACAGGACTGACAATTCATTTTCCTATCTAGTTAGCCAGTAGTTAGTATCTTTATTAAGTCAACCAGCAAGTTATTTTTTTTCAACCAAGCTCTGACAAATCTGACATTTCCCTTGATTACAACATGGTTGGTCAGCAGCCTACCAGTGGGAGCTGATAATTAGCAGCCACATCCAAATCTGCAGAATAAATTCCAGCAGTTAGATTAGTAAATCAGAACAGCAATGGAGAAATCTGTTCTCTAACAAGTGTTTGAAATGAACAAGGTAAAAATACAACAAAATTGCCTAACTCTTAATTTCATTATGTTCTCTAAAACATCAGTATTGTTTAAAAACAGATGTCCACTCAACAGAGTCAAGCCCTCTGAATGCAAATGTTTCATTTTTAAAAAACTGACATTCACATCATACAAAATCTGTTTAGTGCACTACATTTTTTGTTTCAGACAATGCTCTTGCATAAAGAGTCTTTCAACACATATTCAACTATTTCTAGAAGACAGAGAGGCAGTTGTTATTATTCTTCTGTCCTGGGGAAGACTTACTGGATCAAGATAATGAAAGCTTTTCATCACTTTTTACTGGAAGTATGGGTGCCACGTTTAGTTTTCAGGAAAGGCTAACTTCTACCTGGATACAAAACATCTCAAAGATAAGAGGAGGCATGTATTTATTTGCCAAAAATAAGCAGCATTTAGCCACAAGAATGCAGAGACCAACTTACAAGAAACCCTTCAGGCAATGAAGCTGTGAAACCCAATATCGTTTCTCAGGTGTTTATTCCAGGCTAGGTCAGCCTAAGAAGTATGTTCAGAAGGTCAGTTTAGTAGATGTGTTCAAAGAACACCCAATAGTCACTGACAAGATGTATTTCTGCAAAACTGACCAGGCTTACAGAGCAACACACTAGTGAATAAGTAACTAAGTCAGGGTAAATGAGCTAATTATTCACTTCTCTGACTGAAGACGTTTATACACACACCTCCATACCTCCAGAATGTAATTACAGTCACCTGAATTCCTCAAAAGGATCATGAGCAGGAAAGCATTTTGGATTACCAGAGCTGATTGAAAAAACAGGACAGATTGTCTCATAAAATGCACAGTTCACAAACAGGTAGGTCCAGCCTTTAACAGGCACTGCCTTAATCTCTGCCAGAGTGGTGTGCTTACTCTTTACTTCTACCAACACTGCACTAAGGACACCACTCCTTAAGAAACGGCAAATTACAGGCTGTATCACAGAAAGTTTCAGAATCTAGGCCAAATACTAACCAACTTGTCCTCTTCCACGGATTTAAAAAAGGAAACAAAAATCCCCGTTTTTCAAGGTCTAAGTGTTCAAGGTTAGATTCATGCCTGCATATGTCCGCAACCTAGCACTGTAACTTGAGTTACAGAAATCATCCACACTCTTGACCACAATACTACATTAAAAAAAAATCTCAAACCAATTTACAGAGCTACATGTAGGACAACTGGAATTTCCTGCTTAGACAGATGCTGGCAGGATCCTGTCCTCACCCATTCTCCTCCTTTTACTCTCCTCTCCATTACCTTTTGTTCCCTCCTATTTCCTCACGTCCTGTGCAACCAGTGACAAGAGCAGCAGCTCTCTTGGGTCAAGGAGTGCGTGACTGAGGGCCATGAAGGTGATCTGAGGCTGGAGCACATCTCTTATGAAGACAGGCTGGGAGAGCTGGGGCTGATCTGCCTGGAAAAGGCTCCAGGAAGAATTACAGCGACTTTCCAGTACCTACAAGGGAAAGCTGGAGAGGGACTTCTTACAGGGTGTGTAGGCTTATTACACAGGAGTAAAAAGGTTGGCAGAATGTGGCTGGGGGGCCCAGAGAGGAGTGGGCAAAGAGCTGGGGGGAAACTGTTCCAAGTTGTATCATTTTCTGCTGCAGAAGTATTTAACTAGTTTTTGGGTTAACTAGTTTAATTAAGAAATGAGAAGTTTGCCTCAAATATTTCTGAAGAAGTATTTTTTAAATCTTTTAACAACTAATATTTTTTAGGTTCTTCCTCAGATTTTCCTAGCATTCATAGAAAAACTTGTATGCATATTCTGGACCCAATCTCAATACTTGACATAGAAATAAAAATATATCATTTATCCCACTCAATTGCTCTTTTTCCTCTTATACTGTGAATTACAGAAAACATTTTGTCCTACGAGGCAACAACAGGATGTCACGTTCAAGGTCTGAAAAGGGAATGCATGTAATACTGAAAAAATTATTTTCTAGGTTACCATCTTAAAAAAAATAAATCTGCATTTATTCCCAGAAGTTTATGAATTCATTTGGCTGTCAAATGGGCAAAACTTAAAACCAAGTCATCTTCTTCACACCATCCCCCATAACTGACTATTTCTGAATCATAATGAAATCATACCCCTAATGGACACAAATAAATGTTGCAGATAAAAGTATTTGCATTGTCCTTTAAACTGTATTATCCAATATTCTTTACCTAACACCAGTATTTTACATCTCTTTCTTCCCGGTAGGCATTGAAAGCTTCTAAGTGCAGATGAATTAAAAAAAAATTGAAATTAGAATGGAGAATTTTCAGTTAATTAAGCACCACTGCTCAGGACTGCAAAGAGATTACTTCATTTCAGTTAACAGAAGAAATGCACACAATAATCCCAAAAATGAGAGGAATATTTCAATTTAAATAATTGAATCAACATACTACTGTCACAATTCCTTCTCTTGCCTCTATGGGCAGATTAACACAGAAATTATTTAATTTTTTTACTGTGCTTACAAGCTTCAAACTACATACTAGGCAGATTACTACTCAAAGCAATGAATATTTTGTTAAAATTTACTTTCACTGTCTGGTATTAATCTAAACCTCAGAAAACCATATGCCAGAATCTAACCCCAGTAGGCAGCTAAGCACCATACAGGTGCTTGCTCACTCTCCCACCCAGTGGAAAAGGAGAGAGAATAAGAAGGGTAGAAGTGAAAAAAAACCCCCATGGGCTGTGATAAAGAGAGTTTTAGAATTTTGGGGTTTTTTTTGGAGAAAAAAAAAAAAAAAAAAAGGGAGAAAAAGACATAAAAGCAAGGAAAATGAATAATGCAAAAACCCCCTAACTGCTCACCCAGCAACCCAACAATCCCTTGTGCACCCCCAGACATCTCACTGGTGGGGTGAGAAGAAGAAAAGGGCTTGGTTCAGTGCAAGCCCTGCCAAGCCTTGCTCACAAAAACACCCCTGTGTTATCAACACTGTTTTCAGCCAAACATACAGAACATAATCCCATGCAAACTCCCAATGAAGAAATTTAGCTCTATTACACCTGAAAACAGTATACTGGATGATTAGCAAAAATCAAACATTTTTCTTACCAATCCAATCAAAGTTTCTTCCTCAAACTCTCTGGTTTAGAAGTGACTTAAGGCTCCTCACTAGGATATTTGAGAACATAGTAGTGATTATTTCAATCAGCAGCATCAGCTCAGCTACAAGTACACTGACAAATGGAATATGCTTCCAGGCATTGTCTTTTTATCAACCTTACAGGTCATTTTGAACTCTCCTTTGAGCTACAGATTCGTAAGTCAATGTTTTTTACTCCGTATAGTTCCTCCTCTTTGCCTGAAGCTGGAAGTAGCCTATAGTCCAAATTCAGTAAGCTGTTAGGCTGGCCCACTACTGATACAAGTTTAAACTAGAATATTGTTTAGCTGTGGGTTTTTTTAACTCTCAGATTACATTTTTTTAAAAAAAAAACACCCCAAAAGCCATAATCATATCAAATTATTCTGATACTGATCTGAGACTCTTTCCAAAAGAGGTGAATGATCACCAGCAAACTAAAAGCAGCTTCCTCCCACTTAAATACTAAATGGTTTCTGTTTTGCATTTCCCTAAAAGCCTAGAATTTTGTATTCTATTTGTGCCATAAATGCAAAACTGTTCAGAATTATTACAGTCTATTAATATTACACCTATAACTATCAATTTTACAAATAATTACATTTCTGCATTTACCAAAGCAGAAATTAGTCCGCACAGGCTAAAAGAAAGAAGTTGATTAGTATTTTGGATATTGTCTGTATACTCCAAATCTCAATTAATGACCTCCTATGATCATTATAGACCACTCTATACACAACTCTACCCAAATTATGAAAAAAGTTTTGCCAGACTTGAAATGGATCAACTGCTGCAACTCTACAAACAAGAGTGAATTAAAGTATATGCATGAAAGTACCAGCGGTTGCTCTAAAAGAAATGCATTAGATATATTCACAGGACAAGTCATGAAGCAGAGACAAAATTTCTTCATGTCCAGAACTCCCTTAATAAGTGGAGCCCAGTCATCACCTTACATACAGAGGTGTCTGAATGGGCAAGTTTCTACAACCGGCCACCTTGAGGCAGTTCCTTTCTGTCCTTAAACATCCTCCTACAGCTGAGCCTATAGCTCCCATTCTCTCATCCAGACTCTTCTGACCAACATGAGGCCAGAGAGTCCCCCTAGGCTGATGTTTGCCACCTGGTCTTCAGCCAAGGAGCCAGAGTTAGGACGGCTTGCTCTGATGCAGCTTCAGGTGTCACTACAATGGTTGGCTGTCAAGCTGTAAAGCAGCCTGCATGAACTTACTCAGCTCTGCCAGATCCCTTCTTTGAGAGTGTGTCTTCATTCTTAAGAAGCTAAGCAGGCTGTTGCATTAGCACAGCTGAGGTGGTAGAACTGAGCCATTCCAGTACTGATTTGACACCATTCTCTGAGGGTCTACTTGCTTCAGTGCTATACATAACTCCTGTATTATTTCCAGGGTTTTTTATACTGACTTGCTCTGATTTTACTTTCTTACACATAACTGTAAACAGTTTGAATGCATCATTTTCATCTCCCAGATTAAAATCCTCAATCATCTGTTTGATCTGATAAATAGACAGCTTTGCCTTATCACTGCAATAATCAGTTTTACAGCTTTTATCCTAACTAATAGCTTCAGCAGAAATTACACATTAAATCTCAAGAGGGAATATTAAGCAACTGCAGTACGGAAAGCTTTTAAAAACACGGACAATGTGTATTCCACATACTAACCAAGTAAGAGCAAGCCCCATCCTCCCATAGAAAGCTAGCATTATAACTTTAAGAATAAAAAGCCTAACTTCACCAGTAGTGCCTGTAGCAATCTGTTCTGTTAACACAGAACACTCTTATATGCCATTAATCATCAGGCAATCTCTCTCCTTCCCTAGTATCACAAGGTTTTGTATTCTAAATAGGTGTACTAAACTAAGGGCACAGAAGTAGCAATTTTTACCTACTGCTTGTCAAAAGACATACAGAAATTCAGACACCAACTCCCTACCCCCATATCTGTCCTCTCTTCTTATGACTTTTGTATCTCGTATTCTTGTTTAAGTTCTGATTATAAACTTCCCAGAGAAGGACAAATGTCTCTGGACCTGAAACACTTCAAACAGAAGCCAACAATCAACAAAATGCCAAGACTTGTCTACACTTTAAGCAGAAAAGGTACACTTTCACTTTTGTCAGTGCAGATGACCCCAAAACACTTTAAGAAACCATAACAATCACTTCCTTTCCTCCTGATAAGCACAGCAACTAGAAATTACAAAAGAATCCCTATGTTGAAGTGCAGGCCCTGAAAACTCTTACATGACACTAAGATGTGTTTTTGAATTGCTATCTATCATCTTATATAATTGTCTTTATTAAAGCAAAGTTAATCTAAGACATGTAATCAAACCTTATCCACTATCAGAAGACGTAAAAGCAATTTTAAAACCTATATTTCAAAGTTTGGAGATTTTTTGTTTTGTTGGTGGTTTTGTTTTTTTTCCTGAAGAACATTGAGGTCTCAGCACTTCAAACTCTTCCTTCATAAACTTAATTCTTTCTCTTGGATACAAGGGTAACAAAAGCCCCTGATCCAATCATGAGACAGGAGAACTCTCCTGAAGTGTCATGAAACAGAATCTGAGGTGATTCCAACATACCTGTGAAGAAGTAAGATCATTATCTAAAAGAGAAACACGGGATATTATTGTCAAATAGGAATAAACAACTGAGGGAATTATTAAAGGGGCAATTACTAACAATTGGGAATGTTCAGCTAAGCAGAAGGGGCAGTGAAGGACTACAGAGAACCAAAACAGACAAAAGTAAAGTCATACCTTCCCTCTGTTTTGGCAAATAGTAACACGCAGAACTGCGTTAAAGTGAAAACTACAAGATAGAAAAGGTAACCCTGTATCCTGATGTCATGGTTTGACACTGGCACAAGGCCAGTGCCCCCAAGAAGATATACTGTCCCTGGTGTTTGCTGTGAGATGTGACCAAAAACAGAGCAAAACAGTTTCCAATTTAGAAAACAAAAGAAAAGAACTTTATTACTTATAATATGTAAAGAAGACACATACAGAAGAAAATGAAAACTTAAAAAAACACTCTTCCTCCTCCCCCCACCCTAGTTCTCAACACAATAAAACAAACTAAAAATTTCCAATCAAGTTACCACCTTTCAGATAATTAATCTTCAGTCCATTACCACCTTTTTGATAATCAGTACTCAGTTCATTAAGGAGAGATAGGAGTCCTTCTTGCACCATCTCGTGACTTCTTCTTCCATGTTCAGTGCTCTCACCACTGTGCATGGACCAGAACTGTTTCTAGGGTTTCTCTTTTTAAGGATGCTTTGCCCAGTTCTAAAACAGCAACAGTCTCTTAGCTTTGGGACACCAGTCCCCCCCAATTTCACCCCCTGGGGCCGAGGGGCCTCGTGAAACAGAGATCTTCCTCTCCACTGAAGACAGAAGGCACCACCACACCCTCGTCAGCCGTCTCTGCTTACGCCATTGCTTTACTGCACTTTTTTGGCTTCAGGACATTGCCTCCCCCTAAATACAGTCTCTATGTCACAAAAAAGTAAGTCCATCTATGGCTTTACAAGAAAAGTCCAGCCAAAGGCTACTCCATCATCTCCTCCCACCTAGGATTCTTACTCAGTATTCTTTGACAATCTTCTACTTGCATGAACTTCCATCATCTCTGCTTAGTTCTCTCTATCTTCCTTCTTCAGATTCAGGAGGATTAGCACTTATAAAGTTTCCATCATCTACAAAAAAGGTTAAAACCTTGGACTGTGCCTGCCCGGCTGCTGATATCAAATTTCAAGGTGGCACAGACACAGCCTCTCTCTCTCCTCTCTCTCTCTCTCTCTCTCTCTCTCTCTCTCTCTCTCTCTCTCTCTCTCTCGCTCTCTCTCCAGAGGGAGGAAGAAGGTTGCCTGATGCCTCTTAAGGTTCTTGTACTCTCTCCACCCTTCCATCCTGCAGGATTTTTCCTCTCCCCCTCTGTGCCCGAGGTTCCAGGCCTACCTCGCCCAGGCCGCATGGCTTCCCCTGCCCCACCCAGCCAGCCGCTGGGCAGGGGAGATCCCTCCGTCCTCAGGGACCGGAACCAAGAGAGAGCTTTCCGGGGAGCCCTCTGCTTTTGAACCCCTTGTGTTCTCAGAGGCGGATCCTTGTCCTCAGTGGCCACACCAAGTGCCAATCTTTAAACCTGAGCACTCATTGGTTTGACCACTGAAGTTCAAAAAAACTCATTTTTTTTCAAACCACCACACCTGACCAACAATGTAAATCAGATCTTATGCTCTGCGTATAGTTTTTAAATAGCCTGCTTCAAAAAAAGATCACTGTTTTCCCTGACACAAGGAAACAACACATGGAAATGATGTTTCTACCAGTAAGGACATTGTATCCCTCAAACAGATTGCCTGGGGAAGCTGAAGAATATCCATCAGAAACACAGCCCAAAAAAAAGCATTCAAACAAACATCTAGTGAAGAATCACTGGGAGAAAGGGTTAGGAAAGAGGATAAGCTAGACGAGATTACTGTTTGAGGTCCTTACCAGCTCCACAGCCACTTCCCTAACGAAAGCTCCAGAATTTCAGATATTTAGTCTGCCCTCGGGCTGGAATGACAGGCCTGCATACCTAGTTTTGCATGGAGTGGAAAATCTGTGGGTCTTTTCCTTCAAACTGCCGGTGTTACAACATGACTGTTTGTTTTCACACAGAAGATAAATCACAATTTTACACTTTTTTTCTTTTTAAAAATTTCTGAAAGGTTACACAGTCAATATGCTGTATGAAATTGCACTGGGTTTACTTAGTATGGTAAAAGTACTTGATTTTTTTTTTTTTTTTTTTTTTTTTTTTTTTTCCATCTCCATTTTAAAAACACTACTTTCACTTAAGGCACCTTATTACAATCATGGAAACATATTACAGATCCATTACCTAGGAGCCAATTTTTAGGCCTCAAAAATACTGCTGCAGGTTCCTGACAATACTCTCAGAACCCTACACCACAAATATTTTTATCTGATTCACCAAACACATAATAAATAAAGATCTAGTTAATGTATGAAGTTGACTATGACATCACTGAAACATAAGGCTTATTTTACTATTGCTTAAAATCACCTGGGTTAGGGAAACTTCTCTTGAATGTTTCAGAACATTCAGACATTAAGCTGGCATGATAAGACACTTTGGTAAAACAAATTATCACTAATCTCCTGAGCAATAATCCATAATCTACCCTCAGGATCAAAACTATTTCTCCGTATTACACTTTTTTATAGTATCAACTAGTGGCATCATTTAAATCTCAAACTTGTTATCACCTTGGATTCTCTTTTCCCTCCTTTGCTTCTAGCAGAGAGATACTGTTGATGTTACAGCAATACATAAAAATCACAGGGGACTTCAGAATTTGAACAACCATAAACTTTTTGGTTCATGTTTCAATTATTGTTAAGGACACACACACGTGTGCCAGCTGGAATTCTCTCTGCTTCCACAGTCACATATTTAGTTACCTGAAATGCTGTATAAGGATTTAGTATAAAAACACCACGCTGGAATTAAACAAATTTGAAAAGCTGTTTTAAAATTACTCAGAATGATTAATGTCATTGGCAGCAGAATTTATATTTTTCCCACCATGATACATGAGCATTTAGCAATTTACATGACGATCCACTCTGTCATCCTTGCACAGTATTACACTCATTACTATGAGATCATCAATAATTACCTTAATTTCTCATATAAATAAATCATAGCCCTGCTCCATATAAACAGACAGCCAGGCGTGGCCTGGATGACAACCAAAGTTCTTGTAAGAACTACGACATTTTGAACCTTGACAACTCAAACAACTGCTCTTGTATTAAATGTGCACAGCACCACTACCAGTGATTCAGGTCATTCCTCTGACAAACTGCACGGAATGTTTTGTTTGAGACCAGGCTATCAAAACCACAGAAGCTGAAGTTCCAGACACTGGTTCAGGTCAGTGTGTCCTTTAGGGACAGTCTCAGTACCTCTGTCCATGAGACGAGCTAAGATGAGCTCATTGTCCTTCTCCTGGTTTATCTGGTTTATCTCTGCTTATTCCACATTTGAAGTTGTTTCTATAACTTGGGCATTTATTTCACAATATTAACTGAAGTCTTTAATCAAATTTTCCAACTGAAATAAATTCAAAGTAGCCCTTTAGAACCTGTCAAAATACATTACTAAACATAGATTGTTGAAGCACCATTGTAACTGAAGTGGGCTCTACTGGACTTATAGACTTCTCCACTAAAAGGCAGAGGGGTTATTACTGTATCACTGAATAAATGAACTAGAACAAGTTTGTTCCCCATACTTAGGTAAAAAAACTACTCAGAATTATTAGGACAAGTCTTGATGGAATGGTTTTATGGTTATAGTTTCAAATGACATCCACCTCCAATTCCCTCAGATGCCAAACGAACACCCTGCAAACCACCTGTCTGCCCCAAAACCAGCCCTTACTGCTGCACAGCACAGTAAAAGTTTCAGTTTCATTCAAGCCTTCCTAAGAATCCAAGAATCAAAACAAACACAGCTTAAGTATTATGGGCCACCAGGGAGATTCCTGTGTAAAAATGGTACTGATGCCAGCTCAGCTTTTTGCAACAAATACCATTACAGTGTTTGTGGAAGTCATACAATACATCCTATCACTATTTTTCACTTTTTATGTTAAACTTCTTTTGCAAAAGCACACATCTTCATAGGATCAGCTAGCTTAACAAGGCAATAATTCATCAATGTTTCTTATTTTGATGAGGCTTTGATTTGCCAAAAACTCTTGCACCTTACTAAACTGCACTGCAATTCAGCAAATGAAATTTTAAAAACAGGCCTATTTCACAGAAGGTTCCTGATCTTGCATTTTAATGTACTTCAAAATAAAGACTTTTGTGAACACCTTTTTTCTTCCTTTCTTAGTGAGAGAAAAATCAATTCTGTGTGAGTCAGACTCAGCAACAAGTAAACTTATTTTATTACAGACATTTGCTTACACAAGTTTAAATAAATATACTGCTCCCAAATGAAATTTCAATCCATAAAGTATGTATTCTTAATTTTTGCATTAAACACTAAGTCTGACAGGACTCTTCAATGCTACAGTACATACACTTTTTTTTTTTCCTAGATAGTGTAGCAAAAATCCAATCAAAAGTTATTCTTCTAAACTGCTTAACTGTGTTGAGACAAATGCAAATCAAGAACCACACTGAAAAAAATAAGTGCTTTTATACAGTATAGAAAAAGGACCCAAACACAGTCTCTAAGTTTTCAAATACATCCAATAAAGTACACAGCCTCTAAACTTATAATAAATTTTCTAAGTTTTATGCGCACCACGGAGATTCACATGCTCATGTGAACGTAACTCTTACGTTTCGGTGTTAATTCACCAGCAGTACCCAGTAAAGCCCATGCGCAGTGCAAGGCATCCTGAGAACGCTCAGCTCCACCACAGCCAACACTTCTCCCCACAAGCACTTCAAGAGAACTTCTAGAGGCATAGCAGAAGTTGCTCCTCTCCTCCAAGTGCAAAATGCATCCCGGGCAGTAAAACTACAGCTTAATTAATTTCACCCGTTGTCGCTGTGGGCGATGAACAAACGACACGAGACCTCATTATGAAAACTGTATCTGACTCCGTTTTATTAAAACAATTGCCCTCCTTATATACCTTTTGGAACAGGCCACTCTCATTGGCTAGAAGAGTGCCAGAACTCTTCTAACCATTGGCCCAAACCAAGGGATAGAGATAAGTCCATCCCACAGAAAAGAATGTAAAACATCATTCTCGTTACAATAACACTTAAGATGTTTATATCAAGTCCGTGAAAACAAAGTCTTCTGAAACTCAAACACTACGAAGAAACTGAGTTCAGAAACTCAGAAACCTCAGGCCCAGAAAACCAGACTACAACCCGTGCGGAAGAAAAGGCACATCAACGACAAATCTCCTCTGGATTCTGGGCCCAAAGCACTTTCCTTCTGCCCTGTGCTTGGGCTTGCCCGGCTGGCTCGGATCTCCTCTCCCCAAGCAAAGAGAGAAGTGTGAGTGTTTCACAACCTCGCTGAAGAGATGTCGCTTCGCCCGTGACTCGGCTCACACCCGCGGGTGCTCGGCGGACAAGGCAGACCCCCGCAGGGACCTCCCCTTTCCCCGGGCCACTGAGTCACCGCCCACGGCGTGCTGGGAGAAAAACTATAAAACACAACAAAAAACGAGACACCCCAACCAAACAAGAACAAGCCAAACCAAACCAACAACAAAGGAAGGAAATTAACTGCAAGCCCTTTGCCCCCGAAGGCCTGCCCGAGTTTGCTCTACCCCTGTACGCCGGCTCCCCCGCACTCAAACGGCCCCGGCCCCTCACGGACGGGCGCTCGCGTGGCACCACGGCCCGCCCGCGGCTGTGGTGGCCACAGGCCCGCCCCGGAGGGAAGAAGCAAGGCCGTTGTTCCACAGCACAAACGACCATCCCCGGGGCTGTCGGCCGCTCTGCCCGGTGCCCCCGGTCCCCGGCCACCGCCTTTATGGGCGGGCCGGGCCGGGCCGGGGCCGGGGCCGGGGCCGCGGGCCGGGGCCGGGGGCCGGGCCGGGCCGGTTCACCCCGCCCGCTGCCGCCGCCGGCTCCCGCCCGCTGCTGCCGGCACCGCGGCCAATCCCGCCGCCAGCAGCACCCGCGCTGGCCAATCACGGGCCAGGGCGGAAGACAGCGACCAATCCCGAATGGATTTCGGGATTCCGGGCCGGCGGTGCCGCATATGGAGCGACCCCGGGACTGGTCGGCCGAGGCGCTTCAGCGCTGTGTGTTATCCGCTGCCGCTGTTAACCGCCGCTGCCTCGGAGGTTTAACCCGGCAGCAACCCAACGCCAGGCAGCCGCTCCCTCACTTCCTACCAGGAGGACTGGGGAGAGAACTGAACGGATGAAAGCTACAAAATTCATGGCTTGAGATATAGCCAGTTTATAACAGGAAAAGCAAAGGCCACGCAAACCAACAAGCAAACCAACCAAGGAATGAATTCCCTGCTTCCCGTGGGTGTTCAGGGCAGGCCCTATCATTCTAATGGTGACTTGGGAGGACAAACACCACTGTCGGGGTCATGCTGGCTGAGGAAGAAGAAAGCCCCAGCTCAAAGCCGTGGAAAAACCCTCTCTAGTCGGGGTAGGCTCCGAGCTATTCCGAGGATCCTTCAGTTATGCAAGTGGTTACTAGAAGGTTCCCCATTCTCACTGTTCCCATTCGTTGATTTTTGTCGCAGAAATACTGTCGTATTCATAATCGCTTTTCCCCATTGGACCTCCCCTCGTTTTCCCACCCTAACTCCGCTTCGACCCCCGAGTGTATAAATATCCATGTCACACCCTGGACGCTGCTTTTTTTTTTTTTTTTTTTTTTTTTTTTTTTTGGCTTGCCCCTCTTACTGTTTATATCGTTCTGTTTGTTGCTTTCCTTCATTGAAGTTCTGTTTCTGGATGACCAAATCGGAGATATCTCTCTTCTTTAAGTCGCCGATAGCGGTTTCCCGTGGAAGCTACAGATCAGGCTGTCCGGGATAAGATCGGGAAGCTTTAACTGGCATAAAAGGGAACAGGAGAAATGAGGCGCTAAAGATTAAAATGACCTCTGTGAATTCTCATCATGGTGCATCAACTCATCATTCCATGGCATTACAAGAAGTTTGGGCTGAAAATGCCTGTCTAAATAGAGGAATGCTACTTCTGTGCAAATATTTTGCTTTTATATCTTTAGCTGAGGAAGTGTGGGAATTTTTTCTGAAGACTTGTTTTGCTGATTGATAGTTATACTCCAGTAAAAACAAAATACAGAAATTCATTAAGTCTTTTCTAATGAATTGTTAATGGCTTCATAAGAACCTTCTGATGTAATAGATGCATCCATGCTATGATTCATGTAGTATTCAAAGGACTAAATAAATCTATAAATAGAAAGATCCGTGCAGGTAAACCTTTAGTATTTCATAGCATTTAAAATCTTCCAGTATTCAGAACATGTGTTTTTTTCCTCAGGAAGCCACACTGTAGATTGTCATATGGATGTTGCACCCAGAAAGAGCATACAGAATACTGTATCAGGATCACTGTATC
This sequence comes from Sitta carolinensis, assembly GCA_032173965.1. Lineage (NCBI taxonomy): Eukaryota > Metazoa > Chordata > Aves > Passeriformes > Sittidae > Sitta > Sitta carolinensis. The sequence goes on from CM063313.1 coordinate 75,081,507, forward strand.
AAGGACTGCCACCTCTTTTTCCAACACTAGATTATTATGCCTTATAATGAGAGAAAAAAAATTTTGATGATCAAGTTCATCCTTTCTCACAGAGGATTTCAAAGAAAACTGTGACAGAGTACTGAACGGCAGACATGAAAATATTCCTGTAAAAAAATTCTATTGTAAACCATAAACTGCCATGTCTATGTGCTTTCTTGATGTGTCCCGTTTTCTCTGCAGAAATTTTGTCCAATAGTTTTCAAGAATTTTCTTTTTAATTTTTCTTTCAGGTGCTTGGTATTACTACAGTGTGCTGAATAGCAGCTTCAATTCGAGTTGCTGTTCTATGCTGGAAATGTAGTACAATTAGTCATTTCAGGATATTTCTGAGCAAACAAGATGTTATGTGTGTGTGAGCAAATATTTCTTAGAAGCATGAGAATTACTGTATGTATACACTACAAGTGATTTAAGTACAGTTACTCAGAGGCATCCCCGAAACTCTGAAATTACATCACAAGAAGCTGTAAAAACACCAGTAACAAATACAGAACTGCAGATGAAATCTCATCTCCAGAAAATTCAGAGGGCTGTAAGTTTAGGAAAGCATATTGTGTTCCAGTTTAAAACACAGATAATGTAAATATAATCCCATGTGACACAAGAAGAAGGAAACTGTTTAATAAAGTAAAGGTAGAAAATTTTAAACTGGTTAAAATAATTTTGCTGACACATTGTAAAATTAGCCAAGAGGTATTTCTGCAAGGAGGCATTACTTAAAAATTGTGTTATTTAAAACTATCATTAAGAACAAGTGTCTAGCAGAATATAAGGTATACTTTGCAAATTATAAAGATAATGTCAACATCTAGGTTTACATTAGTAACAAATAATAAATAATAACAAATGCATACCAACAATTAGGAAGAAATTATTATAAATCTGTGTCCAGAATTTTAGATTTCAAAGTATTTTTAATTGATTAAAATTAAAATTATTTCTTAATGACTGGATTATTTCCTGCTCTTATACTTCAGAGTACTTCCCCAAGGTCCTTTTATTCCTGCTGCTCTAGCAAAGATTTAACAAGATTTAAGTTTTTTCTTCATTCACTATGGCAATTTCTATGTAACAAAATATTAATTTTTTTCATTAAAATCAATTAAATACTCCTGTAAATACACAAAGATTCTAAACTAGTTTAATAAAAATTATTTTTCTTTCTTACATCTAAAATCTCTTTCTTTCCATGGCACTAGGTCTTAGCATACTGAGCTGCTAAACAAACTATCTACTGTTTCAGACCCTTTTACACCCCCAAAAACAAAGCAAAAAAAATGCAACAAATGAAATATGATTTTATTCCAGGTCACATTATCTAAATAGCACTTGGATGCTAAAACACAGCTATAAGATATAAAATATTGCTTTGATGGTCCTCATTTGTACTGAGCATTTAAACCAGCTATGGTAGAATAACAATATTTAAATGATTGTTTTATTGGTAACATAGTTGTTTTTCATAGCAATTAGTAACTGTTTAATAAATGTATGTTTTATATTGCATTGGAATAGAAGAGAGGGGAGGACCTGATATGGTTTACCAAAACCTGAGCTCTGCAGGATAACTCAGACTAGTAAATGAAATACTAACTAACAGAAATCCCCAAGGCAACCATAACAAATTAAAGTTTCATTAAAGAGACAGAATAGTCTACATATATTTGTATCTCACATTATCAGGATATACACAGGCTATTAAGTATGAAAAAATTATTGCATGCAATCTCTCTATCTCTAAAAGTACTTTCTAAATAAAAGCTCTTTCTAATTTGAATTCCTACCAAGGCCTCTGATTAATTCAATTCATTTGGCAGTGATATGTTGAATCAAAGAACAGACCTTAGCAAACAGGGCCTAAAATCTATGTATTAAAAACACAACCAAACACCCCCCACCAAACCCTCAAAATTCTACAAAATGGTGCTGCACAGAAGGTACTCTACTAGTTATAGATCTAAGGCTCTCTTAATCAATATAGGAATACATATCCTGATAATCCATCACAACAGCACATGTTAGGATTACAATTCAAAGGGCTTTAACCAGGAAAACTTTCTTCATTAGGAAAGCACTCAAAGAGATGCAGAAGGCTTGTGCACAGACAAGGCAAAGGTTCCCTTATAGTTGTAGAAATCTCACCCTATACCTTCTTCCTAAGTGACAGTATTTTTAACCAGAAGCAGTCAACTTTTTCTGTCCTGAACTAAAGAATGTTAAGTCAACTAGTTGTTTTTATGTCTCTTCATCTACTGTAGCCACTACGACTGTTGCTTCAAACTTGCTGTGTCTTAGGCCTGCGATAACCTTTAAAACTAGTCCTGAAAGATCCAACAAAAATGGGTGAAATAAGAATTTGTAGCTGGGCAAGACTGCTCCCCTCTTCCAAGTGTCTATTTGTCAGTGTGATACTGTAACACAGTAAAATAGTGACACTGCATCCTGTAGGCACACTGAGAGAAATGAAAACTGCCACAGTGATTGATTTGGTTTGCCAGTCAAAGAAAATGAAGAGATCCTAGGATTAGTTTATAAATACATAACAAAATGTTTCAGCCACTAGTTTCAAAAGTCTGTATTTTGGCCATTTATAGTAAGTGAGCCAGCTTAATTGGAAGCCCTAACAACTGTTCCATAATGGATAACTTCTGCTTTTCAGAATAGAATTATAATTTTTTTTTTGTACCAAAGCCCAAAGTTGTTGAAGCAAGTCTGTCATTATTCTCTAAGGCTGACTGAAGCACAGCACGTATGCCTACCTGCGTGTGTTATGTCTCCAAATGTTGGCAGAAAGTCGTATTTGTCAGGTCTGTGAGCATGAACATCTTCTGGTATTTAGATGACAGTATGAAGAAATTGAAGTGAAGGGTGAAGGTCTGTTAGAGGCCAAGGTGGGCTCTCCTGCCAGTGCAGTGAGGAAAACTGGAAGGCAAGACCTGTCCCCATAGTTCCCCTGGGGGGCATTTCCAGCTGTGGGTTTACTGCTGACACCCCAGCTGTGCAACAGCTGGTCTGGGCACAGTCCTGGACCTTCCCATGTCTGGCCCAGAAACTGGGCCCTTGGGATGAACTACCCAGCTCAGCCTCACCCTGGGCTGTGTCTGACTAGGATCATCAGCTCTTCACATGAGTTTGGAGTGCTGTGATTTTGTCAGTGAGGTCACTGTTCCCAGCTGACTTGCTGTCTCCCTTGGCTTCTGGCTTGCCTTCCTTTCCAGGGCAGTCAAGCCTCGCTGTGCCCAACGCAACTCTGTGAAAATGGCTTGTCAAAAAGGAAAAATTTTGGGGTTTAAGGCTAGCAATTGTTTCTTGAGAGAGGGATCTCAAAGCCTGAGAGATACCTTACATGTTTAATACATTAGGACCTAGGTAAATTAAGAGGTCTGTCATGCTGCCATTATTGGGTATCATGGTATATGATTAAATCTAAAAATAAATCCTGACCTAGTCAAGGACAAAGACAAAAAATTTTGGAAAGCTCCTTCAAAGCTCAACCAAAGTACCTTCTGAATTTGCTTGTATAAGGATTTCTGCTGCTCAAAGATAAAGATTACTATTCCAAGGTTGGGGAAGAAAAAGATTACCTTTCTCAAGCAGTCATAATGAAAAACATTCCTGTGTCTCAGGATCTTCAGTCCTCAACCTGGCCTTTTAGCAAAAAAACATAATGGAAGAGGTGTTTGTCTTAGCTTATTGATCTGACAGATGAATTTATAAGTATTAAACTAAATTCTGCTTTTAGGTGCAGAGGTACAAGTTCAAAAATAGACAACATTCATGCATTTTTACTTCTGACTGCATTTCTGGCAAAGGCAAATCTTGAGTTGTATTTGTGTAATTGACAGTAAAGTTTGAACTCTGTACTTTTTTCCAACTTCCAAATCTCCCTTTCAGATTTTTTTTGACACACTTGAATGCACAAATGCTCAAGCCACTCCCTTCTTCTTGATATCAGGAATATCTTACTTGAGGTGTGAGACTTGAGAGAAGGGAGACTAATGCATTAAGGCACTAGATGCTATGGGTGAAGATTTGATCCTAAAATGGAAAGAAAATAACTGTATGAGTTGTATAGCTGCTACAAGCATGTCTTTCAAACCCTTGTATGATATATTTATACAGAAAGTACTATAAAATGCCCCATATTTTAAAACTGCCTGCTTCCCCCCCCCCCCCCCCCCCCCCCCGCCATGAGGATATATGCTTATGTCCACAGAGAATTGACTTTTAAATTTATTTTTTCTTATGAGTGAACTGGGATTTTTTCCATCTTCAGCTACTGAAGTTGAAGAATCCCCATCTAGCACACTGCCACCACTTTGTAGGGCTGTGAATCTGTTTTTCACTTCTTCAATATACTTTTCCTTTCTGAGTCTAAGTGATGTTAAGAACTTTTTAAGCATATCTGCAATCATATGTAGAAAAAAAGGTCTTGGCTTAACAAAGGGGAATAAAGTTGGTTTAGATGATAAATGCACATATGGTGATCTTACATGTAGGTATTGTGGTTAAGGTTTTCCAAAAGGCTCAGAAGAGGTATGTGCATCCTTCCACCCAAAAGAGTAGCTTACCTTTAGTAGATTCCGTTCTTTCATATCTTTTAATAGGCTTTTCCTCAAACTCAAAGCTGTCTGAATCTTTACAAGCTGTTCTCTGCATGTAGTGCTATAGTGAGTTTTCATGTGAATGGCTAAGAAAGAATTTTGGTGTCTCGCTATAATTACACATCCTGAAATTATGGAGCCTCAACTTGTACCACCCTAGATAAACTAGGACTTCTGCCTAACACTGATAACATTGCTGCACAAAAAACACCAGAGTCCTCCCTCCCTAACACTGCACAGCAGAAATATGTGAGCTACTCTGGCTGAAGTCACAGATAAAGTCTGCACTTGTTTTGGAAACATAAATTTTTATCCCTTTAATTAAGATAAGCCTAAGAAGGGCAAATATTGTTGCAATGAAAACTAATTTATGAAAAGGATAAAATCTGTCAGTCTCAGATATAGCTTCATCAAAAATCTAACTGATCAAAAAAAATTGACACAGCCTACCTATTAGATAGTTAAAATATTCAAATTCTGTGATTAAATATGTCATATCTGCAGTTTTGTTTTCTAATTAATCCGATTATTTCTCTGTTTGCCTCAGAGTTTTTTTCAAAGGCAGTGTGTAGAATGGGCTTCACTGTGAAAGCACAGTCCACAGTCCATGTGGAATAACTCCTGTGTTTGTTCAGCATCAGTTCTTTCATCCACAGGAGGCCTGACCCATGAGTTCTTTGCTTCATAGTACAACCGATTTAAGCATGGTACAAACAACATAATTAACAGAGGAACTGAAAATTCAGAATGGAAACTTTCCAGATTAAATAAGATGGCATAAAGCATTTGCTAGAGTTTGATTTTTCAGCAACCAGAACCTAGGAGTTATTATAGGAATTATCTTGCTACTTATCTTCATTCTGTTTCAGTAACAGCACCTGCAAGATGTTATTGATGTAACTAGCAAACCAGATGGCAGCTTTGCTAAATTTTGGGGGGAAAATGGGATTGATTTTTTATTCAGTCATTGTGTAGGACAACTGGAGAATATTAAATTGGATGTACATATTGACCTATATTAAGTCAAATCACCTTGTTATGTTTGTTGATAATCTACTATGCTATTGATTACTTACATACTTCCCTATCCTCTAGAATGTTCAGGCTGTGTTCATATCTTTTATGTGTAAAACATCAGGAGATCATTGGCAGAATCTAAAAGTTATGCATGGCTTCTGGAACCCTCACAGATCATGCTGGGAAAGCCAAGTCTCTTTTGTTTATTCTGTTACACGCTTCAAGCTAATTTGTTTCCTGGCAAAGAAAGTGGCATATATAAACAGTCTGAATTTTCTTTATTTATTGAGCTCATAATCTTCCCTGGCCAGTCAGATTTCTTATTCAAACTCAGACAGTTAAGAACTATACAAAACAGAATTATCTGACTTGAAACAATTGATGTAACATGCAAAATTATGCCCAACTTTCTTAATCCTTTTTTACTGCTTCTGTAGACTTTCAAATAAACTGTGTTGATTTTCCTAGTAACAGTATTTTAATGTATCATCCAGGAAATAAACAGTGAAAGAATTTTGTCACTGGAGCAACATCTCATCTGATTTTATAGGAGAAAAGTCTACCAACAAGCATTCTACTCTTTTATGAGTATATAAGTTTAGGTATTTTCCTTATCCTGTGTGTGTAGGCATGGAAAGGCAACCAGTCAAGTCTGATTAAGAAGCTGTACCACAGGACGTGTTTAAAGAGGCAGGATTCAGACCTTTGTGACCCAGAGATGACTGTAAGGAATGAGATCCAATAATAATGTCCATACGTAAACAGAAAATAAATATGGTGGAAGTAGTCCAGCTCTCTTCCTTAAGAAACTGGTTTTAGGGAGAAACTCATCAATAAATCACATAGAAGGCTGTTTTGCAGAATTTCCCAAATCTTATCTCTTATGTTAAAATAAATAATGGACAGTATAATGACATTATTATATGTAGATAATCTACTGATTTTAGGACCTTATTGTTCAAAGTGAACATAGAAAACAGTGAAGCCTGCTATTACAAGGAGAATTAGAAGAAATTATAATGAAGTCTCTCACAACACTTTCAGACATTAACAATTAAATCTGTAGTGTTATTCATACGAGCAGTATTTCATGGAAGAAACCCTGGTGGCCTATTATGCTTGCAAAAGCTCTTTGTAATTTCTTTCAGCAATAGCTTATACAGCTAAAAACAAGTGAGTAAAGACTCTGATTGGTTTGCAAACCAGTGTATATTTCCAGCTTTTACGGGCTTTCTTATATAAAATTTTAAAATAACACTATATACTGTTGAAACAGAAAAAAATTCTGAAAAGTTCTAAATGATGAAATTCCAAAATGAAATTTCTCGGTTTTGCCTTATGAAACAGTTACCTTATATTATACATCATTATATGTTTCTAAATGTATTTTTCCCTAAATAGAGATATTTCTGTGGAGGCATTAATTCTGAAAGAGTGTTATTTTAAGAAGAGAGATAGAGGCATCTCTGCTCTGCATTTCCTTTGCCTGTATGAATATGCAAACATCATAGCACAATGTGGATACTTATTATCTATTATTACCTGGTTTATGTTTCTGTTGTTTCAGACAAAAGGAATCATAAATGTTTGTCCCAGCACTGAAGAGCTTGCAGTATAAAGGTGAGGAGCCAAGAGAGGAGCATTCTTACAGCACGAGAAGAATGTCAGCTGGCAATTGGCCACATACGCTCAGCATAAAATTTTAGAAATGGAAGCCTTTTTTTCCAAAGGATTCAGTATGCAATGGATTCCTACAGCTTAACACTAATGCTAGCCTCCTGTGCACTTCAGTCCAAATTGCAGCCAATTATTGTACTGAAAGTCTATCCCCCACTTAGAATAGAGATCTACAGAGGATCAGGGGGTGAATTGCGCTGCTGTCTAATGGGCCTGTTAGCAAGCTATGTCACGGTTTCCAGCAGAGTCTCCGTACACACTTTATCCCTGCCATTAACAAGAAGGAATGCTAATACTAAAGGATAAATCTAAATATCTGACACAACCTATGGACTATCACGATGCTCCAAAGCACCCAGCTATTAAATAAGACAAAACTGTGAGGTTTTGGCCACAGATGAAGATGCTTAGCAGCAGATTTGGTCTTAGTCCTTGAGCTGCAGAGGGGCAGGGGTGCGGGCCCTGAGACCAATTCTCGGAGGCGGTGGTGGTAGCCACTGTGACACGGTTGGCATTGACAGCTCCAGGAGGAGACTACCACAATCTGGAGAACATGGCTTGGATCCAGTTGCGGCTCACCGGAGAAAAAGAGAGCCAACTCTCGCTGAGCTTCCAGCCACCAGCACCAGTTTTGGTGCTTCAACCTTGTGCTGCAGCTGCTGCCTAAGATGTGTTTACGTCCGAGTATCCCTGAGAGCTTGCCGCCCTCGGGCTCAGACCCCGCCTGCAGCAGGGACGTGTTTCCCTGTTTCCCTCCGCCAGGAGGATAAAGGGAAGGGCTGCTCGGGTGCGCGGGCAGCAGCTGCTGTATTCCAAGAATTCCCTGGACGCGGGGCCCGGCCGGGCTCCCGGCCCCGCCCCGGCAGTGCCGCCGCACGGCCGCCAGGTGGCGCCACGCGGCTGCCATGAGGGCAGCCCCGGGCCGGGCTTGGTTGAACAATTAACGTAACGAGTAATGACAGCTAGCCAGGTGAGCGAATAAACAGATGGACTAAGATCGGGCTCTCTTTTGTAAACCCCATTCCTTCTTTCTTGCCTCAGTAAAGTTTTTCTTGCTCTCAGACAAGCCCCCGTGGTGTTTCTGGAAAGGCTGACTGGGAGGCAGTGGCAGGAAGGATGCGCTGTGTAACAGCCAGAGTTGTGTTCCCGGCTCCGCCCGGGACACTTCAAAGGCACAAGTGGAGGAGTTGTGGGAGGAGTGGGGCAGCACCTGTGCAGCCCTTACATGAATTGTTTTGGTGGTGGTGTTTGATAACACTTATCTACCATTTCAGTTTCTTCAGGGGTAGGATTTGGGAAACATAATTTAATTCGTATTTTTCAGAATACAGAAAGTATCCAAAACATTGTGGCACAAGCAGCTTAATGTGCTGTAATTTCATGACACTATGGTGATTTAACTACCCTTTTATATTTTTAATGTCCAAAGAGGATACAAATACCATAGCTGACAGCTGACTCGTGCTACATCACAACAGAAAGAGGATTACACACACAGATTACAGCTCTTAGTGTTCCATGGAAATACCTAACACAAGCAGTTTACAACAGAACTGGAACTGCTGTTGAAGAACTCAGTGTTTGGATAAGTCTGTGACTCTCACAGGGCTCACTTCTGCAAGAGATGAAACCAAACATGGAGAGGAAGCCCACAAAGTGTTTGGCTGTATGGATATACTTATTGCTGAGGTAGCAAAAGCAGTAACAATAGTGCATGATGTCACTTCTTATCTCTAGGGCCTTTGTGATAAGCCACTGCTGCCGTTGCCGTGGGAGCTTGGCATACGCTTAAAGTCCATAAGGACAACATTCCATAAGGTCAACAGACATTGGCTGACTGGCCAAAAAGTTAGTATATTGAGAAGTCTGCAAATTAGGAAGTTGGAAATAAGCATCTAGAGTACCCAAGATGGAAGAAAAGCTCTTGTAGAAAGACTGGGGAGGAGTTTGTTTAAAAAAAAAGTAAAAATTGTCTGTTTGGTGTTTTTTATGCAGAACAAAGTTTGTGAGAAATTCTTTAGCTGAGTGAATGTCATTACAGCAGTAGCACAGCTTCAATCCTCTAAAAATGAGAGAGGGTTAGGACTCATTCATGTGTTAGTAGGATTTAGCACTCCCTTCTGACTTCTTGACTTCTGAATATTCCAGAGCATTTAACAGAGCAGGATGCAAGCACATGGTGAAAACCTCTCTATATAGAAGTGTGAAGGCTGCTGTGTAAACACACTAACATTACTGTCAGCTTTGACAGAGTCCATTTTGTTCACAGTAGCTGCTACAATAACGTGAATTTTGTTTTCAGTGTGAGAATAATGTTCCTAGCACACTATGTTTTAGTTTTTGCTGAATAGTGCTTATCCTTAGTCAAGGACTTTTCAATGTCTCACGCTCTGCCAGTGAGGATCTGCAGAAGAAGCTGTTTGGGAGCGTGGCCAGGACAGCTGACCCAAACTGGCCAAAGGGATATTTCATAACACAGACTGTCATGGCCAGTATATTAACTAGAGGAAATGGGCTGGGAGGTGGCTGCTCTTTGAGGATGGGTTGGACATCAGTCAGCAGGCAACAAATAATTGTATTGTGTATTTCTCATTTCTCTTGGGTTCTGTTACTCTTTCTGTCTCTCTGCTTTGTGTTACAATTTTTTAAAAAAAATATTTTTATTGTTATATTCATTCCAATTACTAAATCGAACGATTTAATTAAATTGTTCTTATCTCAACCTGTGAATTTTACCTGTTTTTTCCAATTCTCCTCCCTACTAGGATGGGCTGGGGGGACTGAACAAGAGGCTGCATGCTATTTAATTGCTGTCTGTTATTGAAGCATGACAATTAGTTATTACATTAAATTGTTTTTAACTGCAGCCTTTCTGTTTCAATGCTTAAAATATATTTATTAGCTAGAGAAAGGCTGTTAAACTCAGAGGATGTTAAGTATAATGGGAATCTCATTTAGTAGTCATTCACACTGTTGCAATTAGCAGACAGTGTGGGTAGCTGGCAAATTTTGTTTGATTTCTGCTGCTGATTTGTATGCTGACTTTTTTCCTTGAAATATCACCAGAAAATTCTAAAGATGATGCATTACAACAGTAAGGAGGATTCTGAGGACACTGCTAACTGCTTACTTGTGTTTCACTTGACAGAATTAGAGAATGCGTTGGGTTCAAAGTGAGCTCACACATTATCTTCCAACACTCCTGCCAAGGGCAAGAACTCTTTCCATGGGCAAGGCTGTCTTCCACTGGACCAAGTGACTCAAAGCCCCATCTAGCCTGGCCTTCTTGTGTTCAAGTGGCCTTGAACACTTCCCAGGATGGGGCATCCACAATTTCTCTGGGCAACCTGTTCCAGTGCCTCACCCTACTTACAGTATAGAATTTCATCCTAAGATCAATTCTAAAACTATCCTCATTGTTTCTAAAACCATTCCCCCTCCCCTTGTCCAGTCAGTACATGTCCATTGTGAAAAGTCCCTTTCCAGCTTCCCTGTAGCCTTTTTAAGTACTGGAAGACTGCTAAAAGATCTCTCCAGAGTCTTCTTCAGGCTGAACAGGCCCCAAGTGTCTCAGCCTGTCTTCATAGGAGAGGTGCTCCAGCCCTGTGATCATCTTCATGGCCTTTCTATTAATGTCCTGAACAAACAGCTCCATGTGCTCCCCGTGCTGGGAGCCCAGGGCTGGAGGCAGCTCTGCAGGTGGGGTCTCAGCAGAGCGGGGCAGAGGGGCAGAGTCCCCTCCCTGCCCTGCTGCCCACGGGCTCTGGGTGCAGCCCAGCACACCCTTGGCTCTCTGGGCTGGCAGTGCCCATGGCTGGCTCATGGCCAGCTCTCAGCCCAGCACCCCCAGGGCCCTCTGGGCAGGGCTGCTCTCCATCTGTCCATCCCCAGCCCGGGCTGGCACCCAGGGGCAGCACCAGCCCTTGGCCTTGTTAAACCTCCTGAGATTCCCATGGGCCACTGCTCCAGCTGCTCCAGGGCCCTCTGGATGGCATTCTGTCCCTCAGGAGTGCCAGCTGCACCACCCAGCTTGCTGTCATCTGCAGACTGGCAAAGGGGGCACTTTATCCCTTCATCTGTGCCATTAATAGACAGTAAACAGTTCTGGTGCCATTAGGGATGCTCAAGGGCCACCACTTTTCACTGCTGTTGATCAGTGCTGTGGGCCATTGACCACCACCCTCTGGACATGGCCATCCAAGCACATTTTAGCCATCTTGCAGCCTGCTGATCAAATCCATTTCCAATTTGAGAGAAGGATTTTGTGGGAGATGCTGTCAAGGGCTTTGCTGAAGTCCAGATAAATTACACCCTTTCTTTATCCAATGCTTAGTCACTCCAATGTAGAAAGCCACCAGGTGGGAAAGAATGAGAAAGCAAATGGAAAAAGTAAGCTTTTTTCCCTTCAAGTTTCATGTTATGTATACACGCAATAGTACATTGGATGCATTCAGATTTTGGCAGGTGTTGATAAGTTAATTTGTTTTGGCCATTAGACAAAGAGGTAACCATTTTTTCCTAACTAGCCATAGCGACAGTGATTAACATAGTGTGAAAAGAACTTCCCTCAAGTCCAAGGGAAAGTTCTAAGGGTTTTGGATAAGGTTACATGGTCAGCTGCCTCATAAATTGCAACTCTGTAGACACCTTCTTGTTATAAAAGGCAGAAAGCTCCTGTTTCCCCTTCTTTCCTTACTCTGAGCTTGATTAAACACCTGAGGAAAACATACTTATTTTAATAAAGTAAAGCTGCAAAATGTCTCTATCTCGAGTCTCCATCTCTGAAAAGTAACTCCCTACCAACACATCAGCTGCTTGTATAAGCTGTGACAAGTGTTTGCATCAGAGGGTCTGAGTGGAAAGGACCTTTCCACGTCACCTAGTTCTAACCTCCCCTGCTGTGGGAGATAGCTTGTTCCAAGCCCCATCCAGCGTGGCCCTGAACACTTCTAGGGATGGGGCAGCCACAGCGTCTCCAGACAGCCTGTTTGAGTGCCTCGCCACCCTCACAATAAACAGTTGCTTTCCTGTTCTGATCTAATTTAAACCTTCTCTCTGTTTAAAACCCTTACCCCTCCTCTTATCACTGGACTCCATGGTAAAAAGTTCCTCTTCAACTCTTCTGTAGCCCCCTTGGAAGGCTGCTCTAAGGTCCCCTGCCAGCCTTCTCTAGGCAGAACAGCCCTGGGTCTCTCAGCCTGTCCTCACAGGAGCAGTGTTTCATGTGTGTGGATGTTTCTGCAGTTCTCCTCATGTTCTGCTTGAGTATGTCTGTGTCTTTCTTGTGCTGAGGGCTCCAGACCTGGACACAATGCTCCATGGGAATGAAGCAGGGAGGCAAAATCCTCTCCCTTGACCTGCTGCCCACAATTTTTGAACAGAGCCCAGGACATGTTTGGCTTTCAGGACTGCCAGTGCCCATGGCTGGGTCACATCAAGCTTTTCACCATCCAGTATCCCAAGCACTTCTAAGTACTACTCTCGATCCCTTCTCTGTGATCCCAGCCTGTGTTTGTGCTGTACTCGGAATTGCCCTGACCCAGGTGCAGGACCTTGCAGGTGGCCCTGTGGAACTTCACGAGGTTCACACAGGCCCCTCTCAGGCCTGCCAAGGTCCCTCTGGGTGAAATCCCCTCCCTGCAGTGTGTCCATCACACTGACACACAGCTTGGTGTTGTCAGCAGATTTGCTGAGGGGCTCTGAGCCCACTGCCCGTGTCACTGACAAAGGGGTTTAGCAGGGCCAGTTCCAACAATAATGCTGGAGGAATCTGCTTATCCCACCTGGGTCTCCACCTGGGACTATCAAGCCATTGACCACAAGCCTTTGAATGTGACTGTCCTATCTGTCAAATCTGTGTCTCTCCTGTTTAGAGAGAAGGATATTGTGTGGCACAGAAGTCAAGGACTCCTCTCAGAGCAGTGGGGTCCTGGATCCCAGCATGTGGTTCTGTTCCCACTGTCAGCACATCCCTCTGTAGTGCACTGTCCAACCTTGGGGTTGAAATCTTGTGGCCTGTCTGTTTTTACTTTCCATTTCATTTCCTTTTATCATCTTGTAACTCCTCTGTAATCTTACCTACAGAACTCTGCAACCCATCTCACTCCTTGGACTAAGGATAGAAACAGATGCCCTTGAAGAAAGCCCTCAGGCAAAAAATCCAGTTCAAACCCGCCCTTTTCTTTTTGAAATCTCTACAGGTTTTCTACAGTTTGTCTCTGAAACACAGCCCTAGATTGTCTTTGCACCATCACTTCCTATTTTCTTGTTTTGGACCTGCTTCCTTCCTTTCTTCCTTTGCAGACTGTTCAAGCCATTCATGTTTCTTCCTCATGTTTCCTGCCACCTGTATCTTGTTAACTTCCCCTCTGCTTTCAAACTACATTGTAGGCAATATCTCCTTTTTCCATGTCTACTAATTTCTCTTTCTACATCCGTCATATGTGATAGAATAATTTATTCATTGTGTGATATTTTAGTATCATTTCTGCAATACATACCTTACACTGACTTCCATTACTGTATTCAGTATGGATTTTTTTCTCCTTACAGCTAATAAACAAAGAGAGAGGCAGTGCAAGTTAATCAAAAGGAAACAGGTTATTTTTGTTGTGGATCAGTTAACCAGAGTGGCTGCCTGATGCCTCTGAACTGTACTCTCTTTATTTCATAGTTATCAAAACCCTTCCACACCATCTACATAATCCAGAATTTGACCTCTCTTGTTACTGGGAAGCAGACATCAGGTAAGAACAGTGGTGCCCAGCACTGATGCCATTCCAAATGTCATCCTGTACAGCTTGGAATTGACAGAAAGGGACAAATTGGTTTGAGTTATGCAGAGTTAAGAAGGCTGTATAGAGCTATCCTAAGAGCTTAACGATTTGTTCATAATTTCACCATAGGTGTTTTTTCATTGTCTTGACCAAATATTTCCAAATAGGACTGCATCCAGTCAGGGTAACACAGCAAGTTTTTCCACCAAAATTATTCAAGTTATTTTATGAACATTTTAATGAGGAGCAAACCAAAACAGAATGGCTTTCCTGGAAAATGGAAAACCATCTTACAAGAATATTAAAAAAAAAAAAAAAATAGTACTGTGTGTTATGCTTTCTCCGTATTTTTAGTGTTATTTTCTGCTATATGGAGTCATGACCTTAGATAGTGTAATACCTTTGAAAAAAAATCCACACCAACAGCAGTTCTTGCACATTTTTTGATACAGATTTTCGGTTCCCAAAACATTAAAAAGTATTTTCTTACATCTGTGCTCCTTTCATAATGCAAATACCTTCCTACTGGTGTAGTTACAGTTAATTCCTTCTGAATAATACTGCTGTACTCAGAGAATAGTAACATGACACTCAAGGTAATAGGCTGTCTGTATTTTGAGCCTCAAAAGCTGTTGCTGCTGGCATAATTTCTGTGTAGTGAATGTTATATCTTGTAATATTGTAAGTCATTTAAGGGCACAGGACTTGTGGAGTCACAGGACTTCACATGTGATCTCTTAAATAAGTTGTGAGTGCATTATAGGTAAACACTAAGGAGTGAAAAGTGGTGGGAATAGAATTGTCTTCAATTTGCTACTGCAAAAGAGTATCTTGGTTCAGGTGCTCATGAATAGTAACATCCTTGTGACTCAGCACTGTGTTCACTGATTTCATGGCAGGGAACTACTGCAAAAAAATTTAAGGAACATGTGCGAAACAGGTGTTTTTTTAGGAATAGGATGGCAATTTTTTTAAACTTAGGACAAATGCATGCTTTTCCTTGTTTCCAATCTACTGTAAGAATTAATTATATGGAAGATTCATAGGTCACATTTCAAATTAAAGATGTATTTAGGAAAGGTTTGGTTTAATTAAGCAAAGGAGCTAGGTGATACACTTTACATGATTATTATCTTCAAAGAAATTTAGGGCAATTTTTAAATAATTCAGTTTCCTTTCCCAGGATGGCCTTGTTAAATAGTTTCAAAAGGATTATTTCCCTTTAGTTATCATTAGGATTATGCGAATCTCAAAATACCAAAACCTGGGTGAAAGAGGTGTGCATAACTGGTTATGTTCTACTTGGGTCTTCAGAAGATATGGGGAAATAATAATATCAACAATATTATTATTATTATTATTATATGATGATGATGATGATGATGATGATGATGATGATGATGATGATGATGATGATGTTGTTGTTGTTGTTGTTGTTGTTGTTGTTGTTGTTGTTGTTGTTGTTTTATTTAGAATTTTGTCTGCTTTCACTTAGAGCTGCAGGAAAATCAGGCAGTGCCCCAAGGTGGAAGATTTATTTGTTAATTTTATTTATGTCTGTCTATCAAGCCAATCTGTCATCTAATAAACAAACTCCAACCATCTCTAGAAATGAAACTTGGAGGGTTAACTGTCTCTCAAATTAGATTTCTTTTATGCCATCTAGTCAGACCCATCAGCTGATAGACAGGTTGTGAAGTAGGTTAAAAAAAAAGAGAGAGAGAAAGAGAGAGAGAAAAGAATATTAAATAAATCTTCACTTGCTTGCTCAAACGTGAGTTACAGAAAAAGGAATGACTTTGCAAAGCATTAGGATAGCCAGATCTATTAGTATCATCCCATCCAAAAACAGTATAAAAGAGGACAAAAGCTAAACCTATTAAAAAGTTAGTATTTTCCCATCTGGCTCAGCAAGCCTGCTAGGCTATGGTGCTGACTTGTGGAGCTCTGTATTTCTGCAGGATCATCATATGTGAAGGATTCTTTGAGCTTTGTGCCCGGCCTGAGTATACAGCAGAATTTCCATGCACTTAGACATGGGGCAGCAAGGAAGAATCCCTGGCTACATTTTTGCTGAATAGGTCAGGTTTTCACTCAATGTTGTTGTAGTTGTAGTCTGCATTTCCAATAATAAAGACAGAAAAAAGAATTGTGTCTTCTGACAGGGTGAAGACAACAGAAGCAAGACTGAATATGCACTTTTCAGTTCAGGACAGAGCAATACTCACAAACACACAAATGACTGTAGCATTTCTTTTCACCTTTGGCTTTCCTCAATTGTTGCAAGGGATTCCTCCTAGAATTTCCATTACCCACTTATTCTCTATACTTCGACCACCTGTCAGCTGCTGCTGTCTCTGAACATTTAGGAGAATTTAGGAGAGAAATTTGACATTTGAACTAGTAGCTATGGTTGCAGGCGGTTTGCTTTGTTCTTGGTCTAAAGGAATCAAATTAAGATGGCTTTGTAGCATCTGGATAAACGTTGTTTTTTGTCTGTATGGAACATCCATTTTTACTGATACCACATGCACTCTCTGCTGAGCAAATTGCAAATTTGCATAGATTAGATGTAGATTAGATAGTAGATGACAGATCATACTTTCTGGCTTGAGAAAATTTTGTGCTTTCCTCATCTGCTTGTGGATTATTGTTTTATGCATTGAACCTGTCTATGTTTCCTAACTTACATGCACTTTTTTAAAGTACAAATTAGTATCTTGAAACGAATTAACTGGTGAGTGTTTCCTTGTAACAAATACTGAGTATTTCTAACTTTTAAGATCTATTTCAATCTAATTATAGGGCATGCATCATTGAGAAGGACAAACTAGAGTAGCAGTAAAATGTCATATAGTACTCCCATGATGGGTTTAAATTTGGTAGAATGAAAAAGGAATTAGGTACAACAATTGGATATTTCACTGAAAGAAGCATGGATAGTCTATTAACTGTGTGTAACACCATATAGTGAGCAAATAATTTTGTTCCTCAAATCATTATAGGAAGGGAAAGATTTTATGTAGCTAAAAAAAAGAAAAAAGAAGGTATGTGTAGTCTGTGATTTTTATTACACCTAGTACTCTAAAGAGAATAAAGCATTGGTTTAAGTGATAGAGAACTTAAAATGTGAGGCAAACATCTTCCAAGCATGCTTATTGTACCAAGCTGGTATGAACCATGAGTTTCAGTAAGCATTTCTTCTCTCTTGACAATATCCCTTGAATCTATAGCCCTAGGCTTATTGCTAAGAGGAAATATTAGAAGAGGGAAGAGGGATGCTTCTAAAAATATTCTTACTCATCATCTCTGATACTTGCTTATCTATATATCTCCATTGTTAATTTCTCTAAGTGCCTAGTCCTTATCTTAAAATTAGTGATACACACTACCTAAGCAAGTATTATAGACACTTAAAACCTCAGAAACCTTGCTATTACGGGAGACAGGGAACTTGGTATGTTGGTAGATTCAGACTTAGAAGTCTGTGCAACATTTACCTGACTCCCAACAAACATTTCCAACATGACTGAGCTGTAGCCAGTGAACCATCTGACTTAACAAGGCTTACTCTGTATGTAATCTTTGTGTTGATCTCATCGTTCCTGTTTTGGGTACCAAGTCTGGATTTCTGTGACCTTTTTTCTGAAGTTCCCGCTTCTTCTTCCTGTGAGCAATTTATGTATATGATCCACTTAAGGCATTTTGACAAAGAATGCTAAGTACATCAAGCAATTTCAAATAAAAAAAGCATGCTGTTTAATATTAATGTATTTACTCTGTACCAGGCTTACAGAACTCTCAGGTCTATTCTGAAGTTCATTTGAATGACCACTTGATAAAAGAGCTAATCTCTTATTTCAACAAACTCCAAAGTATTCAACAAACTTGAGAACAGCAAGTGGGGAAAACTAAGCTGTGTTTCACTAGGGTTTACCCATATTGGTCTACATTTTAGACTATAGATTTTTAAGTACAATTCAATGAGTCTTCATTTCATTTCACACTGCAAACAAATGTAATCTGCAAAGACTTGGGAAAATGCCCTCATCATTTCCACATGTACCTTGTTAGCCTTAATTTGAATTGCAGCCATTATAATGTCTTAGACGATACAGAAACTGAAATAACACCAACTGGTCATATAAAACAATATGCACCAAATGTGCCATGAAGGTAATTCATTAGATTTTACAGGATAGCAAAACTCACTAAGGGGTGTGTGTGTGTTTATGTGCACAATCTGCTGAAGCTGAAAAAAACAACTGCTTGATGAGTGTTTCTTCCTTTGTACCAGCATACCCACTGAGCTGGTAATTATTCCTGCTTTTTATCTAATCCTGATAAGGCAGAAAAATAGCTCTTTCCCCTGCTTTCTTCCCTCACATATTACACATAAAAAAAGCATCTGTATTCTGAATCGATTTTTAATTTTTCCCTGTCCTCCCCAATTAATTTAAAGTGTTTTAAATTATAAATACAGTAGCTAATGCTCTGCAAAAAATAAGTGTCTATATGAGGCAGTTGAACTGATATATTCTCACAGACACAAGTCTCAGATAAAATCCCTGGAAAATAAAGAAAAATCATGTGTATTTAATCAAAATGTGTCAAAATATTCAGGAAAGCACTAAAGAAGAAATAGCTAATCCTGGCCTTTTCTTAAATGAAGAAAGTTTGATATACAAATAACATTGAAAAGCAATATTGACAACTCATTTTAGATTCATAACTGTGAGACATTTAATAAAATAAAATTTTATAATCACAAAGCTTGAATTTCAAGACAGCCTAAATCCCATTAAGAGACTAAAATTCCATTTAGAGATAATAAATTCCATTGAATTTCCCTTTTAAAATTGTATTTCTGGAGTGGATTAGTATGGGCATTATTTATTTTAAATTAGCTTGAGCATATAAACTTTATATAACTTTATAGTGGAATATGTCTACCTGAATGAAATTAATACATTACAAATCTTCAAAACATAGGAAATTCCTTTGTTTTACATCTGTATGGTTCTTGGTACAACCAGGACCTACAAGCTCATTACACGAATGTAGTAACAAGAGTAGCAGCACCATTAATTATATTTTTCTTATATTCAAATCAGAATGTAACAAATCATCATTCCATCTAAATGGACAAATGTATGCATGACGAAAAACAATACAGGTGTACGCTGGCAGTTTAAATCTGACAATGTCTTAGATGCTGGTGGTTGAAGACTGTTAATTTTTGGTTTCTCCTTGTAGCAAAACCAGAATGGGATAAAAGATGTGGATTATTTTAATTCTGTTAAAAATCAATACAAAAAAGTGAAGTGAGAAAAAGAGATGTTCAGGAGAAAAAGGAGAGGGAGAGGGAAGAAAAACTGGAATGAGAAAAAATGAGAGAGAAAGTTAGATGACAGATGTTCAGTAAATGCAGAAAACAAAGCCAACCCAACAGTAGTTATGATAAATATTTCTATCTGAAATTATTTTCAGACTATTTAAGACAGCAGTCCTTCTTATTTGTCCCCCCTTTTAGGCAGCTATCAAAATCTTGCTGGTTTCTACTGTCAGGATTTTTAAACATCTCTCAGGTTTCTCCCAAAGTTTTCTATCTTGTTAGTAATCAGTCATTATTCCTCCCACAGAAGATTAGTATTTTTCTTTCTCTTACATAGAAATCTAATAGTCATCAAATTTTATTTATCTTACTTGTTTGTATATGTAAGATATTGAAAAAGCATCTTCAAAGTCTGCTGACACTGGCACGATAGTATCATCTTCCCATCACATAATGCTTGAATTCCTATTGCTAATACTAAAAATTTCCTTAGTGTACCTAGATTAAAAGTAAATAAAATAATATCATAATTGTATTAGAATCATGAACACACTATGATATAGTACTCGTAAAATATACACCAAATCTGAAACAAGAGAGTCAAAAGCCAAAATAAAATGAACATAGAAATGCTGAGAAACAAGAAAGCAACCAACATCCTGAAAGGAATCCAGGCAAACCACATGGCTTGAAACAAAAGAAAACCAAACTGGGTAATGGAAGACATGCTGTGTAGAACAAGCAAATACAAGCAGCATACAATAATGTACAGAAATGACTGAAATAGGATATCAAATATAACAAAAAGATTAATGAGGCAGACAGAAAAATGGGCTCCTTAAGTACATACTAATTTTGAAAGGGAAGTAGGAAATAAAAGTACAGTGTGTCCGAAGCAGGTATGTTGTACAAAACCCATCATTCCACCGGTTTTGCTTTGACATGTTTTTTAGCACAAGAAGGATTTTTTCTAGGGATCTAATCCAAGGCATGAGGCTAAGAAAACAGTGTCTTTGCACCCTGCCAGATTCCCTCCAGCGAGAGGAATCCAAGAGGAATATTGAACTCTGTTTCTGGAAATACCCACTCCACAGAGGTGTGGAATTGTTATACAGACACCTTTTAAACTTCTTTTAACAATGTGCTGTCATGGCATCTGTTTGAGAAGACAAGGGTGGGAAGGAGGATGTAAGTTAGCAAAAGGAGGCAGATTGCTGAGCTGTTGGAATAAGCAGAGTGCCACTATTCTGTTTTCCTTTTCATTTTCAAATTGACTCCTAGCGAAATGGTGTCAAGCATATTTCTCACCAGCCCAGCCACCAGAAAATCAGCAGGCTTCAGATGAATGCTGTACAAGCGTAAGGAAAGTTTACAATTTATCAGTATGAAAATTATGATTAATTACACAAACTGTAATTGCTGTAAGAGATCAAGAATATATAAGGCAAGAATTCTAGTGAAAAAGCAAGAATTTCAATCACTGATAAAAGGGGTAATTGAACATTTTTCAAATAAGTGTCATTTTGGTGGCTCAAATAGAAGACTGTCCAGAATTTTTAATGACCTCATAACTAATTTTAGCTATTCCATTAATAAGTGTTTTTAAATTAATTACATTAGAACTAGAAGCAGTATAGACAGGCTGAGCTGATGTTTATTAACATATTGATGTAGGATGATGAAAAAGCCAGCATCTTGTGATTAATCTCTTCTTAAAGAGGTAATGTCCCATGAACAGCTAGCCAGAAATGTAGAGGGGAGCACTGGTAAAACAGCTGTTAAAATCTGGAAGACAATGAGAAAAGAAAGAGGAAGCCTTTGAGTTTTTTCAGTTTTGCTTCTCTGAAGATTACTCAGAAGGAAAAGCCAAACAGATGTGTCAGACCACATGAGTGTTTCAGAAGGGTAAGATGTCTGAAGGGAAAAAAAAAACAAAGGTCGAGGTGGAGGAATTTGCTGTAAAGGTTAAAGAGTCGTTCAGGTATGGTCTGAGAACAAAAGCCATGTCTTTGGACAGGGACCTGCATTCTGACAGCTGGAGAGTACAGAGTTCCCACCAGAGACTAGCTGGCAATAGAAGACAGGAAAGCACCTTTACAGCCCATCAGATTTCCCCTAGAACCACAGGACTTTTTTATCCCATCACTGCATCTTGCCATCACCTCCCACCCAGCCATCTCCTAAGTATCTGAGACATGCTCTATGATCTATGATCCAAACCAGTCCTGCCAATAACGGAGAAAACAGTTCAAACTTGTTTTCTTTTAAAAAGTGTACCTATGCGAAGGCCACAGTGGGAATGGTTGGTTCCAGCTGTGTAATGATCTGCAGCTGTCATCTTGTAACTGCTTCATTATCATAGACAGGTACTAGATGGGTCACTCTCACAGTTGTACCAAACTTAACTTTTATTAGAATGAAGCCCCCCAAAAAGCAGTAGTAGTCTGTGTTGCCATTAATAATACTAATGAAAACAGAAAATGCTGGAAATAGTTTTAATGTTTAAATTTCCATCATTTCATTTCAATTCTAGTGGCTTGCTATTAGTGCAGATATTAATTTACAAAATTTATAACAAACTTTAAGTGTCTGGCAGTTTTCTTCCCTGTGTTTTAGGGGGTTCTTTGTTGTTGTTGGTTTTACTTTTTTTTTTTTTTTTCATTTGTTTGGGGGTATTTTTGTTTGGGTTTTTTTTGGTTTTGGTTTTTGAGGGCTTTTATTATTGAGGGTTTTTGGTTGGTTTTGGGGTATTTTTTTTGTTGAAATTCAACATTTTCTGGTAATATCAAACACTCCAAATTCTTTGTTACTTCATGTAGGCACTATGTATCACTTGGCTGTTCAGTTTATAATGCAGGCTCATTACCATACTCATTGTTGTGAATTATGGAAGTTTCCTGGCTGGTCTTCATTAACCATCTGGCACTTAAGCACTGATTTGTGTTTATATATAATGTTAATTTTACAAAAGCACCTGAACATCCACTGGTTACATGCATTTAATCTGTTTCTCTGAATTTTTGCAAAACCTCAGTGTTTTAATAAAGCCATATTTAGCTTTGCCTTTATTATTTTATTTGCACACATGGATGACATAACATAATTGTGTGCATGCAATATCAGAGATAATTTTTGTTCTCCGATTTAAACTGCTTTTCCAATAAAGTGGTTATTTTCTCTGTCTTAGTGAGTGGATACCTTAATGAAGCTTTAACCAGTATCAGCTTCTCAGACCTGTTTTTCACAAAGCAGTGTTTTGGACTCAATATATTACATCTTCACTTTATTGCTTCAGAGAAGCTTCCAAATTTGTTTCATAATTTTCTTCTGAAATATCGAGAAAATATATTTTGAGAAGTAAAAATTTCAATAATTACATTCTTATGCCCACAAAGCACTAGGGTCTAGTCTTAAAGAAGTTGACGGGAAAATAACACAGGTATGGTATAGCTCCTTTTCTCTTTGCAATTTTGTAACATTGCTTTTCATTCTAGGTCTTGATCATTCATAATTTTCAGTGGAAAAAAACCATGTAATTACTGCACTATCATTATCAAATATAGTAAATCATCAAGGCTTCCCAACATTCATTTTAAATCATTTCAAATATATTTTATAAATATTTCTTTATGTTTACAGCCTGGAAACATTGGGAAATATATTAACCTCAAATTACAATGTCTGTATCTTCAGCAAAGTATCCATCTTTCTGAGCTGTATATTTCTTCAAATTATTTGTTGAGCCTAGAAACTAATATTTTTTTCATAAGCTTTTCCAGCAGAACTAGTTTTATCTAGCTCATGGCCTTGTACTACTGGGCCGTTAAGAAAAATCACCCTAGCCCTGAAAGTGTACATAACTACCTACCCCAGGCCAACAAGACCCCACATGATCAAACTCGGAGATTAACCACTCTTTCTTAACAATTTTTCAGAGAAAAGCGCTGTAAGCAGTGTTACCTAGAAGACACTGATCCATTAAACACCACTGGAGCACTGGTTGGTGAACTGAGATAGCAGAGTAGGAGCAGAGTTATACACCTAAAGTGGGACAAGTATGGTGTGTGGGATTTAAGCACTTTGAGCTACATTTTATATATTAAACAGTGATCCTAATTTTTTCCTGATCCTGGATGAAACTAAGGGGAAGACCTGCTGCTCCCCTTTACAGATGAGGTCAGGACAAATGCCCAGAGATCATTTCAGAGCACTCACCTTATTTTGAAATGATCTGCATTGTTTCCTCCTGTTTCCATATTCTGTTCTGTTTTCCACCTTAAAGAATACAAACATATTTTCTGCCTTTTATTTTCCTTAAGAATTTGCTTTGCATAAACAGCTGTGGTTAGAAGAGTAGGTGGGTGGGAAAGCTGCTGAAGCTATGTAATTGTGCAGCAGTAAACAAGAGAGGACCTGTGCCATCTTGTGAAATATTTAGTTGGAGGACTTAGATGGCAGCATGGCCTGGTTTTTATTATGCTCCATGTATTGTCATGGGTGAATGAACAGGGTAAACTCTCCATGACACATACTCTTCTCTTACTGAAGCCATGATTAGAAAAGCAGAGAACCTTACCAAGATCTTTTGGAGAAGCACTTTTGGCCTCCTTGGTATCTTGGTTTGAATGAGAGGTGTCTGCTAAAGCTGGAGCCTCCTTTGGAATGGAGAATGTAAACCCCTTCCTTCCAAACTATTATAATTTTGAAATGAAGGTGCTCTCAGACAAAGATATGGGAATAGGAATTACAGTTCTTTACTAAGAGAATTAAATTATTAATGCAGTAATACAAAAACCAAACCCACTGACAGAGTCAGAATACAACCTGACACCTGTGGGTCAGGGTGTTGGTAGCAGTTCAATCAAATCGTGGCTGCAGTCCTTCTGGAGTGGCAGATGTGGTTCTGTTGGAGCAATGTTCCTGTAGAAAGGTGTAGTTTTCCTCTGAGAGTCCAGTGGAGAAAGGCTGCCTTGGTGTTCCAAATGTCAGATTTTGATCCAGGTAGGAATGCTTGGCTCCTCCCCCTGGAAGGAGCATCTCCCAGTGGCATGATGTAAATTTATCAGTCATGAAATGAGACTCAAAGGACAATTAAGAGAAGATATTTCCCTGGATGGAGGACGGGTCCTGGAAGAGATAAAGAAAACTGCCCCACCTGTTTTTTTTTAAACAGCTGCCCCATTAACAGAGGATTCCCCACCCCCTGCCCGGGTTCCAACAGATGGTGATAGAATACATTCTCCTGGTTACATTTGCACTGCAACCCAAGGCACTTGGTAACTGCTTCCAGAGGAAGGTGGTGTCTTCCAGAGGACAGGATTGCATCTGCCCCGTGACCCTGGCAAACCCTGCTGAGTAGGGGTGAGTGGGCCGCCAGTCAGTGTGTCCATTAGCCACACTGTCCACAAGCACCAGGGTGCCTGGGCATAATGCCGGCTGGATTCTGCTTCCTCCCCCTGGCCAAGCAGCTAACACAGTTTGTACCTGGCTGTGTTACTAGCAGTAAACAAGTTTCTTCCCTCCCCAAACTTTTGTTTCCCCCACACCTATGAGAAGCATGTACTTTTAGAGCAGAATTCTGTCCAAAATGAAGGAATATGGTGTGGAGCCACCGCATAATAGCCTGGTTACAATGCATCTAAGAGCAGTAGTTGCAATAGTAAATCATAGACTTAGTACAGGTGAAAATTGGGTAAATTTTGTATTGTCCCAATTTAGAGCAGATAAACTCTGCTCCCCTGCATTTCTGCTTGAACTATGCTATCAAGCAGATATATTAACTATTCTTCTGTTGAGAACATGCAATTTATCTAGAAAATGCCTCATTATTTTGTCCTGGGCCTACATATTTACTTGAAATAGATAACCGAAACATAAGGCTGACATAGCCAGAATATCAGTACTATTTGAGAGGCTGACAGAAAGCTAATTGTAATATAATGAAAATGTGTACTGCAGACATCCTGCAAAAGCTTACTTTGAAATTGAATTACTATTGAGATGCTGCATTAGTGATCTCAGCAGGTATGTCCTCTTGCCTAGGATTGGGATTCTTATGCGGATATCACTATGCAAGGGGTAAATAGACCTGAGAATCTGTGAAAAAGCCCTTGATCTTCTGACACCTGGTAAACCTGTCAAGGACTCTGAGCACTTCAGTAAGGTGTCATATTCACCAGCCTCACCAAAACTGGCCTGAAGCTTCTTCCTCAAAAGCGTGAAAGAGAAAAAGCATTTGATAAAATGTGTGTGAACCAATTCACTGTTTGAGAATAAGGCTCTGTGCGTTTTACAGACAGTGGGCTGACAAAGCCCAAGCCATGGTCTTTTTCTGACACTGAAGCAAAAGCACTGAAACAGTTTCATTTTGCAGATTCCTCCTCCCTCTGAGGCATTTTTCACAGAACTTTCTGTCAATACAAAGTTCCTGGAGGTCTGTGAGCACAGGGATGCTGCTGCTGAAATAATCCTGTATGGCTCTGCCCTTACAGCCTGCTCTAGCTGCCAGCTTCTCACCCCCATTAGAAGTTCAGCTGGGTGAAAAGGTTGATCCTCTAGGGCTTGTTTTTTATGTTCTCCTGTACTTTCCTCATGCATGCAGGAAGTAGCCTATTTCCTTTTTTTAAAATAACATAATTTAAATTAATGCTTTCATTGCCTCCTTCCTTGTTTTGAGTTCCCACTAGTTAAATTCTGCTGACAGTAGGAATAGCCCAAAGAGCATGGTTTACAGACATTTGCAGCATTATTCACTGTTTGCATGAAAATTATCTTATTTAAAATAAGGCTGTGTATTACTAGTCCATTGCAGTAAATGGAATAGATTTCCATTCATAATAACACCTAATGACTTTTGAGCAATTATCATTATTTTCAGCTCTTGCTCTGCCTTTAGATTCTCAAAAAGTCAACCCTTCAAATGAAGAATTTCTGCCCTTTGCTGTACTGATGCATACAATTAAGCTTTGAAGATAATAGGTCTTCAGTTATGATGGCATCAATTAGCTATGATATTCCTTTGGGTAAATTGCCAGAATGATAGAAGCATGATGATAGAAAACAGAAAATTATTTACTTAAGTGAAACTGTGCTTCTCCAGATTGTATTATTCTCATAGGTGGTACTTGTGGAATAGTAGGAGTAAACATTGTAGGAGTAAGTGTATTCAATAACAATAGAAAAATCAGCTTGTATGTAATCAATGTGTACTGGCATGCTTTCAAAACAATTTACAAGCTAACCTTTAGCAATGATTCTCAGCACTGTCTTCTTACTTGCTGTTTTTCTTAAACCAACAATCATTACTTCTTACAACTTCAGAAATATACAATGACTTTTCATATAGCTAGAATTGAGCAATTATTACTCTAACCACCTCTGAAACAGGAATTGCTATTTAAAGTAACTATACTGTTTTCCTAATTTAGCCCTTAATGTACACATATCCAGAATTTTCAATTACATTTTATAGCACCTATTGCAAACTATTCTGTTCTACAAGAAAATCACATTCATTTCTGGATTGTACTGTCACTTTTATTGAATTTTGTTGCTTTAGTCAATGCTGCCACAGCTTCTCTACCTCTCTCAACAGAATGTATCAGTGCAGCCATTTCCTTTGGAAGAAGACATTATATTTTGTCAGAGGTTAAGACTTTCTTTGTATAAACAATTGTTACTGCTGCTGTAAAGCTTGCCTGTATGTATTCTGACCAGTAGGTCGCTTATTTGATGCAGAGCAATATGAATACATCTTCCAGGAAACATTGTTATTGCATGGGCAAACTTCAAATTAATTTCACTATTATTCTGTGCACCTGCACACTGTGATTAGGTGGCAGCAGCAGCAATCACTGGCTTAACATTGCTCTGTATTTTGGAAAATCTGGTTTTGGGAGTGAGAGCCATTAGAAGAGACATTCGGGGGGAGATATTTTAGAGTAAGGCCTCTATTGTGGGTTTGTACAATGCCTCTCATGTTTTACTTGGCCTGCAAGTTCCTGGAGAATGGCTATTTATTTTGAAGCCTTGTTATATACAATGTTGAAGCAGCAATCTCTGGAGGACAGCAGTATTACCACTGTTGAGTGAGATTTGACTTTGCATAATTACCTATGTGTTCTTTTTGGATGCCACTTGTTCTGCTTAATCTTGCATTGCCTGACAACTTGAGGTGAAAGCACAGTTAGGACTAAATGTGGTGCTGCATGGTCTCTTGTGCTGGCTCTGCATACTTCCCAGTGAGTCAGAGCTGTCTGTCAGCATCCTAAAATCTTGTCTTGGCATTATCATGGCACCACTAATTTTTTCTCACATTCCAAATGAACATCAAACTGCTAAAAGTCAGGGCATCAACTTCTGCCTTCATTTGTGAACATAACTGAAAATAAATAAACTAAGACTTGCATTTTAATGCAGGATTTGGACTGTGCAAAGAACAGTTTGGACCAGGTCATCTGGAGGAAAGACCTACAGATTGATTTGAGTTAAAAGTAAATAGGAATCACAGCATCCATACATTAGCCAAACTTGTAGTGCTTTTCTATTCTTTAACCTATTAAATGAAATATATATATATATGAATATCTATGTAATAATCCATTTTTAATCTAATCCTTTTCTGGTTCCTGAGTGGGCACTATTATTGTCATACAAGATAATTTTTTTTTTTTAAGTTCTGCAAATTAGATACATATATTTAATATACTACATGATTGTAATTTTGCCATTAAATACAGAGCCAGCTGAACTAAATTGCATCAGAAAACTTTCTGTAACAATGCAGTATATTCAGACATATCATACATTATCAAATAAATTACTCCCCTTGAAGCTCCATAGATTGGACTGGCCTTTGGGTTTCATTTACAACTACATTGGCAATTAAGCAGTAAAGCCAGTCCACCAATATATAGCTGGAAGTACCTGCTATTTTGACAAGGCAGATTTAAAGGAAAGAGAGCATAGAGAAGGACACATTAATTTTCTGTCATTTTTGATAGCCCAGAATACCTAAAGAGTATTTGTGAAAAGATACATACATTTAGACTTAAGGAAGGCTGCCAAGTGGATTCTTAATAGTTGAGAGAGGACATTTGGTGATATACCACTTTATATAGTTAATAATTATTTTTTCCATCTCTGCTATCTCAAAGTATTAATATTTAAATTAATTTTACGTTTTCCTATAAACTTTTGAAGTTTAATATTCACCTTCAGAAGTGTATTACTTGAACCTTTGTATGTGGGATAAAAGAAAAGGTATGTGTGACAGTATCCTATAGTTTAATACCCATCCCCTCTCTTGCCCAATAGATCAGCCTAAAAGGTTCTGTGATGAAGGGAATATGATGGCCAGCCACCACCATACTGCTTAAACATGTACTCAGCTGTCACAGAACAAGAATTTAAATATAAGTCCTTTGCCAAGAAGGGCGCATTAAAGAAATGGGGCTCATAAGCACATGGTTAAGGAGTTCATTCCAAGACATTTTATTTATTAAAGAGATTTTATTTATTAATTTTATTACGTACACCTCCTCTGTGGGGAAAAAAAGTAATTTAGGCTTACATTAAATGTTTATTCAGGTAAGGATATAAACTCTGGGTGAGTGAAAATGTAGGCACTTGTCTTCATGGCTTCACCCGCTCTGAAGAGAACACGTGCTAATTGGAAATATTCACAGCTTAGACTGAATATAGTGTAAACAAAAAAAAAAAAAAAAAAAAAAAAAAAAAAAAAAAAAAAAAAAAAAAAAAAAAAGAGAGAGAGAGAGAGAAAATGACATAGAATCAATTTTCTATATAGGACAGTTGACTCCATAATGGACAGTGGCAGTGAATCCAAAATACATGAACCAGTGGGGACAATTATGGTGTTAATATACACGATTGTGGAGAGTCCAGATAAGCAAGTATCCTGATTTAGGGCAAATTTCGGAGGAAACTCCAAAGTGGGTCGCTCCAGAAAGCAGATTCAAGCTCCTCCCCCTCCTGGTTCGGCGGCGATGTTTCCTTGGAGGAGGGCGCAGTAAAGCCGTGTCTTTGAGCAGCAGAGCATCGCAGCACGGAGCCCGGCCGGCCCCGGCGAGCGACCCGCGGGGCTGTGCGGGACCCCGCGCACGGCGGGCCCGGGGCGGACACACGGACACACGGACACACGGACACACGGACACACGGCCCGGCGGCCCGGGCAGAACACGGCACACGGACACACGGACAACACCACGGCCCGGGGACACACGGACACACGGATACACAGGCCGGGGGGGCACACGGACACACGGACACACGGCCCGGGGGACACACGGACACACGGACACACGGCCCGGGGGCACACGGACACACGGACACACGGACACCGGACACGGACACACGGACACACGGACACGCCGCGGACACACGGCACACGGACACACGGCCCGGGGCGGACACACGGACACACGGACACACGGCCCGGGCGGCACACGGACACACGGACCCGACACACGGACACACGGACACACGGCCGGGCACACGGACACACGGATACACGGCCCGGGGCGGACACACGGACACACGGACACACGGCCCGGGCGGACACACGGACACACGGACACACGGCCCGGGCGGCACACGGACCACGGCACGCGGAGCCCCGGCACACGGACACGATCACGGCCGGGCGGACACACGGACACACGGCCCCCGGGGCGGACACACGGACACACGGACACGCGGCCCGGGGCGGACACACGGACATATGGACACACGGACACCCGGACACACGGCCCGGGGCGGACACACGGACACACGGACACCCGGCCCGGAGCCGCTCTGCCTCAGCCGGCCAAATCCCGCCCGAAAGCCCAGGGCAGCTCTGTGCCGCTGTCCGCGCTGCACACAGCGCAGTCCGTGTCACGGAAAGCTGAAAGCTCGCATCTGCATGTGCTGAAAGCGGCCACCCCAGACCTTCCGCCGCTGCTCCTTCTCCCCCCTGCACTCTCAGATCCAGTTTGAAAGGTGCAAAACCTATTTCTGGGCTGAACAGATGAACGGGAATACAATTCAGCATCATAAAGCCCCCTGGGACAGCAAGCTGATCTACATTTGCTCTGAGAGGGTTAACAAAGTGAGGTCCTCAGTCCTCTTATTCACATCATTGCTGAATGTGGAGTATATGAGATTTCAATGATGGTCCTGAGAGGAAAAAAACAGCAGGGTTGTTTGAAAAATTTCCATCAGAACTGAAACTGCAGGGAAAAGAAAGAATTCGGTGTGGGAAAGGCTCTGGTTACCTGTTACTCAAGGAAAACAGTCACTGGGTGTGACTGTGGAGGGAAATCTGCTTCATGAGGGAAAGTTAAACATTAATTTTTTTGCCCATGAGTTGAAAAGAAAATAGTAACAGGAAAACACTTTTGTCCTGGGCCACACTACAGCAGTGTGTTGAACCCAGTGAGTCAATATAGCCTAGAAAAGAAAATATTTTGATTATGTTAAGCTGAAAATTATTAACCATATAAACCCTCTGGTTTCACAATGTCTTAGCATTTATCCCAAAAGCCATCACCAGCTAATTACTCACCCTTGTCAGGGCCCTGCTACCAAAGCCATCTCTCTTTACCGTTTTCAAGTACCCATCGAAGCTTTTTCCCCTGTTAATAATAAGGTTCTTTGCTCTTTTATGTAAGCAAGCTCCTTTCTTCCCCCTCCCAACCCCCCATCCTCCTTTTTTTTTTCCCCTTTAGGTTTTGTAACTGCTTGTAACATTTCATTTACAGCCATTGCAATTGTTCCCAGGCTGAAGATCAACTTGTTGTTTCTCCTTTAGTTATGAAAAATGGATTGCATGTCTGATGGCCTGGGTTTTTTTTCTAGCAATATCAGTTATTATAATATGGGACATAACCTCTCCCAGCAATACTTTTCTCATTCTGCTCCACAGGGACCTTAAAATTCATTCAAGTATACTTACTGAATTATGAGTGCTGTGTCTGTAAGAAACAGATGGACACCTGCACTGTTTGTTTGTGGAGTTATTGCTGGGTCTAATGGCACTCAATCACTGTGCAGACACTATCTACACTGACAGTTGAAAAAGCTTAAAAAAATCATAGGACATTTATATTGTCATGGGCAGCAACAGCTTTAAACTTACTGTGTGTGGAGACACGTTCTTAAAAACTGGACAGTATGAAAAAAAAATAAAAAGCAATTTGTCCATATAAGCCAGAGGTAAACCACTGCAAACAGATTTTCATATTTATCAGCCAGCTACCCATTATAAAATATGGAGGTCTCATATGTGTCAGTAAAGTATTATTTGTACATAGCTTATTTTTTAAAGTGCCTTGTATAATGCAAAATTTGGAACCTAATTATTTTTGAAAACACAATGTTACAAAGTCAGCCCTTCATGTAAAGTTGTTTTAAAACAAAACCAAAGAGTAATCAAAACCAACCGCAATACATCTACATATAGTTCTACTGTTGGACAAGAACTAAGGTTTGAAAAAGGAAAAATCCATTTAAATGTGGCCTCCCAGTGTAGCTAGATGTATTCTATAACTCTTCAGGTGTTGTGTTCAATAGCCAGCAAGGTAGGTAGGTAAACCCTAAGAGCAGCCCATAAGCGAGTGCTCCAGATACAAACTACAGAAAATGATGACCACAGTTGTTTTTTCTTTCTGCTTCTCAGTAGAAAATCCAATTCTGTTGGTCTGTTCCTGGAAGCACTTACTCCACAATGTTTTAACTCTGTAGTAATTATAAGGAAAGCAGGGGTCTTGTGTCATTCCCTTCACTGCTCTTATTTCTCACTTGAGGGTAATGGTTTTCTCCTAAAAGCTAATTGTCTTTTTATTTTCTTCTGTTAATCATAATTGGCATAGCAGTACACTTAATGGCACACTGAAAGCTTGGCTAAGAGATCCTGTTCTCTAATGTATTATAATGTCAGTCTGTCTGACTACTTTTCCATGAATGTGCACAGAACTCAAATATTTGGACATGCAAATCTCATAAATCTAGTAGCTGCCTGAGCAAACAAGGGCACACTATTGAAACTTCCCATGAGCTTTTTTAAGAAGTTCTGCTGTAAGAACCTGATTCAAGGTCTGACTATTTGACAAAAGTCTAGAGCCTTTGAAAATAAAAAAAAACTGACTTTTTTTAAACGCTTATTCAAAAACTATGTTGGTGGGCATTGGAAGGTATTTACCATTCTACTATTTTTTGTGCATTTAAAATACATACATAATTTGTTGTGGAATTATACATTATTGTCTCACTGTGGCCCAGCCTCATTCCAGGAACCCTGCCTATAGCACTGCTGTTTTCCCACCCCCTCCTCTGATCTCTCCATCTGCTCTGAACTTACTTGTTCTACACTTCTATTCTTTTTCCTTAGGATGCACCCCATCTGTGGAAAGTTTTTGATTCTCCTGATATTTACAGAAGAGAAGAGAGGAAATAGTGGATAAGTTCAGGATTACAGCTGCCATTTTCATGACACTCTTTACACCTTTTCCTTCCCCTTCTTCCACTTTGTGTTCTCCTTCCCCTCTTCCCCTGTGTCAAGGAGTGGAAACAACACTAACCAGTTCTCTTTTTTTCTGGGTATATGTGTTCTCTGTGGAGAACCTCAATATTTTAAAAATCTTTGGGCATAAAGAGGAAAAAGAAGACTGTAATGTTACATGAGTGGTTGATCAATATCCATCATCATTCAGGCTTGCAGTCAAACCCAGTATTGGTCTGATTACACAAATAGCAGAGCTTCTGAAGCACCTTGTGGATAAGTGCTGCATTCTCAAACAATGGGACTTGCAACACATGTGAGCAGTTATGTGATCTGAATGGGTAAACAATACAGATTCTGGATGATAAAAGTGATGTGATATTTTATGTACTGCAGACTGGCAACTTGCTGCAGCAAAGAACACATTTTTAACATGCTACAATTCCCCAAGGCTAATTCCCAACCACTCTGCATGTGACATAACCAATTTTCTTTCCAGCAGGTAGAAAACTTTGCAGGTATAAGTAATGAAATCTTGGCAGCTGGATAACTTAACTTGTTTGTATCAGGGTCCATAGAATGAGTTTGGGACACAGAGGGGTTCTGTGTGTGGTGCAGGCATATACATGACTAGCCTGCACGTTTTATAAGTGTCACTAGAAATTCCTCATATGTTTGAATTCTTAAAAACCCCAAACACCTTTTTCTTCTAGACTAGTAGCCAACAATTCATGAATACTGGATGTAATCTGTAGAGGACCAGAAGGAGCAGGTGGTTCAGCCCTGGAAGAGACAATTCAGTCCAGGAGGAATACCCCTCTGAGACCTAGGGGGAAAGGGCCATCTGCCCTAAGCTCTCTGTAAGCACGAGTTCATTTGCTGAACTTTACTGGTTGTTGTAGTTGGTGCCACTCCAAGTGGCTTGGTTCAGCCCTGTTCACCTTAGTTCAAGCCCCCGTTGCCTTACATGTACCTGCCCATGAACGTTCTCTCCCTTCCCTGAGCCCCACTGGTCCCAGTTTGCCCAGTACTCCACCCCCTGTCCTGCCCCTGCCAACCCTTTGGTCAGGGCTGGCTGCGCCTCCTCTGCACCAGTTTCATCTGCCCCATTGGCCCTTGACCCTCAGGTACACCCCCCATTCCCATAGAAAATCCCATGGTTTTCCCCTTTGCTTTGTCTTTTTCCCTGGATTTCCTTGTGGCCAATGAAGTGCTCTTGGATTTCTATATTGAGACCTGTCCTTTTTGCCTTTATCGTCGGCCACCTTAAAAGCGTCTGTTGAATTCTGTAATCAGCCATGAAAGTGTCTGTTTTTCTTATTTTCTGAAGAGGTTTTTTAATAATTTAAGTATTTTCTCCTTGTATAAAAATATTTTCTCATACATCATGAGAAAAAAAGTTGCAATGTTCTCTTTATTATTTTCTGCTATTCTATTTGTAAATTACTATATCAAAAAATATGTCCATGTAGTGATGAAGACTAGTTTGTGTTAGACTGTTCTCCATAAAGTCATTTATTTATGCTGTGTTTTGAATTGCCCTAATAATATTTGTAGAGTGAATCCCAGAGATATGTTATAGACCCACTGTGGTATTTTGAATCACAACGTTAAGTCTCTAAAAAAAATTAATTACTTTATTGCAAAGGTAATTAAACTTTTGTGTAACAATCTTTAAATCTGATTGCAAAAAGACTAAACTAACAAGTTTCACTGAAGTACTAAAAAATGTTACAATGTCTTCACTTTTCCTCCTTCTGATAACAAAGATAGAAAAGAAAGTTGCTTTAGGGAAATATCACACACTATTTTAATAAAGATATAAAACAGCCAGCTGGGCATGTATATTTATATTTATGCTTTTGATAAAACATATTTCTTGCAAGCCCATAAAAACTGAGGGGAATACGACTGCATGAATCTTCAATGACAATCTGCCAGGACTTCTTTAATTTCTCGTTTTTTAATAGGTCAGCTAATGACAGAAATAGTTTAAACTGACGATTCTACAAAAAATGCTAACAGATACTTTTATTACTTACAAACGTATGCATATAGATGTATAGCTATACATATTTATACATGCATAGGAATGTGTATGTGTGCATACAGAGAGTAATAGAGATGCACTTGTGTGTGTATATGCTTCTGCAGCGCCCATTCACACTCAAGTATTTTGGCTGCTCTGTCAACAGTACAGTGGAATAAAATCACTGTAAGAAATAAGATATTTCTGATATTTTCCTAGGCAATTTTTTTACTTCTTGTTTGCAGAAGAGACACTGAAAAATAAGTGCAGAAATCATCTCATGAGCTTTTTAGAACCTGAATAATTTTATAGCTGTAGTCTGGTTTCAGGTCTGAAGTTCTGGTTTTCTAAAGATCTGGTTTTCTGATGTTTTGGTTTTCTGAAATTCTTTTCCCAGGAAACGTGGGAAAACCTCGTGGAATGTTGTTGTAACAATACCTATGCTGTTCATTCCTTCTGGGAGGAGGGATTTCTCTTGCCGTCCCTCTGGTTTGACCAATGTGGGTGAAGAGGTTTGTATTTCTCTCACCAATCACATTGGTCTGTGGAAAACTGTATATAAAGGAGAATGATCCCTAATAAAAGGGATATTAGCTTTCTTGATGATTTGGAGACCATGTCATGTGTTACCAGAAACAGCAACATATAGCAACATTTCACAACATGACCCTGAAATCTTTAATACCTTGTAGTCCAGTGAAAGATTGAATGATGAATATACTGCACCTTAGAATCAGAAGAGCTGTGAACTTTTCAAATGCTTTGGCAGCAAAGTGATTTGTCAGAAAGAATAAAAGACTTAAATTTATCATCCAACCTGAAGCAATTGCTCTCTGGGTGAACTTTTGTAAGTCACACTAACTCTGTTCAAAATTAATCCATGGAATTTCAAGAGCATAATTCTGGAGGTGAATATGACCTCAAGTATCTAAAGCTACGATATACCCTAAACTTACAATCTAGAGACTCTTACAGGCAATTTAAAAGCAAAGAATATGTGATCTTACAGCACATAATGGTTACCAGAGAATATATATCTCATGTAGGATAAAATCTTCAGGGAAAAATAAAGCTTTTCTTGATAGGTAGAGAGATGTCATGTGATATTTTATGTGTTATGGTATAACAATTTTTTAAAGTAATTTCAATACTGATGTTTATTTATGTGAAATTTGGACAGATATGCTTTTGCCTCCTGCATCTCCCCCATCTTGATTCTGCATGAGGAAAACATCTCATACCCTGGAAGAAGGTCCTGCCTTCTTCATCTGGAAAATGCTGAATGCAAGAACTTCTTCTTGGGAGTTATCACTGCACAATTGTCTTGTTCTTTTTCTCCTTAGGCATATAAGCCTAGGAGGTAGGCTTGAGACAAAGGACTGGATTAATTAAATGCACACGATTAAATGTCTGATTCATTATGATTACTCCCATTTTCTGTTCACACAGTCTGCTTGAACTCACCCCAGCCCACAGAACACCAAGCTCTTCAGGGATGCAGCTGCACTTTCTCCATTTCACTCAATCTGGGGAAAGATTGACTTGCTTTATACTGGTGATTTCTCTTTAGTCTTGTTCAGAAGTCAAAATGAATGTATTCCACTAATTACTGAAACATTTTCAAAATGTGTCTTTTTAAATTTGTTTATAATTACTTTCAGAGGCCTCCATCATGAATTCCCAACTGTAAGAATATTACAGTCCTGTGACTTTTTTCCTTTGGTGCTCTGAACTAAACTGGAAGGGAATCCTCACTAAAGTCACTAGAACTGCTTTTGTATGGCACTGCACTTATTGTGAAGAGAGTTATTGATCTTGGCATACTGTGGATAAAACCAGGAAAACAATTTTTAACATTTAGAAATGTTAAAATTATATAAAGATTTTACTCTCTGATTTGGTTTCATAAATTCTCTGAAACGTTGCTAATGCCACAGAAAATGTAAGCACAAATTAAACCCATTCTTTTGGCTTTCAATAGGATGAGGAAATAGCTGGAGATGATTGTTGTTCATATTCTTGCACAGATAACAAATAAACCATTCTTAACTGTCAGGTGGAATTTTGATTAGAAGTGTTGGTCAGTCTTGAAGACTGCTAACAGGAGAGTATGTCCAAAAGAACACAAGCATCAATTTTTTGCAAAATAAGTAACTGAAGATGCCACATGCTAGGTGAGCATTTGTGTTCAAATGTTTGCTTAGTAGGTATTTTTTTGTGTGTTCAGGCCTGTAATTCTTGTCCAATTTTGACATGTGTATCCAGACGTCCACCCACTGAAAATAGGTTCTTTAGGATTATTTCAGAAACGAAAATATTTTCACATAAAAACATGTGTTTAAAGGTTGCTGAGCTCTCTGCTTTCTACTCATCCATTTTGTGGAAATTACTTGTGATTACAGGATACAGTATAGTGACTCTTTAAAATTAACCTTGTAGTACTGCCAAAAAGGGAAAGAAGAGTAAGTGCTGCTGGAGACAGAAGGAGTATCTGTAGGATTAAGGTTATGTCTGCCCAGCATGTTCCTACTGACAAGCCTAAAGTCTATTAAGTGCTATGGAGATGCATGAGGGATATCATCCCTTTATGATGGACATAACAGATGTTAGTACTTTCCAGAATATGATTAAATCCTTGTTCCTTTTTACACACTTTTCACGTGTCCCTCTGGAACTCAAACATATTCAAGGAAAACACATTAAAGGAAACACAGCTGAGAGAGGCTTCATGAAACTAAACTTTGCAAGTTCTTAGGCTAAGAAAAAGGTTTCTATGTTCTTTTTTCCATCTCTTAGTCAGACTAAGACTGTTTCTCACAACATGGTCTCTTCCAGGTTTAATATCCAGGCTACTGCTACACAGTACTGTTGTACAAAAATTGGATGAAATTATCTATTAGAAAATAACTATCAACTCAGTGGTTATAACCACTTTCATTTTTTTAGAAAAAGAAAAGTACTGAATATATATTCAGGAAATGTCAACAACATGCACTAAACAAAGCATTTCCATTAACACAGAAATTCCTTCAGGCCTTAAGGGGAAGAGCTGACAGTCAATTCCATAGCAGAGAGGAAGAGTGAAGAAAATAGTGAAATTTTCCATGTGCAAGTCTGAGGTCTTCCACACTTCCATATTTCTGCTCTTTAGTGGTTGGTAGTGTACAAGTTCCAAGTTCTTTTTTAATCAGCCAAGAGAAAACAGGCATGTTGAAAACTCTTGATGTTTGGACCCTGTGAGCTGAAAGCATTTTTTGCCTCTCACCATATATCTCTGTCTTGCTGTCATTGTAATAGAAAGTTAAATTGTAATCCTCAGAGATTAGAGATAGGTTTGTGGAGAATGTTTTTGCCCAACAAAGAGGGACTCCTCCTTTACATTTCTAATTTTAATTAATTACCAAGCAATATACCACCTTCTGGTGTAGTTTTCTATTGGACTTGCATAAGAAATATGACAGGAGTAGGCTCAAGTCTTACCATTATTCATTCATGAAACAACTGCAGCATACAAAGCTGTAACTCCTGTGTTTGGGGTATTTGTGATTCCAGAAGAGCAATTTTCTTTCAAAATTTTTACAGAGAAAAAATGACAGTGAACTCAAATTGTTCAGGACACAAGCGCCACTGAAATTAAAATGAAAGCACAGCAGTTAGATCATATTTACTTTTCAAACCAAAAAGGAGTTCGCTGAGGTCTATCACAGCCTCATGCCATGTAAGTGGAAATACTTTATGCATGCAGGTGGTCTGTGGTCTATTCTTATTATTACAGTGAAACAGGTAGGAACATAATGATATCTTACATAAATATGTTTCTTTTTTATCATTTACAGCTGCTTTGCTTGTTTTCTTTCACTGTGCATTCGAGCAACCGGTCATTTCAGTCAAGGATTAAATTCCTCCTTACTGAAAGAAGTATTTAGTACTCAGGAAATCTTTGTTAAATAGAAGAGTGCTAAAAATGAAAATTTTATTATATTCTATACTGAAGGCAGATTATTACAGTTCACTAGCAGGTATGTTGTATAAAGCCAGGATTCCATAAGATTTGGAATCACTATTAATTTATGGAGTCTCCTTCCATCACCAAAGAAGGCAACAATAATGAAAGAAATGGTGAGTTATGAATTCCACCACCAGCAAACCTACAGGTCTATTTCCTTTTATAGGTTATTTCAACTGAACACACACGTTTCTTTTCCTTCCAGCTCCATAGAAAATTTAAGGAGCTGTAGTGTATAATAGAGAGAGAGCCGTACAGCAGTCAAGAGAAGAATCTCTCACGTGTGAAAATAACCTTGTAAAATTTGATGTAAAATGCAGGGTGATTTTACTGAGGAGACCTGAAGATTTTCAACAAACATATCCTACGAGGCACATAATCCACAGGACCTGATGTGAGAGAGCAACTGTGAGAAAGCACAAGATTTTGTCCCATGATCTTTGTGCCTCTGGAGATGCATGTTGCCATTTCATTTGTCATTTGACCTCTGAAGAGAAGTGTGTGAACCTTAATCACTTTCTCAAGGTGGCATTTTTATTCATTGCGTCACAGTATTTAAAACCCAAAATATAGGAGAATTTCCCATTTTGAAATAGACATTTCTCACAGTGATAATAATTTTCATGTATTATTTTTATTATTTATAACTATGCCATTTTTGCATCCTCATCTCAATTCCTGTTTGCGGCAGTCTTGGTATCTTCATGCCACATGTCAGAAATCATTTCTTTATTGTTAACCCAGTGAACATCCGAATTTGTCTGTGATTTTCTGTCTTTTTTTCCCCATACAGCTCTTGTTATGAAATACATTCCTTTCTGTTTTTTAAATTTACTGCAAGAGAGCCATGAGAGTCCATTTGCTTAATGCCCTCCTGCAATATTTTATAACACTATGGAGTTAAGTGTTAGCCAGAGAAATTGATGGAAAATAACTCACTGTCATTATTATTTTTTCCATTAATTTATTAAAATTGTTCTCATCAATTATATCTAATTTATTTGCAGTTATTTCAGCATATTGTTACTTTATACACATATGTAATTCCTTTAGCCACATTTTTTAGTTCCTCCACTGCAGGCAATGCTTAAAATGTCATTAAAAGCCATGAAAATTCTAATCATGTGAAGACTTTGAAATTCAGATTTTTTTTTTTTTCACAAAAGCTACATTCAATTCTGAGATACACTCAGGCATGAATGGAACAAAAAATTCCATTTATTTTTATATGGTTACATTCACATGAAGTTTCATAAAATTCTATTTTTTTTCTGAAAGACAAGAGCGATTGTTAAGATAAAACCTTGCAGAACTGACAGCATTGTCTTTGATGCATGCAAAGTGACAAAAGAGGGGTGTGATAGATTAGAATGAAATTAATGTTAAAATAAAAAAATAAAAGATACAAATATTTTGTCACTGTGTCAATAGAATAATATTGGTGTCAGGAGAAAATAACAAAACTAGAGTAGGTGATTGTGATCCATACTACTTGAATGTAAAGGTAAAAGAGAGATTAAATGAGAGAAAGATGCCAATACTTGAGAAAACCCCAAAAAAGGAATAGTTCTGCATAGTCATGAGAGAGCTGGGAGGAGACCTAGATAAAATAGGTGGGAATTGATTGGCAGGGCCAGGATGGAGAAAATCTAAGGGGAAAGTTTGCAAATGAGAAGGAGAAACTTCCCTTTG
The DNA here is from genome assembly GCA_032173965.1 of Sitta carolinensis. Taxonomy (NCBI): domain Eukaryota; kingdom Metazoa; phylum Chordata; class Aves; order Passeriformes; family Sittidae; genus Sitta; species Sitta carolinensis. The sequence continues at coordinate 75,122,186 of CM063313.1, forward strand.
CTGTTGTAGAAACAGTGCTTCACCTTTATTCTCTGAAGAAGAAGAATCTGGCTTCACTAGTATGAACTCTTAAAATTTAAGGATTAATATATTTTAATATCTTTTAGTATGCATTGCCATTAGTATGGAAATTATTGAAATGCCAGTGTGACCCTGTGATAACAAAGGGTGGCCATTCTCAAAGCAAGTGTCTTCAAGTATTTAGAACAGAGGAGAAGAAGAGGGAGGACAGAAGAGGGACACAATCAACTGTAATCTGCATAAGGAAATATGAGAATTTCTTACAGATTAGAAAACTAGAAATAATATGGCTTTTTAAATCTAGATCCAAAATATATCTAATTTTTCTACATTTGTTTGCTGACTAGTGCAGCCTGTGCTGTACAGGTTCAGGTCTGGCTGAAGGCCATCAGCCTGTGAATGCTGATGTTCCTTTTGATCCTTCTCCTTAACTCCACAGAGGCACCAGGTCACCTCACTTGTCCTTCCATTACCTTCTGTCATCCTGTTTTCTGAGATGACAGTTAACATGTAGCTCTTTCTCAAGGTGCATGCACAGTTTTTAGTCACTAGTCCCATGTCTCTGCTGACCAAAGGGTCAGAATTAGCTGAGACTGAGCTGGTTGTTCTAATAATTCACTCTCGATGCTCAGAACAATTCTGGCCAGTGCTGAGCACTCAGCAGGTGCCCAGGTGATGAAACTGCCTGCAGTGCAGACTGCTGCTGTAATAGCACAGGGCCAAAAAAATAAAAGTAGGAATAGGTAGCTGCATAGCAAGAATTCCTAAGGCCTATGAGGGTCAGAAATGAAAAAAATTATCCTTAAAATTTTGGACAAATGAGTGTTAGAGGATAAGGAAGACACCATCAGCAGTCAAGGCAGGAGCTACAGCTGCTAAGGAGCAGGACTTCCAGAGCTGGGGAACTGACCTGGCCTCTGCTCTGGAGATGGAGGGATGAAGGAGGCACAGGGAGCCCTGGCACTCTTGACAAGTGGAGGTTTGAGAAAAACAGGAGGAAGAGTTGGAGGTGTAAGATTTATATGCCACTTTTTTTAGCACCTGTTTCAAAGAGAGGTGATTATTATTTGTTTGTATTTTGGTTTTGTATCTAGAATATTGGTACTGGTACTTCACAACTTTTATATCTTTGCTTTTTTTGTAGGCTTATTTTCTTTTCAAAACAGTCTGCTTGGGTTTTGCCAACTGCAGTGAAGAAGGATTTTTGAATGTATATGTATATTTTAATTGTTAACTTTCCAGAAAATATTGTGGCTTGCTTGGCAAAATACTTGAAATCCATACAGAATTCCAGCCTATCCATTTCAAAAGACTGAATTTGTCAAATTTGAGTTACATGAACTACCTAAATAGACAAAACCGAGCATTTTGTATCAAAATAATCTCAGGTGTAAGAGAATGGATGATTACAGTTTATATACATTATTTCTTTAGTAGTTTTAACAGACCTGTAAAAAATTTGTGTGCAATATTTTGCTCATATAGCAGCATTCCAAAGTTGCAATCTCTTTAATTACATGAATACTTTCATTGATTTATATGAGATGTTTCATATAAATAACCATAAAAAATATGTCTATTTCCTATGCTCACATTCTAGCTTGCAGTTTTATAAGGTTATGGTAGTGCAAAGTGCTCGATATTAAATCCTTACTGACAAATGAGGAGGTTTATTTTACTGACAAAATTGCAATGTGTGCAGATTAATAAAAATATGACTTACTGGGTTCCATGTCATGGGGATAGAGGAGCACAGAGAATTTATGCAATTCTGTAGGAGGAATGCTGTGTTCTGAACAAGTTTATGAGTCCTCATCAAGTGGAGAAATGCATGAGTTATGAGCTTCTCTTTAAAGCACTGTTATTTACAGTGGTAAAAAATGGCCAGCTTCCCTGGCTGTATGACATTCATACCCCACAATCCAGGGAGTTGAGGAGAGAAAGGACAGCAAAACTGCCACCAAATAGAGACCTGTACCCAGTGGTGGAAACAGCCAACGGGCACCTCATGAAAGTCAATGATTCAGTGCTGAATCCTGCACATGGGCAGGTAGAACATGCAGAAATACAGGCCAGCAACACACAGGACTGTACTGACAGCAGCACAATCAGTGGGTGGAGGGAAATCAGTACCCTGTTCTACTCAGAAATACACAGATCACCTGCAGTGAAAATGGGCTTGTTCAGCCTCAAACTGAGATTTTTTTTGGGGGGAGGACACAAATAAGAGCCAGTACTTCTGAGGAGATTATTGAGAAGATGGAGCTGTGATCTTCCCAACAGTGCACGGCAGGAGGATTAGAAACAATGAGCACACAGAGCAACAGCAGAGGTTCTGACTTGATAAAGGGACAAAACACATTTTCCTCATTAGGACAAGCAAGCTATGACACAGGTTGTCCGGGGGGATGTGCAATCTCTATGCCAGTTTACAAAACATAAGGTTTTTCTGCACCTGGCTGGTTGAAGCCCTGCAGAACCTGGTCTGACCCCAGCTGGACCTGCTGGGAGCAGAGGGGTGGACTGCAGATCTTCTGAACTCCCTTCCAGCCAGAATTGTTTAGTGGCTCTGTGGTCCTTCAGGGGCATTGCTCCACTAGGGATGGTAGTAGGATAGGATGTGCACCCATGCCCAGGAAATGCCTGGCTCTTCCTGGCTCACTTTTTGCTAAAAAAAAAAAGGGTGTGGAACATCCAATAAAACGCACTCTGCTATTTATGTGTGTGATATATCCGGTGATATATCAGTGCATCAATACCCACAGCCTTGTCATTCTTGGGCTATGTCTTATGACACAAAATGAGTGAAAACTGTGCAGTTGAGGTGGAAAACCTTGTGCACATCCTTAGAAGGCAACAAGAAGAGGGAGGGAGCAGAAGAGGCGGGGAGCACTGTTTTTAAAAAACTGCTTACTGGTACAAGAATAAAGGATCATGGACCTTGTTCCTCAGCCTGAGGATTGTGTAAGAAAGGAATATCTGAGAGCTGATAAGGTCCAAAAGGTGACTAAGGCAGGCCTGTAGCAAACCTCAGCTGCCCTGTTAAAGAGGTCTCAGTCAGTTCAGTGCCAGCAGCTGCTGCAGTGAGGCTGCCTAAAAGAGCACATACCCTCTGCTTGCTTCATCCTGTGCCAGCAAAGTTACCACTCTGAGAAATTGATTATGTTGAAAATAGCATTGCTATTAACAAAAAGCCTTGCTCTGTGCAGTCTTCACAACTGGGCAAAGCATGATTAGGTACAAACAAAACTATGCTCTCTGGAATATTTAGAATACTAAAGAACATTCTTGCAGCACACTAGCAGAAACCTATTAATAAATGCTGATCAATTTTGTCCTTTTGAGTTAAATGTGATTCTTGCTCCAGTGGAGCTTTTCCTGGAAGGAAGTAAGTTAATACAATATGCTGTACCAGAAAAAAAGTTATACTGGAATGAACAAAAAATGATTTAGCAGTAATCCACTTGCTTAATGATTTTTATTTAAAAATTGGAATAATCAATTTAGGGAAAATCTCATACCAGTTTCTTTTATTATAGTTATTGGCTCTGTTATTTACTCATTCTATATCATATGTCTAAAGAACTCTTCATGAAAACAATTATAGAAAAAGAACTGATTATTTTTGCATCTCTTCTTGCTTTCATAATCTTTGTCAAGTGAATGGAATAATTTGTACCATTTATGCTTCTTATTACAGTATTTGTCATTAGAATGAGGTGTCAGGAAGCATTTAGACAGTCTCATATTTCATTAGTTGAAACAGTGTGCCGTATTGTGACCTTTTTAATTTTCTGCATTTTCCTCTGTTCCTTTATGTTGCTTTCTTTCTTCTGCGGAGGAGGGAAGTGGAGCTGGTGAAGGGTCTGAGGAGCAGCTGAGGAAGTTGGGGTTGGTCAGCCTGGAGAAAATCAGGCTCAGAAGCAACTTTATCACTCCCTACAGCACCACCAGAGCCAGGTGGAGGTCAGGCTCTTCTTCCAGGCAAGCAGAAAGGACAACAGGACACAATCTTCACCTGCTCCAGGGAAGGTTCAGGTTGGATAATAGGAAGAATTTCTTCGCAGAAAGGGTGATTAAACATTGGAGGCAGCTACCCAGGGAAGTGATGGAGTCAGCATCTCTGTAGGTGTTTTAGGAAACACTGGTGGCACTTAGTGCTGTGGTCTGGTTGACAAGGTGGTGTTTGGTTATAGTTTGGACTTTGAGGCCTTTTCCAACCTGATTCTCTGGTGCTTCATTCTAGATAGTAAATGTGCACTTGCTAAGCATGAATGAGCAAACAACACAAAACAGAATGTCTCATGAAAATAATCCCAGTGTACATATCCATGCAGTATGATCTTGCAAGCACATTTTGACTTATCTCTAAATGGCTTTACATGTATGTCAGCAGCACTGGTACAATGATGCTGTGCTGCACAGTGCAGTGTATCCATGTGCTGTGAGAACACAGAGTAATTAGGAAGCATCTCATTTCTGTTAGATGTGAAGATACACAGAAATATAGGACATTTCTACTCATATCTAGTTGTGAAACTGTTGCTAATAAACATTGGCAAAACTAAAAACTTTCTTTCTTTGAGATTTAAACTAGTATTTGACTATGACACATTAGGATGAAACCTTCAAAGATGTAATTTGTCTTGTATTGGCTCTTTTGCATTGAAGTACCTAGTGCTTGCCAATCTTTGAGACAGTAATAGATGTTTGAACTGCAGTTTTTAACTCACTCCTACAACTAACCAGAAAACAGCCTGTCATTGTGGCTGAGTCAAAGTACATACAATCATGGTCCATCCCTGACACTGTTAAGAGGAAGAAAGAGCTGAAGAAGCAGTGTAATGGATTGTAAAATTGCCAACAAAATTTCTTTAACTTATATATAATTTAAAATGCAGCCTGAATCAGACAATGTGACTGGTGACTCCTTGTCTCATTCAATCTTTGCTTCACTCTTAGATGATGATAGAAAAATAGTTGCAGAGACCACAAGTATAGTTAATACAATTTAGAGCTTCTGACCAAAGAAAAACATTAGCTGCAACATGTTTTAGAAAATCCTGGACACTTTCATCCAGTCTTTGATCCCAGAATGGTCTTTTCATATAATATGGATATTCTAACAAGAGGTACAGAGATAATATCTCAAAAGAAATACAAATAACTCTGACACCTTAGCTTAGATTAGCAAGGAATTTGTCAGAATTAGTCCTCAAGAGTGCACATTGCTTTTGTTTTGTGTGAGCCTCACAACATGAAGGGACTAAACTGAATATCCTTTGCTACTGATTCAGCCTGAGAAATCTTGCAACTGATTAATAAACTCATTCCATCACATTGCCCTTGCTGGTAGGTTACATGAATAAATGATTGGAAGCAGCTTCTAAATCATAAGTCTTATGAGTATGGCTCACAGGTTTCACAGAGGAGGAGCAAGACTCACAGAAAGCTCAGTGTGAGTGAATAGCTGATGACGGGTTCTGAAAGATGTGAAACAAGGTAAAAAGTAATGGAAACTGAGAAGCTACAAAGCACAGAGAAAGAAAGAGAAAGTCTGAGAGTGTTCCTCTGTCATAATAGCAGAATATGAGAGATGATAGGAGCGTGGCTGAAGGTGGATGCTTGGGCAGGACTGATGGACAGGACAAGGGAGGATAACATCAAACACTCTTTTTCATAGGAGGAAATGAAGGCATGGAGGACTGCTGAGTACCTTGTTATCATGTCTCCCCATGCAGAGAAATAAGTTTGTATTTTTCTTCAAATTGAAGTTTTTGTATATCTCCATAAATCCTCCTTCTCTTTCTGATGAATCCTTCTAATTTTTCAAATATACTCTTTGATATTGAATGCACAGAAAGTAGTCTAACCACAGTTATGTTCATTTAAATTAAATGTACATTTTTTTTAAAGAAAAAGAATTAAAAAGTAGGCAACAATATGGCAATCTAAAGTTAGGGGTTAAAACTACTATAACCTTCACAATTTATTTCAATAAATCAAGTTATGTGCTATACCCACAACCTTCATCAGACATGAAAATTAAAGGTTGCATACTACTTACAAAATCAGAAAGTAGACAAGTGTTTAAATTTTTAACTCAGGTCAAGCTTTATAAATGTATCTTAGTGCAATATTAATAATATGTGTACTATTACATGTATTACTATGTAATGTAGTACATGTATTATTTTCAGTATTTTTAATGCAATGAATGTAAGTATATTTATCACAAAAACCCAAATTTTTTTAAATACCTACATGTAGAAAATGTTTTTGGTACTTTTCTGTAGTGGATTGCTTCAGAGCAAAGTTTTTTTTTTTTTTTTTTGTTTTTTTTTTTTTTTTTTTTTTTTTTTTTTTTTTTATCTGCTTTCATTGAAAACTGTGTGAAACTGAAAATGCCAGAATTCTTGTTTTTTGCTTCCAGCTGGTGCATGAAAAATAAGTGCTACAGGGTGGGTGGTTGCCACAGGGGCACAATGCTGGCAGTTCAATTTTCCCACCAGGACCTCCTGCTCCTTTTCTGCAGGTCTGCTCCCATGCTGTCAGTCCCTTGAGAGTAGTGTTTCACTGGTCTATTACATTTCAAGTGTAAAACTTAGCTTGTTTCTGTGTTGGCCTCCATGAGATTCTTCTGGCTGTCCCAGACTACAGTTTGTCCAGCAAAATACTACAGGAGGTGGTGTAGGAAAGGCAAGATAAATGTCACCTGTACATGGTGGGGGCCATTTCACCACAGGAGCAAACAAGGTGATAAAGTAAAAATTCCTCTTCATAAATCCACACTAGCTGTGCACAATAAATTTCCTGGCCCTCCCATGCTTAAAAATGATTTTAGGAGGAGCTCCTACATGAAACCCTACATGTAGTAGGGTGGATTTGACTTTCCTGTACGTTTCTAAATTCTCTTGCTTGCATTTTCGAATATGGGTTTAACATTTGCCTTCTACCAGTTAGTGCTACTTCTTCAATCTTTTCCTTTAAAATGTAGGTATTTCCATTTAGTCTTTAATTTAAAATTCTTCTTATTGTGTTTCAATTCAATACCTATTTCAATCGAAATGTAGTTTGACCCAAACTTAAAAATGAAAAGTCTGCATGTAATTTAAAAGGAAGAAAGTTATAAAGAACATAAAAATGTAATAAAAGTAGATGAATTGTTGGGCCCTTTCTAGCCTAATGAAAAGAGAAAGTGAAAAAAGTGAACAAATACCTGTGAAATTAGATAACTATTTATTTAAATAATTATAAATTGTAAACTTCAGCAAAGAAGGCAACAAAACAAATGTAAACGTTTCATACTTTATATAAGTTGATGAAAATTAAAAACCAGGAAAGTTACTGAAAGTGCAAATGCAGAACTTGATTAAATAAAAGTTTCTATTTCCTATTTTCAATTTGCTTACAATATTTTTTAAAAATTTACCAGCAGTGCAAGATGCAAGTAAGCATCTGCCCCAGTCTTTTAGCAGAATCTGCAACTTCTCATTGTAATCCCATGCAGAGCAATGTCAATGTACCTGTTAATTAGTACACTTAATTTAGACTTAATATTTACAAGTACCCCTTTTTCTCCTTCAGTGTGCATTACTGCTACATTCACCATCACTGAATTACCTCTATCTTTTCCAGTCCACCCATTGAGAACCTGTGAAATTCCTTGAAGATTTTTTCCTTTTAGGACTTTCTGTCTTTAGAAATAGGTTAACATAGTCTTATATCTGTTGTTAGTTGCTGTTATTTTTACTTTGGCCTAATAAACACTAACATGGCATCTATGTTTAGAGTAGTAACTTTTAAATAATCATTTTGTGAGTTAGCAACAGTCTAGGGAAACTGAAAACTAAACACTAAATGTTGATAGGCAGCTTCTCAAAACATTTATAACACATGTGTCAAACTGGTAACTTGACTGGGCAACAAACATGACATGCACAGACTCTGAATATGAGACATCGTCTGAAGTGGGTGCTATTTAATTGTTGGTTTTGTTTTCCTTTAAAGGAGAGACATTTATCAGGGAAGAATATCAACACTGAGATTTACCATGATTAGAAACTCATTAACTAGTATTTTAAACATCTACTTTATTGACTTTTAAAGATTTGTTTAGCACACATTTGTCTTTTAATATGCCTAATTTGATTGTCTTTAAATGTTGCTCCAGAAGGGAAATTGGTTATGCAAATCAGGTATTTCTTCGATGTTATCTTTTAGTTTATTTTGAATGTACCTAAAAATTTCCTTTCCCTGAATGCAGCACACGCAGTCACACAAGAAAAAGCCCCTAAAGTGATCTTTCTTTCATGCATGCTTTTGCTGACTATCACACTCTCACACAAACTCAGGCAATCAATATCCATAAAAAGAGGGTGGGGATTAAGTTTCTAGGTGGGAGCTTATCTTTATATTGATAACTTAGTGACATGTAGAAAAACTCAATGACATCATGAGAGGCTGACTTTTATGCAACCTGAACCTACAACAGCTGCAGCTCTGCCTGGACATTACTGCCCAAATTCCTTTGGCTGTGGTTCTCCCCAGGCATTCCCAATGACATGCTGCTCATCTCATCAGGTTTCCCACATGACCATGTGGTTATCACTACACAAAAAGACATTTTTTTGCTCTTTCTGCTAAAATTTAATCTCCGGCTCTGTGACTGATGGTGGTAATTATCCTTTCCCCATGTAAAAGTAGCATGCAACACATTTTATGATTTTATGCTGAGGCAGCTGGTCCTTTGAAATAAAAATCCATGAATCTGTCCAGCTCAGTTCCTCAGAATATTGTCAAGGGAGAGTGTCTCCTGATGCTCACATATTACTCCAGCTTCACTGTTACAAATGCTACTCAAGCTAAAGCACAAGCCACTTGTTCACTCAATTCAAGAGGAAGCAACAGTGAGAAGGGACTGAATTAGGAGCTGCTTCAGCTGGATTTACCCATCTCTTTGCAAAACAATCGCTGAGGAAAGAAGAGCACTGTTCAGCACAATTAGACAAAGGAGAGTAGAAACTCTGCAAGGGGACTTGAAAGTCCTTGGTTTTCATTAGTGTAGTTTTAAAATAGTCCAGCATTCCTTGTGCAATGTGTCTGCTGAGAATGATTTCCCCATTTCTCATTATGTATGAATGCCAGTGCACTGTGCAGCTCCAGTGCACAGTTGATTAATAAGGTCAGAATTGGAAATTGAGAGCTTTCCTTTTCTTAGCATCTACTGCAGTTTTCTCTCAACAGGGTTTTCTTTGTAGATTTTCTGTGATCTGAAACATAGGGCTTACTGGAACAGATGTTATGTATTTTGTAATGTAGAGCTCGGAAGAGTGTGTGGTGTCTTAGATTTTTTAATATTATACATTGTGTTTTGAATAGTTTGCATTAAAATCTTTTATGCACTATAAAATACGTTGGAAAAATACATCAATTGCAAGGATAGTCCTTTTTATCAGTAAATAAGCTCTATATACTCAGATAATATTTTGTTTTCAGAAAGATAAGTAATTCCTTTATCTGAATTTAAATAAAGCAACTCAGTATCTTTCAAGTGTCACAACGCCATCAATCCACTGTGACTAAATTCCTCATCCATACAGTGACTAAAGCCATGAATTTTAAATAAATTCTAAATTATTTTAACTGTCTACAAATTGCACAACCTTCCTCCTACCACTGCAGCCAAGGTTTTGCATGTGAAGCTACCTACCCCTCTATCGTACTTTATTTCATAAGCATATTATCAGGTACACATTAGTTCTTTCAAATAAAACCCATGTGTCCAGGATTACAAATGTGTGTTTTGATTTGGTTTGGTTTTTTTAAGATGACTTCATTTTTATTTCCTGAAAATTCTTAATCTACAGTTCTTAATCCTGTGATATTAACTATAGTAACTGGCCTGGTGATTCCAGTTGTTTTTTTTTCAATAAACTCAGATTTTAGGTTTGAAAAATGTTGTGGAAAAAAACTCTGAAATCCATTACAGTCTCCACCACTCTGGCACATAAAAATAACAAAAACTAAATGGAGAGGATTTTATCCATGTTCATCCTCAAATTAGCCTGGTGCAGAAAGCAGAATTTGAGGGAATCACTGACTCCCAAATGTTGGTTGGAAGGAACTTCTGCTACTTGAGGGAGGACTATTGGAATGTAAGAATTGGGCCAGCTCTGGCTTTGTTCAGCTAAGTTATAACTTGAGGATGGACTTTCCAGAGTCCCTCTGGATACTAATAACCCTTTCAGTACCACACTCTCTGAAAATGTTGTTCTATATGTCCAACCTGAACTTTCATCTTGAAAGTCATGGCTGCTGCCTCTTGTTTTTCCTTCTGTCTCTATAGAGCAGAATTTCTTTCTGTCACTTTGAAACACCTGCTCAGGTAGTTACAGGAAGGCATTAAATTACCTGTCAACCTTCTCTTCGTCAGACTAACCCATCCCATTTCTTTATACTGCTTCTCTTTTGTCACATGTCACTAGCTGTCAAGATAAGCCCCATGGATTCCTTCCAGTTCCTCAATATCCAGCTGCAACAGCAGGCCTGAAACTGCACACTGTCCTTTAGACACAGCCTCATCTTAGTTACATGGAAGAAGATGAATTCATCTTCTAAATCAGGTCCTTCAGGGTGTGGCTTCTTTATCCGCTTTTGTGATTGAGGCGCACAGTTGGCTCATACTCTGCTGTAACATCCAGGTCCTTCCCATCATGGATAGTGCTCAGTCGGTTGGTTCCCAGTTTTGGTTGATGGAAGGGATTATTCTGTCCCAGGTGCAATCTTTGTCCTTCTTGTGGTGGAATCAATCCCCATTGGTCCAATGCTTGAATTTCACAGGGTCCTTTTGGATTGAAGCTCTAATGCAGGATGTGCCACCACTCCCTCTGATTTAGTGTTGTTCCCAGATTTATTGCTGATGGGTTCTGTCTTATCACCCAGGTCAGTGATGAAACAATTGAAGGAATACTATGTCAGTACTGACTCCTGGCTAAGTAGCTATTCCAGCCAGGTGTCAAGCTATTGATTACTTGCCTTTGGTTCTGGTTGTCCAGTGGTTTTTCAGTCTGTCTAACAGTCTGTTTGTTCTGCCTATGTCAAATTCCAAATCAGAATTCTGTGGAATGCAAAATCAAAACCTTACTAATTTCAAGCCTTTTCACAAGACAGCACCTTATCTTCATCCCCTTAGCCAATCATTTCATTGGAGAGAGCAGTCAGACTGATCAAGCTTGATTTTCCCCTGGTGAAACTATATTGACTTTTCTTGATTTCTTTCTCATCATTATCAAATGAAACCCTCAGAATATATCTTTTTATTCTTCAGAGAAAGAGTGGCTCTAGAGGATGTCTGCAGATGACCAGGTCAGCTTCTAATTTCTGTCAGATGAAAGTAGACTAACCTTGCTACAGAAAACTGGTATCATGTCAGCTGTTCCCATGAATAAGAGAATTACTGCAGTAGTTTGGAAGCTGGCCATGGAGACTGGCTACTGAACTTTTCTTCTGATTCTTTGGATGGTATGACAACACACTAATTAATATTGTGGTAATACACGTTTAAAGTAATAATTTTTTTTTTCATCAGCTGCAGAAATGCTTTACCAAAGCTGTACCTTGCACAAATACAGAAGTACAGCTTGGAATCTAGGGCACTGGTCAACTGCCTGAATAATTTTCTTTGCTACTTCATTATGGCTTTAAAATACATAATTCATTTTAATGCACCTTTCTGTAGGCTATAGCCATGGCTATATATTC